>JANRMT010049829.1:50176218-50203521 GCA_026402145.1 Polypterus bichir lapradei
TATATATATATGCCAGCAACACTCATGACAATGACAAAACAATTACATTGTCAATCATGTTACGTTATTATTAAAATGTTTCCTTTTCTTTTTACTTCTCCGCTGCCAAACGCGGGTATTTTGATATATATATATATATATATAAATAAATAACTTCTTTAACACACTACTTCTCCGCTGCGAAGCGCGGGTATTCTGCTAGTATCAAATAAACATACTTTTATTCAAGAATATAACCATAGAAAAAAAAATGATTCAACTTTCATGGTTCTGTCAATAAGTTAAAAACCCAGGCACAAATGTGAATTGACAGGAATTTAATATGTATTCTTGAATGGTGCAGAGGTAAGAACTGCAGCCTTATAACCCAAAGGTTCTGGGTTTGATGCCAGGTGCTCCACGTTGTGAGCTGCTATTATTATTAATATAATAAAAACATACATTTGATTTGAGTCTGTAACACTACTTAATTCACCCTACTTTGGCTACTTGTAAAAGTTAGCTCTTGTTTTTTTATTATTCAGTTTTATTCTGTCAATGACGTACACGTGGTACAGCAAACTTGGCTCTCCCTCTCTGAGTTCATGGCATTTATCTCCATTCTTTTCACTAGAGCAGCGATGACCACAGTTGGTGCTCTGGTTTATGCCTGCTCAGAACTATTTGTTGTACCAGCGATCAAATATAAGATGTCCAGTGACCGCTATCAGAGTACCATGTGGAATTTGTGCTTCGACAACAAAGACACTCGTGCAGAACGTGTGAAGAACGACAGATTTGCTGCAATCTTGGACATCTGGCAATGTTTTGTTGAGAACGCTACAGAGAGCACACACAGCACTTACAACATATCATTAATGTTTACCGTTTGTTCATTGATGCCATCAATTGCCAAGATATAATCTAATGCTACTGAAAAATCTTTCCATTGCAACATGTCATGTTTATTTTTAAAGCATGCAAGGTGCTCTCTGCACACGCATCACACATTGACGTGTCTAATAGGGGTTTTTTAAGGAGATGTTTCGACTGTAGATGATTCAGAAAATTGTGTTCTGTCAATCAGGTTAACAGGAGCACCTCTGATCTTTGCTTTTCAAAATTACCACCCTTTAAGTGCCACTATCATGATGTGTTGGATTGGTTTAGAAAGGTGACACTTATTGCACCATCTAATTGTTCCAACACAGTTTTAAGTGAAATTCCCTCATAGTTGTTTCCAGACATATATTGTGTTTTATACGTCTGGTTTCAGCAAAACTAACGCAAAATTTAAATCATATAAGGAAATGTTATGTTAAAACAACACTGAGCTCCCAGTCCAAAGAACATGCAAGATTTGCATGCAGTGATCTCAGCATATAGTCCAATGTGCATCAGCTTATAGTAAGTTTTGGATGACAGCGGGAGCAAATCTTGTGTCATTACCAGGATCATAATTTTCATTGAGAAAATAGCAAGGTGATGCTGAAAAGCTTGAAAAGTATTCGGTTTGGGAATTTAAGAGATACAGTCTGTATTGGTTGTTGATGATATTATTCTCTTGGCCTTTGAAGACTGTCATCTCTTTTGCACTTTACCAGTTCACACGTGGATGTGATGCCAGATTAATGAGAAATGACACCTTCAAATCTGAAGTGACGGTCTTTCTCCCAAACAAAAATAGCTTTCTCACTACATAGGAGAAGGGAAAAACTTTCTCAGGCAGAGGAATTTAAGTAGCTCAAAGTCCTGTTCACATGGTGAGGTACAGGGATGAATGAACCCTGTGGAGTTTGCTTTGTGAAACATTCCTGTGAAATCACAGAAGTGTTCAGGAATGTTGGAGAACTCCATGAAATGCATTGAAGTCAATGGGGAAGGAGGAACTGATCTAGTTTTTGAATGAATTATAATGGTGCAATGGTGTTTTAATTGTACCTGAGGGCTAAGGAAGGATCTACCAACTATACTGAAGCAATAGCTGTGGCCAAAAATATGATCTGAGCTGTAAGACAGCAGTACTAACCACTACAATACCATGCCTGTACAACAAACGACACAGATAGAATGATAACCATAAACAACATACAGAAAACTACCATCATGCATGAAGCTGAAGGCTGTTCTGTATGCAGTGAACATGAAGTAAATTAGTTTGAAGTGAACTTTTAATAGCGATTTTCATAAATGTTCAAAAGCATATTTCAATTGGAAGTATTTCATGGACAAAGGCGCTTTTTACATGTCATCCATTCATATGTATAAAAACAGAGACCTGTAGATAATTAATAAAAAGGAACTACCAAGGACAGTACTTAATTAAAATACTAGAGATTATAATTGCCTTAGTTCAACATCCTAAGTATAGAGGTAAATGATTTCCAAGCTCTAGAATTTAAAAAAATAGAGCTCTAAATCTATACCACAACAGAATATGTTGGCTCTGATTATACTGTGGGTGGAAAGGTTATTAACAATATTGTTGGCTTTGTGCCTTTGTGTGGAATAATAAGGAAATATCTAAACATACTGTGTTATGTTAATGACTTTTTAAAAATTTTAATTAAAGTAGAAAATTAACCCATGTAAGTTAGTGAATATTTTTTTAATAAACCTGTTTACAAAATGTAAAGAGATGTGAAGTTCACATAAAACATTTACATTTTGTGGGTAGGTAAAGTCACTTGTTTCTGTCGTTAAAATGTACTCATCTAATTGTAAATCAATGTATATACAGTGAACCCTCGTTTATCACGGTTAATCCTGTCACACACGTGTGCATAGGAGGCAGCTGAAGGGCTTAGAGAGGACTGATTATACATCTGCCCATTACGCTGACGCTCTTTTTAAGTTCCCTACAGGTCTTTCCCGGGAAATCCTACCAGGTGCCACCACCTCGAATCGGGACACATCACTTCCGGTCCCGGCCCCGAGGACGACATCACTTCTGGTCCCGGCCCTGAGGATGACGTCACTTCCGCCCAACGTCCTATAAAGCCTCCCGCCTTTTCTCTGGGAGGCAGTTCTGTTTTGGACTCTGTCATGTAAACTTGGCTCACATGAATCATTTGCTTTTGCAGCCAGGAAACCGCATTAAACGGGTGGCTGTCCCAAACCTTGCCATGCCTCGTGTCTCTTCTTGTTACAATCCGTTCCAGACTCTACCGTGATAAATGAATTTTCGCGAAGTAGGATTCTTTATTTATAAATCGAATATTTTTGCAGTTAGAGTATAGAAAACCTGTTTATGACCTTCTAAATATGTTTTTTAACATTATTAGAGCCCTCTAGACATGAAATAACACACTTTAGTCACCATTACACTCGTATTACCCAATATATTAGACAAAATAAGAGAAAATAAGACATATTAGACGTTACAAATATATTATTACTAGGCTCACCCGCCTTTTAAGGCGACCGACTTTTATCCTCAATTTGGGTGCGCTCCATGTGTACATCAGGCATGTAAGTGTAGGGAATGAGAACATTAAAGTGCCCATTCATAACATCTCCCAAAAACCTGTTTTTTTATCCCCTCGAGTGCTTGTCCAAAGTCATACAATGTCAGCCCGAATCTGTACCGCTAAAGACGGAGTTTCATGCACTAAATAAGCTATAGATGAGAATAAGCAAGCACCATCTCCCCTGATATTTACTACGCGGTGAGGCATTTGTCCTCCATCAATATTAATTATTTCCAGAGACATAAGTTTGTCTATTTTTCCAGCGCATCACGCACAAAAGCAAGGGGACGATGGGAGCAGCAGAACTCTGCTCAGATCACGTCGCTTCGTACCGCAAGCCGCAAGTAGTAAGTCTGTGATAAGCGGAATACCGCTACGCTTTGCAATCCCGACCGCTTTTATATAGTAGATTATTGTACTGTACATTTAATTACACACACACAGTTCTTACACACAACCACTAACCTATGAAGGCACAACCTCAGTAGGAGAGTCTTCAGGTGGTGCAGTATATTCAGCAGGTGCATCGTTGTCTTCTTCCGCTGAAGGAGTACTAAGAGTAGGCAGTGGGTATCTGGGTGCGCGGCTGAAGAACATCTTGATAGGCAGTCTTTTCATATGCGTGAGGAGGCTTTTGTAGGGTATTGCCATCTTTGATCATATCCAAGAGTTTCACCTTCTCCTGGATAGGAAGCATCTTCCTCCGGCACTTAGTTTTATTGTCAGAAGGCTTAGAAAAAGCAGCACGTTTATGAGCCATCGTGGGGCTTAGATAAAAGTTCTCAGAAAGCACATGCATAGTGACGTAAGCGTGTATGAGAAAAAATCGCGATAGAGTAAACCCGCGAAAGTCGAACCGTGATATAGCGAGGGATCACTGTATTTCCAGATGTGATTCCTGGGTTGCCCGCAGCTGGTAGCTTACCATCTTGCACCTGGACACTGATAGTCATGACCAAGGATGGATAGGGCCAGGGAGTAAACAAGCATGAGACTTACTTCTCAAAAGAATAGTTTGTTGAAAACTCAGAATATAAAGTGTATTCAAGAAGTGCAAACAGTGCAGCTAAAAAGTCATTAAATAAGTTAGTAACCAACAAATTATGCCATAACATCAAATCTATTTCCAAAGGTGTTTAAAACACATAATCCAATAAAACAGGTTAAACTCATCTGCATGGAAAGGTAAAATCACAGCTGCTTCTTCCTGCACACTCTGTCTCTTTCCTTGTCATGACCATGGGCATCCCATGGATGCAGCCCATCCCATTCACACTAATCTGCCACTTCAGCTGGTACTGGTAGATCTGGAGCAGCCACCTCCATCGGTCACCACAACTCCCAAGACACAGTGCCCTCTCCTGGATGGCACGATTTTAGAAGCCCATTGTCCCATTTATTTCCATGGCCTCTCATCCTCTCACCATTCCACCTTTCAAAGCTCATCCAGCCCTTTGACCTGCTCTGTGGAAACTAATCAGCAATGCGGATTGTAGTATTTTGTTAAATTTATTGGGCAACTGGGAATGATTTACAATAAAGTGACCAAGAAGGACAACAAGCAGTATCTTTTATAATATTAACATAGCCAAAACATTTAAAAAACACCTCTAAATGCTTCTATCAATGTTGATCTAGTAAACTGAACTGTTACTTGCTTTATATGCACATATTGATTTCTAGTTCATGCTCCTCCATTTACCTGTCCCGCACTTAGCTGTGTCTTTCTCTCTTCATTTCATTCTTTCTGTTTCTCTCCATTTAGCTTTTATTCTATGAATCTCACTCAGTTGGTGTCTTCAGATTGCTGTGCTGCTACTTGCCAGCAATCTAATTAATACCAGTGCATGTCCAGTACCAACATCAGCTAAAACATTATGTGCCACCACTAAAAAGAATGAGCAACTAAAACAATTCTCACCTTTTCACACCCCCTTAACTCGTCTCACAACATCAGATACTGGTTCTCATTAACAATGTCAATTACTTACAAATTGTGTCAATAGTTCTTGTTTTTTTTCTTTGTTAAATTGCAAATAATTTAATTATGTTTATCATATATATTCCAATCAACAAAGGATAGACAGTCATTCTATTTTGGATATCACTGTGGGATATTTTGGATATAGTTAAATCCTTTGAGTCATTTCCTGTTTTAATCATGTGACTGTCCTGTGATGTTTGACATTAATGTGTACACAAGCAATTAATAAATCAATTAATGAATTAATCACACTTCCCTGTGAGATCCATATTTGACAAGTAAACAAAGTGAAGAACTGACACTGACCCATTAAATACGGTGAGTAAGGACACAGTCAATTTAACAAACGAAAATGCTGTTTACATACACATTCATTAGTTTCTGGACATTGGACATGACTTGATAGTATTGAAATTCACAAACAGAACTCGTGGCAGATTAAACCAGAAGTAGAAGTAACAGTATATTTTTTCAAAATAACTTCAAGATTAGTCAGGATAGCTGTGCTGTGCCAGGATACACAAACGTTCATTTCAGCTTTATTGTATATTTATACTTTTACCATTATGATGGAGGCATCATCAAGGGTGGCATTTTCTAAGAATATTTTTCCATGGGTGCCACCATTTGTATGGGCTTTGCTGCTTTGTGTTTGTGGGTTTTTTGGTTACTGTCAGTTCTGTCATTCTGTGTCTGGTTGCTATGATGCTACACATTTGCTAGGAATGTGTCCAAGTCTATATATGTGAAAATATATAGATAACTTAGTGAGATATTTCTGCTCAAGCAAAATACAGTTACATTCAGATTCTGGCCTTAATTTAGCTTTGTATTTCTATCCTCTTCCTGTTACCTTTGGTGACTGATGTCAGCTCTTACTTAATTGACTTCTGCAACATCCTGACAATCATTCTGTAATATCTCCTAAAAGAAAAAAAAAACAACAAAAGATCTCTTCCATTTTTCTAGTTTTTTACTTAGGTCTTTGTCTAGAAGAATTTTCTCATCAGTCCCAACAATTTATTAATGTAGATGTAAGTCTATTATATTTTGCTTATTGAGATAAAGGGGTTATCCGTATATATGTTATGCGTTTTTGTTAGTTAGAACAAAACAAATGATGCACATTAAACAATAAAAATAAAAACACGCGCCTCCTGAGTCAATTTCTATATGAAAACTTACGTTATCCCTATATTTGCAGTTCCTTCTAGTTCCTGCTGCCTAAATGATTAGCAACTCAAATTTGACTTGGTTTTGTTTGCAATTGTCCCATTTTGTAATGATTTTGTCTTGAGCTTTTTACTGCCATCACAGAGTCCATATGACTAAAACTATCACCAGAGAAAAGCAGACTCCTAATTTCATGTGTTAGATGATTTGAGTAAATGCATGAAACATTTTTTAAAGTCAATTTAGTCACCCATCTATGCTTAATCTTGTTTTTATCAGGTTAGAGTTTCAAGGACAGGAATATGTCCATCACAGAGCCCACTCAGCCACACACTCACAATTATTCACACTGTATTGGTTAATAAAGAGTTATTGTTAAAACTAACATACAGGTCTTTGGTGTGGAAAAAGTACTGGGAAGAAAAACCAACAGACACAGAGGGAAAATGCAAACACCCCAGAAACTGTGACAAGGTTGGCATTAAAATCTTGTTTAAATGTAATGCCTATCAGAATTCATGCTACTGTATGTTCTTTTAATGTTTTTATGTTTAAATTATTATATTTCTAACTGTTAAAAGTATTGAATATTTCAATTAATACATACAGACCTTAAGATGTGTCTTTTGTTACACATTAAACTATCCTTTAGTCAAGTCAAAAAATAATAGATCAGGTTGGATCAAATCTGTGTCCTTGTGTTGAACAAGCAGTTGCTCACAGAGACACAAATGAGGTACATTACCTACATTGTGAGGGAGTGTCAGTTAGTGTGCTACAGCCATATGATGTGATTTGCTGAGTGTGATCTAGCTCACAGGATCCTCATTGTTGAGGACCAAGTGGCTGGACCAGGCCAAGGGGACACCCATGTAACACACGTGGCTGCAGCAGATAGATGGTCATTTCCGGAGGGAGGGACTGGACCACATGTCTGCCTGGGGGGTTGCCAACCAGAATCCCAAGCTGTTTTGTCTTGTGATGGATGTGGCAATGCTCTGTACCAGTGCATGCTTCCCAACCTGACCTAACCTGAGATTGGATCAAGAAAGATTAAAGATAGATATGGTTAAGTAAGTAACTATATCATAGAAAATATGATTGAGAAACAATGAAATGGTGCTCATTTTGTGTTTGATTCTTTTGGTCTCATTCTTGTAATAAGAGGAGGGCCTTATGGCAACTACCTATACCTAGGAAACCAAAAAGCACAAAATGCTGTGTTTATTGATCAGGCAAACATAAATCAGGAATGAGAACAACAAATCCCTACTATCAAGCAGTTTGCTTGATAGTTGTTAACTTTCTCTCTCTTTCCCATTGTCTGCTCTTAACAACATTTAAACTCCCTGTTGAGGATAATAATGGTTGCTTTCCAAAGTGACTTCTGAGACTGGTGCAGGTACAGCAGGCTAGAACTCCCTTAAGCAGCTCTTGGATTCCCTACACCTTTGAAGGCAGGGTCTCCAAAACAGTCTCTCTTCTGCCCATACATTGCAACAATCAACACAGTCCTTTTACTCTAAGTCAGGAACTTCATTCTACTTCGTAGTGGTTAGGAAATGGGTCAAGAGAATATTAATCTCTTGACAATATTCCTTTCCACAGCCTTGAATGGCAACCTGACACTTTCTTTCCCTGAGAGTGACCTTATGCTATTTACTGCCAACCTCTTACTATGTTGTTCACACTCCCTGCCTTTCTGAATTGTTGAGCCTGTTTATTGCCTTATCATCAGCTGCTTTGTTACCAGACGGACATGCCATGTGCAGGACCTCACCTACTGCCTGTGTGAATCTCCCTTTCTTGTAGGGGTTTCTTGCATGTCTTTTGGATGCTCAACTCCAATCTGCTGCTGTTTTTGCCCCTGGGAAATTCCTGTCAGTCTGCCCCCTACAAATTGATAAGAATATAAGTAAACAAATGTCATCTAAATTGTTGTTGTGCTTTGGATAGGAATTACCTTTCCTAATTAAAGATGAGATAGAATGTTAAATGACCCCTTAAATTCACCACCCCCAAGAGCTATTAACACTAGAAAATCTGAAGCCTTTGAAAAAACTTGTATTCCCAGGCCACCTTAAATTCCTTAGCATCTCTCCATTAGAGTATTTTGCTTTGCAAATGTGTTGATCAGCACAAGCAGCCAGCTACCGCATCCCCGCCACTGCCGCAGCTCAACTTGGGCAAAAAGTTCTCCCAGCTCAAGTCTTGTTTATTTGTGTGTGTGAGTTGTGAGGTGCCTGGAGTTGTATAGGGTGAATAATATATGCATTTCATGTGTGTTCCGCATTTACAGCAATCTACATAAATGTAGGATGACAAGAAATGCGAGAAATGCAAGAAATGTTGAACACATACCTAAAATAGAAACATTTTTCATGTTATAGTAGTAATGACAAAATTTTGACATGAAGTGTTTAATGTGTGAAGACTGAAGTCCAAATATCAAATAAGCACTTTCACAAAAGGTATACATATAACAAAACAAGTATGCTTTTATTCAAGAATATAACTGAAGAAAAATAAATTAGGTTAGGGTGGTGCAGTGGTAATAACTGCTTACTCATAATTAAGAGATTACAGGATCGATTCTGGGCACTTCCCAGAATTACCATTTTGAGTAGTGAGCTGCTGTTATTGTTGCTATTGTACAATAAAAATGTACATTTAATTTGAGTCTGTAACACCCAGTGTAAATTTTTGGCACTTGTAAAGGTGTTTTATTTTTTTTTTTTTTGTTCAGTTTTATTCTCTCGGTCACGTTCATGCTCCCCCGATCTGACACTGCTGTTTTCAAAAAAGACATGCTATTGCAGAGGTGAACTCAGATGAAGATGAGGGTTCTGCATCGGAGAAAGAGAACAGAAGCCCTCCCTGCAAGAAACGTCCACTCACAAATAAAAATAACACAGCTGCACCAGGCGTAGAAGTGAAAGCTGGCACCGCTTGGATGCAGCAAGAGGTCGGCTGTCATCCTGCCAGTCATTCTGCCCCACATGTGTCCTTCAACGAAACAGCAAGGCTTACAGATCTTGCCAAGGCATTGTGCAAAGTTCTGCTTATGATTATGTTTTGTGATGGTTTTTATATGAAAAACATGTATATGTTACTTATATAAAAGCCACATCACATTTATTTACTTATCTTCCTACAGAGTAAAGTCACAGGTACACTGCAGAGCTTCCTGTGTTTGATCAACATGTGCATGCTCACAAAGTATAATGGCACTTGAGCTGGGAGAACTTTTTCCACCGAGTTGAGCTGTCGAGGTGGGGGTTTGGGATAGCAGCTTGCTTGTTGCTTGTGCTGAACGACACATCTGTAAAACAAAAGACGCTAATGGAGAGGTGCGAAGGAATTTAAGGGTGCCTGGGATTATGAGTTTTTTTTTGAAGGCTTCAGGGATTCTAGTGTAAGGATGTGACACCAACGCATCATGAGCATTTTACTGAAAAAGACTTTCACTTCCAAAGAATCAACATCTTCATCCATGATAGAAAAAAACACATAACAAAGATTGATCTGTGTAGGAGGTCTTATACCATGCATAATTAGCAGTTGCAAGCGCTCTTCAGATTGTTGAGAGTGAGCTTCAAAAAGGCCATAAGATTTTTGAGTTAAATCACTTACTCCTTCATCATTGAGGTGGGAAAGAGTCATTTACTAAGCAATATGATGGATTACAAGTTACAGTACTTTTATTCTCAACTAACTAGCTTTTGTTGTTCTAATTATCTAGAAAGCTAATCGTTATGGTCTGTCTGTGTTACTTGGAAATGACCGCTCTCACTTTCTGTTCTCAGCAAAACAAGGGAGTATGGTTTGTCCATAAAAGGGACAAATGGCATTATATGTGTGTATTTCAGAAATGTACGGTTACATCTGAAGGCAAATTTAAAAATGTAAACATCAAGTGTGTGCTTATCTGTCATACTGAGGCCTAATGCACTCTGCTGTGGTCTGTTACGTTAATTTATGTTAAGGGTCTTCCTTTTATTTCCGCCTTTTAAGCCCTGCTGAAGTGGTTGTGCCATGCAGCCTTGCAGTACTCACACTCCATGAAAAGTGCATATCTTCTAATATATTTAACAAGTAAGGGTAGTTTTAGTAAATCTTTTTTTTATCTGCATGAATTACATTCACATATGTAATTTTTGCCACTATTACGTAATACAATTCCGTTTTCTTCTGTTCATATTTTACATTTTTCACCTAAATACTAATATTATTCATTGTCACCCATGTTAATTTATATATAAATCAACATTAAAACAAAACCTTTAGGTCAGTGGTTCTTCAATAATCTGATGATCTTCCTGAAATAATTATTCATGCTTTTAATCTTAAATATTAACATTATGGCATTTGATAGACAAACTGACATTTTCTGCAGCTTTCTTTCACCATTAATAAAAATAGTACATATCAATACACCTCAAGCAATTAAAAAACATTTCACACAAAGGTCTAACATTTCAAAGTGGTTTGATCTAGGCAGCTATTTTGGTATGCAACTCCTTCATGTCATGCAACAGCTCAGGAGGGGGGGGAAGCTGGAGACTGTTATTGGTGATTGAAATTGAAAGTGCATACATCACATGAAGAAATCCCTCTGCAAACAGCTTAATTAACATGTAACCTATGCAAGCAGCTGCTTTGATTTCTTAGTTTTGAACTGGTAGGGGGCTTGGTGGCGCTTTGAGCCCACAGCCTGAAAAAGCCATTCCTTGGACACATTAAATGTGTCTCATTCTGACAGGCATTAGCAGTAGACTTCTTTCTTAAGTAAAGATATATTTTTTTTATTGTGTCACTACAATTTTTAGCATAGTAACAATATATTTTATTTATCTCAATTTATGTTCTCTACTACTAAAAACATGTGGTATTGCTTATTTTTATATAACTTTCTTACCAAGATTTTTGAGGAAAAACATTTTATTCAGCTTTTTCTTTTGTCAGCTAGCTATTTACTTTTGCCAATAATTTAATTATTAGCATATGTACAGTATCATTCATTTTCATAATTTCATCAACAATATCATCATTGTTGAGTGAGATTAAGCTAGCTTTCTGTTGCAACTTATGTTGCTCCCCATTGAAATAAAATCATTATGGATTGTGTAAAATGTTCATTGTGTAGATCCATCCATCCATTTTCCAACCCGCTGAATCCAAACACAGGGTCACGGGGCTCTGCTGGAGCTAATCCTAGCCAACACAGGGCACAAGGCAGGAACCAATCCTGGGCTGGGTGCCAACCCACCGCAGGACCATTGTGTAGATAATACTAAATTTTGATAAAAGTCCTAAATAATTATTGAAAAAAATGGTAAATACAGGTGGATGGTAAAGATGTTCACATGAACAGAATATGAGATGACCTTTCACAGGAGTATAAGATGCAGATTTTATTATACATATTTATTTTAAAAATCAGCTTGCAGGCCCATAATATTTGTGCAGGTGTCAGTGGTTGTCAAGTGCCAGTGTTATTCAGAGAGAGAAAAAGATTTTATTCAAAAGCACATACTGTATACATTTTGATTGTCCTCTGTTGCATTACTCATATTCTAAGAAATGTGCTTTATGTTCTTTTCATATACTTGTCTACACTGATAAATGTCTCACATTGTGTGAAGTAATTCATACAGTATGTGTAAAATACATATGCTTTGCACTTACTCCTTGTGAGAGCCCAGGTATTAACTTTCACATTGTAGGGTCATAGCTGTGCCCATTGATGTAAGCCAAACCACTAATTGTGCATCAATATGTTTTACATTATATTTTTTAATGTCAAAATTCAATTTGAGGTTAGGTTTTCTTTTAATATAGACAAAAAGGTGTCCTTTCTTCATGGATGAAGGCATAACTGATAAATCTTTGAATTTTGTTCATCATGTTAAACATAATAAGTGACCATGACATGAGCAGGCTGGCTTGCTAGCTAATCTAAGGAAATGCACGGTTTAGTACTTGTGGTATTCAAATTAAATTAAGTAAAAGTATGTCACAGTAACATTTGTGTATTATACTGAGTGTGTACTACTTATTGCTACAGGTTTTATTCGATTTGTTCCTTCTGCCATGCCATGATTTAATATTTCCAGTAAAATATTCTTTCTTATATCAGTCCTTCATAAAATGCAGTGCAACTTTGTATGACAGGTGGGTGCTACTGCTATAATTGATAAACCATTATGAGTCATGTTTCCTTTTCAATCTCTTTTCAAGCAATAAGTTCACAACAAAATTATTTTAACAGAAATTTAATATACTTGTATAGTACTTGTCTTACATAGCTCATGCCACTGAGTTTTCCACACTTTGCTCTTTAAAAATTCAAGGCAAGAACGAGTTAGTGATACAGATGAGCACTAGTGTGTTGGACAGAGAAGCCTTCTCCTGGACCGTGTAGTGTACTTTGAAGTATTACCATGATGTTCTGTGGCGTGTCTACCTTTATTGGAGTATTTCAATTTCCCCAATTCACTTTTTATTTTTTAACAGGAATGTCCATGAAAGAAAGTATGGCAAGTATTCTAATGAACACCATACCTGTAGTCCTACCTCTGTGAGCTGTCAAACCACAGCTTAAAGGCCTTGTATGGCAAACCAAGGAGAACACTGCATAAGTGATTTCTTTTTTTATGTTTACCCCAATATTATTTATGCTTTTTTTCTGAGATTATAGAATATTAGCAGTTTTCATCCAGTGTTTTATTTAATTGAAACTATTTCATGGAGGCATTATTTGATTTTTTTGATAAATACATCAAAGAGCATTTTGGGATCTTTCCACATAGTGTATGTTCATTATGGAAAAAACAAAGTAATGATGGTTTATTTGGGTGTGGTCATCAGTAGGAGAGCATATGACAACAGATTTCTTTACTGATATTCCTCCTTGGATGATTATTACTGGGTCTGATCCTGGCTTAGCTGAAGACTACTGTATGTCAACAGTTTGAAATTGATGCCTTCTGTTGATGAAAAACTCTTCATTCTGATTGCTTCCTTATGAAAGTAACTTTAAATACCGTATATACTCACATATAAGTCGGGTCTTGAAACCCAAAAAATCGATCATTAAATCAGACACCGACTTGTATGCCCGTTCAAAAATGTGACACTTAATTTTTTAAAAAACATTTTTTTTTTTACATCTTCTTGCTTCCTCAAACCTCGCACCAGTTTCTCAAACACATCGAATTTTGTTGCAGCAGTGCAGTTACCAATTTCTTTTACTAGTTCAATGACATTTAATTTAAAACCAGCTTCATATTTTCTTCTGATCTACGCTCCATCATAGATAAGGGATGCTCTTACGATAAAGGTGTATGTATGAGTGTGTGAGTTACAAAAAACACAAATCAATGGATACGTTGCTTCGGAATAGTTTGGGTATTATCGTGTGGTCACATAGGCACAATACATAGGAAAAAAAAAAAAGGCAGTGTGCTCCGTAGTTACTCTGTCAGGTGGGCGTTAGCATATTATAATCTCTTGGACCAATAGCGTGAGTTTTCCACATTCGACTGACATTATAAATTACCAGTAATTATATGATAAAGTCAAGTCCCGACTTATCCACGAGTATATACGGTACTACAGAGGAAGTACTATAAAGAAACAGAAGCAGAAGGGCAGTTTTGAACATAATCCATAGTGTACTTGGGATGGAAACACTTGCAGAGAAGATTTGTGGTAAATATAGGTTTTACGTCCTGAAAAGTCATTGTAGAGACATATGATGAGAATAGGCAATGTAGTGGAAGATTTATCAAGTTTAAACCTGATATATGGATGAAAACAAAAAGGCATTAATATTCTATATTCCTGAAGCATATAGTTTCAATCTAATAAAGAAGTGCATAGAAAGCTCTTGAACTTGGTTCTTGTTAAAGGCACGTCTGGGAAGTCTGATGTTTAGATAAATATAGTCTAATATTGTGTTTATTGGTTAGTGTTGTATTTATTGTCTGCTTTTGGCACCCATTATGATTTGTAGGTGACATGCAAACCAGAATCTAATATTCCTGTGTGCATATTACAATATTCTTGAACTTTCAATTGAAAAGCTTTATTCTTTTTCACTGGACTTTCGCTCTTGAAAACTTTACATTTCCCCTCTGGTACGAATCATGCACAGTGTTCTGAGTTTTGAAAACCACATCTGTGCAGATATCAAGGCATGTTTTAAAATTCAGGAACACTTCCAGATTTAGATCCTTCTGCTCCTTCTTTGATGTGGACATATGTGCTTTGTCGCAATTTTCATTGCCTCTTAAATGGATTATTACAGTTCACTTTTTAAGTCTTTGCACTCAAAAGTATCTACCAACTCTAAGATGTTCACAGTGTCGCTGCCAGAGTTGGACTAAACACACTTAACTATACTGTACACCTGTACAGTTTTGGATTACTGTATGTTCAAAAGTGCCATTCTGCTTTTCAAAACTGTTAATTTTATAATCACACATTACCTGTCATTGTTATCTGCATCTCACCAGCCTGCCAGACAAATGAAATATTTTGACGTCAGCCTCCCAAGAATCTCAAATACCAATTTTGCACCTCTACTGAATGTTAATTCAGCTTTTTGGTTTCAACTCACTTCCTAGATATGTTTGTGAAACTCTGTTTATGGATCCAAAACCTATTTAAAGACTCAACTCTTCTCCCTTGCATTTCTGATGTTCTCATTATGTACAATTTAGATTATAATAGTAACATGTAAGGGTGGCACAGTGGCGCAGAGGGTAGCGCTGCTGCCTTGCAGTTAGGAGACCCGGGCTCGCTTCCCGGGTCGTCCCTACATGGAGTTTGCATGTTCTCCCCATGTCTGCGTGGGTTTCCTCCCAAGGTTCAAAGACATGCAGGTTAGGTGCATAGGCGATCTCAAATTGTCCCTAGTGTGTGTGTGTGTGTGTCTGCGTGCCCTGCGGTGGGCTGGTGCCCTGCCTGGGGTTTGTTTCCTGCCTTGCACCCTGTGTTGGCTGGGATTGGCTCCAGCAGACCCCCATGACCCTGTAATTAGGATATAGCGGGTTGGATGATGGATTTATGAATGGATAGTAACATGTAAGTGATGTGTTTGCAGATAAGTTTGAATTATTTCTTGCTTTCTATGCAAAGTGCCTTGTATTCTGTATATGGTGCCCCATAAAATCAAGACTGATTGATGGATTTCATTTCATTCATTTTCTCACTTGTGTATCTCGTCTACTCATGGACATTCCAGATTAAGAACCAAAGTGTTGTGTCCCTTAAATTTTTGGTAGACATGTGCATAATGTGTATATACTTTTCTTTTATAACTGTAAGCTGGCTGAAACTTGCTTTGTCGCTTCAAAAAATGGTTGCTTTTTTATCAGATTACGCAGAAAATAAATATTGCAAAGGGACAGCACATACAATATTACAAATCTGAGTACAAATTAACAAAACATTTAAAAGTAAAGAGTTTTCAAATAAAAGTTTAAAATCAAGGAAATCAAGGTGAAGTCCCATAGTTTAGGAAAAAGTATACTCCCGACAACAGCTTTTTTTGTTTAATATATAATTTTTCATCGTCTCACTGCTTCCTCTTAGCACTGGGACACTTGATTTACAGATAATTCCTCTTCCTCTCCCATGTTGTGGTGTCATGTTTAATGTTTATTCCTGAACTATTCCCAGTGCTGGACTAACAGTCTCTGGTGGCAAGAACTCTAACCTGGATTAAGCATAATCGGCGATAGATTTACAAAAAAAAAAAAAAAAAAAGTCATGTATTCCCGTGTTAAAGCATGAACTTGATCAATGAGTTTGTGGAGTTTGCATGTTCTCCTCATGTCCTCAAAGGTTTATGGTCTCCATGGCTGGCCCACAGTATAGGCAAGCTAGACAGCCATCTGGGGTGGCAACATTTTAAGGGGTGACATAAATAAATAAAAGTTACACAGTAATTCACATTCTACTACAGACATTTTCTATGCTAACTTCTATTTTGTTAATTTAATCTATGCTATCATCTTAAATCAAATGAAATGCTGTTGTGTGCTCTAATTGGATCAATAAACTTCTCCTAACTCCCTTAAAAGTTTTGCATCTTTTAGTGGTCTGCAAAACCTTGGCCACGGACTTAATAAATGATATTGATGCTGCCAATTTTTTTTTTCAACAGTGTACTCTTTCTGTCTCTGCCAGCAGATAGGATGTTTTCAAAACTCATGTTACAGGGCTTTGTGATACTAGGTGGCCAAGACGCATAGGCACTGTCAGTCAGCAGATGTTTATGAAGCCTTAGCAGTTCTTGTGAATGATTCAAATTTAGACAGCGGAACCAAAGCTACATCTGAAGCTCAAGAATTAATTGAACAGATTTCTAACTTCATGTTTTGTGTCAGTCTAACTATTAGACATTCTTTGCTGTTTAAAAAAAAAAAAGGATTTAAAATACCTGCAAATATGGATGATATCAAGAGCCTCATTCACAGTGCACGCTCTGTCAGTAGCATGGACGTCTCCATTAATAAATTACCTTGCATATGGCATTGGAAGCCTTTGCACAAGCCATGACAGAGTCCATCTTAGGACATCCTTCTTCCTCCAACAAAACTCCATTCTTCCTCTGGCAAAACAACATCCTCCCTCCTATCTCTGCCAAAACGTGCCTGCTTCCCAAAGATATACAATTGGCATTAAAGTGCAATTACAAATTTAAGCTGTGTAAGAGTCTGTGAGTGTGTCTTGTGATAGACTGGTGCCCTGGCTAGAGCTGCTTCCTGCCATGTGTCTGCTGCTGGAAGGGTACACTCCAATGCTCTCACAAGCCTGAATTGGGAGTATTAAATGGGTCTGAGAATGTTAGGTTTTTAAATAAGCTTTTTCCTCTTCTTTCTGTTGTATTTCCACCAGGTTTTGGCATATCTTGTATGCTTCTAAGCTAATATTCTCTTATGTTTGTGCTTTGGGCCCCTTGATTTTTTTTACATCCCCAGAATGGTAGGAATTTCCCAGTAAAAATAACAAAAACATTTTCCTAAAATCACTTTAAATTACTGATTGGATTTTGCTGCTGGTAAGAATAGACATGCTGATTTTCTAAGACAGAGTTTCTAGAGTATTCATCCCATCCACAGGTACAAAAATACTCTATCTGTAATGCAAAAGATGTTGTACACTCCCCACTGTAAATGAGAAAATGAGTTCTAATGGATGGGTGATGTCTGTTCAGGGCCCATAGCTGTGAAATAATGTAATGTGCTCCATATACAAATAAAACTGGTATTTTTAAATACTTTGCGTTTTATGGTCACACCATAGTTTCTGATGATCAATCTACAAACCAAATTTGATATGCTTAATTTTTTTTTTTTTTTGGCCAAGTGCAGTCTCTTCATTGAAGCTGATCAGCTCATTGACAGCTTTATTTAATTGCAGTCAAATCAATAATGACATAAAACTGTCCCCTTATTTAGCTTCTCTGACATTGTGTTAATGGAATTTAATTAACTACGCAGCTTGTTTTTCATGTGAGTCTGTCATGTTATTAATTAATTTATTTATTTTCATCTCAAACACAGGATGTGTATAGGCCTCAGCTGGCTAATAGGAAAAGAAATATAAGCTCTAACTACATAAGCAAATTAATGTGCCTAGGTTGGACAGAAAAAAGGCCCTAACAGTGAGGAGACCCAAAGGCAGTTAGCACATTAATGAGCTGCCAAGATCAAATTACAGGTTTCTATGATGTGAGATGTTGTGCACTGCAACTCACAAAATTAATTATGACCTAAGTGTGACATGATAATCTGATTGGTGTGTTGAAATGAAAATGCATATATGTTATATTCTGAATACAAAACACATTAAATTTAAATATTTAGAAATATATATATATATATATATAGCACTGTATATAGATGTGCTTAATATACTCTATTATAAAAAAATTGGTGCACTCTACTTCTACAGTATTTCCTGCACATAATAGTTGTTTGCCACAGAATATATAGTGAGTTTAAAAATATCAGCCTGATCATAAGACCAAGAGATATTATTTGCAGCTTTCCTTTACCAGAAGTGAACTACACACAAAATGAGAAAATTCAGACACAGCAAGCATTTTTCTGTCCCTTAAAAAAAGCTAAATTTACTTGATTCACAGTCCATGAAATGGTGTGTCTTTTTGTCTATTTATATTTACAATTGTCACATAGACCTGGATTGTGAAAGGTCTTCTCAAGGGCAAAGAGACATCTTGCGGTCCATTAGCTGGGTTATTTAATCACCATGCTAATACAAGAAAGTGATCCCCTTTAATTAATGTGGTCATGCTGCATGTCTATTGCAGATTGTCTAAATCCCTGTGCATTAGCCCGAGTCTGTAGGGCGGAGGGATCATATTTAGAGTATAGTCTGATACTTGTCTTAGTTTGCAGCTCTCCTCTTTTTCTTCTCAGGCTGGATGCTTCTTCAGATACCAGTCAATTGGAGATTACATATCAGGGTACCTGTCTTTATGATGACACCCAGACATAAACATCAATCTGACAACATTTAAATATTTAACCTTTTTCTAACTGGGTGACTGTCAATTTTAAATACATTTTCTAAGCTAGGGATGGGGTGAGGGCTGATATCTTCAGCCAGCAGCTATACCACTTGCACTTCAGAACAGGACACCCGCCTGAAACAAAGTATGTTCAGGGCCCAGCCAGTACTTGGATGGGAGGCCAACCAGGGAAAACCTTGGGATGTTGTTGAAAGAGGTATTTGGGGAGGCCAGCAGGGCCATAGCAGTTATGTTAAATATCCAATGCCCAGTTATTTTGGATAATAGATTGGATCAAATCTTGAAAATGGGTTGTTCAAAAGTAAAAAATGGATTCTGATATCGAATTAGATCACATAATCCAATCGCGGCTTTAATCTGGATCAAACCCTCAGTTTGCGTTGTTCAAAACCTTTTAGTAGGATTGGGATAACTTTGATCCGAAAAATCAGGGTTATTCTGATCCCAGCCGTAGGGTGGATTTCAGGAACAAAAATGTAATTTAAATTGAATATAAAAATAGGTCAAATAAACAACATTTATATCATGTAGTATAAACACATTTATTTATTAATATTTTGTACCAGATATGTTTACCATTAAGGGAATAAAGAAGATTAAAGTAGAAATTAGGCTAAGATAAAAAAAAGGATTTTGTCCAACTAAAATAATCCTCCAAATGGCTCTCAAAATCAAACAAAAAATTATTCAATTTGAACTTTCGTTTGACACTTTATATTAATTACAATGCAATTTCCCTCAGGAAATGTGCAACATGGACAGGCCCAGGCCACTTCATGACAGTTTGTGATCAAGATGTCAATATCATCCACAAGTTGTATGTACTTGTAAACTGCTCAAAAAAATTAAAGGTACACTTTGACAACACATCAGATCTCAATGGGAAAAAATCATGCTGGATAGCTATATTGATATGGGCTGGGTAATGTGCTAGGAAAGAAGGTTGCCACATTGTTTGATGGAAATGAAACTTATCAACCTACAAAGGGCTGAATTCAAAGACACCCCGAAGATCAAAGTGAAAAAATGATGCGCAGGCTAGTCCATTTTGCCAAAATTTCATTGCAGCAACTCAGAATTGTACTCAATAGTTTGTATGGCCTCCACATGCTTGTTTGCATGCCAGACAACGTTGGAGCATGCTCCTAATGAGATGACGGATGGTGTCCTGGGGGGGTCTCCTCCCAGATCTGGATCTGGGCATCACTGAGCTCCTGACCAATCTGAGGTGCAACCTGGCAGCATCGGATGGACCATAATTGAAATATAATGTCCCAGAGGTGTTCTGTTGGATTTAGGTCAGGTGAGCGTGGGGGCCAGTCAATGGTATCAATTACTTCATCCTCCAGGAACTGCCTGCATACTCTCGCCACATGAAGCAGGGCATTGTCATGCACCAGAAGGAACTCGGACCCATTGCATCTTCACAGAGTATGACAATGTGTCCAAGGATTTCATCCCGATACCTAATGGCAGTCAAGGTGCTGCTATCTAGTCTGTAGAGGTCTGTGCGTCCCTCCATGGATATGTCTCCCCAGACCATTACTGACCCACCACCAAACCAGTCATACTGGACAATGTTACAGGCAGCATAACGTTCTCCATGGCTTCTCCAGACCCCTTCACGTCTGTTACATGTGCTCTCATCTGTGAAAAACACATGTCGCCAAGGGTGGCCCTGCCAATTCTGGTATTCTATGGCAAATGCCAATCGAGCTCCGGCAGTGCCGGGCAGTGAGCACAGGGTCCACTAGAGGACATTGGGCCCTTAGGCCATCCTCATGATGTCTGTTTTTGATTGTTTGGTCAGAGACATTCACACCAGTGGCCTGCTGGAGGTCATTTTGTAGGGCTCTGGCAGTGCTCATCCTGTTCCTCCTTGCCCAAAGGAGCAGATACCGGTCCTGCTGATGGGTTAAAGACCTTCTATGGCCCTGTCCAGCTCTCCTAGAGTAACTGCCTGTCTCCTGGAATCACCTCCATTCCCTTGAGACTGTGCTGGGAGACACAGCAAACCTTCTTGCAATGGCATGTATTAATGTATCATCCTGGAGAAGTTGGACTACCTGTACAACTGCTGTAGGGTGCATGTGTGTAGTGAATAACCCAAGCATGTTCCCTAAAAGTAAGAACTTATCCTTGGTTATCTGTTGGAAATAAAGCAAACTGACAAAGTGATTGACCGAACTTTCACCACATTACTCACAGTTGATTTGTCCACTCCTGTACTGTCACCAATAACTTAGCAGAAAGATGCAGATACATAGAAGCGCAGAGCAATGACGACCTGTTCTTCCACAGATAGACTGTGATGCTTTCTGTGCAATGTACTTAATATCAGCATTCCAAAACTGAAACTGGGTATAAAGTTTTTCAGTAGTTTATTGCTCTAGTGCTGGGGTCCTCAATCACAGTCCTGGAGGGCCGCAGTGGCCGCAGGTTTTTGTTCTAACCCGGTTGCTTAATTAGAAAGCAATTCTTGCCAATAATTTAATTTCATGGCTTGTTAGTGCTTTAACTCTGCTATGTCAGGTAATTCGCATATCCTAGATTTTCTTCCCCTTTCTAAGGATAACATCCAAATGATTTGAAGGCTAAAATGGAGGAGTAATTCTCAGTCCTTCCCTTTTTTCTCTTCACTTTCCTTCCAAGTATTTAATTAAACCCAATAGTGGATGATAAATACACACAAGAATAAATGGTAAAAAGCTAAATGGAGAAATGCTGGTCTCTTTTGTCATTTGCTTCTTATTGCTAATAAGGGGTGAATAAAAACCAAGAATACAGCTGTGTAAGACTAAAATAAGCAATAAGGGTTCATAATCTTAAAGAGCGAGGCAACTAAAGTGAAGTAGAAGTGTTACTTGAGCAATGAGTTCTTCTTATTAAGCAGCTGGGTTGAAGCAAAAACCTGCAGCCACTGCGGCCCTCCAGGACTGTGATTGAGGACCCCTGCTCTAGTGGATTTGTATGCTCCACATACACCCTTTGATGTTATTCTGTCCTTCCAAAATGATAGTGGGAACAGGCTACAGTATACATGCCATGTCAATGGCCTTCTGCAAGTCCTCTGAGAAAGGCTGAATAAGATAGCTTTGTGATTGGTCCATGCCCCTTAAACATTAATTAACTGATGTGCTTCTGCTTGTTTTCTGTTAAGTCAATCATGCTCATGGCCTATAAATTCTGTTCACCACACCAACGAGGTGGAACCATGGGCTCAAAAGGACCTAATTTCACAGTAGCAGAAACCCATGTACTGCTGGAAAGTGTTAGCTGTCATTATGCCTCAATAGTAGGACATTTTAATTAATTAATTAACACAGCCACACGGCATACACAAACCAGTGTGTTTCTTCACGCTGTTCCCAAGCCCAGATAAAGGGGGAGTATCACGTCAAGAAGGATATTATCATATTTTAAGAAGAGGGAGGAACATAAGGTGATGTACAAGAGTGGAGGAAGATGCACACAGGCAGATTATATCCTAGAGTCAATATGAAGGAGATTGAAGACTGCAAAGTGGTGGCAGGGGAGAGTGTAGTTAGGCAAAATAGGATGGTGTTCTGTAGGATGATGTTGAAGATCAAGAAGAAGAGGAGGAGAGTAAGGGCAGAGCCAAGGATCAAATGGTGGAAGTTGAAAAAGGAAGACTGCAAGGTTGAATTTAGGGAGTTGGTAAGACAGGTACTGGGTGGCAGTGAAGAGTTACCAGACAGCTGGTCAACTACAGCAGAAGTAGTAAGGGTGACAGCAAGAAGGATGCTTGGAGTGACATCTGGACAGAGGAAGAAGGAAAAGGAAAGCTGGTAGTGGAATGGGGAAGTACATGAGATTATACAGAGGAAGAGGATGGCACAAAAGAAGTGGGAGAGTCAGAGAGATGCAGAAACTAGACAAGAATATAAAGAGATAAGGTACAAGGTAAACAGAGAGGTGGCAAAGGCTAAGGAAAAGGTGTATGATGAGTTGTATGAGAGATTGGACACTAAGGAGGGAGAAAAAGACCTGTACCGATTGGCTAGACAGAGGAACTAAGCTGGAAAGGATGTGCAGCAGGTTAGGGTGATAAAGGATAAAGATGGGAACATATTCACAAGGAAGTAGAGTGTGTTGACAAGATTAAAAGAGTACCTTGAGAGGCCGATGAATGAAGAGAAACAGAAGGTTAGATGATGTGGCGATAGTGAATTAGGAAGTGCAATGGATTAGCAAGGAAGAAGTAATGACAGCTATAAAGAGGATGAAGAATGAAAAGGCAACTGGTTCAGATTACGTACTTGTGGAAGCATGGAGGCGTTTAGGAGAGATGGCATGGGAGTTTTTAACCAGATTGTTTAGTGGAATCTTGAAAGTGAGAGGATGCCTCAGGAGTGGAGAAGTTAGTGTACTGATACCTATTTTTAAGAATAAGTGGGATGTGCAAGGCTATAGCAACCACAAGGGGATAAAATTGATGAGCCTCAGCATGACGTTATGGGAAAGAGTAGTGGAAGCTAGGTTAAGAAGTGAGGTGATGATTAGTGAGCAGCAGTATGGTTTCATGCCATGAAAAAGCACAATAGATGCAATGTTTGTTCTGAGGGTGTTGATGGAGAAGTACAGAGAAGGCCAGAACGAGTTGCATTGCATCTTTGTTGACCTGGAGAAAGCACATAACAGGGTGCCTTGAGAGGAGTTGTGGTATTGTAAGAGGAAGTTGGTAGTAGCAGAGAAGTATGTAAGAGTTGTGCAGGATATGTACGAGGGAAGTGTCACAGTGTTAAGGTCTGCGGTAGGAGTGATGGATGCATTCAACGTGGAGGTGGAATTACATCAGGGATTGACAGATGATATTTGATAGGAGTCTCCATGGACTATAATGTTTGCAGATGACATTGTGATTTGTAGCAAGAGTAGGGAGCAGCTTGAGGAGACCCTGGAGAGGCGGAGATCTGCCCTAGAGAGGAGAGGAATGAAGGTCAGTAGGAATAAGACAGAAATGAGAGGGAGGTCAGTGGAATGGTGAGGATGCAGGGAGAAGAGTTGGTGAAGGTGTTTAAGTTATTACTTGGGATCAAGAGTACAGTGTAACAGGGATTGCGGAAGAGAGGTGAAAAAAAGAGTGCAGGCAGGGTGGAATGGGTGGAAAAGAGTGTCAGGAGTAATTTGTGACATATGGGTATCAGCAAGAGTGAAAGGGAAGGTCTACAGGACTGTAGTGAGGCCAGCTATGTTATTTGGGTTGGAGATGGTGAAACTGACCAGAAAGCAAGAGACAGAGCTGGTGGTGGCAGAGTTAAAGATGCTAAGATTTGCATTGGGTGTGACAATGATGGACAGGATTAGAAACAAGTACATTAGATGGTCAGTTCAGGTTGGAAGGTTGAGAGACAAAGACAGAGAAGCAAGATTGCATTGGTTTGGACATGTGCAGAGGAGAGATGCTGAGTATATTGGGAAAAGGATGTTAAAGATAGAGCTGCCAGGCAAGAGGAAAAGAGGAAGGCCTGAGAGAAGGTTTATGGATGTGGTTAGCGAGCACATGCAGGTGATGGGTGCAACAGAGCAAGATGCAGAGGACAGGAAGATATGGAACAAGAAGATCTGCTGTGGCAACCCTTAACTGGAGCAGCCAAAAGAAGAAGAAGTAGGTCTTTTTAATTCTACTAAGGGAGAAAAGCTGACCGTGAAGAAGAAAAAATGACATCTGCATTGAAATTGGCCAGAATGTTAATGCCACAGTCTCGCAAGAAGAAGACTATTGGTTAATTAAAATTTAGATGGAAGAATCTGAAGGTCAAAGCAACCATGGACCATACAGGAGGAAGAAACACTCAAACAGGCAACAAGCCATTTAGGAGAAGTGAATGAAACAAAAACAGGAGAAACTAAGCTCATTCTCACACTGGGATTATATAGTGTCCATTTTAGGACATCATCTTTTTTCGCTTCTCCAATCATCAAATATCAGTTTTACTCTGCATCTTCCAGGTCTTAATAACAGACTAACTTTTTAATCTTTCCCTTCACCTTTTCTAATTGCTGTTTCTTCTCATTACTCTCTTAATTTCTCCTTTCATCTCTGCCTTTGTTCCCTCTTTCTCCCATACAAGTCACCTGCTTTTTCCTTTTCAGTTGCACACTTGATAAAGGATATACAACCAAAACGTTGTGTCTTTTAACTTTTCTTTTAAAGTTGAAAATCTTTTTTTTTTTCTTTGTAGACACATGCTTATGCAGCTCTTCACTAACTCATATAAAAATTACAAGTCTGTTTGCTTAAAAATTAATCATGTTTAACTTAAAAATGCATTTTACCTTCATTTTCAAGAGATGATAATCTGTATTTGTAAAATTACCTTCAATTTAAAAAGTCTTAAAAGTATTTCATCAAAATACATAAAATTCAGTAACTTCTAAATTATTGTTATTCAGTACTGGTGTGAATATTCTGCTCAAATGACATTGTGGGCACAACTATTGAAAAACAAGGAAGCTGCAGTAGTTCATCAAAAAGTAATGTATTTTATTGATGATCTCCAGATTCTTTACAGCACACGGTGACCGACAAAAGTCTCTTGTGGTAGGGCTTTTAGGATGGCTTTGCAGCCTAATACCTTCTGGGAATTCCAAACCGCATGAAGCAGTCACAGGCTTTGGTGTTTTTAATAAACTTCACAAAGAGTTAGAGAGGAAGTGAAGTTGGAGAGGTACATCATACCACTAAGCTTTACTTCTGTCATATTTACAACACTCACTGGTAGGTCCATTTCTCAGTTCACAGCTATTGCCTTGTAGTAAAATCAAAATTGCACCTCTGTTTTCCTTTAATAGCAAGCAGTCTCAGATGGGACATTACAAGGTATCCCCCACATTTTACTTTGCCATCAGTTGTCTGCATGGAATATTCCATAAACAATCTTATCATCTGATCATCACAAAAAGTTACTCACAAATAAGTTCAGGTCAGTATTTTGCAAAAGAAACCATATTTCCTTGTTTTTGTTTTCTCTGCTCTGAGCAGTAGAGACATTTTAATTGTTTAATGAAATCAAAAACAAAATCAAATATGAAAGTGCAGTTCTCATTGTTTATTTTTTTCACAATACAATATTTATAGTGTATACAGCAGACATATACTGTACAAGCTTTCAAGTATTAAGCCAATGGCTGTTTCTTGCATTCCATCCAGTGCTGACATGATGTGCTGTGGCCACCATGACCCAGAACTGCATTAAGCATGTTTGAAAATGTTATATTATGTTACATTGTATTGTGTCATGCATTCATTCTCTTCTTCTTAAACACCATTCAGCATGCTTTCAGGTTTGTATTATCATTATGTATTACAATTTCACCATCTTTGTGTTAAGATACAGCATATATAAACTAACTGCAGTATCATTAATGGGAGACAAAAGTTGTGAAAAAGGCAGAAATTTTATTTCACACAGATTAGGGGCAGTTTATCCCAAACTTTTTAAACACTAATAAATATTTAACTGTTGCATAACTAAGTTATTATACACTTAATGCTAGATTTGAAATCAAAGATGTGCTACTTTTTAGTGTTTTGGATACTTTATGCAAAATACAGCTTTAAATTTGCTTGTCCTTGGAATCACTTTTCTTTGATTTGACAGACCTGCCACCCCAGTCTGAGTGTTCAAATTAGGGAAAGTTTGAGGTGCTTCACGTTGCTTCTGCTATTTTCCTAATAAATGATGTACTCCGATTTCCTTTCCCTTAAATTTTACTGTGCTATTATGGCTAATCTGTTTTACATAGTTAAAATAAAAATGTATTCATATTGTTATTAAAATGGTTTCATTAATGGCTTAAAGAAAATTGTAATTATTGGCAGATATTAAGTTTTACAGTAACTTTTTTGATTAATTTCTTTTGAGGCTTTATTTTCCCTCATAAAGGTATTTCACTATTGATAACAACAACATTTATTTCTGTAGCACAATTTTCATACAAAGAATGTAACTCAAAGTGCTTTACAACATGTCAAACAAGAAGTTATATGCAAAGAAAAAGGGTGTTGTACCGTGTTAGCCATTATGAATGTAGAGAAAAGCCAAGCAAAATTACACCTTTTATTGGCTAACTAAAAAGATTACAATATGCAAGCTTTCGAGGCA
>JANRMT010049829.1:50203921-50219545 GCA_026402145.1 Polypterus bichir lapradei
TTGCTTGGCTTTTCTCTGCAAAGAAAAACAAATTCAATTTAGATAAGAATGATAATTAATACATAGCATACAACAAAAAAATAAATAATGAACACTTACACAAGAAAGATATGAAATTCAGAGAAGTACAGTTCTTAAATATAGAATTGTTTTTTAAATTTCTAAATGACAGTCCAAGGCTAAAGTCAGATGGCCAGAAAAAATAAAAAGAAAAAACTCCAGATAAGCTGGAGAAAGTGAAATCTGTAGGGATTTCAGGCCAAAAGACTACACAGCCCCACTGAGCATTCTGCCTAACATAAATGTTCTTAAATTGTTCAAAATTGTTTTTTTTTAGGCTTCATCAAAGATGATTCAATGCAATGGTTCTTGTGGCAAGTTGGGGGTATCCACCTTCATTTGGACATCATAGGCAGTCGTGGTGATGTACAATATAATTTCTTTTGGTGAAACAAACCATAACCTTAAAACTAAGATGTCAACCAAACTTTGGGATCTGTGATGCTGAAGGTGCCACACTCCAACTACATACAGAACAATATAGTCCCAAGGTCCATGGCAACCTACTAGAGAAAAGACTGAAGAACTGCTGGTTTAGCTAAATTAAAATATCTTGACCAAAAGAAAGTGATAAAGATAGAGCTAAAGCTAGCTGTCATTCTTGTAATACTGAAGATGAATTTAATCAGAAGCAATCTGGTAAACATACACAGTCATCTTGAAGTGCTTCATCTATATTACAACGATAATACATCGATACAATATGTCCTGTTATAAAAACAAAAACCTGAATCCAAAATCCTAAGGAATACAAAAAGACTCCTTTACAGCAGTATAAAAAAGCTATTGTTTAATAAAAAAAGCTATTGTTTCTTATTCAGATCCAGCCCCTTGACAAAAAGTATCTCCCAGACATCTGATTATTTTTTAGGATTCTGAAAATTTTGCCTCTTTTTCTTATCCATTTACGGAAGTATAAACATGGGTATATAGTACTCCCTGTCATTAAATGTTTCCTGCAGTAATTTAATGTATCCTCATGTTCTTTATTATGACATGCTTAATGAAGTTGTTATCAATTTTACATGCATTACTAAGTTGAGCCAAAATGGTAACAATCAAAAGTTTACAGGCTAAACTTTATTTTTATGGTGCTGTGCATTTTAACATTATTTTTATTTCACTGTACTTTTCAGTACATGACAAAAAATAAATTGCAAGCAATATGATAAGATTTTATTTTTGTATCTACACAGCCATTTTGTACAAAGCAGATGCACAGTTTAAAAAAAAATGAGAAAAAAGCAGAAAGAGGGATTTTGCTGAGGCCATCCTTCTAGTCAATACAATTATAAAAGATGACCTTGGGCTCCTACTGAAATGGGTTAGCAGTGCTGGATAGGAAAGGCTATTTGAACTGCTATTTGCTCTCTAAGGATAACTGTATTGGTACTTTGTTTGCTCAAATGGCCATCCTGTCTGCAGTGTTTTGTAACTCAGCATCGTTTGGGAGAAAAAAAAAAAAAAACTGCCACGAGGGGATTAAAAAAGTTCTTTTGTATTGTATTGCATTTCCATTGTTGCCATTCTTAAATGTCCTTGATTGCCTGTATCTATGACAACAAGCCAAAGCAAAGATTAAGCCCAAAGCTGAAGGAGGCTCCCTGACATTCTACTGTTCATTTAAATCTTTACGCAATACTTTTGACTGTTGTCATGTTTTTGCATTTGTTATTATTTTAACAAGAGAAATGTACCTTTTATGTCTGTTTTCAGATACAGATGTAGTGGTAAAAATTTGAAGTTTTTGTATGACACACAAGTCATCAGGCCATTTGAAAGGGGAAATGCTATCAGCATCCTTTAGAGTTACAATATTTTTCATTTTTGTATGGAACAGACCATTCAATTTAATTAAAACTGAATCTAATTGCCTTTAAAATGCTTATTTGAACGTTTTCTTATAATAAATTCAAAGCCAATCAAAACTTATTTTCCCTTCAAGCAATTGAAGTCTTGGGAGCTGTGGCTTCATTTGAAGCTATTGAGACACTTTTTGGATCTCATCTTCTAAATGTAATGCTCGTGTTATTAATTTGTCACCTTTTTTTTTTTTTAATCAAACCCCAAATCAATAACTGGATAGTTGATAAACCTGGACAACAGTGGAGTATGAAACATTAAGCTACAGGAGTGACTACAGGCAACATTTATTTAAGTACTCTGAAAAATAAAAGCAAACACCACGGAATATGTGAAATACTATTTTTGTGTGTCAAGCGATTTATGGATGTTTTTCTTTCAAATGGCACAATAATCCATGCCATCTGGGATTTAATATAAAATTGATTTCCTAATCGATGTTTGAATCGTATTAAGATGTTTAAGAGAAATTCTAGTGTAAGTTATTCAAATTTAAAAACTAAAAAATAGAGTATTAACATTAAAGAGCAAATACATAAAACAGTGTTCAATTTTGTTAAAGAAACTTGTCCTTATTAGGGGACGTTTATAAATTCAAAGGAAGGTTTTGCCCCTAACTGCTTGCTAAACAGTTCTCTGAACAAAACTGTTAATTTTTTTTTCTTTCATAGACTTGGAGCCATACATAATTTATAAGACAGACCAGGGGGATCCTAGACATAGCAGATATCTTGTTTCTCATGATTGCTTGAGTGTGTATTATGCACTGATTCCATTAGTTTACAATGTTTCCTATTGTAAGCAGATTCTTATCAAATAGCTTAAGTTGGATACACTGTACTTAAATTGATCTTAGAGCTATTGATTAAATGTTAATTCCAACAAAAAGTGCTTGTAGCCTTTTCTTTTGTTTCTCTTACCTGAAACACAAGTAAAAAATTAAATGATGCTAACAGATAAGGGGGAAAAAATCACATATCTCATTAAGTCTTCTTATTTCTGCCAGACTTTACTATTCATTTTTAAAATATTTATAATTTTCCTTTTATGCAATGTTGCAAAAATTGCTACATAAAAAGCAGGGAAAATGAATTTTTGATTGTACTCATTAAGAATGTTTTAAATGAATACCATCAGAAAGCTTATTGAAAGTTACAATACATTGAATATTGAATTACTGCCACAGTCTGACACATCCAGCTATAAAGGGAGGCTTTTGGCTAATAGTGAACTAAAGCCCCATGAAGGGCATTTTATTGCAGCATGTCAGACAATTAAAAGTGTACAGGCGTTAAGCGCTTATTATTTGCCGGGGGTAGAGTGCCCTGTAAAAGCAACAAGACCTTTGCATTACGTTTACATTGTTCTGCTTTAAAAAATAAATTCATGACACTAAGAAATAGCATTTTATATACACGCAACTTAATCCATATTGCAAAAACCTAAACTACAAGAGGAAGAGATTCTCACTTTAATAGAAAGCTGAAAGAAACTAAATAAAATGCAGAGTACAATATTATGTGTACAAGTAATATAAAATATTAGTAATGCTACAGCCTTACCACTAATTTCTGCCCTAATGTAATTTAACATTATTTAATATTTGCTTCATTAAGAAAGGTGAATACGTTTCTTACATTTTTTTTTTCTGTTTTGTCTGCAATTAAAAGAATTTTAGTCTGGTGCATAATTAATTTTATTGCATTGACTGCATCGTATTGCTTTTAAAATATACAGGGCTTAATGAAGAAATGCTCATTCCTTAAGAGTTCGCCAAGACATTCCTTGTTCCTCAGTCCCTCAAGTATCATTTGCTTCTAATGATGCCATTTGTTTCTGTAGCCAGGTGTTTTGGGGATTCTTTGTTGCCAGACATAATGAGAATTATAACGACTCAATAGTGCATATGTGATGCACCTGCTCTTTTGTTGGAGAGAGGACATGCTAGATTTAACTCAGAGTACCTTGATTAAAGTGAATCTTTGTTTAATATAGTGTATATTAGTATTACTGACACACCATATTTTCAAAGCATTTTTTTTTGGTTCAAGTGTAGTAAATGTGAATTTCATTCAGAATTATTTTCGACAGTTTATTAAATCCCAATCAAGGTAGCACTGTTATTACATGACTTCTGTTCAACAATTTGTAATTGGGAAATACATTTTATTTTGTTTTCTATTTTAGTGGCCCTTAACCTGAGGGTGGAGCTGCTTTTTCAAAGTATTGTCAGAAAACATTTCAAAAATGGGTTGGATCACACTTCAAAAATGCAGTTAAAATCTGTAAGAGCCAAAGAGTTGCTACATATGAAAGTCTGAGAGCGCTTGCTAGGATTACTCTCCTAAGCTGCTCACTTTTACCATTTTTTTTCTGTGTTATCCTCCTTCCAGGTTTCCCTGAATATTTTACATATATTTTGTCATTCCTATTGCTGGATAGTGACGTCATCATAAGAAAGAAGAGCAAATGCAGAAGAAGCAAGTCCAGTAAAGAAGGCTGCCAGAACTGACTCTGCCTCTGGAGAAGGCAATGCTATGAAGACCTTCTTTGATGATATAATGAGATATGTATCTATCTAAACAGCTTACTGCCATGACAGATGCCAAGCAGCTGAGCTTCCACAAAAGTTAAATTGTAACTCTTTTACAATATTAACGGTGTTCTGGATGAACAAAAGAAAATCATCATGGAGTTGGGTTTGATACACTCGCATAATTAGAAAATTAAAACGCTCAAAAACCAGATTATTGCTTCAGTGTTAAAAGGAATAGACTTACAGGACCGGAACAGAAGAAATAATATCTGCATAGCATGGAAGGTGGAAGACTCATGGACATTGTGAAAAAGTGTATTCCTACACTTCTGGAATGTTTCATCTCTCATCAGAAGATGCCAAAGAATGTATTCCAATAGTAATTACAATCAGCTGATACCACTGATCTAAAACTTCTCGATGATGTAGATTGCCTGATAATTCTAAAGGAGATTGTCTTCCTTGTTTTTTGAGGGCCAGCATGTCTAATTTGTGACTAATTACTACCCATACACTGCATCTGTCCATGATGTCAACTAGCAACTAGTGGGTCGACAGCTATTTGAAGAAGTAAATCACAAATTTAAACAGTATCTTATGTTGCTAGACCAATTAAAGATGCACCTGTCCAGAAATTAAAATAAGGTGTAATTATTTGTAATAATTTTGACAGCCTAGGTCTTATCATTTTACACTGCTTGCAATTTCATTCCAGTTTATGTACACCTAACCATAAATTAATGGCAAGCATAGCAGTAACACAAATAAGTTTTGTTTTTGTAATTGATGTATTGTGTACTAGTTATTAATATTATATATTCCCTTGTGCAAAAATACACTATTAAAAAGATGTTTTTTATTTTTATAATTTGTTTCTGAAGAGGCACTGTTTTTTTATATATTTGCCTGAAATTAAACTGAACTAACCCATAAATTAAAACAGAAGATTCCCTAACCACCATGGATTTATATTAACCTGTAACTAACTGGGCAATTTAAAAATGTCTTGAATGAAACTTGTCAAGTAAACTCTGTCTGACCTCATTGCCCCAACATGGCCTGCAGAGAATGAAATCTTTTCAGGAACACTGAAATTTGTAGTGTCATACAAATGGAAGTGAATATAAAAAAAACATGCTAAACCATCAAAAAATGGGCTGGATGAAGGCACAATCATACCCTAAATCAAACTAGATGATGACTGAGTCAACTGGAATTCTTAATATTTCGTTCACAGTTACTGCCACAGTGTTTTGAGACACAGGATCTTCTGAGATTATTGTGAAAAAAATGGACAAAAGTTGAAGATGCAAGTCAGAAATCATACTCAAGGGCAGGCAAGGGTTGTTACAGACACAGAAAGAGACAGTACTACCAAACCCAAAACTACTAAACTTGAAATGGAAGTCGAAGTCAAAAATAAAATTGAAAAACCTTTTGCTAGGAGGTATTTGAAATTCAAGGTAACTATCTCTAAGGGCTTCACAGAATTCCTTCTGTATTTTCTGAGGGTTAATGAGAATTGTGGTGTTACTTCTTGTGATTTCAGAAACAACCATTACTCGAATTGAACATTACTCAGAGTACCTTAAACAATAAAAACATTGTCAAAATTAGCTAAAATAAAGCCAGGCTTCAAATCCTGAATCTAAAAAACATGAAGCAAAATGTCATACATGTATAAGATGTTAATTATCACATGCAGGATGTAACTGCCTAATGGCTTCACTTACATATTCCTGAAGGCTACTTTGGTTGATTAGATTTTGACCACACCGCACAAATCTCAAAAATGAAAATTGACAGTCTTCTGGTCATTGCACTATTGGCACACTTTGATCAATCTATATAGATTCAGTCTGTTTTATTTTTGGAATTTTATGATGTATTTTTCGTGTTTCTTATAAAAATTATTATTCTGCCCTTGCCACTTCGTGTTCTGTTTTTTGATGACTGCTATTTTGTAGATGTCTGCATAGCTGTAGCCATATTATTTAGTACCGCTAGGCTAGTAACTGGTTACATGGCATGGAGCTTATCTGTTGTCATCTGGCCTTCGCTCTTAAATCAACATCCACTCATTCTGATTCATTTAAAAATATAGCAATATTTTAAGTAATTAGTGGCAAACAAAACTAGCTTGTATAAGGATGTTTTTGCTGCTTTTTTGTCATTATGACTTTGGCTATGTCAATTTGGTTCTGAAGCTCAGTTCTGGTGGGTTTTCTTGATTCTCCTGGTTGTGTTTGGACCATATGTTATGGTCATACATGGTCATATTTGCAGCATTGGTTGTGTTTTCAGTCGGGTGAAAGAGTCTGTCTAATCATTGTCCTAACTGCAGTATCCCATTCAGTATGTCAGTAGACAGATGATTTCTGTGTATTATGAAAGCACTTTGCAGTCCTGGATAGAGTAGGAAAACATTTTTCTCCACCAAAGGTTTGGACAAGAGATACTAAGTGCCAGTGCTGGTCAGCTGTCATATTTTGGCTGATAATTAGATATGTCTGTGACTTGATACTCCAGGAATACCCTTTCCAGTTAGTCAAGTTCATTTTCATTTGCAATCTGTTGGAAGAAGGTTACCAGCTGAACAATATCAGTTGAGCTTGCTGAAACTGAGTTGTTGTTGAAGGACTCTTACTAGCTTCAGTCCTTCATTGTTGACTGGCATACATTTTTTCGCACTGGTCACTAAATTGACATAGAGCCATAGTACAACATCTATAAACCTATCAACTGCTTTCTTATCCTGAACCTCCAGTAGTGCTCTTCTGGTTAGTTTTCTAATAAAAATGCCATGCTTCTCAACAATAGTTTTCTGTCTGTGATGTCAAATTCTGTAAAATCTTTTGCAAGCAGATTAGCTATTGTAGAAGGTTTGATTAGATATGAGAACGTTGTTTTAGATCTTGTTGAAGTTAGTAAACAGTGGTAGCACTGAGCTAAAAAAGTGATATTTTGTCATTGGATCAGACAGTTGCTGAGATATCAGTTCTAAAGGAAGCAATCTGTCATTTTCATCTGATGAGTTAAAGTAACTTATCAGGGCAAAATACTGATTAAGTATCGTTTGCACACACTCAGGACAACTGGACCATCTAGTGGAGCAAGGCTTCAGCATATTCAGTTCATCAGCCTCTGTGAAAGCCTGGAGCTATCTGTGAAGCTGCTTTTGTTTTGCAACTGTTTGAAAAGGGGTTGACTATATGCCTGCAGAACTGGTCTAATATTTTGGGCAAAGCTATACTTGTATCAGATGAGCAGACTGATGCAACGTGACAACAGCAATGTATGTGAAACACGTTGGGCTGCAAAACCTTGAATCACTAAAGCACTGAATTTTTGTTCCAATCATCACATTAACTCCATCAGTTCCAATTACAACTACATTTATTAGTAGAATCTGGCCTTCCAGAAAACAGCTGAATATTACACTGAAAACAGTTTCGGAGTCGTCTTTTTCTGCATCTACCATATGATAAAAACAATATTGCACTTTACCTTGTTCATAGTCCAAAAAAAAAAAAAACAACCACTGCAAGTTTCTGTGACATACTAATATTCATAGAAGAGTAAAGGGCTGTTTTCTGAGGCTATTCACTAAATCCAGTTCTTTACATACAACATTCTTTACTAGCATGGAGGGCTAGGTGTGTTTACACTTCACATTCTTAGCTATTTCAGTTGCTAACACATTCACAGGTCGTCCATTTTTCTGAAAGGTAAACTGCTCTGTAAAAGAAAATTGACCATCTCCAGTTATGTCATTGTTACCTTGTACTTCAAATTGTCTTTCTTTTTGGGGTGCTGTTTTGCAAGAAAATTAGATATTCCCAACTGCTGGGTCTTAGCCCTTGCAATTGCATCATGCTTCCTACTATTAAAGTGGCTATGCACATTTCTCACATGATTTTTGGGCCATATACAGAAGTGTATACACTGTTGTGCTTTTCCAATTGTATTCATAGCATAAATGTGGGGTCCTATGTCCAAGCTGACTAAAATGAGCACTGCGGGGGAGATTGTCAACATCACTCACATTTCCAGGTTCCCTTTCTTCCACTTTGCTGACCTTTCTTCTATAATCCCTGATAACTGATCGATGACATTGACCTATTAGGACATGCTTTCTCCTCATCAAGACAGGCTGTGTTCTGTGTAGGCAGCTGCAACGCAGATTCATTGATCTACATGTCACAAGTTATATTTTATGTACCCTCTTAGGATAAATTTAAAGATCTGTAGATCTGAACAAATTTCTTGACACATGAGTTCATTGGAAAGTTTAGTTTGCTGAAACTGAGACAGCTATTTGCAAATTTTTTTTTTTCAGATTTACATGGAAGGTGAATTTAATATGTTTTTTATGGACTGTTCGTAATTTACAAACGGTTGGCAACTCTGCACCCAGACACTCAGTCTCCAAGTGAAGTGTCCACAACAGACACATCCCCACAAGAGGGCACAAAAATTTGGTGAAATGGTAACTAATTTAATCTTTTTAGGCATGTGTGCATTCTACATGAGTTTCATAGCAAAACGTGACTCAGACCTATAGCTTCATATGAATGGCCTATCTATTCCTCTAGAGAAACTATTCATAGTACTTTATGTAAAATTTTCTGAAAACAGAAAGTAAGCATATCTTAAAACCATGCTCTCTTTAATAACATAATGGCAAATGAAGAGCAAACTTGTATTAATACAATAAGAAACTCTTCTTTATGTAATTTTCCATCTATTGATTCCATGCATTGAAATGTTTCAGAAATTCATATACCTCACTTGAAAGTTAAAGAAGACAGAAGTTGGTTACACTTTTGCATACAATTTGTTTTCATTGACATTGTTGCTCATCTTTAATTCTTCCTGGGATCCAAACATAAAGACATGTGATGATTGGAGTATGGTCGTGTGTTCTTGGCCACTATTTTGAGAAACACAATAAAGGGAAATCTGTAAGCATCGTCAAATCAGCAGCTCTCCTGATTCATTTTTAAAAAGACATATTCTGATTTTCTTCCTTCGGCTGTTGAATATTATTGAAGCATTTTCCATCAATACCAGTACTTTCTGTACATTATTTTTCTTAGTATTTTATTGAGAATGTGTTATTTTTTATGTACTTCTTTTGTTGTTTGTCTGAGGAAGTTTATTTCTTCTTTCATCCATATTGTGGAATTTATTTTCATTAGGGGCTTACTTAAAAAAGGTAGCAGCCCACGCTTACTGCACAGAGCCAGTTAGTGAAGAAAACTCTTAGGATTTTCATGTAGGACTGCTTTTTTTTAGCTAGTTTTTAGTCTAAGGATATAAACTCCCATGAGGGACTTCTATACCACATGCTGTTTACTGTATTTTATTTTCTTATGTCCGCTAAATATTTGCATGTTTCATAGTATTTCTTTTTTGTTCCTTTTCTTGGTACTGCAGATTACGACACCCACCTCTTCTCTTTCAAGAATGTACTGCTTGTAGTAGTTTGAGAATTATGGCATTTCTTATACACATGAAGTGATTGTGAAAGAATGGCAAGTCCATAAAAACCTGTACTGATCGTCTAGTGCAGCAGACCTAACCATTTTTCCTCACTGAAGCAATAATCGTGGTGTTCAAATGACATGCATACATAACATTAAACTGATAAAAGGTAAACATTTAATAGATATTTAACTCGGTGAATACACTCCTGTAAATGATATGGAATTTCTCCAATACACTCGCAGTTCCAAATAGGAATCACATATCAGTACTTTACTAGTCACCCTGCAGGTGTGGATTGCTGGCATTTTTTTTCTTGAAGTATTTCCAAAAAGGGGCAGAAAGGGACAAATGTTTGACTAGTTTTAGACAGACATTAAACAGTCATGATACACTAGACTACAAGTCGCCGGCATTACACAGAGTCTGGAGAGCCATAAGTCATGTATAACATTTCACTGAGCAACATTATTAAAACACCTTAATAGACTATACATATCACAGCATAAATGGTGAGTTTAAATAGCGTAGTTTAAAAATGCTAGAAATGTCATTGAAAAACACTTTTAGAATGATGCTTGTCACTGCCTGCATATTCCTTTAACCTCCTTGGCATTAAGCCCAAGTGTGGCTTAGGTTTACAATTCTATATAAGTACATTAAGTTAGACTCTGCTTTACAGTGTTAAGCCTGATTAACTTTCAGGACAGTATTCTGGTGTCATCTACTGCATAAAATCACATAGTTCTGCAAAAAATCATGAATATTTCTGTGTGTTGCCACTGTAAGATAACTCATAAATATTCATGTGTGGGGTGCAGCCTACAGCAAAAACACAATGGCTGTAAATCCAGTTTCAGAACAAACTGAAACTGAACCATTAGTTGCATCAAGTAAGAGTGATGATAATGTGAACTAGTCATCAGACTTTGACATGGAAAATGAAACTGATGCATACAGCATTTTTTGACCAAACTGGTGTGATGCCTGGTGAATACGATCACCTGAAGCTCTACTGTGATACATGTAGGTGTGAGGCAGAATGGCAAAATGATTGTGATCATGTAGAAAAACAAGAAAGAAATTATTCCCCTAAGCACTGTTTACAATGTGGCAACTGTAATTTGTGTTAGAGTAAACATGGAAGTCATAAAGCCTTGTGCTGTGTCAGATTACAATAACACAAGGGGCATATTTATTGTATGGATCAGGCACTGTCATTCTATGTCATTTTCAAACAACAGAAAAGAATATTATAAGAAATGTGTGCAAAGAGGCACGCTTCCACTGTCTGAATTGCAACATCGGGCTATGCATATTTATTTCAAAACCTGCCATATGAAGAACCTGCATCATTAAAACAGTGGATATTACATATACTTTTCCTACTGTATTAATGCTGACATTTTCATATTTACATGATTCTGTTAGACATAATAGCATTTTTATCTTGATGAAAAAAAAGTTTTTAACTCCTTTTTCTGCAGGGTAAACATATTGATAAGGAGTTTAAAATTAATCTGCAATTCAATTTACAAGTTTCGGCACGCTTGGCTGTTCAACAAAATACCGTTGTCAGTGGAATAATATCTTGGACTGATAACTTTAAAAGCTTTATCTAAAATGAATAGTTTACTCTTTTTTTATCATAGCATCTATCACTTAACATATTCATTTATCTTAATTTCTCAAAATTTTAACTGTGCTTAACTCTCAATGGTTCCTTGGGGTGCGTTCTGCACCCCCTGGCCATTTCTATGGCTACTACCATGTTATTATTAAAATTTCAGCAGTTATCCTCTAGGACATTGTAAGTGCACTAGTTTTTCATACGGTCATGCATAAAATGATAGAAAAAGTGTTAACGTCAATTATCGCTGGCATATTTTCATCGGGGGTGCAATATGCACCCCCAAAAAAACTTAATTTTTGACAGAAGTCTGTGGAGATTCTCAGCTATCCAGGTCATGGTTATCCTAAAAAAGAGTTATGCTGGACTTTGTTTCCATCCAGAGTGCTTTCTCAATTCTAACTGATTGGTTGGCAAAGTTAAAAGAACTGCATTGTAGGTGGATTGGGAGGACAACTGATTCAAATGAACGACCGTTGTTGAACAGAGGCGGTGGCCTTATACATAATCTATCACTGACCTACAATGCAGTTCTTTCAACTTTACCCAGACGGTTCCACAGTCGTTCACGCTGGGAGGATGACTGGTTCAAATAAACGACCGTCGTTGAACAGAGGAGGTGACCTTAGACATAATCTATCACCCACCTACAATGCAGTTCTTTCAACTTTGCCCAGACGGTTCCACAGAATAAACGAGACATTCCTCTGAGCATGATAGCAAAAAACAGAGATGAATTTTCTTCGATCTTTGCATTTGATGGCAACAAAACTTTGGTATCATATGTCCCCAAAAAAGAAAAGTCGGTCATCCTTTTGTCGACAATGCATCACGACAAGGCTGTTGATGGTCTGAAACAAAAACCAGAGATCATCCTTCATTATAATGCTACTAAGAGCGGCGTAGATAACATGGATCATTTGGCCTGCATCTACTCTTGCAAACGAAAAATCAACAGGTGGCCAATGGTCCTGTTCTTCAACATGCTTGACACAGCTGCCATTGTCAGTTTCGTGATCTGGATGTGCAATAACCCTGATTGGAACAAGTCATCCAAAGCGATACGTCGTCGCCAGTTCATCGTGAGTCTCGGGGAGTCTCTTGTCGAGCCACTGATTAAAAGATGTTTGGACAATGCAGCCCAGCTCAGAAGACCGATCATGGATGCAATCCAACTTCTAGAGCTGGACTCTGGAGAACTAGAAGCAGGAACTGAGAGACCAGCTAAAATAAAGAAGACACAGGGACGTTGTCACCTGTGCCCGCGTGAGTTTGACAGGAAGACACGCAAATTCTGTGATAAGTGCTCTAGGCCTGCTTGTCCAGCACATTCTGTCAATAAATCAAATGTACTTTGTGACAAATGCATATAACTTTAGACATGTCATTTGCAGAAATCTTAAACGTTTGCATCTAAAAGGTGTGATAATATATATTTTACAATCTTATTAGAACATTGGAATTAAAATGGCACTTACATCGCGGCAGTGAAGGGGTCGGCTAGACGGAATGTGCATTATATGACCAGTCCCCTCCGCTATCCCCCCCCCCCCACTGCCGCAACCCCATTAACTGCACTATTTCACTGCATAAGCTGTGTATGCATCATGCACTTACCTAATAAACACATCTTAACTTTAGTTCATTGAATTTGAGCTTGGTACCATTGAATTATATATACCAACGAATAGGGGTGCAATTTGAACCCCAAGGACCTGGAACGTAACTTTCTAACAAGGACCCATTGAGGGTTAATGTGGAAAACCCTTTCATATTTACTGTTAAATTTTTTCAGGTACAATTCTACAATTTTCTTGGAATCTGTTTGGAATGGATTTTTTGTTTTTATTAATATTTGCTGTTTCAACAACAATAGACGCAAAGTCACCAAACAATTGTGCATAATAGGTTATGGATGTACTCATTAAACATTTTTCTGACAGTGCTTCCCAATATTTATGCATGAGATCTTGAATTCACAAGTTTATACACTAAGTTTGAATTATTTTAATACTGAATTAATTCTTATATATATTGTGTGTGTGTGTGTGTGTATGTATATATATATATATGCATGATTTTCATAAAAAGCGTTGGCAAACATTGGGTATTGCAGTAGCCCCTACATGCATTCAACGTTTCAGCCCCTACGAAATTACTTTGGAGTTAGCTAAAGAAAGTCCTAGTCTGTGAACAAACCTATTGTATTATATCTTGTAGTCATTAAGAGGGTTACAAATAGAACTTGGGAATCCTATAGTATAAGGAGAACTACTCAGGTCAAGACTAAGATGTGCCACATTGAAAATCAAGAAATCACAACCGATAAGTTGTCAAAAGACTACTAGATACCATGTAGTGCAAGTAACTCTGTTGAGGTTATTGACTTTTACTGGTCTTTGAAAAAGGGAGTTCATTTATAGCTTTTTGTAGCACATATTGTAGCTTTTAATAACTTTGGCAATTCTAAGGAGCAGCAACAACAATAAAATGGGCTGTGTAATTTCTGAAGGCATTTTTCACTACTCAGTAGTGGAGAAGGTGCATGCTGTTTACAAGCAAGGAGAATACGGCAGATAGGCAGCTTCATGGGTGTTAAAGCTCATGTTTCTCTCATGAAATGTCCCATCAGAGATAAAGGAAACTGCTCAAGATGTGCCCGAAGGGTGTAATTAGGTCAAGAAAAACCTTGCTTTGTGCTTTCTAGGTAATGTGCGACATGCCTTTTACACTTGTTTTTCAATTGAAATCTTAGGAACATGAGATGTAAAAAGCTTTAAACTTAGAGAAAGAAAACTGAAGAAAAAAAAAGTTTCCCTACCTGAATGATAATACCCTTAAATAGTACATGAGGTGGCTATGACTCAGGTCAAGCCCAAACATAGCATAAGGGTTTGCTATTTAATATTGTTGTTGTTATGCTTTTGTACACTCCCTTTGAGTCACACTTGATAAAATTAAATATATTTATTAGCTTGGCCTATTTTTGTTCCAAGTTCCTAAGATGATAAGGGAGTACCCTGGGACACTATTTATACATTTCTTTGAGAATAGCTGTATCCTTGCACAAGCAGCTCTAATTCTTGCACATCTCCCTAGCGTGATGGAACTGCTCAAACCACAGGCTGTTGAGATTTCGACAGTAAGTTTTATCACCTACAGCGTGTGGTAAAGAGCAAAGGATATTGATTTTAATCATTATTTTTGAAAATCACTGCTGCCAGATTTGCAATATTTAATCAGAGGAAAGTTGCATTGCTTTAATAATTATTACCTAGTCACTTGAATAGGCATTGCTAGTGTATGAAAATATAGCTTTCTGTAAAAAAAAACTTATTTCTAAATATTAGAATTATATATTGGGTTTAGAAATATATTATTTTCATAACCACTATTCTAGGCCACTTATTTGTTAGAGATGCTGCATTGCTTGTAGTCTGAAAGTGTCTGATGCATAAGTAGTTTGGTGTTTTCCCTTCTCTTTGTAAGGCTATGGACATTGCAGATTGATTTTGTTTTTTCTGAAACCAAACACCTTGTGCCATTCTTTCCTCTTCTGCTTGACGGAACAGAAAATCTCTTCCTATTAACTCTATATATTATCATTTAAAAGGCAAGCAAATGTAAGAAATGACACTGTCTGCATGCACTATATAAATGAAAAAAGACTCTTTTGCATTTTCAATGTATAACGAATATATTATGTTTTTAAATTAGTATGTATTACTTTTTATACATAGCCAAAAAATAATCTATGTTTGATTTAGTTGAATGTTTGGTAATTTTTCTTGGTGTGCATCCAATATTGTTTACAGAATCAGATGCACACAGCGATGATCATGTCCTGTGTCAGTATGGCTGGATATTTTGATCACTTAAAGAAACTCTACACAACCAGCCCTATGGAGCCAATCAAAGGCAACATAGGGCTCAAGATAAGAAATAACCCTGGACAGGGCATCAATCCAATGCAGGGTGACCACACACACCAAACACACATGATAGATAGATAGATAGATAGATAGATAGATAGATAGATAGATAGATA
>JANRMT010049829.1:50219555-50255405 GCA_026402145.1 Polypterus bichir lapradei
ATAGATAGATAGATAGATAGATAGATAGATAGATAGATAGATAGATACTTTATTAATCCCAAGGGAAATTCACATACTCCAGCAGCAGCATACACAAAGAACAATATTAAAGAGTGATAAAAATTCAGGTGTAACAGACAATAACTTTGTATAATATTCATTGGATCCTCCGGGTGAAATTGAAGAGTCGCATAGTGTGACTGCTCTTCTGTCTGGAGATGATCCTGTTCAGTGGATGCAGTGGATTCTCCATGATTGACAGGAGCCTGCTCAACACCCATTGCTTTGCCACAGATGTCAAACTGTCCAGCTCCGTGCCTACAATAGAGCCTGCCTTCCTCACCAGTTTGTCCAGGCATGAGGTGTCCCTCTTCTTTATGCTGCCTCCTCAGCACACCACTGTGTAGAAGAGGGTGCTCGCCACAACCGTCTGATAGAACATCTACAGCATCTTATTGCAGATGTTGAAAGTCGCCAGCCTTCTAAGGAGTATAGTTGGCTGTGTCCTTTCTTACACAGAGCATCAGTATTGGCAGTCCAGTCCAATTTATCATCCAGCTGCACTCCCAGATATTTCACCCTCTGCACACAGTCACCTCTGATGATCACGGGGTCCTTGAGGGGCCTGGTCCTCCTAAAATCCACCACCAGCTCCTTGGTTTTGCTGGTGTTCAGGTGTAGGTGGTTTGAGTCGCACCATTTAACAAAGTCCTATACTCCTCCTCCTGCCCACTCCTGATACAGCCCATGATAGCAGTGTCATCAGCGAACTTTTGCACGTGGCAGGACTCCGAGTTGTATTGGAAGTCTGATGTATATAGGCTGAACAGGACCGGAGAAAGTACAGTCCCCTTCGGCGCTCCTGTGTTGCTGACCACAATGTCAGACCTGCAGTCCCCGAGACGCACATATTGAGGTCTGTCTGTAAGAAAGTCCACGATCCATGCTACCAAGTATGAATGTACTCCCATCTCTGTCAGCTTGTCCCTAAGGAGCAGAGGTTGGATGGTGTTGAAGGAGCTAGAGAAGTCCAGAAACATAATTCTTACTGCACCACTGTCTCTGTCCAAGTGAGAGAGGGATTGGTGTAGCATATAGATGATAGCATCCTCCGCTCCCACCTTCTCCTAGTATGTGAATTGCAAAGGGTCGAGGGCGGACCTGTGGCCTCAGGTGGTGAAGCAGCAGCCGCTCCATGGTTTTCATCACATGTGACGTCAGAGCAACAGGCCGAAAGTCATTCAGCTCACTAGGATGTGATACCTCTGGGACTGGGGTGATGTAAGATGTTTTCCAAAGCCTCGGGGCTCTCCCCTGTTCCAGGCTCAGGTTGAAGATGCACTGTAGAGGATTCCCCAGCTCCAACGCACAGGCCTTCAGCAATCGTGGCTATACTCCATCTGGACCCACTGCTTTGCTGGCACAAAGTCTCCTCAGCTCTCTGCTTACCTGGGCTGCTGTAATTGTGGGTGGGGGGAAACTCTCTCCTATGCTGGTATCAGTAGAAGGATGGGTGGTGGGTGCAGTATTCCGAGGTGAGAGTGGGTTAGGGTGGTCAAACCTGTCAAAGAAGTTGTTCATCTGGTTTGCTCTCTCCACGTCTCTCTCGATGGTGGCACCCCACTTCGAGCTGCAGCCAGTGACGATCTTCATCCCATCCCACACTTCCTTCATGCTGTTATTCTGCAACTTCTGCTCCAGCTTTCTCCTGTACTGCTCTTTCACCACCCTCAGCTGGACTCTGAGTTCCTTCTGCACGTGCTTGAGCTCATGCTGATCACCGCCTTTAAAAGCCCTTTTTTCTGGTTCAAAAGGCCCTTGATGTCACTTGTAATCCATTGCTTGTTGTTAGCATAGCAGCATACTGTTCTTACTGGAACTACAATGTCCATACAGAAGTTGATGTAGTCAGTAGTGCAGCCAACAGCCTCCTTAATGTTCTCACTATGTGACCCCTGCAGGATATCCCAGTCCGTAATTCCAAAGCAGTCTCTCAGAGCCTGCTCTGCCTCAGGGGACCACTTCCGGAATGAGCATGTGGTTGTAGGTAGTTCCCACACTCATGGTTTGTAGTGAGGCTGAAGCAGAACCAGGTTATGATCTGCTTTCCCAAGCGCAGACAGCGGGGTGGCGCTGTATGCATCTTTAACGTTTGCATACAGTAGGTCAATAGTCCTATTTCCCCGGGTGTTACAATCCACATACTGGGAGAAGGCAGGTAATGTTTTGTCCAGTGTCACATGGTTAAAATCTCCAGAGATTAACACAAGCGCCTCGGGGTGCTGTGTTTGTACTTTAGCAACAGTGGAATGGATGATGTTACCCGCTATCTCCACGTCCACCCAAAGAGGGATGTAAACAATAACAACAATGACGTGTCCAAACTCTCTGGGCAAGTAATAGGGACGCAGACTTACGACCAACAGTTCGAGGTCCCTGCAGCAAGTGGAGATTTTAACGTTTACATGTCCAGAGTTGCACCACTTTGTATTCACACAGAGAGCGAGTCCTCCTCCTTTCCGGTCCCGCAGGTACTTGCGTCTCTGTCCACTCTAACTGTGCTAAACCTGGGTAGCTCCACGTTAGCATCTGGGATGTTAGTTGTTAGCCACATTTCACAAAAACACAACAAGCTGCATTCTCTGTAGGTCCTGACATTTTCCAGTTCGTCGATCTTATTTGGTAGTGAGTTCACATTTCCCAGGATCACAGAAGGCACCGAAGGTTTGTAGCGCCACTTTCTTGCTAGCCACTTGGCTTTTATCTTAGCGCCGGCTCTGCTGCCACGATACAACCTTCTTACCTCATCGGGTAAATAGGGAACCACACCAGCACAAGCCTTTGTTCTCAGCGCTTTAAATTGACTACCTGAATAGACGAGTCTCGGTGTATAAAAATGCATGTCCAGGTAGTAAAAAGTGTCCAGAGAACGAGGAAGTGGTAGAAGTGATCAGTGAAATAGAGAAAACGGAGCTGCTGGAAAGGCTGCCACTTGCGGCGGTGCCTGAGTCATATCATTATGAAAAATTCACCTAACCTGCATGTCTTTTCCAATTAGAGAAACCCAGAACACCCAGAGTAAAGCCACACAGAAACAGGGATAACATGCAAACTCATGCACACTTTCACTGCTCCACCGTGGCACCCCACATTTGGTTGTATGTTTCAAAAATATTTTCTTCATATTTCAGGAGGCAGGTTTAAGTTACATCCCATCCAGTGGTTCCTGCTGTTTTCCAGATATGTACTTTCCTGGAGGCTTTGGACTCTGTGACCATAAAAATAAAACAAAGTTTAGACAGTGGATAGATGAATAGGTCCACCATTTAAGAACAACATGGCCTGATATGATTTTTGTATTGCTCAGGTTCACATACATAGTAAATATAAAGGCACTGGCTGCATAGATCTTTCTCAATGCATACCTCATTACCTTTTCTGACACCCTGTTCAAATACTACAAATGCATAAAGTATCTTCTTTCTTTTGCATGATGCTTCAATTGCAATAACTTCAGTTGCTCCTTTGCATGTTAAATAAACCATCATTTAATTTCCTTTCACCCATTGCCTTTAAATATTAGAATGAACACACTTCTTTCAAAAGTGGTGAAGTCCTCCACTCAATCACACAAGATCGTGTTGCACAGATCTGTCAGCCATTCAACTTTGAGACCTGTAACTGCCTTCAGAATTTCCTGAGCTGGCTATTTTACCTTTCCTCACCTTCTTCAGTAACTTCCCATTTTCTGCCACCAAATCCCGATACTCTTATTATGTCAGCATTGCAATTCTGAACATCTTCCTAATTCTGCAGCTTACTTCAAACCTGCTTGCTTATAAATGCCTTTCAACTTTCCAGGTTACTTTTTGAAACTTTAAAGAATAGGTATACAGTATATCCGCAGTGGTAGCGCTGCTGTTTCGCAGTTAGGAAACCTGGGTTCACTTCCCGGGTCCTTCCTGCGTGGAGTTTGTATGTTCTTCCCGTGTCTGCACGGGTTTCCTCCAGGTACTCCGGTTTCCTCTCACAGTCCACAGACATGCAGGTTAGGTGCACTGCCGATCCTAAATTGTCTCTAGTGTGTGCTTGGTGTATGTGTGTGCGTGCCCTGCGGTGGGCTGGCACCCAGCCCGGGGTTTTTTTCTTGCCTTGTGCCCTGTGTTGGCTGGGATTGGCTCCAGCAGACCCCCGTGACCCTGTAGTTAGGATAGAGCAGGTTGGATAATGGATGGAAGGATATACAGTATATCTCGGAATTGTCATTTTTAAACATAGTTGAAAAATAGTATATTAATTAGGAAAATAACACATGTACAAATAAATAACAACATTCCCAAAGCTTATCCAGTTCAGTGCCCCTGGAAGCCAAAACTTATCCTATCAGCATTGGATCTGAGGTACAGTGCCCTGGACAGTGTGCCAGTCCATCACAGAACCCACTCACATATACACATCAACTTGCACTTAGACACGAAACATAGCAAATATAGAAAGAAAGACAACAAGAGGCAAAAGTATTTTAAATATATTAATTTGTACCATGCAAATATAATATATGTTAATTCAGATCCATTGCCTTGGTTAACAGCATACTGTATTCATATTGCATCTGAATCTGCTCTATAACCGTACATCTGTAAAGCACCACATTGTAAAATTTTTTTTTTTTCTAACTGTCAGTTATGGACGGCAGAATTTTCTTTATAGTTGTAAACATCTTCATAAAATTATGCGCAAAAAAGATAATACTGGTAATTTTAAATACAGCTGATTTCAAATAATTTGCTGTGTTCCTGTGAAATATTAATTCCTTTCGTATAAAAAAATGAATAATTTTACAAAAATGTAAACTTTAAAAGAATAAGGTGGTATGTTGGTGCAGTGGTTAGTGATTTTTGGGCTGGGGTTTATGTCTCAGCCTGGTGGCTGTTGTTTTTACAGGTACTAGATATGCTTGCTAGTTTTCCAAATGAGATACCCTGCTATGAATGAGTGCCAGTGTGTGTACTCCCTGAGAGACAGACTGGCATCCTGCCCAGAACTGGATTTGGATTATACCCAGTGGTACTTGAATAAGCTTTGAATCTTCGAATCCCAACTTTGGAAAAAGCACTTCAGAAAAAGAATCATGAATGGATGGATAGAATCTAAAAAATAATCTGTGACACATTTGACACTTTGAAAAAAAAATTCAATTCACCAATGGTCTCTGATTCTTCAGATGCCCACTGGAAAAGATTTGTACAGGTATGTACTGTATGTCAGTGTATGACAGTGCTGGTTTGACTCATGCTACTGGTTGCATCCCAGGAGACTTTTGAACCCACAACCGCCGATAATGTACCCAAGGGATGAGCCAGCGGATAAGGACACAACACACATACAGCAAGGGTGTAACTGTAAAAAATAAGTGTTTAAAAAAAAAAAAAAAGTCAGTGCGTGAAATGATTAAATAAATAATCAATAAAACAAAGTGAAGGTGGAGGTTAAAATAAAGAAAAAATAAACCTTTCATTAATTTGAGGTTTAAAATAACAGGCAGAAAATGAATTTTAAGATCTGGTCCCAGTGAGTGCCTTTGATATTGACATCTCCTCTGCTCATCCTGCACAGGGCCTCGTAGCAAAGATGTGCTGCTGATGGACCTTTCATGGGTCCGGGTTCCCATTCAAACCCAAGGCTAGGGTCCCCAAAGGCCATGGCGCTCACAATTGGGCTGTCAGTTAGAGCCTCACTGACCCTTGATGCCTTCCCAGACTTATGTGGCAAGTCACCTGCACCACTCCAGCTCCCTAAAATGCTAAGCCATAGTGATCCACTTCACCAATCCCTGAGCGCTGGCTGCACACCTTCCCAACTTCCTGCCTCCTCTGTCTGTCTCTTACTCACACCGGTACACTCTTGTCTTCTTGCCTGCTTCTTTCTCCTCTCTCTCTTTAACCTCTGTTCTCCCAATCAGTCTTCCTCTTATTTTATTTGTTTCCCTTTGTCCCGTGCAGGCTCCTTTATTCCATACTGCCTATTTGGGTATCAGTACAAGGAGCTGCTCCCTCGGCGGCACGGTTTAGCTGCCTGACTCTTCCACCCACCTTTACATGTGTGTGCACTGAGGTCTGCCAGTTCCCCAATTAACCGCACTCTCGCACACCCACACCCAATTGGAGTCTGAACATTCAGGGCATGATTATTTAAAATCTACCACCTTGTTCTGAGCCGTAGACCTGCTATACCATACAGTGCTCTAGATGATCCAGAATAGCAAAGCTAAGTCCTGAAAATATTTTTGATGAAATGTTGCCTAACTGGGACACTACTAGACTATAATTATCCTGGCATCCAGGAGAATTTACCAAATAAAGATGCTCGATCGATTATGTGATATTCACCATGCAAAAGTAAATGTGATTTGTGGTAAAAGTGGTAACCCAGGGAGCAATCTGCTGCCAGAAGAGACTTGGCTGATTTGTACCAGTTGTCTGGTGGGCAATGGTTTAGGTTTATAAATTGTGTATTGGTTATAAGTAGTCAAGGGTGCCATAAGAATTTTCAGTTGGGCTCATAAGGACTGTCCTCTCTTTTACACAATACATAAAAAATAAATGTAATAGAAATCAAAGAATTTCTGGCACAAAAGTATCATAAAGAAATCTTATCTTATCTTCCTTATATATGTATTTTTGAACCTAGACTATGCCAAATATGTTAAGGTGACATAACATTCCCTTGATCTGGTTAATTTCGATTATATGGGTTCTAAAAAAAAAAAAAAAAGTAGCACTGCATGCAGACACATTGCTGTGGATCCACTGTTTATAGTGTTAGATACATGCAGTAAATGAGTTAACGTCTGAGATCAGAATCATGTTGTGATTACTGCTGGTGGTTATCTTGTCTTTTTTGCACCCAAGGCAGTGTTTATGTGGTGTGCCATTTAATCTTGTCTGCTTTAATTTAGTTTAACTGAATTATTTCCTATTCATGCTGGAAGTTTTTATTGCTTTATGGTGTGTAGTGGTATCACTTTTATCAATACAGAGGTTTAACTTAAAATTACAGAACTATAAAAATGGAGCACCAAACCTACTTTATTATGATGTGACATATTCAGTGCCAAAGCGTGAGGCTCACTTTTGATTTCTATGTGTTTTTCGTGCTGACCTACCTAAAGCTAAACTTTGATCCTTTGTTAATCATTCACATTTCACTTATCCAAGACTGGGATGAGAGTGCAAATGACGTTTATACCAGCATGTGGCATTAGAAAAGAACCAAATCGAAAAATAACATCAATAATACACAAATTTTTTCATCTGCATTTGACCAAGTAATGTAAGGAAGAAACCTTGCAATTCAACTTTTCTTACATGCATATGTGGGTCAACACTTAATATATCTAAAGGCAAAAAGTCTGCAAAAATAAGCTAATGTAACATACAATTAGCAATGTCAGAAAATGTACTACAATCTAAAGCTGATAATTCAAAAGGTTTCTTTATGAAATGATACAGGTCCATTCAGGTGTCCTTCAATATGTATGATACCATTTTCACTTATGTCAGGCTTTGAAATATCATATCCTTCTGCTATGTAGCCATTTTCCCTTATTCCTTCCATTGTCAGTACTTTCAATATCTAATTTAAGTCCAAGACGTAGACAGTCAAAATTGGATAGCAATGAACAAAAGCCAGAAACCCACTCAGGAAGAAATGCCAGCAAGCATGCATTCTTGTGCAAAACTATTGTTGTTTAGTCTATTTGTAAAGCACTTTTTTAATTACAACAATTACCTTTTCTTACAACTCCTTTTGTGTCTAGTAGTGGACAATACTGTTTAAATTATTATTATTTTAAACAGAGAATAATATCCCTCATATACATATATTCTGGCAGCTATTGCTCTTGGAAGACTGGCTTTCCTCCCACACGTAGCTCAAGTTGACAGGCAGCTATACATTGGCCTGGTATGAGCGAGAGTGCTGTGTCCCAGTCTAAGCTAAGGTGGACTCCTGCCTTGGGCACATTTCTATCTAGAAAGGTTGCATCTCCCCAAGAACCCTAAAGATCCATTAACTGGATCCTCATGGAGGTACAAAAAAGGTCTTTGTTAGCTGATTTGTGCTTGGCTACCTTGTTATTTATACATTATTTTTCTTAATTATTAGATAATTTATACTAAAGCAATGAAAACATGATTAAATATTTTAGCTTGTATTGACTTGAGAAATGTTTTATTAATGATATAAATTCCTACTACAGCATTTGTCACAGAGAATGATTTATTGAAATGCAAAATTCAACAGTTATACTTCTCAACTTATCCTAGAATTAATAAAGCAAAGAGTTCTGTTTTCTTTGTATTTAGATGTATAATGTTTGGAGACATCTAAGATTTGTCACATCCATATATATTTTAAAAGTTTGATGAGATTCACAGTGTGGGTGCAATTTTTGTGATTTAAACTTCAGTGTCTGGATTACAATGCCTTTTTGGACCACACTGGATTCACCACCCACAAGGCTAAGTGAACAAGTAACATATTGGGAAGTAGCAGCTTAAAGAACTGGTTCATAATTATTTAATTGCATTATTTCTGATGCTATTGATCTCAAAATTTTATACACTCCTACAATATTCAACTTGTGGAAAATTCAAAAGCACATGTACCACTGAGAAATTGATTTTTTTTATTCACTACCTTACTATTATTGTCAGACACTTGCAGTGTTTTATTCCACTGCTTGATGACAACTATAACCATACAGGGTGTCTTAGTGAAAATCAAAATATATGACTATTGTCGTTTAGTAACATTATTGTGTAAAACTATTTTATATAACCAGTTATATTTTAGAAAATTCTGCTACTCAATCTAATATCACTTAAAATGTACTGTTCAGTTTCATTTATATTATGCTATAATCATAGTTCTTTCAATGTGACAATCTTTTATGAGCAATGGCGGTATATTCTGTGTTAACTACAATTTTTAAAAGCAATTTAATAAAATAATGAATGACAGTCCTTTTCTGCTTTTCTTCAAGGTAATTCATATTTGAAAATAACAGATGTAGTTTGAATTAAGAACATAGTCTCATTTGCCAGTAATATTAGGGCTATATTCTGATGTTTCAGTTCTTGTATGAAAATGCAGAATATTTTGCCCAGGACTACAACGTGCTGCCCAGACTATGACGCTGTAGAGGAAATTAAGGCCAGCTGCAGGAGAGCATTTGAAAGCCCTATACTGATAACTCACAGCATGGGAGTTAACGGAGAAACATTAAAGGACTTCACTGTGAGAGTAATGAAAGATGTGTTAGAAGATCCCATCCCGAATTCTTGCAGGTGAAGGAACTTTACATATTAATAGGCGGAAAGTTAATTTCAAGTGGATATTACCTTTCCTTGTAGTATGAGATGGTACTATACAGTAAATATGTTGCTATTTGCTATTTATTAACTCTTTAGTTTTTATTTACTATCTATAAGGAATGTTCATTTTTTATTTCACTTATACACAGTTAATGGCCTTCAGTGCCAAGATCCTAGTAGATTTTTGTTATCTTTACTTTACATATGGCTCTCACATACATATTTACAAATAAACGTTTCATTGTACTATGCATCTATCAAATTTCTGAGCCTGCTTTATCCATCATTTATTATATGGGTGTTTTCTGAGCTGATTGATTACCAATGTGCCTTCTAGGTTTGCTACAAGCATTCCTAATCAGGGATCAATTTCCTGTTTGTAATTTCTCTAAAAAACTTGTTCTTATTTTGTTGTTACAAAATGCAATGTGTCATCATGATATCTTTAATCTTTATTTTCATTTTTGGTCTACTTATTCTGATGATTATCATGCAGTAACATACTGAGCTCAACTGACCTAGTCCACCATATACTTAGCACTCTCTTCCAGCAACTCCAAAGGAATTCCCAGATGCTCCCAGGCCAAGGTTAAGAAGGCATTACTGCTGTTGCACCAGTTTGTTGGTCAATCACATGATCACTGTTTCTCATTCTTGAACACAAGAACCCAGAATACTTGAACTTTTCCAAGTAGGGTGGCTGCTCATACCTTACATGAAAAATGCAAATTATGACTTTAGATTTGTAGGTGCTCATTGCATTCAAAACCACATCATACTTAACTCTTAACATTTTCAGCGTATGCCAGAGATCAATACTGATGCTCTGTGTAAGAGTATTTCTAGTATACTTCCTTAGAAGGCTGGCGTCCTTCAACATCTGCAATAAAATGCTGCAGATGTTCTATCAGACGGTTGTGGCGAGCACCCTCTTCTACACGGTGGTGTGCTGGGGAGGCAGCATAAAGAAGAGGGACGCCTCATGCCTGGACAAACTGGTAAGGAAGGCAGGCTCTATTGTAGGCACGGAGCTGGACAGTTTGACATCCGTGGCAGAGCGACGGGCACTGAGCAGGCTCCTGTCAATCATGGAGAATCCACTGCATCCACTGAACAGTATCATTTCCAGACAGAGGAGCAGCTTCAGTGACAGACTGCTGTCACTGTCCTGCTCCACTTGACAGACTAAGGAGGAGACTCCCCCACACTATGCGACTCTACAATTCCACCCAGTTGTAAACGTTAACATTATACTAAGTTATTGTCTGTCTGTTATACCTGCATTGTTATCATTCTTTAATTTAATATTGTTCTTTATCAGTATGCTGCTGCTGGAGTATGTGAATTTCCCCTTGGGATTAATAAAGTATCTGTCTATCTATCTATCTATCTATGAAGGTCTAAAAAAGCAAAGAGCTTATACTCACATGCAGATAGCATAGTTGCCATTCTCAAATTCCCAAACTGGCATATCCTGTCCGCTGACATCCTGTCCATGAAAACCATGAACAGTAGAGCAGGCAGCACTCATCTTTGCTAGAGTTCAATAATCAAAATCAGACCAAGTATGTGAATACAACTCCTATTCAACAAATAAAGGGCTGCATTTCATGCAATATTGTTTCTGAGACAATATACTCTTGAAGCACCTGTGTATTACACTATGGGTTAAAATGTTCAAGGCTGAATTTGTTCTCATAGTAATTCAAATATCTCTACATGGAGCACATAGTTGGTGCATTGTTCTACAACCAGTACTGAATCCTCATTGTTCCTCCAGGATGTGAAACTCAGAGATTGGATGGAATTTCTGTGCCATTACTCCAGCATAACATTTCCCAGAGGCTGCTAAGTATGATCCCTAGGTAAATGAAAGAGAACCTCTTTGTCCCCCTTTTTAAAATAAGGATCATTATTTCACTCTGCCAGTCCTTAGGCAATTTCCATACAACATTTTAGAGGCATGTTAGTCATAACATTCCAGCAATATCCAAAGTTTTCATTTGAGCTCATCCTGAACTTAGGCATCAATTGGTTATTTCCAACAAACCCTCACTATCCATTTGAGCTTTCAAGGTCTGTCCAGTGGGTGCTCTGTAAGTCTGACGCAGTTCAGTACCAAATACAATCAGTTAACAGCTAAGAGCTCAGCACCTGTCTTTACCTATGCATCCATAACATGCAGCCTTAGATAAGATGACACAACTATATATTTGATTATTCACCTTTGGCCCAATGTACTTTGGTAGTCTGGCCCAAGTGTCTTTGTGTTCAAAAATGGTGTTTAATATGAACAATCTTTGACTAGCACAGAAATCCAATAAAAATTCACCAGTCAATGACTGGTGTCTGCCATTCCCCACAAAAGTGTTTAAGTCTCTGTGATGAGCTACAGAATCAGATGATGGTACCCTTTTAACCACCAAATCCAATGACTCCAAAAAGGGCTAAATACTCTTAATACTTATTTGGTGCCTTCATACAGCAGTCAGTTTTCTTCTCTGTAACTCTGCATTAAGGTGTCCCTCCCAACCCCCCATCCACAGGAAGAGTATGGCACCCAACTGGGGGCTTGTGATTATCCCCACAAATGCCCAGGTCCTTTCCCAGTGTAGGAGAAGAACCCACCCCTGGTTGGGATGTCTGATTTCAGAGCCAGTGCTATGCATGAATTTCAGTTCTGTTGTATCTGGCTTGTACTTTCCATTTTCCATACTTGTTACTTGAACTCCAGCTTGTTCCCTAACAGTGAGGTTGTGCTCTGCATACTATTAGGTGGTTTCAGGCAGCTCCCTCAAACTGAGTTTAATCAGGATACATGTTTCTCCCAACAGTCCAGTACTCTCAAGTGAATAATAGTTCTAGGCCTGATTATAGGAGTAAATTCCAGTATTACTGTCAAAGTTCTCTGTGATTAAATTTAAACTATCATGAAGACCATTGACAAATTATTCTTTGTCTTGTCCTTTCCCCTTAGACAAGTGTTTAATAAACTTTTTCTCGTGACCCAATTTTGCCCTTTTTTCTGTCTTCGAGATTCCAAATTGATGCCGACCATCATTTTTGTCCCCTTCAAGAATCACCTCCGACTGTCATCCTTACACACTTGATGAATCACACACGAAGTTTGTAGTTGATTAAACTTTCCACAGCAACCTGTCACAAGATACACCGCAAACTGTACGCAACCCTTTCCCTTGAGTAGTATTGTGAATCACAATTTTACAGAACCCAAATTCAGAGAACACGCGACCAAACCAATAGTTTGATTACCTATGCCTTAGACCAATTTGCCATGTGTTACATTATCAATAACCTTTATCTCTATATGCCTCTTCCCCCACCTTTAGCAACACATTAAGTTCACAATCCAAGCAGGTCAATATCACATCAAAATAGAAAGTGTTTTGAGTTTGTTTTACTTTTCTGTAGAATCTACCAGAGACTTTTGTGTTTCATTTACAAAAACTTAAGATATTGATTTAATTATGAGCTGACAGATGTTAACTGCTATAATGCCCTGGCTCCTGTTTATTATACACTGTTATTTGTACCAGTCTCTTGTGTGTTTTTCTTATTTGTAATAAATTATTTAAAACCAACTGAATGAACAATAAGTCAATGAGAAAATTTAAACACATATTTTTAAAGAGCATAAATTAAGTTCAGTGATCAGTTTTACAAAAATAAATAACTCCATGAGGAATTGGAGGCATTAGTGAAAACTAAATTGGCTGAAAGGGAAATCTGCAACCACAGTGACAGTGTTCAAGTTAGGAAACAATCCTGAACAGGGTTGGTCCCTTTGCATAGTAAACACACAAACCCATAAACATTGATAATGAACTAATTTTGAGTCACAAATAAAATGTAACACCTATGTTTTTGAGATGTGAGGGGATATTGGAATTACCCATGCAATTCCATACACTCCTAGGAAAAACAGGCAAAGCTGGTATCAAAACTCTGGAGCTATGAGGCAGAAGTCATAATCATGTAGCCATACTGTTTATTGTATAATTGTAAATGTATATTTTTCCTGGACACGTTATGTGGTGGTGTTGTGCTTTATTGCATAGTGTTTTCTATTGTATTGAATGCTATTTTTTGTTTTATTTGAATAGATAAAATGTATAAATATGTACTGTCCTCTGAGCTCAACAGTTGAAAGTTCATTTACCAGCTCTGGTTCAAGACTGGGGGAGCACAGAAACATAATGGATGGGCACCACATTAGTTTGATTATGAAAAAAAAAATCAGCAATACACAAATCTAACACTTCCACTTCTATGAAAACTTTACCAAAACCTTTGAATCAAAGTAAAAAAGATATAGTGTTTGGAGAAGCCCAATCATAAAGAATACAGCCTGGTATTACAAATTTAAAAAAAAGTTACAGAACAGAAGTACCACATTTTGTATATAGAGGTCTAAGCTGTAGGACACAGAAATAAGGTAAGATTACATTATTCAAAACATCAGTTATTTTAAGCAAAATAAGTTATTTTATTGATATTGATCTCCCTTGAATGTTATAAAAACTGGGTCACTTTTATTCATTTGGAATACTAATTGAATTGGGGGGGGGGCAAATGAAAAGAAATGTTAAAACAGAAGTATATGCAAAGGGAGTCAATACAGCTAAAGCTATCATATCATCAATGTAGTTTTTAATTTCAAAGTTGTGCATTGTTAGCAACAGAAATGAAATACTAAGAAAAGTAAAGGCAAACGAGGTTGGTCAAAATTAAAGGTGTATGCCATATTTTGTACATGTAGATCTAAAACTTTAGGCTATGAAAACAGTGAAAAAGTCTTGGTGGAAATAATACCAATACAATTAAATAGAAAAAAGGACACAATAAAGAAAAAAAGCAAGTTGGTTATGTGTAGCAAACTGGATAAAAACATTTAAGAAAATCTTGCTTTCCTACACTAAACACCCTGAATTGAAGTTACCGATGGGAAAATTAGAAAACATGTTTGCCTAAATTTTGGCCAAAAAAAACTTTGTATGAAATTTAGCTGCTGTAAGTGAAATCTCAATTTCCAAAGTACACATAGTACCAAGAGGCGGAAAGTGGTAGGCCACAAGGGCAGAAAAATAACGGGTCAGAAGATTAAATGTAAGTCAGTAATGTGCCAGGTCAAAAACCAATATCTCAAGCTTATCCTTTTACAAAAAAGGATGTAAACCAATGTCACAATCAGAAACATACAGGGTAGTTTGTTTGAAAAACACTTCAGTTTTTAAAATTATTATTTTCTTGTGGAGACCAGCAAATAAAAGAACCTGTGAAGTTCAAACACTAGTGAAGTGAGGAATCACTGTTTATCATTCATTTGAATTGCCTGCCCTGTATTTGGGAGTCTGGTGGGGGAAGTAATGAACTCCCTTTATAGTGCATAAAATAAGTTTAATTGAATTTTTCAGTAAATGTTCAACAACAGCATTAAGTGACAGTGTGTGTGTATTTATGTCTTTTGTTAGTATTGTATTATTGTCACTTTTCTGTGTTGGCATGTCAGTAAGAATTTCATTGCACTACTGTAGGTACATGATAAAAACTTGAACTTGCTATATACTGTAGATATAGTCTGTATGTGTAGTATAAAATAAAATATGGAGTATAAAAAATAAGATCTACACATTTACGTTAATGTTGTCTTCATCAGTGAGATAGAAAAGTAGAAAAGACTTGGCTTATTTTTAGATTACTCTGTTCTTTATCCATATAATGTAAACCAGATTTGATCCAATTATTCAGACCTTCACTCAATTCCAATTTTTTCGTAACAAGCACTCTTTGGAAACTAAAAAGTAACTAACAGTAGGTTCATTTGGAATACTTTTCTTTATGTATGAAAAATAAAAATGTAAATGACCTACTTATGTTAATTATGGTACATTCAACACCTGAATGGATCTATGAGGCAGATCACTAATGATATAACATACTTGATATTTTCTGGAAATTATATGATTACGAATGAAAAATATACTGTTAATTAAAACATTTGGCAAAAACACCCCCAGTTAAAATACGGGTATTTCTATAATCAGTTTTAAATACTTGTACAAACACATTGTCATTTGAAGACACTACTAGGAAAATACAATCTGTTGCAATACACTCAAGAACAAGCTTTTCAAAAAAATGTATGTAGAGAGGTTAAATTGTTGAGGTATTAGCGGCAGAGCCTTGTGTTCTACTGTTAATTCAGTCTGTTAAAGAGCTGTTTTAGTTTCTGAATACTTTTTTAAAAAAGCTGATTTTTGGAAGCCTCATACTGAAGCCCCTTCTGGTGATGTTCTATTAATGACACCATATATTTCAATTATACAGATGACAACTAAAATGGAAAGAATAGGAGCTAATTATTTTTATTATTATAATACATATCCCAGGTGCTTAAATTATGACACCAAATGTACAGTTTAAAAGTAAGACTATTTTGTATTTCAAAACAATATTTTGTAAGATTTACTTATGATTTTGTAAAACATTTTTTTTACCATAATAACTCTACATGTTTTTTGTGCTTGTATCCAATTTTTGAAATATAAGCAGGTTATCATTTAACCTAATATGCATATAGAGCAGGCCAAAACTTCAAATTTTTCAGAAATCTAACTCCAGTCATGACAGCAATGAGGCAGCAGTTCTAACAACTGTACCAATGTGCTGCACATATTTTGTTTTATTAATTTTATTACAAATAATGACAGCATCCTGCTGTTGTTTTCCTTTTCGTTTAGGTTGAGTAGCCTGACTGTTAATCTGAGATTTTCTTATTAACATTTTGCCTGAAGCTATGTATTACATTGAAAATTAAATTACTCCACCAGAAATTCACATAATTTGCAATATAAAGCAACTGATAGCTTTGAAAGTCCTTACACAAGTTAAAATAGCAAATACATCAAATTGTAGAAGTGTAGGCCTATTTGTGTCACCTGTTTATTGAAATCATTTATTGTTACAGATTAGTCTATCAATTATTCTTATGTATAATCTATCTGGATCCACCTGCCTGTCACCTGACTACCATTGCACCTGACCCTCATCTTTCACCTTGTGTGTGGCGAGCCTATGTGATGCCTCACTTGGCTTTTTATGACCTGACTTGTGCCTGACTGGACTGGACTACATGGTTCACTCAGCTACTAAGCCCTCACCAGTGAATTCCTCTTCTAAGCCTTGCTCCAGGAGTGTGTCCTGTTAACCCTGTTCCAAGCAAAGTTTTCTTTGATTTATTGGAGACGATGATGTGAATCATTAATGGATTGCTCCTTACCTTGCTCTTTGCTGGTCTACCAGGAAAATACATCTCCAGAACAACATTATTCTACAAATCCATGATACATGTAATACCCCAGTATGACAAAGAGGGTTGTAAAATGGACCGAAGAAGCAGTTCAGTGGCAGCAGTTCCACAGACATTGTACCTGACTGTAAAACTGAAGCAGGAATAAAGTTTACAGAAGAAGCTGTTGATTTACCTGTCAATCTACGTCCCCATTCTCATTTGTGTTCACAAGCTCTGGGTAGCGACTTAAGGCCTTAGATTGAGAGTGCAAACAGCCAAAATCAGGTTTCTCTGCAGGGAGGCTAGGCTCACTCTCTGTGACAAGGTGTGGAAATCAGCAGTATGGGAGGACTTTGGAGTCGAATGACTTCTTGTGTGATTTAAGAGAAGCCTCGTGAGGTAGTTTTCCTATGACTTAATATGCTGGTATGCTTTTTTCAAGAAGCTGGAACTGTAAACTCAATATCATATGTACAGTATTTTTTATACTTTACAGACATATATTAAATTTTAACTTTCATTTTGAAAATATCTAATCGCCATTTTTGAATGCTGCAGAGCAGAAATTAGTCATGAAAGCACTGAAACAGTAACCACTTCAGGAAGCAGGTGTCAAGAATACTCATACAAAATATGTTAAAAAAATGAACTACACTGAAATGCTGCTGCAGGTTTAAGAAAACCACAACAATGTGTGATGACTAAATATTTAAGGTTAAAATGGACCCAAAAGAGAATTTTCTTTCTTTCTTTCTTTACATTTCATTCAATAATTGTATTGTGTCTGTGTAATTAATTCATTGTTCAATTGAATATGACGACTAAACATTTGTACTGTAAACAATGAAAAATGAACATGTTCAAACAGCACAGAGGATGGTTGGGTTGGTCCTGATGAAAACGTGTGAAACTAAATTATTCCTGTTCCAGTCTGGGCTTGCTGAATGTTGAACTGCTTTGCCACCAATTACACTGTCTCTAATTTAGATATTAACACCTACAATTCTCTTGTCTCCTGCATGAACTAAATGTCATTTAGGTTAAATGAGCTCTGTTCTGTAAGCAGTCACAGCTCTAACTAGAGTATTATTTACTGGGCCACCAGTGTTAAAATTAATGTAGCAAAAATTCTCTCTCTCCGGCTGGATTGCAGCTTTAATGAGCCTTTACTGATTTGTACTTGCATGGCCCTGAAGACATGAAAGCTTGTAGCATGAGTTGAAAAATGTCTTGCTGTTGTATTTTTGCTAAAAAAAAAATCTGTGTTGCATTTGTATTCTTTTCAAAGGTTCAGTTATTCAATGTACAGGGGATCTATTTAAAAATGTTTTCACTGTAATCAAGGTAAAATATAAATGCTGGGTGGTGGCACAGTGTTTAGCACTGCTCTTTAACATCTCCAGAAATGTTGGAGAGCCTTGACCACTGCCTGTGTAGTCTGCACACATTGTCCTTGCCCTTGTGCCATTTTTGCTGGTATGACAAGCCGTCAGTGGATTTCTGAAATTAGACCACACAGGATGTACAAATGTAAAAGACCAATGTGAGGACTAAATATAAAAGTAAATAATGTTCTTGCGGTTAACTGACGCATATTATTGGTTCGAGGCAGTACAGAGGTGTGCTGGTAGTGCATTAATCCAAATATAGCACACTGATAAAATTTTCATCTGATTCCCTGTATTCTGAACAGAGTAAATAATTATGGTCTGCAAATGCAATTTAACTTCAATGTTCAATGTTGACATTCTTGATTAATCAAATGGCTTTTTCTAGTTTTTATCTGATATCTCAGAATTTATTATTAATGCAACTTTGCTTTTGAAATTCAGAAAGATGCTTACTGTTGCCATGATGTTTAGTGGTGTGTTAACACAGTAGTGTGTTAATTTTGTATACCTTTAGGGGCTTCTGGGGTTTTAAATACTATCCAACTTTTTTTCTCTGAAAAGTCAAATATAGACACTAGAAATAATTTTTGACATGTACAATTTATCTATAACGTGTACAAACAGCGAAATATCTAGTATCCATTCATCGAATGAAATGGCTTCTAATTAAGAAATTGGTTAGAAGAAACATCTGCAGCTGATGTGACTCTCTGGGGCTAGGAAAGACCATGTGAATCTACAGCCTAAAGAAGTTAATTTCAGGTTACACTAAATTAGCCAGAAATGTGGGAGTATGTGTTTTTTTTTTTTTTTCTTTTTTTTTGGTAAGAAGTTATCTTCTCTAAACAATTACCAACTGTTTACAGATACTTTTTACAAATGGAGTACAGCCAAGTCAAGGAACTTGCTCAGGATCACACAGATAGGAGCTGAACCAAATGAGTAAAGTGTAAGCCAATACATCAGTCTGTGTTTATAAAATCTAATATTTTCTGTTCATAAATCTGCTACTAACATTCCCTTGAAAGTGTTAAAATTGTATTCAAGGATACCTTAAATGTGTAAATCCTTTGAAAATTTGCAGTTAGAGTGTTGACTGAATTCACAATACTTGCATTGCCACATTGAAGATAGTCCATACATGCTGTTTTGGAATAGGCAGATGATTGACAGCTGCACTGCTGAAGGCTGAATGTCTAGTTTCAGAGGAGATTTGTATAAATCATGCCATTTTTAGAAAGGATGAGGAGGACAGCAATCAAATTAAAAAGACCTGGGGCCTCATGTATAGAACCTAAACTTGGCGTGAAGCCACGCACATTTTCACGCCAGCTAAATGCTTGGTGTACGCAAGTTCTCCACTGGCTTTTGCAAACTGGCAGCACCCAGCATCAAAGCAGTGCTTTTGTTCCAGTGTGGTTTCCCTTTCTTTTTTAGATCCACATCCCTGATGCGGCTTTATCATATACACTGAAATCAACCACATATTGTTTATTAGTTTATGGCATTTGATTGTAATTAACCTGTAACAATATGGTCCACAGAATGGCCAAACTATTCCAAATACCATAGCTGCTTTAGTGTTGTTTCTCTCAATGCATCACTCAGAGTATTTATCCCACTGTATCTAAGTGTGGAATCACAGCTCTACAGCAGCTGATCGGAAAGAGAATTATTGGTATACAGCATCAAGCACACGCTGCCTCAGCCATGTGCACAGTCTATTGAACTGCTCTCAAATGGCAAGTGCTTCAGAGCCTTTTCTGTACAGCCCTTGTTGTTCAGAAACAGTTTAATCCCAAGAACTATAAACGCACTCAATCAAGTGCTCCTTGTACAACTGTTTGTACTTAATAGTACAATCACCTCACTGTAAACTTGCACTACCGTTATAACATTGCACAACCTGAGCCACTTTATAAAGAGCGTATGATGACGATATCATTTTTAAGATGAAATGCAGCAATATATGTTTATTACATTATACAGATAAAATATATTGTTAATAATTAAACATGTGAGGACACGGTGGCGCAGCGCTAGCAACAATCTGGTGCCCTGTTCAGAGATTGTTCCTGCCTCGCGCTGTATGCTTGCTGGGACTGGCATGACCCTGGATGGATAGAATAATTAAACATGTACTATGAAGATATTTCAATGTTCCTTAAAAGCTTTGAAGAATCTGCATTCTAAGCTTACAGATGGCTTAATGTCTGTTACAGAGCTGATTGTGTGACAATTGGTTACTTGGAGAAATAAAAGGAAGGACAGGAATTGGGGGTTAGTATGTTTGAAAGAGACAGTACTGCTGCAATAAATTATTTCATCGAAGGTCGTGTACGGCGCAGCAAGCATCTTGCGGGATGTAGGAACAATATCTGGACGGGGTGCCAGCTAATCATTATCACTGCGCCACCGTGTTCCCATGTTTAATAACATGCTTTAACTCCTATCATCATGAAAATGATATCAAGTATACATCTCAGTATTTTAATTATTCAGAGAGCTGTAATATCACGAATGTAATGGATTCTGTGTCCTGTCGGATGACGAGAAAGCCTCTTTAAGAAGCATGTAGTGATTCACACACAAAGAGCACATTGAAGAACATATACAAAACAAAGCATTTAATGTGCTACTTTAGTTATGATGATATTTGAGAAACTAGTAAATTAATCAATTTAAAGATGAATATGTTCTACTTTAATGACAAAATAAACTACGTGATTAATATGGAAATTATGAGATTAAAGTTTACATTTTGAGCTTTTTTCCCACTGTGTGCCTATTTTCTTTTCTTTTCTCTGTACCCTAATTAGCCTCCATATGACACTCAGACAGTAGGCTACGACTCACCTTTTCACTGTGACTTTGATATCTGACAACTTTTTTATTTCGGGCACTGTGCGACTTTGTGAACTTGAGCTTTCGAGTTTCTCTGACACTCTATGTCACTCAATCAACTTCCTTTTGTTGTTTATACCACTGTTAAAACCAACAAATAGTACATTTTTCCTTGCCTCCACTTCGCTGAAATTCTTTTATTTTCCCTCATGCTTTTGCCATTGACTTTTCACAGAATGCTGAGCTTAAGGGCTATTTATATTGATTTGCATATTCAAAGAGGCATAATTCTGGGACGGGTTTGGGAGTGGCGACAGGCACATGCACATCCGTTACTTTTCACTCTGACTGGGATTTATAGAGCGGAAGAACATGGAAATTGGCGAACACACAGATTTATGCATCTGGATTTTTTTGTGCATATGCACATTTCCTCTTTTGTCCATACGCCATGTTTTAGTGTGAATTCTACGCATGGTGTTATGCATGAGGCCCCTGAAAACTAGCTAAACAGATACGCATGAGCTTTGGCCAAGTAAAAGAAACTACAGCTATGAAGACCTGTCCACAGTAGATAGGTGAGGGTCAGTGTTCCTCTCCATGGACATGAATCCTCCATTGCTCTTGGTTATGACTAATGGGTCAGCACTATTTTTTTATTATGGTGCAGTACTGACTGTGGAGGTATTTTACATTTAAAAATTCAGAGTTTTTGGTTGGCTGGCTTCTACAATTTATCCACCCATTATAATAAGACCGCTTCATCTCTGAACTATTGTATGAACTTCAGGAGGGTCTGGGGGGTGTAATTCACTGTATATATTTTTATTCACACTTATAGGACTTAAAGTTGATGTGAAGTAGATCATTGATATTTGTGTATCAGACCATTTTCTTTTACTATCTCTATATATAATCTTCATTTGGATCTTGATCTTTGTTTGTCTGCGAATGATTTAGAAGAAGAAGCACTAGATGGCAGTTGAGAGACAGCTAAAACATAGGCATTGCATTAAGAATCTCCTCCAGGCTTATACTACTGAAGACTGTAGTACACCAGTCCCACCAAAAAACACAGACATTCAAACTAAACAAATTGTTGTGCTTTAACTAAAGAGATCTTCATTTAGATCTTGATCTTTGTCCGCGAATTCCACGCATGCGTAGACCACCTTCCAGTTTAGTATGTTGTTGTTACTCACGGATGTCAACAATGTGCCGGAATAACGAAAGGGGTGGTGGATAGTGTTACGCTGGTTAGCTCCTGAGGCCTGGTTAGAGAATGAGATTGCAGAAGATAAAAGGTACTTGCCTACGTAACATATGAATGAAAGAAAGATGGTGGGTAAAATGAATGACAACGTAACAGCATGTTCCGGAAATTATTATTGTTACGTTGTAGCCGGCGAGTGCTGCGCGTCTCACAGTTGTACCGTGCCTTGCTCACATGTCAGTGAAGTGATCCCTATTTATGCTTTAAAGAGCCTGGATACCTATGTGTCCCCCTTTTATAACCATTGCTCCGTGTATATTGCCTTACTCTTTGGATTGCCACAAAGCAACCTGCGAGACTGGAGAAAGGTTGAGAAGACATTGTGAGAGGAAACAATAGCATCGTGAAAACGAGATGGACTGTGAATGGACAGAAGCAGAAATGCTCCTACACCACCACATAATTACTATTCGGACAGTGATTCCGAGTAGGCCGTTCCTATCGAATCAATGTCCAAGGGTTTTCTTTTGTAATTTTGTTTCCCTTATAAAAAATCATAATGTTGTGCGACGAAGGGCCCAGTTCACGACTGGCAGCCGCTTTTAAACAGGGAGCCCTTCACAGACAACTTTAACACGCGCAACGTAGTTGGCCACACATGGCTAGTTTAATATAGAAATAATGATAGAAAACATTCACGAGAAGCATATTGTTAAAAAACGCTTCTTTGATTCATCATCAGCTTCAAAACTTAGAAATATTCTAAACAACCAGTCTGTTTATAGTGCTAACTACAATAGCATGGATAATGTAAATAGCAAGGTAAAAAAATGTAATACTAAGGTGAGAGCGGCTGCTGACATAGTTGCATCTGAAAAGACACGTTAAAAAATCTTCTAGCATTGTTATACCATGGAAGACCCAAAGAGTGTCTGATTTAAAGAGAACATGCCGGAGAGCTGAGTGTAAATGGAGAAAAACTAAACTAACTATCCACTATGCGATATTGAAGGTTAAAATAACAGAGTACAATAACACAGTCCTTCTTGAGAGGCGCTGCTATTTCTCTAGAATTCTAAATAACAATGCTAGTAATCCCAGAGTCTTATTCTCTATGATTGATTGTCTGCTAAACCCAGTTAACTCAAAGGAATGACTCCAAAATACTTTCAGTGAAACTTGTGAGGCTATTGCTGTATTTTTCAATCAAAAAATTAATGATATTAGAAATAATATAGTACAGCCCCCCAATACTGATCCTCTTAAACCCCTGTATTCCATTTTGAGCAAATTAAATTGTTTCACTAGGATAGATTTACCTGATTTATATAAAATAATTTCTCAACTGAGACCCTCCACCAGCATCTTTGACCCAATAACAACAAGTTTTTTCAAAGAAGTATCAGGCGTGCTAATTGATAGTATTCTTGACATAGTAAACTCGTCATTAGATACAGGGGTCTTCCCAGACTGTCTTAAGACTGCTATAGTTAAAACCCTACTGAAGAAAAATAATCTTGACTCCTCTGCTTTTGAAAATTTTAGACCCATTTCTAACCTGCCTTTCTTAAGTAAAATTCTAGAGAAGGCAGTCATTATGCAGCTAAATGACCACCTCAATAAACATGCTATTCTTGATAAGTTTCAGTCAGGTTTCAGAACAAATCATAGCACAGAAACTGCACTCGTTAAAGTAATAAATGACTTGTGGGTAAATGCAAATAGAGGTCATTTATCTGTTCTCATCCTCTTTGATTTGAGTGCTGCATTTGATACCATTGATCTCAATATTCTTAGAAATCACCTTAGTCAATGGGTGGGCCTCTCTGACAGTGCCTTAAATTGGTTTGAATCCTACCTGACAGGTAGAAAATTCTTTGTTAGTTGTGGTAATTATAACTCAAAGACACATGATATTCTATATGGTGTTCCACAAGGCTCTATCCTGGGTCCACTGCTCTTTTCAATTTACATGCTTCCGTTAGGTCAGATTATCTCGGGGCATAACGTGAGCTACCACAGCTATGCTGATGACATGTAGCTGTATTTGTCAAAAGACCCTGATGACCCAGACTCTCTTGTTTCACTAACACAATGTCTTACTTCTGTTTCTAAATGGATGAATAGTAATTTTCCCAAGCTAACTAAAGAGAAAACAGAAATTCTAGTGATTGGCAATAATGGATATAATGAGGTTATTAGAAATAAACTTGATGCATTAGGCTTAAAAGTTAAGACGGAGGTAAAGAATTTAGGGGTAACTGTTGACTGTAACCTGAATTTTAAATCACATATTAATCAGATCATTAGGAGAACATTTTTTCACTTAAGAAATATAGCAAAAGTTAGACCTCTTATATCATTGAAAGATGCTGAGAAATTAGTTCACGCTTTTGTTTTCAGTCGACTAGATTACTGTAACGCACTCCTCTCAGGACTACCCAAAAAAGACATAAATCGTTTGCAACTAATGCAGAATGCAGCTGCTAGAATCCTAACTAGGAAAAGAAAATCCGAGCACATTTCTCCAGTTTTGATGTCACTACCCTGGTTAACTGTGTCATTCAGAATTGACTTTAAAATACTGCTTATCGTTTACAAAGCCTTAAATAATCTCGCTCCATCTTATATATCGGAATGTCTGACACCTTATATTCCAAATCGTAACCTTAGATCTTCAAATGAGTGTCTGCTTAGAATTCCAAGAGCTAAACGTAAAAGAAGTGGTAAGGCGGCCTTCTGCTGTTATGCACCTAAAATCTGGAATAGCCTGCCAAAAGGAATTTGCCAGGCTAATAAGTCAACTCCACAACTGTGGAACTAAGATCCTGGATGGCTAATAATTTTCTTGATCTGAGTCAAAATAAAACGGAGGTGCTTATAGTGGGTCCATCAGCTAAAGCCCAAATTGGTCTTGGACTTCTCAGCTCTTTCTCTGTCTTTTGCAAACCTCAAGTCGCAATCTAGTTGTTATTTTTGACAGTAACCTCTCTTTTGAGAAACAAGTAAATTCTGTAGTCAAGAGTTGCTTTTTCCAGCTTCATCTATTAGGTAAGATCAAGCCTTTTTTATCTTCTAGGGATCTTGAGAAAGCTACTCATGCTTTTATTTTTTCTCGCCTTGATTACTGCAACTCGCTATATTCTGGGATTAGCAAACCCCTGATACACAGGTTACAGTTGGTCCAGAATGCTGCCTCTTGCTTTCTGGTTGAGGCAAGAAAGTATGACTCTGTTTCTCCTATTTTAGTTTCTTTACACTGGCTGCCTGTCAGTTTTCGAATTGATTTTAAAATCTTGTTGCTAGTTTTTAAATCTTTACATGGGCTTGCTCCTGCCTGTTTATCCGAATTGTGTGTTTTACACCAGCCATCCAGAGTGCTTAGATCTTCTGGTCAGTTGTGTCTTGTTGTCCCTCGTACCAAGTGTAAAACCAAGGGGGACAGGGCTTTCGCAGCTGCTGCCCCTCGCCTGTGGAACTCTTTGCCTCATCATATAAAGGAGTCATCTACAATTGAACTGTTCACAATGAGTTTAAAGACTCATTTCTATTCACTTGCATTTCGTGACCCTCAGTAATACTGATGGTTTCCTCATTGTGATTATATAACATTACTTCTATTTATTACTTATTTTATTTATGTTCATATATTTTATTTCTATTTATGTTATTTGTTTGTTTATTTTATTCTATTAATGTAAAGTACTTTGGCCACCAGCATTCCTATGTTGTTTTAAATGTGCTATATAAATAAATTGACAAATTGACATTGACACTTTAAAACACTGCTGAAAATACATTACTTTAATATGGCTTTCTCATAACTTCACTTTAGTTTAATCCTGATGCTCTGTATATTCAATTAATTATCATAACTATTCATGGTGGTTCCAAAATCCGTACTAACCCCTACTCTCTCTTCTGTTCTTTTCCCGGTTTTCTGTGGTGGCGACCTGCACCACCACCACCTAATCAAAGCACCATGATGTTCCTACTTTGATGGATTAAAGGCCAGAAGTCCACATGACCATCATCATCAAGTCCTTCCATGAGAACCCTGAATACAATGAGGACTGATCATTTATGTTAGGTAGAATGCCCAGAGGGGGCTGGGCGGTCTCATGGTCTGGAACCCCTGCAGATTTTATTTTTTCTCCAGCTGTCTAGAGTTTTTTTTTTGTTTTTTCTGTCCTCCCTGGCCATCGGTCCTTACTTTTATTCTGTGTTAATTAATGTTGACCTATTTTATTTTCTTACTGTCTTTTATTTTTCTGTTCTTCATTATGTAAAGCACTTTGAGCTACAATATTTGCATGAAAATGTGCTATATAAATAAATGTTGTTGTTATAGGGATTTATATTTTTAATTTTTTTTCTATTTCTTCTGGCTTGGCTAAAATTGCTTTGTAACTGTCTTTTTTTACATGTAATGCATATATTCATTTGACTGTTTAAAGCTGATTATATCGAAAGGGGCACGTTTGGCAGAGCAAACAGTTTAATAAAGTCATTGCTAGCAATTGGCCCATTTCAGCATATTGGTTGCAATTCATTATACTTTGCCTGTAAATATGCCTACAGGTACATCTATCTATCTATCTATCTATCTATGTAGTTATATCTCACAGCAAAGTTTAACACATTGATTTTGCTTATTGTATCTTGTATTCACTTGCATGTGCGGAAAAGAAAACGGCACATTGTATACCTTTTTATAGATACAGGGATGGCACATATTTGCTTGTTTTTTTTTGTGGTATCATTCTTTATATACAGTATTGTGACATATAAGGGCCTGTGTATCTGTACCCCAGGATTGCTTTCACATTAGAATCCCTGAAACCTATGAAAAAAGACGTAATCCCGGGCCACCTTAAATTCCTTGTCAATCAAACATAGGAAGCTCTGCAGTCTACTTGTGACTTTACGCTGTAGGAAGATAAGTAAATAAATATAGGTAAACAACATTCAATGTGGCGTTTATATAAGTAACATATAAATGTTTTTCATATAAAGATGATCAAGAAACATAATCGGAAAAGGAACTTTGCATGATACATTGGCGAGCTCTGTAGGCCCTGCTTTTTCGTTGGAGGACAGGCATGGGGCAGATTCACTGGCAGGATGACACCCAATCTCTTGCTGCATCCAAACAGTGCCATCTTTCACCTTTATGCCTGGTGTAGCTGCGTTGTTCTTATGTGTGAGTGGACGTTTCTTGCAGGGAGGGCTTCTGTTCTCTTTCTCCGATGCAGAATCTTCATCTGAGTTCACCTTTGTCATAGTGTGTCTTTATTTGAAAACAGCAGTGTCAGAGAGGAGGGAGCGTGAACATGACTGAGAGAATAAAACTGAATAAAAAAGCCAAAAAAACACGCTAACCTTTACAAGTACCATAAATTTACACTGGCTGTTACAGATTCACATCATATGTATGTTTTTATTCTATAATAGCAAAAATAAGAGCAGCTCACTAATTAAAATGGAAGGGCCTGGAAACGAACCCACAACCACTTGATTATGAGTCAGTAGTTCTTAATGCTGCATAACCAAGCAGTTGTGTCATTTTCGTACTCTAACCCATTTTCTTTTTCTTCGGTTATACACTTCTTGTCAAAATTTTGTCATTTGTACTATAATATGAAAAAAGTTTTTGTTCTAGTTTTGTGTTCAACATTTTTTGCCTCACATTTCCTGCCATCCTACATTTACATAGATTGTTGTAGACACAGAACACACATGAAATGCATGTGTTCCAAATAACAATATATTATTTACCCTCTTCAACTCCATGCACCTCACACACAGATAAACAGACTTGAGCTGGGAGAACTTTTTGTCTGATTTGAGCTGTGGTGGTGCTGGGGATGGGGATGGGATAGCAGACTGCTTGCTGTTTGTGCTGATTGACATATTTGCAAAACAAAAGATGCTAATGGAGAGGCGCAAAGGAATTTAAGGTGGCCCGGAACTACGATGTTTTTCGTAGGCTTCAGGGACTCTAGTATTAATGATCACTAGCTGTTACAATCACTTCATCCATGTGGTTTATCTAAAAGTGGCCCAATTAGTATGAGAAAATTGAGTCAAGAGAATAAATTTAGAGAAGGAGCGGTTTATTAGGCAAAGAAAAGAAAAAAAATGCTTAATTGATGTTTTCCGAATTTAATGAGGCAGAAGAAGACCTAAAAGAGGAGTGCTTCAAAAGTCATTTCTGTCTAAAATATGGAAGTACACCCAGCATAGTGAGATTAGGTAAGTAAATTAAAAAACAGTTTATGTTGGTGAAAATAGGAAACGTGGATATAATACTGAAGGAATTAGACAAGGCTACTTTTTTCTTTGTTTGGGAGTTCCTATTTGTCCCATATCAAATAAAAAATATTTTTATCACCTAATTTTGCTGACTTTATTTTGTTTCAGTTTGATATGTATCTGAACCATAATTGCTCCTTATGGACTTGTTAGATTCTTGTTCTTATTTATTTTAGTAATAGTTGGTTTATCTTCATATTATAATAGTAATTTTAAGGTGCCCCTTTTTTCAATGTTTCAGTTTGTTACAGAGATAGATAGGATTTTGTCAGGAAATGGGAAATTATATACAGTAAAATTAAACCTTTAATTAAGAAAAAAACACTACGTTATAAATAATAATTATTGAGAGGACACTTAATCACTGTGTGAGTGTTAAAGGGTGAATGTGCTTTGACACAGGCTCTATATGAAAACTTTCATATTATATTTAATTGTATATTCTGTGGGATATTTAATTTATTAATATATTCCAGTACAAAAGGTTCTGATAGTAGTTAGGGACCAATAATGTTTTGAAGAACAGATATAAATGAGATTAAATAAATTATTTACTACCTATATAACCTGGTTTCTTTGTATTTTCTTATTCTTTGCTTATGGAGCATCTGCATGGCTCTATATGTAGTAGTAAACTACTATTTAGCTAGGTGATTGTAAATACAGACATATGTTTTTCCAGCTTTGTTATTACCATTCTGTAAAAGTAATAAAACTAAACTTATAACAACAATTCCTGCCTAAAATTGCCTCCAGCAGTTTACAGACTCAAAGGGGCAGCTTTCAAGCCTTTGCACCTAAATTTGCCACTAGATGGACAGAGTCTCCACTTGACTTTAAAGAACAAAGATCTGACAAGAAAGCTGTGGTCTCAGTGGGCTTGTACAGGAAATATTACCTGTGATATCATTTTATATTTGTCACTCAAAACTACACGTGATAAATCACAGATAAAGAAAGAGGTAAAATGTGTAAATAATAAAATAAAACAGTGAGATACACAGGGAATCTTTTTGTTTTCTTTCTCACAGTCTATTGTTTTATGTCAGATTCATAAACATCTTCAAATACAAATATATGGATTTTACTTTTTTTGTAACATAGAAACATAAGCCTTTATTATAGACATTGTCAAATCATTTGAGATACTGTCAAGAACCAACCTGCTTTTATAAATGAAATCACCTTTACACTTCAATATATCATTGAAGTATTTTGGCATCATTTTCTTTAAAAAAATATTTGTAATCTTTAATCATTTGAGACACCATCTATAACAGTCCTTAAGGAGCATTCCCGTAATTGCTTGGTTTACTACTGATATGTTCAGCTCATACAAAACTACTTTCAATAGGCCTTTCTGAGATTTTGCCAGACAAAATAAATGGAGGACCCATCACAACCCCAGCTTGTAATATATTGGCGTCACATATTCAGGAATATGTGCATTTTATAGAATCAATTTTAATTATACATCCACCCATTACGTTTTTTCATGCACAAGATTCTTTGTATAGATAAGACTATAGTTAGTTCAGATAGTTTTTGGAAAAGCTACATTTTCTTACTGTGTTCTACCAGAAATATAATGAGGAAGCGTTGTACTCAGCATGTTTCAGATAAAGTTGCTGGACTAAATCACCTTTTTTGCAGCTAAATAAATATTTCGTGCCTGCATCATATTTTTTAAGCTGAATAGCTTTTCACATCATCAAATACGACTTGTATCAAAGAAGATGGACAAAAGGAACCTGTGTCTGCAGATGTTACACTTATGTTATCACCTGCTATTCTGAAAGAAACATAATGGCTGCTTCCATGTTCCCTCGAACTTTTTCTTCTACCCTTTGGTGTACTTAGGAGCTGTCAGTTTTTATTTTTGGGGTCAAACTCTGGTAGACCAAACCTATTCACACTGATTTTCTGAACTGCAATTCCTGTCTCCAGTGTGTTCTCCTTTTACCTTAAATTTGCTGCAGACCAAGATGATATTTTTTTTTTTAGCAATGATTGCCTTTGATGCATGTGTTTAGTACAAATTATTAACAGTGGTATTTTAAATGTAACTTTAATTTTCATTTTGCTCTTTTTTTTAGATATATGAATGTTTTTCAGTAAATCATGTGTTTTACTACTCCATGACTTCAGCTGTTTATATATCATTCATATTATAATTAATTTATTTTTACAAAAAAGGAAATTATGCATTATATATTTTTCTACTATTTTTTTTTGTGGGCCTACCTAATACAATGTATATTTTACACATTTGTTGGTTTTGCCCATCACTTCAAATCTAAGGAGTACACTCATTGTCAGTTTTGGTTTTAACCACAACTTTAACCCCACTTGTGTGGTATGATAGATGTACACTTGAACATCCTTCAGTTGAAAGACTGAAAGTTTTTTCTTGTTACTGGCATAATTATGACACAAATCACGGTTGGATTCTAGCTAGGATTGTTCAAGCCTTTCTATTTCTTTTCCAGTTTCATTGACAACACCTTGAAAGTCCAAAGTGATGTATTTGGAGGCCATGAGCCAGCAGGAATGTTGTGGCACCTGAGAGTGCATTTGTACACTGTGTGGCAGGTGGCTGGGGCCCACTTCAGCCCACGCCCCTGCAGCATATCTTCCGGGGGAGCAAGGATGGGAAACCCAGTATCTCCCCCTGGACGCTAGATGGCAGCCTCCCTGGGTTACAGTGGTGCCTCGGACTCCCGCAGGGCTTCATAGGAGTTGGAGTTTGGTGCAGCCCTTTGGGTTTCATAGGCACTGCCAGGGGGTGCAGGAGCTGCTAGCCCCTTTTGGGCACTAATTTCGCCACACCCGGAAATGCAGCTGGATGTCAAAAATCAAGCACCTGGAGCACTTCCGGGTGCTTAATAAAAGAAGCCAGCAACCACCACTCATTGGCCAGAGTCCGGTGGAGGAGGATAAAGCTTGGAGGAGAGGTGGTGGAAGAGAAAGGAGAAAAAAGTGTGTGGTGTGTTTGGTGGTGCTTGGACACTTGGGACTGTGTAGTGCCTGTGGGGATTACGGGGAAGACGTGCCCCACAGGTGAAGAAAAATAAAAGTCTTTTTATTTTATATGCGCCTCCAGTGTGAATCTGTGTCGGGTCAGGCGCTTATATAGCGCCTTTTTACAACTGTTCTGACTGTTTTTGGAGCATTCTGATTTTCTTTCTTTATTCATATGGGCTTAAAACTCACAGTTTCCTATACTAATGATTTATTGGTCTCATTACTGTAGCTCGTAAATTGTTACCAAAGTTGTGCTTTTAATCATTTTATTAAAAACCAGACTAAGAGTTATGTACATGAATGAGGAGTCTCTGGTCACTAAAGTGAAACATTAATTTTATTCATTTAGCACCTTGACTGATAATACAGTTAGGTTTTATCTGTATTTTCAGGTTTATTCCTTGTTTGTTTTGACATATAGGTTTTAGAGCAAAAGTAGAATTTGTTTTCGTGCAAATAGATTTGCTTACCTTTTGAAACACAATTATAAATTAGATATCCAATGGTGAAAAAGAAAAAATCTTTTATTTTCCCAACCTGCTGTAGTATGACATCATAATCCACATGAAATATGTCTACTTCTTTTTGGCAACATTTCACACTTTCATAAATGTGATCCAATTTTTAGTCATGAACTAAAATAGTATAAGTAGTGAAAAATAGCATAATTGATGTTATTAAATTATTTTCTGAACCTAAGTATTCAAACACAAGATCACAGAAGCTCAAAATTTATTCCAGCAGTGTGTATAGTGTTCTAGTCAGTCTTGCGGCACATTCAAGCTCACATTCATACTGGACCAAAATAGAGTTGCCAATCCATCTAGCATACATCTTTTTTGTGGGAGGAAACTGACGCACTATGAGGAAAACTACTTAAAAATGCAGAGCCCAGCCTAAGCCAGCACTTCAAACCAGGACTCTTGGCCTGTAAAGTTAAATTGCAAACCATAGTATTAGAAAGTCAAATATATACAGTAATTGTTTTGTTTTTGTTCTTAACTTTTCTGTATAGTTGTTAGTAGTAGGCATAGATGTGGCTCTGTCACTAAGGATCGGTGCTGGTATCTGAAAGGTTGCTGGTTCAAATCCTGCTACTGCCAGAAGGGATCCTATTCCTTTGGGCCCTTGAGCAAGGCATTTAACCTGAAAATTGTAGCTGTACAATGACTGACCCTGTTCTCTGACCCTCAAAGGTCATGTGAAAATACAATTTCCCCTCAGGGATTATCAAAGTATATCAAATCAAAAAAAATGAAAAGTAATAAGTAATTGTAAAGTCTAACTTGTCATCTGTACTTATTATTAGCCAACAAACAAAAATATTTAATATTTGTTCAGTATAATTATCCCAAAGACCTAATGCCTATACTAAAATGTCACATACACCAACTTCAATGCTAACAATTCACATTATAGTTTATCAATATGAACCAATGAAACAGTAACAATTAACTGGCATATATTATAAACAGTAAGAAACTAGAGAAACAAAAACCAAGGACATCCATTCAATTGATTAATTCAATTAGGAACAGTGGCAGATTAGATTAGAAACAGGCAGCAAAGGACAAAGAAAATTAAGAGACAATAGTGAGAAAAAGGAGCACAAGTCAGCTCCCTCCTTGTTAGAGTCTGAGCACCAAGTGCCTGTACAAAGAGCAGTGTTGTCAGATTTGACAGGCCCTTGACAGCCACACACACTATCACATTCACAATCTTGCACACTTAGTTCATTTAAAGTCAGCAAATTGCCACCCAAATACCCTCCGCCTCCCCCAAACTTCAAAAATCTGTGAACATCACTTCTCTAATTAGGGAAATGGTACTTCATTTGCATTAGGGGGAGGGTTAAGTAGTTAAATTTCAAGAATACATTTCTCAAGTGGCTGAAATCTGTAGGGGAGCAACCTACAGAACAAAGTCTTTAAATGTATTTCTTTAAATAAATATGATGAGTAGTAGAAAAAAATATATGACAAGAGCCCATTCTGTTGTATCTGTTGCAATTTTTCTTTCAGGTGAAACAACATGAGAGAAAGTTTAGTGAAGTGCTTTGTCAGCGTGTACCACTCCAAAGGAAAATTAAAGGAAGGAGGGAAGGTAAGCCTTCCAATTCAGTTTTCAGCCTTCATCAGAAGTAGTAACTTTTTTTATCTTCATAGAAACGTACGACTCTGCTAAAACCCTAGCAGCACAATTACAAACCCAAAGCATTTTGTTCACACAGGAACTGTCCTTTTAAAAAATATGCTGCCATAATTTAATGTTAGAAATAAAGCATTCAAATAAAAAAGGATTACTTACCAGCTGTGCTATAGCCTTTAACCAAAATATCGTATTAAAGAACAGAAGCAGTCAGCTGTTTCCAATTGGGATTATCTTCCATACCTTCCAGTATACTGTATTTATTTTGCTGTTTTTTTTTTAAATATTCTTATATTTTACCATATGTTTACAAAACATGGTCCAACAGCAGTAGAGTTACATCAAAATGGTTTCCTCACTGCAGTTATCCCACCTCTGTATTCCTGTTTTGGGACCCCATTTGTGCTTTTCTTTTTAGATACACTATTGTACCAGCCATAATTGGTGGATCTCTACTCCAATGCCCCATTTTATCAATAACTGGGTAGCAGGAGCTGTGACTGCAGGTTCATTAGTTGAATGAACTGTAACTATATGTGAAATTGACAGCTTTTAGGCTTTAAGTGTTACATTTTACTATCATAAGTTGAAAAGAAAAAGAGCTGTTTTCATAGACGTGGAAATGTAAATAGACATTTTTTCTCTTTACAAAATAAACCCATAATTAAAAAAAAAAAAAAGAACACTCCCGCCCAAGTCATTTTTTCACCCACAACAGAATTAATAGCTCAATTGGGGGATATTGGTCAATCCAGCAACGTCAGGGAGGCCGAGCACATTAGACCTTCATTTTGTAGCTCATCCTATAACCTCCCTGTATGTCTGTGCAAACACTCTAAATGCAATGAACTTAAAGCAACATTCTTTTATAACATACTGTACACTGATCTGTATACACTGGGTTACAGCAAAGGAACACCGGCTAATTTTGTATCATTAAGAAAAACCTCAACAAAGCAATCTTTAAAAAAAAAAGGGCATATTCCCTCTTTATCAATATGTTTGCATTATTAAGAAAAAAACATCTTACAAAACATATTCAGTATTTATTTTTTAGCTTTAATAAGAAACGGCTTTAAAATTTCCAACAAAGTCCGTACAATGTGATTTAAACTTCAGCTACTTCTTTTTCATCAGAAAGATACCATCTTTTTACAGACAGTTAAATCCTCAGTGCCTCCAGCACTCAGTGATAAATAAGCTTGCAGAATAACCTTCCTGCAATACAAATACTGTTTAATTTAGATCCAACTAATTTTTTCTTGGCATTTCTTTCGCTACAGAAAATCATTGAAGGAAACATCAAGATGTAATCTCTGAATCTGCCATATTGATTGATGGCATATAATTAATAGAAGGAAAAATTGACTATGCAAATAAAAATAATTTTGTTTTAATTATTAAGTAAAGTAACATACATTCCTAGTCAGCATTAAACTCATTTCTTGGGCTATGAGTACAAACAAACAAATTCAACTCATCAGCAATATTAAGTTATTGTTTTAAAAACTGTGAAGTATATATGGGTTCTTTAATGTATGCTGCTTGACACAAATAATTAAAATGCTAAACTCTTTGTGATGGCTCTTCATTAAAGTATTCAATTTCAGTGTTTGTTTGCATCTGCTTGACATATTTTTTTCAATGTATTGTTTGTAGAATATAGAGAAGTGTTTTTGAATTTGAAAAACTGAAAGAAAAGTATCCAGATGTTCAAAAGAAAAAAGTGGTGGCGTGACTAAATGTTGAGAAGTTGTTGTGAATGTCACTTTATCCTAAACAGCAACTGAGATCTATCTTATGTCTGACTGACTAGTTTTTGCAAAGAGATGACTAAAGACACTATCCTTAAAATATTTGGTGTCTGTAATGTTATTGATAATAAATGTGTGTCACCCTTTGTTTTTATAATAAAACTAGCAGAATACCCGCGCTTCGCAGCGGAGAAGTAGTGTGTTAAAGAAGGTATGAAAAAGAAAAGGAAAAATTTAAAAAATAACGTAACATGATTGTTAATGTAATTGTTTTGTCATTGATATGAGTGTTGTTCCCATATCTATATATATCTATATATCTATATCTCTATATCTATCTATATATATATATATATTTGCAGCTGGAGATCCACAAAGATCCACAAATAACTTACCCTTCCCCCCAACCGAAACCAACCTCCCCCCGAAGTAAGTTATTGCTATATATTGCCTTTGATTCTTGTAAGTCTAA
>JANRMT010049829.1:50270405-50280779 GCA_026402145.1 Polypterus bichir lapradei
ATGTGTTTGATGATCAGAAACATTTTGTGTGACAAACATGCAAAAGAATAAGAAATCAGGAAGGTGGCAAATAGTTTTTGACACCACTGTATATATATATATATATATATGCCTGGCTACAGACAGACACTGAGACACACAATGTCCAAAAGCACACTCTTTTTATTTTTATTCCTTCTATTGCGCACACAATACAGTGCACCAACCACCACAATAATCTCAGCCCTTTCTGTTTTTTTCTTCTGCTGCCTCTACTCCTCTCCTCACAAGCTCCATCCTCTGCCTCCCGACTCTGGCTCTCGGAGTGGGGGCTGCTGGCTCCTTTTATAGCCCACCCGGAAGTGCTCCAGATGCTTGATGACCTATTTCAGGCAGCACTCCTGGGTGTGGTGGAAAAGCAGCAGCTGCAGTACCCTCTGGCAGTGCCCCCAGATCCCAACATGGCTGCATCAAACTCCAACTCCCATGAAGCCCTGCGGGAGTCCTAGGCACAACTGCAACCCAGGGGGGCTGCCATCTAGCGTTCTCGGGGAGGTACTATCCTGACCAGGCTTGCTTCTCTGGTCTTGGAGTCCCGGCCATCTGTGACAATATATATACAGTAAATGTCAAACATCGACATACTGTTTAAGACTGGACAAAGAGAGAATAGACAGACAAACATCCCAGACTTTGTAATGGGACAGTGCAAATCCATGCTTACCACTTTCATTTGGCCCACATGCTGCTACTGTGGAATGACAGTAATTAACTCCTCCATGTATGGTTTCCAGAACAGAAAACCTCAAATCAAGCCTTATTAAACCATATCTCAGGTTTGCTGTGGGCTAAGACTGGGCAACAGCTCAGTCCAACTGAACCTTCATAAGACAATATGTGAAGCACAACTGGGCCAAAGCACAGCTTTAGCTCAATCACAATAAGATCATATACGAAGCAGTATTTGGGCCAGAGTACAAACACACCAACAAAAACTGCACACAAGTGTCCCCAAGAAAACCGAGGCTATGTGGTCAAAGCAAATATTGATTAAATGTAGTTTTTTGTTTATAGAAAGTTTATGGATTAATAAAAAGTCCTTGTGGCATTATTTTTGGGGTTGTCCCTGCTTAGCAGCAATTAATCACAAACACTTGGACATGGTCACTTGCCAAATGGTCCTTTCAGAGACACATGTAGCTAGTTATACCTAAGTTATTGCTGATACAAAATGGAAATGACACACACACTTTATGGTTTACTGCATTTGGACCACAGTAGACCCAGAATACAAATGCCACAAAAAACCCTGCATGCTTCTGGTTACTGTTAGACCTTACTTGACCCAGAACTGCAATGCCAGGCATACTGGACTTGTGGTTAATTGCATTTGGACTGTATCTGGTCTTGAATCGAAATGGCATGCAACCCTTACATATGGTTGAATACAGCCATGCCTCTTTTGGCCCATAATAAATATGCCAAAAACATATTACATGCCCTAGATTGGCCCGGTATATACTTTAAATATCATGAATGCTCCTAAATTTAGCTGATAACAGCTGGGCCATAATTGACCCATAACTGTAATGCCAAACAAACTTTACATGTGATTGATTACGTCTGCGCCATGTTAGGCCCAGAATTTCTATACTGTGAAAGTTGTTAATCGTGGTCAGTTACATATGGGCCATTTTTGGGCTATAATGCATTTACCATTGCCGTAACTGAAACCTAAGTGCCTAAAGCCAACCAAATTTGGCATAGAATATAGTTTGCTATCTGGGATATAACATACTGGCTGGCTGTTTACTGATTATTTAGAATTCTAATATGTTTTGGCACAGATAATTACTTTTACGATACCGAGTCTTTATAGATGATGTCCGATGTTCTGTGGAGTTGTTGCTTTGTTGTTGGTCAGAGTTTCATCATGCGTTGGAGTGTACTTTCTCGCCTTGTTTCATGATTCCTTGTCCATGGTATGCTTTGCTTTCCCCGCCCTCTCTGCTTTCTTCTCTGCAAGTTCATGGAATAAAACATCAGTCTTTCTGTCACAAGACTTAGATCTCTTTGTGAATTAATGTCTGCTCCTCAGCAGAAAGGGCTCAGTGCTTTGCTAGGAACACTGGATCCCAGCTTTCATGTTCACAAAAGGGAAGAATGGGTCGCTTTTCCAGCTCTAGCTCTCCTGGGAAAGAGGGGTTGTTATCTCATAAGAAAAAGATTATAGAATGTCATTTTAGAGAATGTGCACAGAATGTCTCTGGGATTTCAATGAGTGTGTCCAGAGAAAATTTTTGAACTTTTGTTAGCTTGCCATTCTCTGCAAATCCTGTAGGGTGCAACTAATTTAAAAAGGAAGGTTGAACCTTTTCGTGATTGGATTAAAGTCACTTTCAGTTACAAAATCAGCATGTTCTATTAGGTGAATTATTCTGTACATCCTAATTGACTTTCCTTCAATTATAGGTCTTTGTCCTGTAGTCTATTTCTGTGCTCTTTTTTTTGGATAGAGGGTCTCAGCAAGAGTTCAGATCACTTCTGATTTACACTTTTGTTATCTGATGAAGTACTGGCAGATCCTACTAGGAAGAATTCAGCCACATTTAGGAATGTGAATAAGTTGGGGAGTTTATACAGCTGGAGGTTTACTGATTCTGCTGCCTTCACATGCCTTATGTACCCCTAAGGCCTAGCAGAATGGGTAATGCCCACTATGTCTTACACCATCTTATTGCACAGTTGACTCTATTCATTTAGAGATTTAGTTTTACACTACTTACATATCAATTTGAACATTTGCACTAAAGGATTTATGCAGCTTAATATGTTACTGAAATAAAACCAGAAGAAAAAATGTATTGTCAATGCGTGAAAATCAATGAAGTGGCCTACGGAAAATATTCAAATTTTCAAAGCTTCTGCTTTGCTTTGTCAGATACCTTGTTTCCATCTATTTCCAGAGCTTCAAATATGTGTTTGAGCTCTGAAGTGTAGCTCAGGTTCAGAGCATCTATAACTCCAAGCAACATTGCCACTACAAAAGCCATACTACCCAAGTGACCCAGCACTTCCACTCAATGTGCAATGATTCCAATATCTTCTGGATCATCACCAGGGTCTGCACCTTCATGTTTGATCACAAAGATGTCAAGGAGTGTGTTTGCCAAGGTTGTCTTTGCACTGTGTCTTTCTGTGTCCAGTGGGAAATGCAAACCAAAAAAGAAGTCAGTTTTCTGTAATGTGAATAACATTTTACATACGTTCATTACCCTACTTTTACTATGCCGTATAGTTATGAACAGTTTACATACAGTATATAAGCTTAGATCATCTCCGTAGTGAATAAGGGTAAATAGACATATCATGTATTTCCTGATCAGCTTATCTGGATCTTCATTCGATTACCAATAAAGACCATTGAGGATGCATTCCCACCTCATGTCAATCCAGTCATTCTAAGAAAGCAAATAGAGGAAAAGAAAATGCATCAGGTCTATAACCTCAAATCATTCACAATATACAAGACATTACAGGAAAAAGTAGGTATTAGCCAGCAGAGACATCCTTATATTTTTGTGTGTGTCTCTGCTGTGGGACAGAAGATGACTTTGGCTTTCTTGGCTTCGTCAAATGGTAGGCTAGACTGCACTTGTCCTCTGGTTTGTGTTCAAAGAATTTATCATTACTTTCAGGCCTCCAAGCTGTTGAAGCTCTGTGTGGTAATTGCCAAGCTTATGCTTTAGAATTGCTTTCCCATCACTATGTCCACTAACTGAACCATCCATCCATTATCCAACCCGCTATATCCTAACTACAGGGTCACGGGGGTCTTCTGGGACCAATCCCAGTCAACACAAGGCAGGAAACAAACCCTGGGCAGAGCACCAGCCCACCGCAGGGCGCACACACACACACACACACACCAAGCACACACTATGGACAATTTGGAATCGCCAATGCACCTGGAGGAAACCCATGCAGACACAGGGAGAACATGCAGACTCCACGCAGGGAGGACCTGGGAAGCGAACCCAGGTCTCCTAACTGCGAGGCAGCAGCACTACCCACTGCACCACCATGCTGCCCCTAACTGAGCCAGGTTATCGTTAAACATGGATAATTTGATATAAGAGCTTTTGCTCCATCTTGAAATTCTGCATCAGAGGGATAAGCTTTGTACTCAATGATTTTTGTGCCAAGCCATCCAAAATAGCAGACTTTAGTTTAAAGCCAGGGTTGATCAAATTACCATTTTCTTTAAATGTAGTGTTTGCCTTCTCCAATTGAAGCTGAGCATCATAAGGGAACTGGGGAGCTGAGAAGACAAGAGACCATACAGAACATCTTGACAAGGAGGTAGACTCAGAAGAAGACAAGATGTCTGTGTCACACAAACTGCTTAAAGTAGATAAGGACTCATCTAAATGGCAGGAAATAGTGACAACTGAGAAGGGAGGGGGTGAAGATCCATTAAGTGCAGAACTGGTGGAAACCATTAAAAATTACCTTGATGGTACTCTTGTCTTGGATATAAGATGTTGACTGCAAGTTCATGAATTCATTCCCAAATTCTGTGTCCATAAACTGAAGTCTGAAGTCTTCTTCTAGTCCACACTGCCTCTTTATTTCTTCAGACAGTTCAACACCATACCCAGGTATTCCATTATTTAGGACCAGCATCTTGGAATTGTCCACTCCAAGTGTTATTCAAAGCTTCACTGGTGGAGGTTTTTCACAATGAGTTCTTCAATTACAATGCAAAATTATTAAGTATGGTACATTTGACTGCCATTTCTGTACTACTGATGAATGTGTTAAAAATCCACAATTTAGTTTGCATTTTACAAACTAGACTATTATGTACATTTGTGTATTACCATTCATAGAGGTCTAACTAAATAGTCTGCTAAAGGGTAGCGATCTGCAAATTCATCAATACTAACCGATATAGTTTCACTGGTTGGGCTTGTCCTCAGGGACAGAAATGTTCCCAGTACCACCAACAAAGCCTCCTCACTATAAAAAACAGTCTCTCCTCTATAACACAAAACCCTCTACAAAGTCTGGCAGTCCTCCTGTGGAACCGTCAGGAGCTATCATCCTTTATGTAAACTGCACACCTTTGGTCACTGCAGACTTGGTGAGTCAAATTTTTGTTGTATCTGGAAAATTGTGTATAATGGCTAGGGCTAGATCTTGCTTCAGAACATCAAAAGGGACTGTTGACACATTTGTCACAACAGTGGTAAGTTTTTGAAATCTAAATGATTTCAGATTATTATGAAATTATGAGTTGATGTTTGATAGTGAAAGTGGCTGCCATGCCATCATCTTTCATTCTGGCACCAGATGCTAAACTATAAATGGGAGTAACCTCAATATGGTCTATAAAAAGTACAACGGATCACATGTGATGTGTTCACTTTATTTGACAATATGTAGTTGAAACAAGGCGGCACGGAGGTGCAGTGGGTAGCGCTGCCACCTTGCAGTTCGGAGACCTGGGTTTACTTTCCGGGTCCTCTCTGCATGGAGTTTGCATGTTCTCCCTGTGTCTGCGTGGGTTTCCTCCGGGTACTGCGGTTTCCTCCCACAGTCCAAAGACATGCAGGTTAGGTGCATTAAATTGTCCCTAGTGTGTGTGTGTGCCCTGCGGTGGGCTGGCGCCATGCCTGGGGTTTGTTCCTGCCTTGCGCCCTTTGTTGGCTGGGATTGGCTCCAGCAGACCCCCATGACCCTGTAGTTAGAATATACTGTAGTGGGTTGGATAATGGATGGATGGATAGTTGAAACAAACAACTCTTTAAGGTTTTCAAGACTAAAGTACTTTTTTTGAGATCAGCAGTTCGAAGCTACGTATTAATTCCACTGGCACTACACCCCCAAAAATATCCTGCACAATATCTGATGGATAACCTGTGTCAACATGGAAGTGTGCAAGATTTTTAGTGAATTCCAAATCAGCTTACATTCTGTTCCTGAGCTAACTTTACATGAAACAAATGGAGTTCCTTTGTCCTGACAATAACATCTACCACTTTTACCTCTTGTTGCTGGATTTCTGCAGAAGATGCTATGCAGAATCTGCAGAAATATTCACCAGAAATGCTCTCTGTAAACTCAACTATACCATGAGCTGCTAGGTTATCGGCTACAACATTGTCCATGCAACGGAATGAAAACTTAATCTAGTTACACAATTTTCAAATCCTGAAGAAGAGAATCTAAGTCACTGTCACAACCATACTTTTCATATCATCAGTTCTATACAAGATTGCCAAGTACATTGAAGACAGTGATGAATGTGAGACTGGAGGCAAGTTGTTTAAAATCCAAAACACAGCACAAAGCTTATGTTTACTACAAGAAGTTCCAAGAGGATTGCAAACCTCAAAATCACCTACTGTATGCATAAACTTAAACACATTCTCAATACATTAACTAACAGAAAACAATTTTCCTGGAAGTAAGCACCATCCTGAGAAGACCCATATGTTTTCCTGTTCACCCGTCCTTCTGTTTTTCTGTTGTGCTTAAAGGTTTTCAAGTACCATATCCACAAGCTATCTCTTTGCATAAACCTGCTGCAAAGATTTTAGTACAGGTACCTACTGAAAATTTTCCTTGGGCATATACTCAACGGGTTCTACAATATTAGAATTCTCTTTATAATACTGCTGGCAAAGATAAGCTGTACTTAAAGGACCACCTTTTCCTATCCTTTTAAACAAGGGGTTAGAAATGGGAACACTGGCTATTTCTAGATCGCTGACTTCTCAGTTGGAACACTGCAGTTCTGAAATATATCATCAACAATGTTGAGACAGAGGGCAATGTTCCTGAAGTAAACATGTAGTGCAGATCCTCTAAAGACTAATCAAGGGTTACACCTTCTCCATGAGCAGTATACTCCAGATTAAGCCACACTAAAGCAAAATTCTGCTCAATTAATTTGGACAGGTTCTCTATTTCATCCATTTCACTGCTTACACATGTACTGCTGGTTTTATGAGCAGAATTGTCATGATCACTTGTACCTTCCATTGGATTATGAGAAAATTCTTGTGGCAATTGGGTGGTTTTGACTACACCTAACTTAAAATCTTTCAATCCATCTTTGTAATGGTATCCTTTGTTGTGTGAAAGAAATGTTGCACATTAATTTGTTTGAAAATGACACACTACTTAATCATACAAGTAACTGTTTCACTGTTCTTGGAGTTACTGCCAATATGCAGAAAATAATCTGTCTCTGTAGAAAGAGTACTACGATTGCACAAGTTACAATTGAAAGTTGACAGTTCAAGCAGCTCCTGTGAATTTTGTTTAAAGTGGACTCTGTTTAAATTAATGTATAAAGCAGTCCATGTTTTAAAAGTACAAGGACAGCTCAGGTAAAAATATGGGTCGCATAGACTATTTCTGTGCTGCAATCTAAAATGCTTTAGTAACTTTCAGTAGACACAGATACACCACACTCCTTACACAGCCACCTGTCCGCATGAAGATATATATATATATATATATATATATATATATATAATTTATTTATTTATGTATTGTGATCTGGACACCATATAGTGCCCGACCTGGCACAGACTGACACAGAGGCACATGTAAAATCCAACAAGACTTTTATTTTTGTTAACCTGTGGGGCGCCACAGGCAAGCACTTTATCAAACCACAACTACACTCCCGTTTGGCCACTCATCCCTGGCAACCTTGTCCTCTTCCTCCCAATTCTGGCCCTTAGTGGCGGTTGCCGACCTTTATTATAGCCCACCCGGAAGTGCTCCAGGTGCTTGATCACCTGCTTCTGATTGCACTTCCGGGTGTGGCTGTAGAATTGTCCAGGCTGGCTCAGGGACCCATGCGGCACCCCCTGGCGGCCACCCCAGATCCCAACAGTGCTGTGTAGAACTCCATCTATATATATATATATGTATTGTGGAGGACTGCCGGCTTCCCGTGCCGGTCCTCACCCCCAGGCCGCCAGGAGGAGCTCTCCCGACAGCAGGATCGTGCCCCGAGGTCCAGCAGGGCCTTATGGACTTTGTAGTGTTTATACACAGCCCTGCTGGATACCTTGGGGACCACCAGGAGTCGCTGTGGGGGGGCTTATAGGCTCTGTGATGCCTTATGACCCGGGAGTATGTCACGGTCACGTGACGGGAAGGAACGACGTGCTCCCGGGTTGAAGAAAAAGACTGATTGCCCTGACCCGGAAGGAATAAGGAACTGTGGACTGTTGGGACAGAAACACCTCCGGGTCAGGGGCTATAAAAGGGCGGTGCCTCAGTCCAGACACTGAGCTGAGCTGGGAGGTAGAGGAGTAAGTGTCTGGGTGAGGAGGAGGATTATTAGGAGAATTATTGTGTTTATTGGATGAGTAGTGTGGAGGGTGCTTTGTGCACATTGTTAAAAGAAAATAAAGAGTCTTTGGACTTTTACCTGGTGTCTGGAGTTGTACCTGAGGGTTCAAGGGTGCACTACTGCCCCCTACTGCCACACTGGCGTAGTCGGCAGGATTCTCTGGCCGTCTGTTGGCAGGGGACCTGCGTTAAAAACAAATTTTGTGTGGGCAAACAACCCTAAGAAGGTCACGCCTCAGAACATAGGGGTGCAATCACCACCCGCTACATCGAGCGCTGCTGTTGAGCCTTTAGCTGCTTCGGACTGTGATGGGAAAGAAGACCGGGAAAAAGAAGGCCAGTCCCAACTGGTTGCAGGGCCTGACGGAAACCGAGATGACCTGGATGTACCTGACCGGGGGTGTGGAGGACCGGGAGCTGATAGAGGCTGAACGAGCTCGAAGGTCGAAGCGAGGTCAGCCATCGAGCGCGCCGGACTCCCAAAGTAGACGGGAAACACCGCTACCAAGTCCGGAGGTAGGTGCGGGAAAAACGGCCGATGCAACGGGGTGCTTTTTATCCTGTTTTGCAGACGCCCGCATGCAGAGTTTCAGCGGCGTCTCGGAAGCCTGCCTTCTGTCCCGGGAAAATGGCCGCGGCTCCCTGAAGGCAAGCCAAGACGCAAGACGGCTAGCGACGGCTCCATACGAGGACAACAGACTGGTCACCCGTGGTGCATGCCGGGAAGGTGCGAGTAACTCGGAGTCCTCCGACGAAGTCGTTCGTTCCCTGACGGGTCCGAGCCTCCTGGAAGGGGAGGGGGAGGCGTGCAAAGCAGCGCCTACACAGACAATTGATCAAGAGGGACGGGTTGTGGCTGAAGGGTCTGCCGGTGAAAAGAAAAAGGCAGATCTCAGCCGGCTTGTAGTAGCCAGCCGTCCCTCTGAGGACTCCAAGTCCCAAGAGCCTTTGCGCGACCCAGCTGAACACGTGCCAGGAGGGGACGTGCTCATTGGTTCCCGGCCGGAGGGTAAGCAAAACGTGGAAGCGAAAATAATGCCGGCCGTAAACATTAACTGTGTGGACTTACGGGGGCTCGAGGAATACCTCGCGCCCCTAAGCCGTTTCTTACAGGAATTTAATGAACTGAAGGAACGAGTGGACGAACTGGGAGCGACGGCAGCAGCACCTTTGAAGGCACTGATGAACTTCGTGCAGCGGCTGCGCCGGGAAGCTCCGGAGATGATCGATGCGGGAGTGCAGGTGAGTCCATCCCGTGTCGTAGAGTGTAAGGGGACACAGTGCGATCGGGCACCGCAGAGGATGAGTAGCGGTTGTCAAAGCACTGTGTGCCCGACAGTAGAGAGTGGCACTATGACCGAAGGGTTAGAGAAAGGAGTAAACGGTCCGGGGCATGCGTATGACGTGGCCGTCCGGAGCCGTACAAGTCTCCAGCTCCCAGACGGTCTTATGTGCGGGGTAATGTCGGTGATAGGAGGCCCGGGGAAAGCATCGATCGTGCCGGTGCAGCTGAATAGTGCTGTTCATCGGAGCGAGACGGAGCTAATGATACCGGCTCCTAGTAAGCGGAAGGAAACGGGTGTGCAGACAGTAAAGAGGCTCTCCTCTTCCCATGGAGAGCCTCAGGCTGAGCACAAGCCCCAGATAAAACGGGAGATCCCCAAAAGGAAAGGTGGGTCTCCCGACATAATGGAAAGAGAGACTGAGAGCAGTAAAGCGGCCGTAAAACCCTCCTTGGCAGAGGAAGGGGCGGAGACGACACTGACGGAGTTCCCGAGATGTTTTTGGTCCCGCAGAGGGAAGCAACCAGGAGGGCTTCGTCGGTGCTACAATTGCCGGCGACCGGGCCACGAGTGGCGCCATTGTCCCCGGGGAGACAGGAGGTACACCGTCCCCCCAAGGTTCGCTCAAGGACAGGGGCAACGCAGGCAAGGTCCAGGTGACGCGTCCTCCTGGAGGAGGACGTCCCTCGCGGGGCAGGACGCTCCGCCCCAGAAGTCGTCGCTAAGGGGGGGG
>JANRMT010049829.1:50280789-50323329 GCA_026402145.1 Polypterus bichir lapradei
GGCGGTGCCTCAGTCCAGACACTGAGCTGAGCTGGGAGGTAGAGGAGCAAGTGTCTGGGCGAGGAGGAGGATTATTAGGAGAATTATTGTGTTTATTGGATGAGTAGTGTGGAGGGTGCTTTGTGCACATTGTTAAAAGAAAATAAAGAGTCTTTGGACTTTTACCTGGTGTCTGGAGTTGTACCTGAGGGTTCAAGGGTGCACTACTGCCCCCTACTGCCACAGTATATATTGTAAATAAACAGTGTGTGGGTGCAAAAATGTTGTCCGTGTTGTCTGTGCCGGGGCCAGCGTTCACAATGTATATATGTGTATATATATGTGTATATATATGTATATATGTGTATATATATATATATGTATATATGTATGTATGTATATATATATATATATGTATATATATAAAGCAACTACATTAAAGTTGAATAAATTCAAATAGTAGTCCTAAAGTGTGTTAACTTATCACTCTGGAATTTATTGGGAAAAAATGCAGCTGTAAGTACTAATCTCTCAAAATCTGCAGGAAGATATGGAGAATTAAATGCAATGGTTTATTTAGAGAGATTTATTATGACTATGATATGTGCTTATTTTTTCAGAAATACTGACAATATTCATACAGTAATAATACTCATAATTTCAATAGTTGGGTAATTGTCCACGCAAATTTAAAAGACAGTCCCTAAAAGGATAAATGTATTGTTGAAACAGTTAACCAAATTTTTAAAAAGTTTTTGTTAAGATGGTCTAAGAAAAAGACTTACTGTATGTACTCTGGGAAATAAAGAATAAAAACTGCATTAATCATAAGTTTCAATAAAGAACATAACTAATTAACTAATGCATTATTTAAAAACATTCAATGATGGGTGTTGGCAGTTGCTATACATCTGGAGGTAAAATTTAAGCTACATAAACTTGACAAGTAACCCCGATAGTGGTAAAGATTTTTTTTTTTTTTTTTTTAAGAAATGGCCCTTCTCTGCATGCAGAACTGCATTTACTAACTTAACTTTAAGTAGGGTGTACACTCAGGTTGACATAGTTTAAGTTGGGTGGTCACAATGTAGCCACATGCAACTAAACCTTATTTAAACCTTTAATATACTATAAAAATATCAAAAGGTATCTACTCAGGATAGCTACAGCATTAACTTTACCAAATAGGGGATTACACAAAATGATAATGCATAATTCACAATATATGTTTGTCTGGCAGAATAGATGAATCAGTAACTGTTGCCCACTGGTCATTAATAGAAACATAGCAAAATTATACTTGTTCATTTAACTTGATTTGCTTGTTATAGTGTAAAGTTGGCTGTGATTAAATTATTTCATCTCTATATGTTTCAACTGCTGAGATTTTACACCCATGATGGCAGCTGGAAAGGAAGACAATTCATGAAGTCATGGGTGGTTAGAGGCACTGACTTCTCAGCCTATTCTTTGCAGAAAAAATATAAATCTGTAATGAATAAAGTCATAGACTCGTATTGGGAAAGCTCTTTCTGTATAAAATGTACCTTTTTTACAAATCTCATTTTTGTTTTTAACATAAATACAAATAAATGCAGAGTGTGTCATTTGGGTAATGTACTGTACATTATGTGAAGTTAAATATAAGACTTTATATACAAATTATGATAATACTGTATATACCAGTAGAAACAGCATGAATCATGAGCAGAGTTCAGCCAATGGACATTTGATAGTATTGAATATATAACTTCATTTGTGAATTCCAGAAAGTTTTTTTTTAAATTAAAATCTATTTAAATATGCACATATTTAAAAACCAACTAAGCTGATTGTTAGGATTACTGAAGTAATGTGGCATCCCAGCAAAGATGTGATAATAAAGTGAAATTCTGTAGAATGGGTACAATATTGGACAGAGGAGGATTGAGTGAAACCGCACATGCACTTAATGATGAGCATAGCTGCAGTCAGAATTAAAAGAAATGGTAATGAATTACAAACCAAAAGTGATTTTTTAATAATTGTTTGAATCCAAATTGCTTATGCCAAACTTCATTCAGGCAGACTAAAAGTAGTTTGACTATCTACCAGTAATACATGATTATTAAATACAGGCAAATGCATGTGTCAAACGAATATATAATAGGAACTGCCCTTCTCCGCAAATTATTGTGAGAAGAATGGAGACAAAGGAGATGTCATGTCAGGCAGGCACACAATGAGGGACAGAAAAAGATCTTAACCAAAAGGAAAGAGATTACAAGTAAACAAAGCAGAATGGTGAATCAACAGAGAATTTAGGGACATAAGGAAATCAAAACCCGAAAAGAAACATAGCAGCAGGCCTACTTGGAGATAAGCTAACTACACTAGCAGGTTTTGTTTGAAGGAATTTATCCACCTAGAGATAACACTACACTGCGGAGCCTCCTTATTTATAGCAGAACTTCCGCGTATGTCATTTATGTATTTTTTATCATCACATGACATGAACTGTCACATATAGAGAAGTTGATAATGACCAACATGAACAATTAAACAAAATACCACAAAATGAATTCTCCCAGGGGCCTCATGTATAAATGGTGTATACACACAAAAATGTTGCATAAGCCCGTTTCCACGCTCACATCGTGATGTATAAAACCTAAACTTACCGTAAAGCCACGAGCATTTTGATGCCAGTTAAACGCTTGGCATACACAAGTTCTCCCCTCGGTTTTGCAAACTGGCAGCACCCAGCATCAAAGCAGTGCTTTTGTTCCTGTGTGGTTTCCCTTTCTTTTTTAGATCCACATCCCTGACATGGCTTTATAAAATACTCTGAAATTAACTGTATACTGTTTACTAGTTTAAGGCATCTGATTGTAATTAACCTGTAACAATATAATGGTCCACGGAATGCCCAAACTATTCTAAATACCATAGCTGCTTTAGCGTTGTTACACTCAACTATTTATCCCACTATCTTAGTGTGGAATCACAGCTCTACAGCAGCTGATCGGAAAAAGAATTATCAGTATACAGCAGCAAGCACATGCTGCCTCAGCCATGCGCTTTTTGAACTGCTGTCATACGACAAACGCTTCAGAGCCTTTCCTGTACGGACCTCACGGTTCAGAAACAGTTTCATCCCAAGAACTATAAACGCACTCAATCAGTCCATCAAGTGATCCTGGTAGAACTCTTTGTATAAGTACAATTACCTCACTGTAAACTTGCGATAGTTATAATTTTACGCTTATTTACATATGATGACAATATCATTTTTAAGATGAAATGCAGCAAAATATGTTTATTACATTACACAGATAAAATGTTAACATCATTTAACTAATCTATATTGTTAATAATTAAACATGTGAGGACATGGTGTCGCAGCACTAGCTAGTTCAGGGATTGTTCCTGCCTCGTGCTGTATAATTGCTGAGGCTGGCGCAACACTGAAAGGATAGATGGATAGAATAATTGAACATGTAGTACAAAACTATTTCAATGTTCCTTAAAAGTTTTGAAGAATTGGTGTTCTAAGCTTACAGATGGCTTAACATCTGTTACAGAGCTGATTGTGTGACTATTGGTTACTTGGAGAAAGAAAAGGAAGGACAAGAATTGGAGGTTAGTACGTTTGAAAGAGACAGTACTGCTGCAATAAATTATTTCATTGAAGGTCGTGCACGGCGCAGCAAGCATCTTGCAGGAGGCAGGAACAATCTCTGGACAGGGCACCAGCTTGTCACAATAACTGCGCCACCGTGTTCCCATATTTAATAACATGCTTTAACTCCTATCATCATGAAAATGATATCAAGTATACATCTCAGTATTTTAATTATTCAGCGAGCTGTAATATCACAAATGTAATGCATTATGTGTCCTGTTGGAGGAAGAGAAAGCCCATTTAAGAAGCATGTAGTGATTCACACACATAGAGCACATAGAAGAACACATACAATACAAAGCATTTAACGTGCTACTTTAGTTACGATGGTATTTGAGAAACTAGTAAATTAAACGATTTAAAGATTAAGTTTACGATGTTCTACTTTAATGACAAAATAAACTACATGATTAAAGTGGAAATATTGAGATTAAAGTTGACATTTTGAGCTTTTTTCTCACTGTGTCCCTTTTTTTTTCTTTTCTCTGTACCCTAATAAGCTTTCATATGACATTCAGACAGTGGGCTACGACTCGCCTTTTCATGGAGACTTTGATATCTGACAACTTCTTTTTTTATTTCAGGCACTATGCAACTTTGTTAATTTGAGCTTTCGAGTTTCTCTGACACCCTGTGTCACTCGATCATCTTCCTTTTGTTGTTTATACCACTGTTTAAACCAACAAATAGTACGTTTTTTGCCTCCACTTGGTATTCTCTGAAAATCTTCTATTTTCCCCTGTGATTTTGCCGTTGCCTTTTCACAGAATGCTGAACTTAAGGGCTATCTATAATGATTTACATATTCAAAGAGGCATAATTCTGGGAGGAGTTGCATTACTTTTCACACTGACAGGGATTTATGTAGCGGAAGAACATGGAAGTTGGCGAGCGCACAGATTTATGCATCTGGATTTTTTTGTGTGTATGCACATTTCGGCTTTTGTCCGTACACCATGTTTTAGTGTTAATTCTACGCACGGCATTATGCATGAGGCCCCAGGTCTTTACAGCTTCTGTATTTGCAGCACAGTAATAAAATTGAAAGTTAGGTAGTGTCATGCCCACTTCTGTTTTAGATTGTTGTAGAGTCACCCTTTGGATGCGTGGACATTTTGAATTTCAATTAAATGCGGTTATGTTTGAATCTAATTTCTTAGAAATTAAAAAAAAAATTGTTAATGTATATGGGAATGCTTTGAAATAGGAAAAGAAGCTTGGGAAGAATGTTCATCTTAACAATGTTGATTTTCCCTGCTACTGTAAGATGGAGGGTGGACCATCTATTCACATCTTGATTTTGTCCATGCAGACAGCAAAATTTTATTGACAAAAGACCATTATATTTACTTATGATATTTACCCCTAGATATTTAAACTGATCTGCTAAGATAAATGGGAAGGTGTCTAGTTTGGTATTGTGTGCTAGAGAATTCACTGGAAAAGGCACACTTTTATTCAAATTGAGTCCAGATATCTTTTGAAAACCTGCTAATGCCTCTAGGACTGCTGGCACAGAATTTTGTGGGTCAGATATATACAGTACCATATCATCTGAATATATTGATGTTTTCTGTTCAAGGCCTTCTCTGAAAATCCCCTTTATCTCTGATGCATTTTGAAAGTATACAGCCAGTGTTTCAATGGTGTTTGCAATGAGCATTGGTGATAGGGAACACCCTTATCGAGTATCACGTTCTAATTTGAAGTAGTCTTGAATAATGTTGTTAATACAAACTGAAACCTCTGGACTAGTATAAAGTAGTTTGATCCATGCACATATGTTTGGGCCAACTCCAATGTGTGCAATGTGGTGAATAGGTAGTCCCATTCAACCATTTCAAATGCTTTTTCTGCATCTAACTATAGTAAGATCTCTAGGGTGTTAGATTTAAAAGGTGAATATATTATATTAAACAAATATCAAAAGCGAGAAGTTAATTGACTGCCTTTAATAAATCTGGTTTGGTCTTGTGATATTACAGAAGCACTAATCCTTCTGGCTAGGAGAGTATCTTAAAGTAAATATTCAGAAATGACATTGGTCTGTATGATTCACATTGTAGTAAGTGCTTATTTTTCTTAGGAAAGATGATAATTAATGTTTGGTGAAAAGTTTAAGGTAGAATTTTATTGTCTTTAGCTTGTATAAACATTGCTACTAATAATGGAGCTAACTTATTTGAAAATTTTAATAAAATTCTTGAAGTGAGTTTATAGCATCTAGTAATACTGAAGATATCAGAAGTTAATCCAGTTCCTTAGTACTAAGAGTATCAAGCTGTGGTATCTGTAATGAATCAAAAAACTCATTAAATTGTGTCTTATCTTCTTTAAACTGAGTAGAATATAAGAACTTATAGAACTCTCTAAATGTGCAAGTTATATTTTTATGGGCAATAATTTTATTTCCATCTGTGTTTGTTATTGATGTTATAGTATTATGGACTTCCTACTTAGAAATTAAAAACCTCCATGTGTCGGATAAGTTCTGATCCGTTACAAACAGTGCAATTATCTTTGCAGTATTAGATGTTATTGCCGCTGTAACTGAGGATCTATCCAGGTCTGGATTTAAAACACAATTAAAGTCTCCAGCCATTATAATTTTATGAGTGTTCACATTAGGGATAGATGCAAATACATTTTGGAAGAAAGCTCTATCATCCACATTAGGTGCATAGATATTAATCAAAATCAATTTTGTATTAGATAAATTGCCCGTCACCATGATAAACTGCCCTTCAGAATCAGATATTACATCTGACACTGCCAACAGAATAGTTCTGTGTATTAAGATTCCTATACCACTAGTTTTCTTTGTATATCTGGAATGAAAACTTTGGCCAATCCACCCTCTTTGCAACCGAAACTGGTCCTTGCTTAACAAGTGAGTCTCCTGTAAAAATCTTATCTGGGCATTTAGACATGTTAAGTGAGAGAGTACTTTCTTTCTCTTTAATTCATGATTTAGACCCTTGACAGTTCACCTCACCATCATAGATATATTGCTTCTGAACTTTTGTTGACATTTTGCTAAGTTAAGATATGTTGGCACTTACGGTTATTGGGGTAGAAGAGATAAATAATACACAGCATTCCTCTCTTTCTCTCCTCCTGAAACCCCTCAATGATGCATGATGCTCGATGAAGATACATAAATTCTTAAGGAGAAAAATGGGTAGAGTGGACGGTCCTGCTTAGAATTCTTCTTAACAAAAAGTGTCAAGAAATGTGTACATTTTCCAAGAAATTCTGTTGAGTAATTGAGTGCATGAGATATAACCTTTGTGAAGGACAGCCGGGTCCCATGCCCGGCAGGGACGCTCCTGCTGCTTATGTTCCGGGGGAGCCACCATGGGCAGTCCAGTACCTCCCCCGGGATGCTTGGTGGCAGCCTCCCTGGCCGACCACGATTCCCCAACCACCCGCAGGGCTCCATGGGAGATGGAGTCCTCCACAGTCTGGTTGGGGGCTCATACAGCCGCTAGGGGGAGCTGCATGGACTCAGCAGCCTGGCTGGACGAATCTTCAGCCCCACCCGGAGGTACAATTAGGACCAAGCACCAGGAACACTTCCGGGTAGATTATAAAAAGAGCCAGCCACCACCACTCAAGGAGCCAGAGTCGGGAGGAGGAGGACTAAGCTTGAGGAGGAGTGGTGGAATAGGAGAAAGAGTGTGTTTTGGTGGTATTTGTGCTTTGGGACTGTGTTGGGCTGTGTGGCACGGGGAAGACGTGTCCCACAGCTGAAGAAAATTAATAAACTGTGTTATCACTTTGTACGTGCCTCTGTGTCAGTCTGTGCTGGGTTGGGTGCTTATATAGCGCCTTATTACACCTTATAGTCATCCACACAAACTCCATATGAATGGCTTTCCTGTCCAGAACCCGCCCAAGGAATGTTCAGGTTAACCGATCAAATGCCTTTTCAGCATCAAGTGAGAGCAACATTATAGAATGTGAGAAGGAAGAGACTGAATCAGAAATTTGAAGTAGACTATGCATAATATCTCAGACTAAATAAGAGTGAGTAAAATTGGTTTTATCCACTTGTCCACTTTAGCATTGACAAACTGTAGTCAGATAGCTACAACTTTAGCAAATAGTTTAATATCTGATATTCTTTAAGTGAAATAGTGCAAACTTAAGCACTGTGTGGGATCTTTACCTTGTAATAGGGGAGTGCTCACTCTGGGGTTTCTAATAACAAGACAAAGTGGCAACCTTCAACATCTGAAAGAAAGCAAGTAAACACCTTTCCAAAAGATATGAGCTCTGGAAGAGTGCCATCAAGCTCAGGGGCCATTCCTTTATTCTTGGAGCCCAGAGCTTCCTTCTGTTCTTCCATTGTACCAGGAACATCCAAACACACATCCTCCTTAAAGATGTAAAGCAGGTTCAAGAAGTTTATAAAAAAAATGAACATTAAAGAATTACTTATTAGTCTTAATGGCAGAAATGAAGGTCCAAAAGTCCAGAGACATAACACTAGGTGCCGATACCCCCCCCCCCTTTGTTTACACCCCCCAGTCATAGTGATCAATCAAGTTGTTTTAGTACTTGGATGTCCTGTGGCAATTGCAGATCCATCAGCAAGTTAATTCATTTTTTTTTTTGCTATTGAAAAACATTGCAAATTGCAGCCAGCTTACAATAAACAAAATCACAAAAATAATGTCGTTTTTCATTTTCTTTTTTTAAAAGAATGTTTTTAAATAAAAGATTGTAGTGACAAAGAAGAGAATATTATTTACTCTAGATAGTATTGTAAGCTCAATATAAAGTAATACATACTTTTATTTCTGTTTTGGACAAACATTTGTGTCACTTCCCAAGTTTAAACACAAATCTGTATGTGCTCAGTAAATCTTGTACCTTGATAATTCTGAGATGCTTTGGATAAGATGGAGTGGTGGCTCTGAGGCTAGGGACTTGCACCTGCAATCAGAAGGCTGCTGGTTTGAATCCTGTAAAACACCAGAAGCAACTCCACTCTGTTGAGCCCTTGAGCAAGGCCCTTATCCTGCAATTGCTCCATACTGGGTATGACGTTAATCTGCATCCAGCCCTGCAAGCAGGTCCTCCAAAACCTGGGGGTTGGTGGCAGTATTGGCACTCCAGTCACTATAAAAAAACTTCACACTCTTCAACGAGGTGCTGAGGTGTCACCCATTGCACAGCTGCACTCAGATCTCAGTCTGGGTGGTTTGTTGTGTGGTGGGTGGCAACATGCTGTAATCAGTGCATGCTCTCAACCTCTCACTTTGGACAAGGTGTTAGCTATACTGACTCGCAGGAAACAGTGATAGAAAAAAAGAAAAAAAAAAGTTTTACAAAGGAATGGGCCAAAGTGAAAACAGATTTTTCACCAAATCCAATAACAAAATCAAAAATGTGTGGTCAAAAGTCAAGACCAAGATGTGTTAGCCAGAAAGTCACAAAAATAGTTATTTCAATTTCAATATTAAAGCAATTAGTCTAGCTCAGATACCTCCGAAACTGCTGGGAATGACCTTTAACCTATTACCCAGAAGATGTCCCAAATGAGCTCACTCTAGGAAATTCTGGGAAGGATTTCCATGAAGATGGTCATAACAATAGCCCAAAATGGCAATGTGTGTTACAATACAATACAGCAAAACAGACTTCAAATTGATGTTCTCTGTGTGTCAAAACCCCATATTCTATGGATAATTAAACATAAATTTTGATAGGAGTGAAAAAAGTATAATTTCTGGAGATCATAATATTAGTAGACTGTAATCATTATAAGTTAAACTAATCTGTTACTACGAATAGTCTCAACCTGTTGAAATTTTTTCTGTTTACAAACATTTTTTCTTGCCAAGCATGACACAAATATCAAGCTGCTGTTGACACAACAGTAGAATGTTTGATTTGTAACACTGACAAGGCAGCCAACAAAGAGTAGGTTAAACTTCTTCCCGGAAGCTTCAATAACAACAATCTGTTCCTTGGAGAGGGTCATACTCTTATTGAATTATAGGAGTTGCTCTGGAAAAAGTAAGTACATTTAACTTCTTATGCTGAACTTCACTAATGATTTCTTATGGCCATTTAAATCACCACCAGTCTTGATAAAATAGTTCAACAACACATTCACATTTTGAGAAAGGTGAAGAATGTCAGTTTAAATTCCTAGATCCTCACTAATTTCTACAAATGCACAAGGCAGAGCATATGGGCAAATTGGATTACAGTTTGGTATGGTGCTTACAGCAAGTTTAGTGCTAGGAATTGCACTCTACAAGGTTGCTTCCCTTATTGTGCCGCTTCACAACCACAGTGGCGATAAAATAACAAAACAATACAAATCAATCACTACACAAATTTAAGTTTTATATTTAGCATGTAATAAAGAATTTTTCATTATACAAATCCACACGTAGACACATGAGAGCAGAGATGAATGCAGAAAGAAGTTTGCGGATGGTGGAAGCTTACAAAGGGCTGAAACTGAAATGTCCCAGAGTTGGAGAGGTCAGCAGCACCAGTGTGTCCAGTGTCCAGCGGTTAGAGAGTCTCAACTGCTAGTATGTGATAACATTATTGTTACCTTAAAGATAATTCTGTTTTGGTACAATAACCTAATGAGTTTTAGCTAGAAGCTTCCCTTCCCCCAGTGTTAGAAATTATTTAGGATCAAAGGACATTTTCACCCTCCTTGCAGCAGTCAAGAAATATTTTGTCACACTGTAATAACGAAAAAAAAGCAGGGCTATATTATAAAAAGGAAAAGTAAGCGATGTAGCATCATAATAATAAGCTGAAATGGCATATGCAAGAATAATGTTTCATAAGCAGGTTATATGAGTGCAGGCCATATTGAATATACAGACCACAGTGATGCATTGAATGCTAATTGAACTTCATGTCTGCCTGAATATGGTAGCCAGAGTGTATCAGAATGCAAGTCTTTACAGCTAGGTGATTAAAACCACAGAGTCCATCACTGGACTGAAACTCCATAAGGATGCAGGCTTAAGTTCAATCTTATTGACATGCGTACACAGTGCTATAAAATAGTTACTTGCATGTCTCCCACGGGCTAGTGACAGAGGCACTATACCAGTAACAGACAAAGAAGTCAATGAATATATCATCATATATTGAATACAAGATATCTACAAGGCAGCTTTAATTGCTAACACATGTACAGACATTCATCTGCATCACCTGCAGCCAAGATTCCATTGTGCAACTATTTGCAATACCAAGCAGTTTGCACAATCGATTGAAAGTCACTGATCATTCTACAGTTCAGTTAAGTGTACTTTCTGTCTGTTCTGTCTGAAATGTTGCATGTTTATATCTTTATAAATTTTACTTTGATACTGTTGTTGATATGTGTTACTATTGTGTCTCCTGTTCCATTATACCATATATTGTACTAGCAACAAACATTTTTCATTGATTTGTAAGGTATACAGATAATAAATGATACAGAATTGAATTAAAAATTGTACTTAATCACATTATGGATTTTAGCACTAAACTATTATGAATAATTTAGGATAATGATCTGTTAATTTTTCATATGAAAGGCTGTAATCTACAAGCTAACACTTGAAATCTGTTCATAGAGAAAGGATTAAGGCAGTCTCCTTTAGAAGTTACAACAAATATGTATTCAAATAAATGTATATGCCATGACCTGCTGCTTATAGCTTTATCACTTAATCCTCATGTTTACTGTAACTGTGGCTTAAAGGTAACAAAAGATAAAGATAAGTCCTATGATTCAGCTATACAGACAAGAGAATCTTACACCAGAAATTCTCTAAATGGTAAACAAGAGACGATTTCACTGAATGTCTTACTGTTTCCAAAGTCCTGGGCTTAGATCACAGCCAGGGCACTTTCTGAGTGTGTGTTACATTTTCCCTGCAAGTTACTATAAGTTGACTGAAGACTCAAAATACTCCTGGTGTGGGCACTGGCTTGTGTGTTAGTGCATTCTGAATTTGAACCCAGGCCTTCTGTATGATTCGGCCAGGTTTGGCTGCAACCCTCTCATGCTTCTGTTTTAAAATATGCAGGTTTATAAAATGGATTGAAGCATGTGTGTCTCGCAAGATTAGAATGTGAGCCTCTGTATATTAAATATGCCAGTAGACCAGGTATTTGCCTAGTTTTTAATGCATAATATAGCTATAGAATGATGAAATTCTTGAGATTTTAGTGAAAATAACCTTTCCTTCCAAATTCAAATTATTGTAACTGGTACAGGGCACAGTGAAATTTTCACTTGGGTGTCTGCTAACCAAGCACTTTATTGTAACTGGCCATCACCATGATCAGTACGTATTAGTAGTCAAACTTGGACTTACCTTTAAGCATCTGGCACATCCTGTTCTGTATCACATACCACTGTAGCCAGCTGTGGCATGTTGTTATTGTATAGCTCCTATATTAAATAAGGAATGTGTTAAATAGTGTTACCATTGACTTTAAAGGCTGGTGGAGATATATAAACATTACTTCAAAGTAAAACATTTGTTTTTCTAAAAAATGCATTGATATTTATGTTCCATCCAGTTACGTCTGAATATTAGTAAAAATCACAACAGCACAATACTTAAACGTTTGTATTTTAAGTATCATTCTAACAAGATGAACTCAGCTACAGTAACTGTACAATGGGTCTAAACAAAGTTTATGGGCTTATGAATTGAAAACATTAAGTAAAAATTATGTTTTTAAGCATTTATGCTTCTCCTTCTCTTAACCTAATCATTTTCCTTCACATGCTGGTGACACTTTAGGTACTGCAAAATCTATTACACATTTACTCTTTTGTAAAAAGACCTCAACAAAGGCTTCTTTTGGTGATAATCCACTTACAAAGCACCCGTGGTTATTGATCTGTGCAGTATGGCCGACTAAAATAACTTCACTTTGGAACGGTCTGAAGTGAGACAGCCCTGCGGTGGGCTGGCGTCCTGCCTGTGGTTTGTTTCCTGCCTTGAGCCCTGTGTTGGCTGCGATTGGCTCCAGCAGATTAGCTTTATACATACAAGATATAGTTAGATTAAAAAATCGGCAACATGCAGTTTGGGGACACTTAGGGAAATGTTTCATTCTGTTCCATATCTGTTCTAAGTGTTTCTAACCATTCATAAAAGTATTTATACTTATTGCATAAGCAGTCTGCATGCAAATTCACCTTGTCTCTCATTGTTTCAGTGAAGTACTCTGTTGCAATATTATTCACACAAGTATTTTATCTCTCTACAAAATGCACTTCAGTGTGGAACACACAGTATATAAGGAATATCAGAGCCAAAGTGTGGATTTACCTATCACGTTTGAGGAATCCATCATATTTGCAGTAGGTACCCATTTTTCTCCAATTCAGAAGCAAGAATCAACACACAATGTAATAGAAATAAGAGTCATTTGAAGTACACACAATGTCATAAGGACTTTAGAATGCTGGAGAGCATCTCTAGACAGGTTTACAGCCTATCACAAAATAAAGCAACACAGAAATCCGTACCCATTCACACCACACCTGTTAATAGTTGTTAAACAAAAAAAGTCAGCAATTTGTACAGTTTTTTTTTGGCAAAGCTAGTCAGAGAGAATTCAGCACAAGGCACAGCTCCACATCCTGTTTCTAAGGTGGAAAAGAAAGACCATAAAAAAAAAAAATCTTTCACTACCTTTTTTCACCATCACCAATACAAAGTGTAGAAATTGCATTTTAAAGCAGATATATAGTATATGCTGGGCCTAAGTGCTAGCAGCATTAGAAAATAATAGAACTTTTAAAAATGTATGAATGCATAATGATGTAGTCAAAAACAAGCCATAGTCAAAACCAAAACTCAAACTGAACTGTCATCAAAAATGGAATCACTAGCAAGACCTCAAGAATCTAAAACAGACCAGGAGGAGAATTTTAATTTGTATGCTATTGAGGGTTATCCATCAATCTGGTATAGCGACGGGACATGAGCAGTGAACTTTATCCTGTCACACTGATGACGTAACATTCACCACACATTCCAGGAAATTCTGTGATAGATTGCCGAAGAGACATCCTCCTATGCTCTAAAACAAGACTGTGTCGCAGTATAACAGTAAATAGTAACAACTTCTTAAACTTATAATGAAGCCAGAACCTAATCTATTATTTAGAATGCTTAAGTAGCAGAACCATAGCAACCTTAGTTGTTGAAAAGACATTTGACCAAATAAACTGTTTTTGTCTCTGGCAGATAATTATATTTTGACCCTTTTTGATTTCTCAAGGATCCAGAGAAGGATGTCCTCTTCTCTCACTCCTCTTCAGCCTCTTTGTTGAACTTTTAGCTATTGCTATCTGTAATTCAAACCTAAACTGCTCTATATACTTGTATGGGACTTAACTCAAAGTGGCGTTATGTCCTGATTTTTCTCTGTGTTGCTCCTTTTAACATCTCAAATGTTCTTAACTTATTTAATGCATTTTTTGTCTGGTTAAAAATCAATTGGTCCAAGCCAGCTCTACTTTTCATCAATGTTTAGGTTAGTTGGTCATGTTCATGCCTTGCAATCTTAATATTTTTCATCAAAATATCTCCTACATGATATTACTTCTTTACATTATAATTGCATTTTTAAAAAACAGCAAAGACACTATCTTTTTGGTCTAGGTTGGCTGTTTTTAAAATAAATGTTACCCTATGGTTTAATTTTGTTAGTGGTAGTGGTTCCCACTTCCCAGTCTGATTACATTTTTGTCAAAAGTCAGATCTCTTTTGTACCAAATTGTTTCTAATGGTAAAAATTCTTCCACTAAATATTTCACCTTAATCAGTGATAGATTACACAGAGAGAGAGAGAGAGAGAGAGAGGTTAGGAGCATGCACTGATACAGTGCATTGCCACACCCACAACACGACAAACCAACTCAGGATCCAGATTAGGTCCCTAGTGCAGCCATGCAACGGGCGATACCTCAGCACCACACTAGTTCAGATGGAGTAGAACAGTGTGAGTTTTTTTTTATGGTGGCTGGAGTGCCAATTCTGCAACCAACCCCCAAGTTTTTCCCCTGCAGGTTGGAGGGCCTACATGCAGGGGCGGATGCAGATTAACGTCATACCCAGGACGGAGCAATTGCAGGTTAAGGGCCTTGCTCAAGGGCCCAACAGAGCAGAGACCCTTTTGGCATTTTACGGGATTCGAAACAGCAACCTTCCCATTGCCAGTGCAGATCCCTAGCCTCAGAGCCACCACTCTGCCTTGTTTGGAACTCCCAGATATTTCCCCATCTTGCCTTCCAATTGAAGTGAAATTGGCTTTACCTTGATGTCTTCTGCTTCTTTCTTTAACTTTTCTGAGATTGAAACAGTTTTCACTTAAATTCGGCCAACTAGTTATTATGTATAATACTTAGTAATGAAATAAGATGGAGAAATATTTAAGCCATTGCCCTTGCTTTCTTCCCTTTACTCGCCTCTTTCATAATGCAGCTTTGCTTATCGGGTAATTTTATTTCTTTCCCAGTCTGAACGCAATGCGGCATCACCATCTTTGGCAATATTTTCAGTTTCTTGCAAGTCTGAATATTACAATCAATAACCTCTAAGTTTTTTTTTATGCCATCCTCTTCCTTTTTTCTCCAAATTAGGTCTAATATTAAGTCTCACTGAGTTTCTTGGTCTAACATTAGTTCTCTCATTCTCTGCTATCTTTTACTTGGTCTTTAACTCCTAAAACATGCCTTTTCTTTGTTGTGTGCAATTCTACAAAAAAGCCACTTACCATTACAAAAAAATCTACAAAAAAGCCATTTGCTGTCAGTTCAGGGGGTTGAGCGTGTGATTTTTTCCTCTTTTACGATGCTAAATTGGAATGCAATTTTTAGGAATACTACATTTACTTCTAAGAGACCCAATAACCAACATACCCAATTTAAATTTGTTCACCACCCATCCATTTTTATTTAACTCCTTGCAGATGCTTTGCTATGGACTCTTTAAACAACCTTTGTGTTCAATCCATTTCTAGATCCCTAAGTGCCTTCCTACACATTTTTGGGAATCTCCCATGGTTATGGATTTCTGGCATAATGTCACAAAGTTTCTTTTATTTCTTTTCTCTGTTTAAATTATTCTTGTGTCTGACTTTTCGGCTGTATCTATTTCTTCCTTCCAGCAGAGGCAATTCTCTCTAGGCACAATTGCTGTTAAATTGGCCTTAGCTTCCTGCTGGAAATCCCACAGTTTCTTATCCTTCAGCTTCTGGGAAGCTTCCTTTTTAATTTTATATTATTAGAATTATCTGTAACAAGGATCAATGGTGTACCCAGCTCTTTAATTTTAACTTGCCATTCCTTTGCATGACTGTGATGCACCCCTCAACCTACCATTCTCATGACCTTGCTCCATCTCATTTATAACTCTTACACTCTAATTCATTCTCTTCTATTCATATCACAGGCATGTAGTATTCTTACAATTTTAGAGGCAGAAATGTTGTAAAGCAGCTGGCTCAGACAACATCTCTCCCTCCACAATAAGTCACTGTGCTGAGTAGTGTTTACAGACATATTTCTTTTCAGTCTTTGGCTGACTGTTTCAGAATATCAGTAATTAATCCTAGTGCCCAAAAAGTAATACATTCTTGTTTTAATGATTACAGGCCAGTGACAATGACCTATATACTAACATAAACATTCAAATAGATAATCCTTCAGTTTCTCAAGTATGTCACAGATTATCTTCCTGATCCTGTACAATTTGCTTACTGTGCCAACATATCAGTTGCTGAAAATATGGCTCTCCACAGCATTTTGCAGCATTTAGACTTCCAAGTTAGTTATGCCAAGATTCTATTTGTGGATTTTAGTTCAGCATAATCATCCCAGAGCTTCTCCATATCAAACTACTCAATATGAACCTGCCAGTTTTCTCTGGGTTCCTCACTTTATTAGTAATGGATGACAATCATTGAAACTATGCAAATGTCAACCAGAGGTCCTGACTCTGAGCATGTGGTCACCTGAGGGGTGTTTTTGTTCTCCTCTCCCTTACTACCTCTGCACCAAAAACTGAACCTCCAGTGGTACTTCTGTAAAACTGCTGTCATTTACCAATGGCACTACCCTGATCATTAAGATCACAGATGAGGATGAGGTGCCATATTGGATGGAGGTGGATTAATTGGAAGTTTTATTGTGCTATCAACAATATGGGCCTGAATACTCCAAAAACGGTCAAAAAAGCTGTGGATTTTTGGAGATATCCCCTTATGCATCAATACCAAAAGGATATAAGGTTTACAGTTCTTGGCACCATTACTACAGTTTCACCTGCCTTAGTCAGTTATGGTTCAGTATTCTTACTTCCTTAATACTAGAATTACTGAATCCTACAGAAAAAGTCTTTTGTTTTGTAAATGTGTCGATCAGTGTAAACAGCCTGCTGTCCCATCCCCCCCACAACTGCAACTCATGTTGGACAAAAAGTTCTCCCTCCTCCTGTCCGTTTATCTGGGTGTGAACTGTCTGGAGTTGTATAGGGTAAATAATATATCGTTATTTGAAACAAATGCATTTTATGTGTGTTCTGTGTCTACAATAATCTTTGTAAATGTAGGATGACAGGAAATGCGAGGCACAAAATGCTCAACACATAGCTAAAACAGAAACTCTTTTTTTGACATGAAGTGTATAATGTGTGAAGACAGAAGTACATATATCAAATAAACACTTTCATAAAAGGTACAAGTATAACAAAACAAGTGTGCTTTTATTTAAGAAAATAACCGAAAAAAAAAAAATTGGGCTAGGGTACAATGCTGACACGACAGCTTAGGTGGTACAGAGGTAACAACTGCTGACTCATAATCAAGAAGTTGCAGATTTGTTTCTGGGCCCTTCCTAGATTTACTGTTTTGAGTTGTGAGCTGCTCTTATTGTTACTAATATAGAATAAAAAACATACCTTTGATTTGAGTCTGTAACCGTCGGTGTGTAAGCCATGCCTATGTCGATCAAACACAGGAAGCTCTACTTGTGACTTCACGCTGTAGGAAGAAAGGCTGGGTGGATGATAGCAGGCTGCTTGCTGCATATGCTGATCGACACATTTGCAAAACAGAAGACGATAATGGAGAGGTGTGAAGAAATGTGGCCTGTGATTGCAACTTTTTTCATAGGCTTCAGGGATTCTAGTGTTAATAATGGCCAGCTTTGGCAGTCTATCTGCTCACTTAAAATATACACTGCAGCATGCAGATAGGATTGCAGACCTAGAGCTGGATTCTGCTCAGGACTTGCATACATCACCGATCAGGGATCAAGCAGGCAACATAATAAAATGCCACACTCAACCAGATAACCATCTGTTTCAAGTATTACTATCACAGAAATGTTCTAGGTCACTCAGAACAAGAGCAACTCAGCACATAAATAGTTTCTTTCCTATTGCAGTCATTCCAAATGCCTCTGTTATGCCTTATTTATTTTCTTTGTAAAGCTCATTCTGTATGGAACATGAGTGCATTTGTATACATTGTCATTTTGAGTATTTATTGTGTTTTTGTGCATTTATTGTTTACAGTTATACTATTACAGCTATATATTGTATTGTTTATGTATATAATGTGCTGATTGTGCTGTTTATTGCATATTGTTTTGGGTTCTACTCTTTTTGCTTGTGTTCCTGCAACATCAAGACCAAATGCTAGTAACTGTGCTGTCTACCGCTAAAGTTAAATTCAGTTCAATTCTGAAACTTTTTGTAGCTTATGATACTAGTAGATTTTTTTGCACTGTACCTTTTGCACTTTTGCAAAGTTTCCTTTCATCAATGCATTCCTTCATTTCTTAAGTAAGTCTATTATATAGGGTTGTGCACAATTGGAAATATTCATCCATCTATCCATCTTCAAACCTACTTTTACTCCAGGTTTGGATTGCACAGGGCCAAAGCCTGTCTCAGTAGTATCAGGTGAAATAGAGCAACCAACTGTGGACAGTAGGAATGTGTAAATTTTGTACAAATGCCAAACTTTTGCATATCCATTCATGCATTTTTATTTCATTTTTATTAATTCAGCCCTGCTGAATATATGAGGGTAATATAACTGGCAAAATAACCCCACAGCTTCACTTTATAGTGTCCATTGTGAAACCATTTAATAAAATGGCTCAATGTCATTAAATCTTTTAATAGTGCTTTTAGGAGGGTTTGTCACAGACTGCATGAAACAGGCAAAGTTTACCTGCAATTTAAAGTGGTAGTGAAAGTTAAATCCATGTTGAAAATTAAAGCCCATACTGGAGAGAGAGAAAAACAGAATTTTTGATATATTGTTTGTGATGAAATTAATAAACTGCTGTGAAAACCACAAAAAAGTCACGCTTTTTTTTGTAAAATGTGGTTAACAGTAGGGTAATAGCAGTCCTTCCAACCCAGAATGAAGCACAGGAGGTCAAAATATAAATTAACAGCTTATTTTCTAGCAGACTAAGGTGAAGGCCAAACTAATGGAAGCAGATAAAAACAATAAAATAAGCAGTATGGAAAATATATTAGCGGCATGTCTTGACCTTCCCATCCAACTTATATTCAAATGTTTGTCCTTATCCGAAAATGTCTACATGAGAATGTGTTCAAATTTCCCACTTCGGATAACCTAACGGTATACATTCAGCCAGTATGGGAGTACAATTCCACTTAGTTATCGGGGTCATACAAAGTAATGGTTCCAAATCCACACCAGCTGACTCAGTGGGAGGAAATCCTATGCAAGTGCCTGGCTGTGACATACATGGATATTTTGAATTATTTAGTTTTATCCCACTGAGTGAACAGTGATACAATGAAAAATTACTTGAGCCCCAATGAATACCTGTACAGCAGTAAAGTAGGTTATATTCTCCTAAATCAATTCATTTTTTTGTTTTTGAAAACTGATGTACAAATAAAGGCTAGAACCACTCAACATGGGTGCTTCTTCAGTCTTTGGGCACTATTGAAATGACAAGTTATTCCTGTATTGCTGAATAGGTAAAAAGATGTGGCAGCACATTTTTGAACGGTAAGGCTATTGTCTTCATAATTAAGATTTTAGATCATATCTAAGCATGCTTGGGTATTTACTAGCATAATAAGTACAGCCTTGAGCCAGTGTTGTTCCTTACACTGCATTGTGATTGATGAGTCTGCTAGTGGGTAATGCAGCACAATATGCAGGTGCACTCTAAAAATTGCCATCTTCCAAAATATAGCAATATGCATTTAAATATTGCATAAACTGAAAGTCTCAGAGCTATCTGCTGACCCAGAGAATGCAAAGGCTATCTGCCTAAACCGATGCAGCAATACATTGCATTTACAAGTACATGGCTCTCACTTGTGAAAATATGACCAATAATAACAGTAACTTTCAAAACAACACACACTACATGATTCAAACACAACACTCTGAGAGTGTGGGAACATTGCAAAATGTTGTTCAGTCTCACTTTTGCTGAACAGCACAAGGTTGGCAAATGATTAAAACAACATTTCTCCAAGTACCTCTCATTTTCTGTATTAGGAATTGCAGCTTCTTTAAAATGGGGTAACACAGATCACTTTTCTAGGTAGGGTTACCTGTCTGTCAGTTTCTTTTTCACAAAGTGGAAACAGCACATGTACCATTTCTTAAAGCGGCATTTTCAAAGAAAGCACTTTCCTCCAGAGACTGTAGCCCTCTTTTAATTTTAGCAGTGGGCATAGTGAAAAAGGTGCTCTGCAGGCATAATATGTTGTAGTATGTCAAATCACTCCTATTTTAATTAAAATATATATATATATTTCGTTGCATTCTATAATATAGTAACTAGTGTGGGATTTTATTTATGTTGTTAACTCAGAAAGGTCAAGCTGGAAGTATGTACAAATTTTCCAAAAGAAAAAAATGCTGGCACCATGTTTGATGCCTAGTGTAAGAGTCAATCTTAGGAAGTTAATGTTACAATGCATAAAAGTGTTTGCTTAATTTGATTAGGAGTTAAACAGAACCATCCATTACCTATGTAGCTATGAGAAACTCACATTCTAAAGTTCTAAAGCTTTATCTGAACTCCAATAATAGAATTGTAATTTGTCTTTAGTTAGCTTGAAAAATAACTGTTTGATTTGCCTTCTTTTCAATGGAGCAATGATGGCATACAGTTTTATGACCATTCATGATTAATGTCTGCATGTTTGACATATGAATATATGACTGTAAGTTACATAGAGAACTTATAAGAGAAATTCAAAGAAACATAAATACATCATCTGTTTATATCTCTCCCTGTTTTCCCACTTCATCCAGCTCCTACTCTAAGTTCTCACCAGTCACATCTGCTTTTATTAATGACCTGCTTTGTAAGATGAGGCCGACTATTTGTGTACTGGATCTCATCCCCACCACACTAATTAAATCCTGCCTTCATGCCATAATCCCGACTATTACAACAATAATAAACTCATCCCTGGACACTGGCTTTGTGCCACTCACTTTTAAAACCGCTTCTGTAACCCCAATGTCTTGATGCTGACAGTCTTAACAATTTTCGGCCTATTTCCCACTTACCTTTTCTGTCAAAAGTTCTTGAGCATGTTGTAGCTTCCCAACTCACCAACTACTTAACTTCTAATAATTTGATGGTTTCAGAGCGCAGAACAGCTGTGAAACTGCTCTGCTATGGGTAACCAATGATTTGTTTATGGCAGCAGACTCTGGACAAACCAGCATATAAATTTTGTTAGACCTCAGTACAGCATTTCATACTGTCAGACATGACATTCTACTGTCTAGAATGGAGAACATGCTGGGTATCTCTGGCACTACCCTCCAGTGGTTCAAGTCCTGTCTGACTGATAGGCAAGAGTTTGTTAGTCTTGGCAACAGCAGGTCCTCTGCTTTTCTCTATTTACAGTGATCCCTCGCTATATTGCGCTTCGACTTTCGCGGCTTCACTCCATCGCGGATTTTAAATGGAAGCATATCTAAATATATATCACGGATTTTTCGCTGGTTCTCGAATTTCTGCAGACAATGGGTCTTTTAATTTATGGTACATGCTTCCTCAGTTTGTTTGCCCAGTTGATTTCATACAAGGGACGCTATTGGCAGATGGCTGAGAAGCTACCCAATCAGAGCACGTATTACATATTAAATAAAAATCCTCAATGATATAATATATGCTTCCCGCGCGGTAAAGCTCTAACAGCCCTTATTGATTTTTGATTGTTTGCTTCTCTCTCTCTCTGCTTCTGACAGAGGGGGTGTGAGCAGAGGGGCTGTTTGCACAGAGGCTGTTTGCTTAGAAGATACGGACGCAGACGCGCCTGTAAAAAATGCTGAAAGACTACCTTCACATTGATCCCTTTATTGCGGCTGCTTTATCGCGCTGCTTCCCATACTTAAAAGCCCAACAGCCCTATTGATTTTTGCTTGTTTGCTTTTCTTAGCGAGCGCTATCTCTCTGACATTCTCTGCTTCTGACGCGCACACTCCTTTGAAGAGGAAGATATGTTTGCATTCTTTTAATTGTGAGAAAGAACTGTCATCTCTGTCTTCTCATGGAGAACAGTTTAAACTTTTGACTAAAGGGTGTTATTTCATGTCTAGAGGGCTCTAATAATGTTAAAAAAAAAACGTATTTAGAAGGTCGTAAACAGGTTTTCTATGCTCTAACTGCGAAAATATTAGATTTATAAATAAAGAATCCTACTTCGTGGAAATTCATTTATCTGTCTGGAGGGAATTAACCGCGATAAACGAGGGTTTACTAGTATAACTGTATGGAGAATATTTATAAACAGTGTGGGAGAGTTTCTAAGGGCTTAAAATATATAAAAATAACCATACAAACATATGGTTTCTACTTCGCGGATTTTCACCTATCGCGGGGAGGTTCTGGAACACAACCCCCGCGATCGAGGAGGGATTACTGTATATGCTTTCCCTTGGCCGTATTATTCGTAGCTTTGGACTGGGTTACTCAGACGATACTCAACTCTATTTTAATGTTAAAAGTGGAACTTCAACAGAGCTCTCTCAGCTCACAACTTGCCTCAGTGAAATTAAAACCTGGATGGAGCAGAACTCTTTAAATTTAAATTGCAACAAAACTGAACTCCTGCAAATTGGGACTAAAGGGCAACTTAATAAAATGAGCTCCTTCCCAGTCAATCTTGGCGGTGATCTCATCAGACCTGCCTCTACTGCAAAGAATCTTGGTGTCATTTTTGATTCCTCTCTTTCTTATTCCGCCCACATAAGTCACATTAAGAAACCTTCTTATTTTCACCTCCGTAACATATCATGTGTTCGCTCCTTCCTCTCCTTTTCTAACGCTGAGAAACTTGTCCATTCTTTTATCACATCCTGCATTGATTATTGTAATTCCCTACTGGCAGGTGCCCCTTCTAATCTTATATCACAGCTCAAGCTTATTCAAAACTCTACTGCAAGAGTCCTTACACAGACCAGCAGGAGCGAGCACATAACACCCATCCTGTTTCGCCTTCACTGGCTCCCTGTGTCTTACAGAATTGAATATAAAATCCCAGTAATAACCTACAAAGCCTTAAATGACCTTGCGCCAAACCACATCAGTGACCTCCTCCATCACTATGTACCTGTCCGCCCACTAAGGTCCTCTGATTCTGGCAATCTTGTTGTACCCCACACTAATCTACACTCCATGGGTGACAGGGTCTTCAGCTGTATAGTGCCCAGACTCTGGAATGACCCACCGAAATTAATTAGATCAGCTGACTCCATGAATTCTTTTAAAAAACAACTCAAAACTCATCTGTTCAGGAAGGCTTTTAGCTCTACCTGACTTTATTACCCTTCTTTCAGTTTACCTATGTCAAGATGCTTATGTAACCTGTGTGTGTGTGCTACACCATCAATTATGTTGTCTGTTAGTCTTTTCTCTGAATTTACTATCTTACTTTTCTTTATTTATTTATCTGGTTTAGTACAATGCTATATACTGTATACCCTGCCATTCTTTCTTAAACTCTGTGAAGTGCCTTGAGCATGGGAAAGACCGCTATATAAATAAAATGTATTATTATTATTATTATTATTATTATTATTATATACAAGACAGGAACAGTTTATATAAAATTATTTCTTTTTTATTATTAATTTTTCTTTTTATATTTGTGTAGACTGTTATGCTTTGAATTTTTACTAAAATATTTAAAATGAAGACACTTGAACTGTGGAATTAATTCCATACATACAGTGGTGTGAAAAACTATTTGCCCCCTTCCTGATTTCTTATTCTTTTGCATGTTTGTCACACAAAATGTTTCTGATAATCAAACACATGTAACCATTAGTCAAATATAACACAAGTAAACAAAAAATGCAGTTTTTAAATGATGGTTTTTATTATTTAGGGAGAAAAAAAATCCAAACCTACATGGCCCTGTGTGAAAAAGTAATTGCCCCCTTGTTAAAAAATAACCTAACTGTGGTGTATCACACCTGAGTTCAATTTCCGTAGCCACCCCCAGGCCTGATTACTGCCACACCTGTTTCAATCAAGAAATCACTTAAATAGGAGCTGCCTGACACAGAGAAGTAGACCAAAAGCACCTCAAAAGCTAGACATCATGCCAAGATCCAAAGAAATTCAGGAACAAATGAGAACAGAAGTAATTGAGATCTATCAGTCTGGTAAAGGTTATAAAGCCATTTCTAAAGCTTTGGGACTCCAGCGAACCACAGTGAGAGCCATTATCCACAAATGGCAAAAACATGGAACAGTGGTGAACCTTCCCAGGAGTGGCCGGCCGACCAAAATTACCCCAAGAGCGCAGAGACGACTCATCTGAGAGGTCACAAAAGACCCCAGGACAACGTCTAAAGAACTGCAGGCCTCACTTGCCTCAATTAAGGTCAGTGTTCACGACTCCACCATAAGAAAGAGACTGGGCAATAACTGCCTGCATGGCAGATTTCCAAGACGCAAACCACTGTTAAGCAAAAAGAACATTAGGGCTCGTCTCAATTTTGCTAAGAAACATCTCAATGATTGCCAAGACTTTTGGGAAAATACCTTGTGGATTGATGAGACAAAAGTTGAATTTTTGGAAGGCAAATGTCCCGTTACATCTGGCGTAAAAGGAACACAGCATTTCAGAAAAAGAACATCATACCAACAGTAAAATATGGTGGTGGTAGTGTGATGGTCTGGGGTTGTTTTGCTGCTTCAGGACCTGGAAGGCTTGCTGTGATAGATGGAACCATGAATTCTACTGTCTACCAAAAAATCCTGAAGGAGAATGTCCGGCCATCTGTTCGTCAACTCAGGCTGAAGCGATCTTGAGTGCTGCAACAGGACAATGACCCAAAACACACCAGCAAATCCACCTCTGAATGGCTGAAGAAAAACAAAATGAAGACTTTGGAGTGGCCTAGTCAAAGTCCTGACCTGAATCCAATTGAGATGCTATGGCATGACCTTAAAAAGGCGGTTCATGCTAGAAAACCCTCAAATAAAGCTGAATTACAACAATTCTGCAAAGATGAGTGGGCCAAAATTCCTCCAGAGCGCTGTAAAAGACTCATTGCAAGTTATCGCAAACGCTTGATTGCAGTTATTGCTGCTAAGGGTGGCCCAACCAGTTATTAGGTTCAGGGGGCAATTACTTTTTCACACAGGGCCATTTAGGTTTGGATTTTTTTTTCTCCCTAAATAATAAAAACCATCATTTAAAAACTGCATTTTGTGTTTACTTGTGTTATATTTGACTAATGGTTAAATGTGTTTGATGATCAGAAACATTTTGTGTGACAAACATGCAAAAGAATAAGAAATCAGGAAGGGGGCAAATAGTTTTTCACACCACTGTACGTGTCCACGGGTGGCACTTATTGGCTGAACCCAATGAGAAAGTAGATGCTGCAGAATTTTTGGAAACCATACAAATGCAGCTATGCCTAGGATAAGGTAGATATAGGCCTCATGTCTGCCAAATAGGACTGCTCAGCCACTGGTCACCTTCCTGATCTGTTTTTCTTCTACTGGTAAGTGAGACTGCTTACTTCACTTCCTAATTAAAAGATGCAACAGAATTTGAATAAGGAATATCTGAAAGTAGTCCTGGAGCTTTCTCCGCAAAATGTCTTCTTGTAACCCCAGTTATCCTAATATTCCTGAGATTTACTCCTAATTAAAAGTTCACACACTCCTGGTTTCTCACAGACTGCTTGCTCCAAGAGCACTTTATATGTCCAAAGTCTCAGTAAAAGCACATGAAACACCTGAGCAGAAGCTGTTTGGTTCTCCTACTCTTTTAGAAACAAACAGGAATAAAAATCTTGTTGCTTTTTGTCCATTGTTTCTAGTTCTCAGTAATTCTTCTCCCTGAGATTCACAAGCCTCCTCGGATTTCTGATTTAGCGGTAAGTAAACTCACGCTCGCCTTTCTTCCTGAAGTGTGCTGGAAATATTGGGAGTTTTTCTTCCATTAGTCTAGTCACCTCTGCTCAATACAGTTGAGATAAGAGATGCCTGAGCTTCCATACTGTCAATTAAGGGCAAAATGAAGGTTCTTATGAAATCTAATCAAAGTGCCCCCTACCTGCATGTCAGCATCGCTGGATTGTCTTTTTATGATTAATACCATTTAAAAACAATTCCTTGGAGTGGCACTAACTGAGAAAGCTGATCATGTAGCTGAGCAGTGCACAGATCTTTTCACTGTTTTTGTAATGTCTGCCAGGCCATGTAGAACCCATACAATTTCCTCTAGCCTCATATTTAAGAATGGGTTTAAAAATGATAGTGAAGGTTTAAAGTACTTTCACAGCAGTGCCTGAACAGCTGTGTTGTCCACTGTGTCCTCCCATTGACATTTCATCTTTTTTAGGCAATCCCTTACATTCATTTTCTGCAGCTTGCTCCTCCTTGCGTCTGAATGAAATAATGAGCTATGCTGACTGTGCTGCTGTCTCCTGGTAACCTGCTGGGATAAAGTCAAGTCACCTTCTTGGTGTTCTTAATATAGACTTTGTATGACATTGGTGTAACTTCTCTATCACTGATCTCTACTTCATCCCAAAGTAGACCCAAAATTATCAATCCCTGTAGTCATTCCAGTGTATCACCATCATCTTATTTCATGTCACTGTAATCGCTCTCATATGTCAGCAAGTTCAGTCTCCCATTCTGGGTGTCATGGACTCTCCAGAAAGGTCTAATGATGATGAGTGATTGTGACATATCATGGCAAAAAACATTTAGGCTAGCACAGCTTTAAACTCAACTACCTAAAAGCCCAACTGTACGGATTCTTAATGAGCTAAAATAAAATAAAACTGAAAAGCATGTACAATTCTCATATATAAAGGCAATATGATAAGTACTGCATCTGTATCTAATATGTATTGTAAAATATATATTTCCAAAGGATGGGAAAAACGTGATTTTTTTAGAGGGAGCAATGGCCTGTCTGGGATTGACTGGTGCTTTCCAAAATGATGCTGAAAATAGAAAACAAGCCCACTTATGGAAGTAAAAAAACTAATTTCTCTTGCTGAACTCCAGCCTTCCTAGCTAATTCTAAGTGACTATCCTATGGAATATAATGTTAACATTAGAGTCCATGAAGTCTATGAAAAAACTCATAATCCCAGGCCACCTTAAATTCCTTCTCACCTCTCTGTCAGAGTCTTTTGTTTTGCAAAGTTGTCGATCAGCAGAAGCAGCCTTCTATCCCATCTCTCCCACTGATGGAGCTGAGTCCGTTGCAAAATTCTCAGAGCTCAAGTTTCTTTATCTGGTAGTGAGGTGCCTGGAGTTATATAGGGTAAATAATATATCGTTATTTGGAATACATGCATTTCAAGTGTGTTCCGTGTCTACAATGATCTGTGTAAGTGTAGGATGAAAGGAATTGCTAGGTAAGAAATTCTGAACACATACCTAAAAAAGAAACATTTTCCATGTTATTGTAATAATGACGTGAAGTATATAATGTGTGAAGACTTCAGTCCAAATATCAAATAAACACGTGTGCTTTTATTTAAGAATATAACCAAAAAAAAATGGTTCAGAGGTAAGAACTGCTGCCTTTTAACCCAAAGGTACCGAGTTTGAGTCTGGGCGCTCTGTGTTTTGAGTAGTGAGCTGCTATTATCATTTATATAATATAATAAAAACGTACATTTGATTTGAGTCTGTAACACCCGGTGTCAATTTTGGCTACTTGTAAAAGTTAAATCTTGTTTTTATATTATTCAATTTTATTTTCTCAGTGATGTTCATGTGATACAACGAACTTGCCTCTCCCTCTCTGAGTTGATGGCATTTATCTCCATTCTTTTCACAAGAGCAGCGATGACACAGTTGGTGCTGTGGTTGATGCCTACTCAGAACCATTTGTTACTTAAGTAAAAGTGCAAATAAACGAGGAAATATGTACTATAATAAAAGCTGAAATATCCAATTGACCTTTCTACTTATATAAAAGTAAGGAAGTACTTGCTTGAAAATATAAAGTATTCAAGTAAAAGCAATTGTTGAATGTATTCCCTGATTGGTAAATACAAAAATTGTACAGGTTGTGTCATCTTAGTTAAGAATGATGCAGGTTATGCTGAAAAACATATTAGTTTAATATGATGTTTAAATATTTAGTTTTAAGCAATTCCAATAACAAATTATACAAAGTAATAATTCTTTCCAATATAAATGTGTTGTTACTGTATTGTATGATAAAAAAGAGAATGATCAGTTGCAGAGTTCTTCTTTGCAGATGAGGATTTAGCTCTGAATAGAACGAATCATGAATCAGACTTGAGCTACTTTCACCTGCACTTTAAACATGAAAATAAAAAAGACTGACAGCATCACGCATGTGTTTTAAACCTCTAAAGCAGGTGTTCTTAAACTTTTTAATCACAGGACCCCAATTAGAAAATCTATACTTGAACATAGGAAGGGGATCATTATCATAATGACAAAGAAATCATAAAGAGACAATTAACAATGGTCATACAATAAAAAATATAAATGTTTCTGTTTCCTTTCAAGCATATTTTCTTACATGAACAATACTAAAAGACAAAAGTGGGAGACTAATGGATTGTGTAACAAGACTCTATATAAGCACCCGACCCGACACAGATTCACACTGAAGGCATGTATAAAATAAAAAGACTTTTATTGTTCTTCACGGCTGCGTCTCGTGTAGGAGGCGAGTTAGCTTGGCAAGCAGAACTGACCAATACTGCCACCGTTGCGCTCCGCCCTCCCCTTTCCTGTACGGCACAGGTGTCATTCGCCTGTACCGCTGCATCCTGCAGGCTGGAGGATCTCGCACCTCGCCGCTTCAGCCACTCGTGGATGACCCCTAACGGCTCCCTGAGCTTCTTCACCAGTCCTTCCTTTGCTTCCTGCAGAGTTTGGAAAACCTGAAAGAGGGACTGCAGGGGTAGAAGGATGCCATCCAATTCCCGTGCAGCCTGAAACAGGTTAGTTCCCCAGCGAGCCATTGAGGCCCTGTGCGTTCCCTGCAGGCCCCTTCGGGTGTTCTTCGGGGACGGGGTGGAGGTTTGCCGTCCTCGCCTCTGAACTTTTATCGGCGGGGAACCAACACCCATCCTCCATCCCCTTACCTGCTGTAGGGAGGAATTTCTGCTCCTCCGCAGGGATCACCGCACTGGGGAGTTCATCCAGGCTCTCGTCCTCCGGCCGCTGTCCGAGGCTGAAGGAAAGACTCAGGTCAGTCTCACTCTCCCCAGAGCTTGCTCCGCCGTCACACCATGGACACACATCCTCAGGCCACCAACAGGTATTCCGCCCCTCGCCATCTAGGAGGTAGGTAGATGAGAAAATGGAATAACATTCCCTGGGCCCATCACCTACCTCCTGCTGCACCCCGTGGTGCTGGCCAGCGTGGCGGGGTCTGGTGGCTGACCTCTGAGTCCGCCCAAACTTTTTCTTCCCCAGTAGCGCGGCATCCTTAGAGCTTCCTGGTGGCCGTCCTGCGGGCTCCCTGCCATGTGTGTGTGCTTAGGTGTGCTGTCTCAGGGGGCATACTTTCTGCACTGCTGTGTAGGGCGCGTGCCTCGTGCTGCTGTGCCGGTTCGTTACACAAATTTACATACAGGTCCCTGCCCCAAAGACGGACAGGAATCCTGCCGACTACGACAGTGTAACAAAGGCGCTACATAAACGCCTGACCCGACACAGATGGACACGGGAGGCACATATAAAATAAACAGACTTTTTATTTTACTTCACCTGGGGGCCACATCTTCCCCGTGAGACCACAGGCACAATACAGTCCCAAAAGACACAAATAAAGCACCACCACTCCTCTTCTATGCTTTGCCCTCCTCCTCCCGACTCTGGCCACTGAGTGTGTTTGCTGGCTCCTTTTATTAGGCACCTGGAAATGCGCCAGGTGCTTGATTGCCGACATCCAGCTGCACTTCCGGGTGTGGCGAAACTAGTGCCCAGAAGGGCCTAGCAGCTTCTGCTGCAGCATGCCCTGGCGGCTCCTGCGAAACCCAACAGGGCTGCACCAAACTCCAACCCCCCATGAAGCCCTGTGGGAGTCCGAGGCACCGCTGCAACCCAGGGAGGCTGCCATCTAGCGTGCAGGGGGAGATATTGGGTTTCCCATGCTTGCTCCCCTGGAACATATGCTGCAGGGGCGTCCCAGCCGGGCATGGGCCCTGCCCACCTGTCACAATTGTTAAAACAATACTCTGTTTATCCATATTCCAGTCAGTCAGTCATTGTCCAACCTGCTATATCCTAACACAGGGTCACGGGGGCATGCTTCTGCCAATCCCAGCCAGCACAGGGCGCAAGGCAGGAACAAACCCCGGGCAGTGTGCCAGCCCACGGCAGCATCCATATTCCAAATCTGTTTATTTAGAGGAGGGTCATGGGGCAGCTGGAAACTATCCCTGCAACCATAGGGTACAAGGCAAGATCAATCCCCGGACAAGATGCTGTCCCATCACAGGGTGAACACACACACACATGGGCCAATTCAACACCACCAGTCCACCTAACCTGCATGTTATTGGACTGTGGAAGAAACCTGGAGCACCAGGAGGAAATCCACATGAACATGGGGAGAACATGCAATCCCCACACAGACAGCATCTGGGCTTGAACCTAAAACACCTATAATTAAAAACAGGAACAAATTTCTGAGGTGTGTCACTGCCAGTGAAAACCTTTAGTAAAGCTGAGAGAAAGAATTTCTTGAAATGTGGTTCAAGGATATGATGATTTCTGAATGCATAGTATGAAACTTCACTTAACTCTGTAATTTGACTCTTGGCTGCCATTAAGAAAGTAAGGCAGTAAAAAAAAAATAATCAATGCAACTTATTTACCTTGTCTTATACAACACTAAAAAAATATATTTTATTAACAATATATTTTTGTAAATTAATTTGCACATGGTTTAAAAATCTCCAGTTGCCGTTAAACAGTTCAATCAACAAGAACAATAAGCTAAATTATTTCTAAAACAATATACATTATGTGTAGTTTATACAGGAGGTTTATCATATAATATAGAATTTGCACTTGGACAAACTTGGTTAATTTTATCATGTTTATGTGGTGGCTCAACACAGACATGTCCATGACCCATAGCTTAAGAAATGCTGCTCTAAACTAAATAGCCTGGTGTCATCACACATGCATTTTTGCATTCCTGTGGAGCTCTACTGAATTGATTTCTTCATCCTCGCATATCAATTCCTATGATTCACTGAAAAGAGTTACTCAAAAAGAACAAACCGTTCGTGCAACTGTAAAATGTAATGCATTGCCACATAGAAATGTAATGGAGTGGACATATTTGCTGTAAAATGTAGAGGAGTAAAAGTCAAAAATATCCATAGCTAAATCTACTTAAGTAAAGTACAGATACAAGAAAATATATCTAAGTATATCAGTTAATTGACTGATAAATGTGAATATTAATGATTTGGCTATTATTATAGGCAAAACTTCACCAAATAATCAATGTAAATAACTTTTTAATCAATAATAACTAATGTAACCAAGTACTGAAAGATACAGTAGTTTAAGCCTATTAAATAGAGGCATACACAGGAATCCTATGTGGAAACACTTAAACTGCACAGTTTCAGAGTGTCTTTGCCATACAACCTCCAAGACTGTAAGAAGACCAGCCAAGTAATAGAGTCTATACTCCACAGCCATTCTGGGTGCCTGTGCTTCCTTTGCTTGTTGTATATGCTTTTGAAAAGAATACTCAAACAATTAAAGGCTTTGTAAATTACGTTATTGATTTGATTAAATAATTTCTGTCTATCATTGCTAAATCGTGATTCCTGTGGGTTTGTATGCAATGTGAGCATAGCCAGGAGTGTATGGAGAAGTTCACATACAGAAAAGGGGCAGTGCTTCAGGCCAAGGACTTGCTTACAAAGGTGTAAAGAAACCTTGGTGTTGTGTATTTGTTCAGAGAAAGTTTTATGTCTGGTAAAAGGTTAGTGTTGTGAGCTGAAGTCCCAATTATAGCAAAATGGGTGTGAGACCTCCTAAATAGGCTAGGAACTTTACAGGCTGCCCCAGAAGAGGCTCACCCAGTCCAGCTTACTCAGAATCAGTATTAGTTGGCTTCTGACCTAGCAGGCCCCAAATATTGGGAGCTGGCAAAATAACAAAAAAATGTCTCAAAAATATCCAGAAAGCCCTGTAAGAGGGATGATAACTGTAATCCTTCGGCTTATACACAAAATGGCCAACAAAGAATATTTATAAATAAAAACAGCTTACAAAACAAAATACAAAATTATGCAAAAATGCTCAACAGAGCAAAAAAGACAATCCACAGTAAAGAAGTCTCAATACATAATTCAGTAAAAGTAATACCAGAACACAAGCGAAAAGAGATCAACATACAATACAAGAAAAATAGCAATACTTTCAAACCCAAAGGACTCATAACTAATGCAGTCATCTCCTGATATGAGCCTTCTCTGCTCTGACCTAAATAGCCAGAGGGAGGACTCAGCAGTTGTGATGTCTAGATGGCTCTGCCTCCTGAGGCTCCACTCACAAGGTGCAAGGAACGGAGGTGCATTTAAAGTCACAGAATATATTTTTCAAAGCAACACTAGCAGAAATAACATAAAATATGACAAATGATAATTCAAAAGTGATAATAAAACAAAACACACACAAATACAGACCCATACATAACAAGTAGGAGCTCTTTAGGGCGACAGCCAGAGAAAGCCACCATTGTAACTTAATTACACTTGGTTAAAATCAACAGAATAGATCTATGATCCTCCAAATCTGTAGATCAGACTCTAGCTTAGCAGTTTTTATATTATCCAGGTGTGTACAAAGTGTAACTGGTTATTGTACAGGTTATGACTAAATGCATCTGTTTACTTTTCCTCTTTTTGATGTCTTTTTGAAGCAGGTGGGAACTGTAGACTCTTTCAGTGAAATATTAAAAATGACAGTAAAGCTAATTATAGTATAATGATATCTGGTATAGTTCCATAACTTGAAATACTGCATTCATGAAAAGGCAATAATTATTGGTGTTTACAAAAGGTGTCAAACTATAGTATTTATGCAAATGTTTCCATTCACACTAAATAACAGTTTGGATTTTAACAAAATTCTTAATTCAACTGTGCCATTTTTACTCTCTTATTATTATACTAAAACTCATTAAGTCCCAACAAATGGCATGGAATTTAACTTTTATAAACAGGTTTAACCTTGTTCCTTTATATTCAATTTTACTATATCAGGTCAGGTCAGGTTGGGGAGAATATACTGGTACAACGCATTGCCACACCTACCACACAACAAAACAGCTCGGGATCATGATTGGCAACCCTCCAGGCACACATGCAGTCCAGTGTCACTTTTGGGAAATGACCATCTATCTGCCACAGCCAGATATTATGTGCTCATCCCCTTGTCCTGGTCCTCAACAATGTTGATCCTGTGAGCCAGATCACCCTCAGGGGATCGCACAACATGGCCGTATAGACGCTCCCTCACAATGAAGGTAATGTGCCTCATTTGGGACTCCTTGATCAACAACCCATTTTTAATGCAAAGTCAAACCAGTACTACCCAAGGATTCTCCAAAGAGACACAGTACTAAAGGAGTCCACTCTTAGTCTCAGGTCACTGGATATCATCCATGTCTTGCAACCATATAGCAAGACAGGAAGCACCAGGACTCTAAAGACTTGGGGCTTTGTTTTTTTGCAAAGACATCCAGAGCACCACACACTCCTTTCCAGTGACCTCATGAACCCCCATGCGCTCCCAATACATCTACTGACTTCATAGGAAGAGTTTCCAGATACATGAATGTCACTATCGAGGTAAATAAACTTTTTGATGAGTTTGACATTCTGTCTGCAGACAGACACACTGTTGTTGGCTGTCCCAAGAGGTTAGATCAGATCAGAGCCTCCATTGACTTCTCGAAGATCACAGCATCATCAATGAATCTTTCTTCACCAACAGATGCCCCACAGCTGCTCGACAATCTAAATCATTGCCATTAAACTGGCAAGCTGTACAATGTGAACTACCACTGTTTTGTTTCACATAACTGTTGACATGCTAACTTTATGTGTTTGCTTTTACTTTTACTATTTTATACTGGTGAATACCATAATGGTCAGGAAGGATTAAAATGGTTTAATGTGTAATACATATAACATATGTTAACACCCTCTGTTTAATGCAGTTTTGCATATTTTTTTTTGTTAATAATTTTGCACAATTTATTGTTTTGAGAATAAAGCTCAAAACGGAGTCATTCATTTTGAATTATGAATATAACTGGCACACTATTTACATTGTAATTTACATTACATTATGTTATAATGCCAAAAATGTGTCAAACCTGGTGGTGATGCTGTAGTGCAATGGTGAGCACTGCTATCTTCAATCTCCAAGGGACTGGATTTGAATTCCAGTTTGGACACCTGCCTTGAGCAATTGGCATGTTCTCCCTGTGTCTGTGTGGGTTTCCTTCTGGTAGTGTGGTACCCTTCTACCTTACAAGGTCATCCACATTAGGCTGGTTGGTTGACAATAGAGTTTGTACCTTTTTGTGGACTAATCCCACACGGTTGGACTCTGGCATTTGTGAATTGGTAATAACCTGAATAGGTTCAAACAATGACTGTCCAAAACTGGTCTCTTCTAAACAATAACATCTCCAGATTTTCTTTTGTCAACAGCATTTTGTGGTGAATGCCTAACTTTAATTCAGCTCATATTTTAATGAATGAAATCAAATGTGTTTGGCCATAATATTACTTGTACATGTTTTATTTGTATAATTTTTGTTTCATATCCAGCATAGCACGAGTCACCTGGCATAGACAATAACTGAATTAAATATTCTATAATTTAATTTATTGTATGTAATACAAACGTGATGTTTATAAATCATAATTACAAGGGACATTTATAGTTTATGTTTATACTAACAGATCAATGTAGGTGAAGATTTATAGAAGAGTATGCTTAAAAGCCTTCTTTGATTGTAAATTCTATATTTTTCAACTCTATAATATATGAATGAAACTCAGTATTGGAACTATTGTGTGTGCTAAAGCAGTAGTTGTATAATCTAATGGACTCCAGCTTTAGTCTTATTTATTTAACGACCTTAGAGCATACACTTGCCACCAGCACACTGTAACTGTCACTAATGCATTTGTCTCAGTTCTGAACAAACCCATATGTTGAATGACGAAATACCCCCACCGGCATCAGTTGGATTACACTTACTCAGAGATCAGTCGAGCCAGATTGACAGGAGGAGCTTCTGCAATGTGTCTAGTAAGATTGCTATAATGCTGAAGATATCATCTTACCTATAGGGATGGTATCCCAGGGGTCTAAGTAATGAACATTACGGAGTCATTTGCGGTATAGAACTTAATAAAGAATACCTGCTGAACTGCAACTAGTGAGTTAGTGTGCTTGAGACATTTCCTAGAATTTAATCGTTGCAGGCTATAATGTCTAGAGCTTTGAAATGCTACAACAGATCATGTTTGGACACCTAGAGCCAAAGGCTAAAGAGATGTTGTCACAGTGTTTCCATTTTATCTAAGAACTAACAAGTGTTAGTTCTTCAGAACACTCATTATCAAAGTTATAGACTTCTAGGATCAGATTCTTTCTAATAAGATATTTACTTGTGGAAAAGAAACTCCAAAAACAAAAGGTGTAAGTAATTTTTTTTAAATGGAAATTAATTATAAACAGTTTGGTTAAAACAGACTATCACTGAGAAAACGATGCTTGGTTAGTAATCAGTTTCAGAATAATTAACATTAATGTTAGCTATTAGATGAAGTTAAGTTGCTTTACAGTAGATGTAACATAAAATTGTCTTTTTTCAACACAAATAAAGCAGATAATGAGCAGAAATATAAATAGAAAAACATCCCTGTTCAGCAGAAGCCTCTACTTAAGTGGAACTGCCTTTAGAGATTTAATTTCAGTAAAGTAGTTTGCCATTACGCAGATTTAAATGTGCTATTCTCTTTTTAGTTTAAAATACAATTTCATTTGCAATAAAAGATATCTCACTGAATTTTTTTTCTAGAATTTTGGTGGAGGGGAGGAACAATAACTACTGTAAATGTTTAAAGGTCTCTGCATTACTATGTGCATAAATGTTTGAAAATAAATCTCAAATTAGACATTGGCTTTTTTAATGCGACAGCATTATCATTTACAACAAGCATATTCATGCCTAGATTAAATTATTTTACAACCTAATTCTTTTAAAACTTTCATTTGGTTGCATTAATTTCTCTTTTTTACCCAGCATATCGTCCCTTATAAAAGGAGTCACACATATTAAGGACCATTTATTTGGTTGTCCTTGAGATGTGTAAGGCATCATGGCGTCAATATAGCTGTTCTTTTTCTTTCAGTCATCATTGAATACTTTAGGACAGCTATGGGCAAATTTCCCTATCCCCTATTTTTTCTCCTATAAAATAAAAATGGAAAAAATTGCTTACAATTTATAACAAGCATTACTTGAACATGCTCCCATAATTTTGTGGGTTCACGACATGAATGGATAGATCGCTTAAATTTTTGCCAGTTTTAGAAGCCAGTGAAAAAATTAGTTTGTTAAAGTAAAATGAAGAAAAAGAGTAGAAAGTAGTAAAATTGTATTGCAAAAATATTTATACATAAAATATAATTATTCTTTACGAAAAATTGCCTCAGTAGAACAACACAAATTCATAAAATAACAAAATATAAACTGAAACAATTGGGTAGTCTATGCAGAATCTTCACAGAATCTTAATTAGAATTAGAGATTATTTCATTTACATATTGTTGGACAGTGTCATACATGTAAATTACAATTTATTTTCCATTTTTTTCTCAACTTGATTTTGCAAAATAAAAATGGAAAAATAAATCTTGTATAAATGATACTAAGTGCCGAAGAACCTCGTAAATTTGGTATACACCTTAGTAATAAAGCAAGATTAGCATTAGTCTTTAATAATTTTGTCATCAGCAAATCAACAGTTTCTCACAAATGAAGATAAACAAGAATAAAAAACATTATTTGGATCTGCATATACTGTACATATTATTAATGTTTTATTTCCTTCCCCAAGCCATTGCAAAAAAAATGTACATAATTTTCCTTTACACCTCTGCAATTGTAACACCATTATACAGTATCATACCATTTGCTAAGCTCACTTAATCCTGAACAGGGTTGGGGGCTGGAGCCAATCCCAGCAAGCACGGGGCACAAGGCAGGAACAATCCCTGGACGTTGCCAATCCATCTAACCTGCAAGTTTTTGGACTGTGGGAGAAAACTGGAACACCCAGAGGAAACTCACACAGTAATGTGGATAACATGCAAACAAACTCAAAGCATGGGCGACCCAGGACACAAACTCTGGTCTTAATACTGTTAAAAAACATTTCATCCCTCAGTGGGATTCATTTCAGTGCAAGAGAGTAAAATTGTATTGTACTATAGGTATAATACTTTCTCAGTTCCGTTTTGCATTTTTCACATTTGTGCTGGGGTAGTACAGTGGCACAACAGTTAGTACAGCTGCCTTACAGATCTTATGTCTTGAATTTGAATCCTCCGTCTGGCTGCTGTGTGTGTCGAATTTGCATGCTCTCCCTGGTGTCTGCATGGATTTTCCTACAGGATCTCCCGTTTTCTTCTTATGTCCCAAAAGCAGATGTGTTAGGTTAACCGGAATCCCAAATTGGCCTCAAAACAGTTTGTGCGTATGTGTGTGACGTGTGTTTTGGTGGGCATTGAGAAGGACTGGCTCCTGCCTTCTGCACTTATATTGTGTCACTGTTGTGCATATTACACTTATAAATCACAATGTATGAAGTGTAATTAGGCAGGAAATGTGAAGTAATTACTAGAATATTCATCTTACATTAGGATCAACACATTAGGATCACAAGGTTGCGATTACGATTACTTTTGATTCCAAGTATAACATTCAGCAAGTTAAACTGCCAGTGCCCCTACTACAAAAAGTAAGAACCTTTGTGCCACCCCTAACATAAAACAATGAGCACTATAATCCAAATTCTTGTCAAAAATAACGACTTTAAATGCATAAACCTATTTTATTATAGAAAAACAAACAAGGTAGGTATGATCAAAAGGAGCCTAACTAAACTGTGCCCCTTATCATAAGGTGGGATGATTCTCCCATTTGTTATCTAATGTTCAGCACCACAAGCACCAAAACAATCCCACTTAATTCCTCAGCTCCCTCTCCACACTGTCCACACTACATCCCTGTGGCTGGTACCTTGCCCCAGTTCCCCTCATGATTCCAAGTTCAAGGAGCCATTAGCAGTTAATGATTTTTAACATTAGTCCTGCTGTCACTTCCGAGGTAATTCCCAGAATCATTGAAGTCGTTACCCTTAATTTACCCTTGGCAGCCACATCTGCCCCTGTACTCTTGAGCCTCTAATTCATACTTAATAGCCCAGACACATCTGATGACTCCAGTGTTGCTTATTTTTAATACTACTGCATTTTAGTACTCCTGGAGATGTTCTCCAGCATACCAGAAGATTCCTATGAGCAATGCTTTGTTTGGCATCCTCAGAGTAATTAGTTTCAGGACACTGACTAAATAAGAAGGTCATAATGGTCATGGCTGCCTTGTGACTATTTACTCTCACTGGTAGTTGGAAGGCTCTCCAAACACCAGTGTGGGCTTCCTTTTTTAAAGTATGGACCATTCCAGGTGTGTCACATGATGTGTGTCTGCAGACTGCCAGGGAAGACTGCCCACTCAGCCCCTGGCAACCCTTCACTTGTTGGAAAGTAATCTTGTATGCTCAAATGTATTCTTCTAATTGAAAACAGGGTTCAGAACGATTTGTAAAGTACAGTATTTAATGTCCACTGTTTTTATGTTAGTCAGTATACCAATTTGTGTGTGAGAAAGAATATTGTCAGCTCTTTTTTGATAGACACCATTTTCACAATGCAGAAAGTACAGACCTCCATGTTAAAAAGTGAATATTGGCAAATCACTGCTGGGAAATATTTTAATATAAGTTGTTATTTGTAACCCTTATTTCTTTCAAGAAATGGTATGTGCAGGTTTAAATAGTAGCGTAACAAACCTTCACACTAATTGCACACTGATTTAGGAGCACATACTGTATTTACATTTAAAAATGAAGGCTCTAACTCCGTTGTGAAACCATATTGGGATCATATATAGGTCCAATATCCTTACACCATTAGGTACCAAGTGTCAATAAGAATACATCAGAAATAGGTTAGAATTTGATGTAATTAAACAAGGAGTTTCGTTAATGCTGTTAATTTGCCTCTGTGGAAAAAAAAATGAGCTACCACCTTTATATATTCATATATCTCGCATTCTGCCTAGACTGTTATGAGAAGAATACGTTGAGCAACATTTTCTAACCTAATTAGTGTAAGGGAATGCAGCTACCAGGTGGTAGTTCTGCCTGTTTAAATAACCCTTATTGACCTGTTAATTGCTATGTGCAAAAGGCATGGTGCTAATCATGGCATAATTAGAGTGTGAATGTGTTTAAGTGGGCATGTGCCCTTTTTTTAAAAAATGGACAGCCAGAGAGGTCATGAAAGGTCGAAGAGCCTTACAGAGCCTTGGCAGAGAGCTGGAGCATTAACATGGAGAGTTAGCTTACCAGGAACTTGAAACTATGCAGAGTCAGTAAGGGTACTGTTAAAATACTATAAGGGCAGCAAGAAACCCCAGGGTGGTTTTATTCTTTATAAATGAATGCATGCAGCTGTTAAATAAAATACAAAATTGTTGTATGCCCCACGATACTCAATGATATTTACGCTGAATGAGACTGGCTGAAGATAACAATTTTTGTAAGTGTTCACTATTATTCTTACATGAGATAAAAGAACAATAAATTTGGCAGATGTGCAGCTTCATTTGATGTAAGAGCTGCTGAAAACATTCATTTTCAATCAATCAGTCATTACTTTGTATAGGGCTCTTCACAGCACTAACCAACACAGGGCACTTTGCAAACTGAACAAGAATACATTTCAAAGTAACAGCATAAAGTACAAGATCATTCAATACATGGCAGAGTTCTAAGAAGCATATGTAATTTAAGTAGTGGTGACCTGATATTGCAGGGAGTAGACTGAGAGTATGAGCAAACCAAACTGTAAAAACAGGGTAGTTACAGCTGGCCTGAGATTCAAGTTACTAAATGTAGGCATAAACCATTAAAATGTAATAAAGAAGTTTTTTTAAGTTTGTCCACTGAAAGAGTTTCACAGACAGACTTAGAAAGAGTTCCAGATAGTAGACAACTCCATGTCAATGGGTGCTCATGATGTAGCAAATCGAGTCTTTGGAGCAATAAGAGGGCTGGATCAGGGAATCTCTGTTACCTGTAGGTTAGTTTAAAGCAGACATTGATAAAATATAATCTGGAGTGTCGACCTGAACAGCTTTGAAAGTTTGGAAGAATATTTTCAACATAATAAGCATATCTAAGATGAGCAGTAAAAAGGTCATGAGGATTTGTCAGCATTAGAACTCTGGTAGCAGTATTTTCAACCTTTTCTAATCATTTGATAGTGGAAGACCACTGATAATGCTTTGTAGTTTACCACTCCAGAGATTAGAGAGTATTTTTGATATAGGACTTGTGGCGGACGGCCAGAGTCCTTGCCTGGCCGGGACCTCTTGACCATGGTAGGACCGGGGGAGAGAGTATTTCCAGGACAGTTTCTCCACTGGACCAACAGAAGAAAGCCCCCTTGGTTTTCAGCAGGGCCACGGGTCATGAGCATGGACCTCAAACCTGTTGGGGCCCATGGGCACTGCCAGGGGGCGCATACCATTTCCAGGGACTTATCTGGCCACAATTCCACCACACCAGGAACTGTGGCGGGAAAAAGCTCATTGGGCACCTGGAGTCCTTCCAGAGGCCCTATAAAAAGGGCCAGTCTCCACCTTTCAGAGGCCAGAGTCTGAAGGAGGAGAATAAAACCTGAAGAGGAGTGGAGGCGGATTGACTGGCAGAAAGAAGGAACTGTGTGGTACTGTGTGCTGATTTGTGCGCTGTGCTCTGGGGAGCAGAGTGAAACGCTCCCCAATTGTAAATAAATGTGTACTGGGCGTTAAACCTGTGTCCCTTGTCTGTCTGTGTTGGAATTAGGGCAGCTGTACACGCCCGGGCTTCACAGACTTTACTTTTTTTTTTTTTTTTATCTATTAATAGTTTTAACCAAGGGCAAGTGTGATACAATTAATAGCATTTAATTATCAAATACATCAGGATATTAAAGCAAAATAATACTCAAATATTGACCATTACTGCTATGTACTACTTTACACAAATTATTGTAATTTGTTACATACTGGAAATATGATCCAGAGGAAATTTTTGGCTCCAGCATGTTGCCGCAGGAGTAGAAGCCAGTTCTTTTGTCACCCTAAATTATTGCAATGTGTAAAGAAACAAATGACTGGATGTTCTACAACAATATGTAAACTACGAACAAAATACATTGTACCAATTTTACACATGAGTTAAGCTTACAAGCAAAGAATGTGTACTGAAACTGAGCCATATTTTACCAACCTAATTAGGTGCTGGGTACCTTTTACAATTCAATAGTTTCTACTTCCTTTTTTCAGTTCTGCATGCCCACAAGGTGATATGTCTGCATTGTGTAATTTTGTCATTATGAGTTGCTCTTAGGAAAAACTGGATATTGTGCAGTGCATAAACATGTTAAATATTTTGATTTTACCCATTTATAAGAAAAAGGGTGATATTCAGGACTGTGGAAGCTATAAAGGTATAAAGCTAATGTCACACACAATGAAAATTTGGAAAAGGGTTATAGAGTGAATGCTTATGGAAGAGACTACTATAGGGAATGAGCAGTTTGGTTTTATGTCTGGGAGAGGAACAGCTGATGCAGTCTTTGCATTGGGTCAGCTCATAGAGGAGCACCAAGATAAACAGAATGGTTTACATATGATGTTTATTGATTTGGAGAAGGCTTATGGTAGAGTGCCACTTTAAGAAGTCTGGAGGTGCAATAGAGAAAAAGGAGTACCAGAGAACTATGTGAGGGTTTTACAGGATATGTATGACAACAACAACAACAACATTTATTTATATAGCACATTTTCATACAAAAAAAATGTAACTCAAAGTTCTTTACATAATGAAGAACAGAAAAATAAAAGACACAGTAAAAAAATAAAATAAGTCAACATTAATTAACATAGAATAAGAGTAAGGTCCGATGGCCAGGGTAGACAGAAAAAACAAAAAAAAAA
>JANRMT010049829.1:50323729-50354223 GCA_026402145.1 Polypterus bichir lapradei
CTTCCAGTTATGACCATTACGTGTAGAATTTCGAAATGAAACCTGCCCAACTTTTGTAAGGAAGCTGTAAGGAATGAGCCTGCCAAATTTCAGCCTTCTACCTACACGGGAAGTTGGAGAATTAGTGATGAGTCAGTCAGTCAGTGAGTGAGTGAGTGAGTGAGGGCTTTGCCTTTTATTAGTATAGATAAGCAGAATTTTAAAGTCAATTCTGAAAGACACAGGTAACCAGTGTAGTGACATCAAAACTGGAGAAATGTGTTCGGATTTTCTTTTCCTAGTTAGGATTCTAGCAGCTGCATTCTGCACTCGTTGCAAACGATTTATGTCTTTTTTGGGTAGTCCTGAGAGGAGTGCGTTACAGTAATCAAGTCGACTGAAAACAAAAGTGTGAATTAATTTCTCAGTATCTTTCAATGATATAAGAGGTCTAACTTTTGCTATGTTTCTTAAGTGAAAAAATGCTGTCCTAGTGGTCTGATGAATATGCAATTTAAAATTCAGGTTACAGTCAACAGTTACCCTTAAGTTTTTTACTTCTGTCTTAACTTTTAATCCTAATGCATCAAGTTTATTTCTGATAACCTCATTGAATCCATTATTGCCAATCACTAAAATTTCAGTTTTCTCTTTATTTAGCTTGAGAAAATTACTATTCATCCATTCCGAATTACCAGTAAGACATTGTGTTAGTGAATCGAGAGAGTCTGTGTTATCAGGTGCTATTGATAAGTACAGCTGTGTGTCATCAGCATAGCTGTGGTAGCTCACGTTGTGCCCTGAGATAATCTGACCTAACGGAAGCATATAGATTGAGAAAAGCAGCGGACCCAGGATAGAGCCTTGTGGAACACCATATAGAATATCATGTGTCTTTGAGTTGTGATTACCACAACTAACAAAGAATTTTCTCTCTGCCAGGTAGGATTCAAACCAATTTAAGACACTGCCACAGAGGCCCACCCATTGACTAAGGCGATTTCTAAGAATATTACGATCAATGGTTTCAAATGCGGCACTCAAATCGAGGAGGATGAGAAGAGATAAATTGCTTCTGTTTGCATTTATCCGCAAGTCATTTACTACTTTAACGAGTGCAGTTTCTGTGCTGTGATTTGTTCTAAAACCTGACTGAAATTTATCAAGAATAGCATTTTTATTGAGGCGGTCATTTAACAGGATAATGACTGCCTTCTCTAGAATTTTACTTAAGAAGGGCAGGTTAGAGATGGGTCTAAAATTTTCAAAAGCAGAGGGGTCAAGATTATTTTTCTTGAGTAGGGGTTTAACTACAGCAGTCTTAAGACAGTCTGGGAAGACCCCCGTATTTAATGACAAATTTACTATGTCAAGAATATTATCAATTAGCACGCCTGATACTTCCTTGAAAAACCTTGTTGGTATTGGGTCAAGGACGCAGGTGGAGGGTTTCAGTTGAGAGATGATTTTATGTAAATCAGGTAAATCTATCCTGGTGAAAGAATTTAATTTGTTTATAACGGAGAACTGGGGCTTAAGAGGTTCCGCAGTGTTGGGGAGATGTACTATATTATTTCTAATATCATTAATTTTTTGATTGAAAAATACAGCAATAGCCTCACAGGGTTCACTGGAAGTATTTTGGAGGCATTCCTTTGTGTTACCTGGGTTTAACTGACGATCAATTGCAGAAAATAAGACTCTGGGATTACTAGCATTGTTATTTATAATCTTAGAGAAATAGCTACGCCTCTCAAGACGGACTGTGTTATTGTATTCTGTTATTTTAACCTTCAGTATCTCATAGTGCATAGTTAGTTTAGTTTTCCTCCATTTATGCTCAGCTCTACGATATGTTCTTTTTAAATCAGACACTCTTTGGGTCTTCCAAGGAATAACAATGCTAGAAGATTTTTTAACTGTCTCTTCAGGTGCAACTATGTCAACAGCAGCTGAGGTAGTAAGGACACAGGTAAATAGCAGTGTTGGAGTAAGAAACAATATCCCAGTTAGAGTAGGTCTGTACCAGGGATCTTCTTTAAGTCCTTACCTCTTTGATCTGGTTATGGATGTGTTGAGTCTTGGGATAAATGACCAATCCCTCTGGTGCATGTTTTTTGCTGATGACATTGTTTTGTGTAGCACCAGAATAGAGGAAGTGAACAGGAAGCTGGAAGAATGGAGGACTTTGGAAGATAGAGGGTTGAAAATAAACTGGTAGAAAACAGAATATATGAGATATAATAATGATGAGGATTTAGCAGTTAACCTGCAAGGAGAACTATTGAAAAAAATGGATACATTTAAATATAATAGGGTCAGTAGTAGCCCAAGATGGAAAACTAGAAGCACAGATAACCCATAGAGTGCTGTGTGGAACAATTGGAAGAAGGTTTCAGGACTATTGCCCAGAGGGGACTGGGCGGTCTCATGGTCTGGAATCCCTGCAGATTTTTTTTTTTTTTCTCCAGCTGTCTGGGGTTTTTTTTTTTTTTTTTTTGTTTTTTCTGTCTACCCTGGCCATCAGACCTTACTTATTCTATGTTAATTAATGTTCTTATTTTATTTTTTACTGTGTCTTTTATTTTTCTATTCTTCATTTTGTAAAGCATTTTGAGCTTTTTTGTATGAAAATGTGCTATATAAATAAATGTTGTTGTTATAGTGTGATCACAGAATTAAAGTGAAGGTGAAGGTTGAAGTTAATACCATCAGTGATGTATGGAACTAAGATATAACCAGTGCAGGGAGAACAGGAGAAGAAGTTAGATGTGGCAGAAATATGGATGTCTGGAGATACAACAAATGTGTGAGAGATATCTAAGAAAGTTCAAGAAAGTACCTTGAAGTGGTATGGACATGTGATGAGGAGAGAAAATTAATATGTGGGCAGATGAGTGATGGAAATGGAAGTAAAGGAGAAGTGAAAATGGGAGAGGCCAAAGGTGGATGGATAAAGTAAAAGAAGATCTGAAGGAAACAAGTTCCTTGGCAAGGAGGTGCAGAACCAAACTGTTTGAAGAAGGTTGATCACGTACATCGATCCCATATAGAAGATAAACATGTTAAAAATTTAACTTTTAGGTTAAAACACCATTTATTTTAATGTTTTGTTTTAAAGGTTTACTAATTTTAATTCCAACTCTTTTTGCAACTCATCAGTGCTTCCTCCTGCTGTTTCCAAATGACATTATAACATTAATTAATAGAGCAAGTATCCAGGTACTCCAAGATGAATTTCTTCTTTTCACTTACAGCCTTATGCTTACACATAAATTCATTATTTTCCTTTTAATGTTATTTCTCCAAACACTCATCTTTTTTTTCTTAAAACAAAGCACATGCACTTTTGATGCTTTATGTATAATGAAAAGGACTGCTGTTCTTCGGACCTCTAAATGCCAGAAGTCAAAGAACAGCAAAGAAAAACTTTTCTTTTTCACTAGGAAGTATGCAACTCTTGATAAATTATATATTGTGTATTTCTATTCATGGTCTAAGTATACATATTTATACTGACATATACTGTATGTAAGTAATTATATTTAAATGGAAAGTGCTGTTTAGTGCTTTAATAATCCCTTGTAAAACATTTTCAAGCACAGAGAGTAGAGCATTAGTTGATATATTAATGTCATGATGAGCTGAATTACTTCTCTTAGCTTTACAATATTCGATTAAAAAAAGTAACAACAAATATGTGATTTCTGTGGTATATTTTTAAGATTAAAAGTGAAATCAATTTGGATTGAGGGACACTGGCATAAATGAAGGGTCTAAACTTCATCCCTTCATTGTAAGCTTTCCGCTTCTGTCATCTATAGGCTCTAGCATGTAACCCCTTACACAGCTGCTTGTCATTGATAAAGGGATAGACCAAAGTATGAATTTTACATAATCAACATGCACAGTTAAGAATGTCAGTGACATTTCAGCAGCATTTTCTTAAGTAGTTTGTAAAAGAAAAAAAGGTTGTTTTCAGAAAGCTAAGTAGCAACTGCTTCATTCTCATGGTGAATCCTGTTTATTAATGTATTGTATTAAAGTACTTAAATTGCAGGTTCTCATAGTTGACTTCCCTTTATTAAGAGCACAGTAATTTCTCAAATAAAATTATATTCCAATATGCCAGATAGTTGACTTGAAAACTATTTATAAAATCAGATGCAATTTTTTCACAGTGTTGATGAATTCATAGCAGACACCGTGCCTTTGAAATCACAGATGCACATGCTGCAAAGAGAATAAATAATTTTGGTCTCATAACCTGTTATTTGTTCTGCCTTACATAGATACATTTAAATTGCTGAAGTAACTTTAAAGAGAAATCTGAATTGATATTTTAATGTTTTTTTTATACATGCCAAAGGACAAAACTTGTCTCTTTACAAATATATCTAGATATATCTAGTACGAGAAATGCATTTGTGAACTTTCTTCCGATATAACAGACAAAAGTTAGCATTTGTATTTCAGTAATGGCCTTCACTTACAAAGACTTTGTAGTTTGTTATTGAATGTCAATACTATTTTTCTATTTAATCACAATCTTAAAATCTTTTCAAAATCACCTAAAAAAATCATAGAGACTACAATTAAAAACAGAAATAATTTCTATCCAAATATGGAAAAATAATTTTAATTTAGAGTCAAACCTTTAATGTGCTTTAACACAGCTACAACAACTGAAAATCTTTTGTGAAGCTATTAATAAAGGATGAAAAGGTGGTGCTGTAGTTATTACTACCACCTCATGGCTTCAGAGATGCAGATTTAATCAATGGCCATGCACTGGTACAGGTTAAATAGTGACTATACATTAACCTTGTGCAAGTGTATCCCATCCAGGGATTTTCAGAGAAAATATATTTATTGCTTAAACATTATGAAATGCCAAAATGCAATAAATAGCATGCAAGCATGTTCAATAATTGTGTGAATTTCCCCTTGGGGATTAATAAAGTCTCTATCTATCTATCTATCTAATAAAAAATAAACTTCTACAGAAGCTTATGAGATCAAAATCCTTGTTTACAGTAATACATATTTCTGATTTAACAGTTTTTAGCTGTATCAGAGGTGTAATATGTAATATATAACTAAAAGAAAGACTAGCATCCTAACCTAGATCAGCTCCTGTCATGCCTATGATGCAACACAAGCAGCATCCAGCTCTTGATGACTCTGTAAGGGAATAACATGGAATCAGAAAATGGACAGATGGATAAATGATGCTAAAAGCACCTTTTTGTTATGAAAATGGAATACTCAGAAGCTAATTCAAACTGTCAAATATGTAGTGACACTTTTGTGGGCTCTGTGTCGTTTAAAGACTTTCAACCTGAGTCCTTAGAAGGCTTGAGCTCTCACATGTTATTTTAATTATTTAAGAGATGGTCAGAAAGGGCATGGGAGCTTTAGGCCAGGTTTATACACATGTGAACGCTACTGCTACGCAATTGTTGTACTGTTTATACTTGCACACGTACTTTACGTAAATCTGGAAGATTACACCAGGTGGAATTGCGAGATATCACCACAGTAAGAACAAGTTCAGCTTCGCTGTGTTGTGAATTGCCTGAAACACCCATTAAATTCTGAGGACACCTTGCCACATTATCTCTGAAAAGGATGGATGTTTAATGATTAAATCTATCAATCCAGGGATGGACCCATTCCAGCTAGCATTAGGCATGAGGCAGAAACAAACCCTGGATGGGGCATCAGCTCATTGCAAGGTGAATTCAAGCATACACATACACTAGCATAATTTTAGCATCACCAAATCCCCAAACCTGGAAACCAGAGCTCACTGTGGAAACCCACCAGGAAAAAATGCAAACTGCAGGCATTGAACACCAGGGATGTGACTTCCTCTACCACTCCGCCACTGTCACCCCCACATGTGTAATTATTAACAGTATTCATTATTTAAATGAAGTTAACGATTTATCTGTAAAATGTAATATACATAGTTTAATGCATTTCATCATGAAAGTGACATCAAGTGTAAATCTAAGAATTCTAAATGTGCAGAGAGCTGCAATATCTTACATTTAATGTGTTCTGTGTGGTGATTGCTGCTTGTCACGGCTGTCAATGCAGGAGGAAGCCCCAGAAGCACGTAGCGATTAACAACTGTGTCGGTTTTAAGATTTCGTTTACGATAGTCTACTTTAATGATAAAGTAAACTACGAGATTAAAGTGGATATTAAGCTGAAATATATATATATATATAAATATATAACCTGAATATTGTTAGAAAAACATGCAACTCTCTGGCAGTATTTCCAACAGCATAAACAAATACCCATGTACACTGTGCAGATAAAATGTTAAAACAAGCCTAATTAGGATACACTTATTTCTAAGTATCTTTTAAAATGCAATAGTATGTGGCCTAAATCTTAATTGGTGTTTTATTTTTTGGAGACCTTCATAATGCTGATTCAAAAGGAACAACAACTGACAGTCTGTTATATTTCAAGTATTCAAACCTGGTGACTCTCTCAATACATCTGTTTGCACTTCCAGCCAGCTAGTTTACAGCCTCTTTTTGGTCTAAACAACAGCCATACCATGTATTAACATAATTGGAGGGAAAAAAAGCATAAGAGAAAATTCAAATATAAATTATTGACATAAGGCTATTTTCACAGCTGCAGGTTATACTTATGGCAATTTCATTGTGCATTATGTGTGAATCTTTGGCCTCTAGTTGTGGTTTGCGCTAGCTGGTCATTAGCATTTGAATTACTACCATCACAGAGAGGCAAACTGGAGTGTTAGCCATACTTAGGTAAAGAAAAAAAAGGTGAATATTTCAGGGTCACACAGAAACAGCTTGACTGCATTTAGCTATGTGCAGCCTTTTAAATTCTGAAATGAAGGACGCTTGGTACTTTTGCACTGTTTTACATGATTTCCTTTTGTATTCTGTGTTCTTTCTGTGTGCTGACTGCTATAACATTATAATGCCCATTGGGTTCATCTATCTATCTATCTATCTATCTGTCTGTCTGTCTGTCCCTTAACTTACCTTACCTTACATTTAACAAATTGCATCGATCTGATTACTAGGGTTTTTCTTCTTAGTTTACGGTGTATTTGTCATGTAATTGGTCAGTTAGTTCAGTTATTGCTTTCAGATTCAATAAACATTGATCAGTTAGCTTGTCGCAGCACAAGGCATGCCATGAAGCTCTATAAGCAAACTTAAATTTACCACTACTCAATTTCAGCTCTAAAGGCTAGGCCTGATTTGATATGAGCATTAGACAAGATCTGTTTGAATTCAGTAGTCAATTTGTAATAAGAATGAATTTTCCAATGATAATAATTATAAATGTAAATTGTTCCAAAGTTAGCATAAAATAACATAAAACATACAGCAACAGTATGTCTAGATATTAAGGTAAAATTACTCTTCACATTAAAACAAAAATATCAAGCATCTGGGTAGTTGAAATAACAATTTGTAGGAAAGGAATGAACATGCAGATACATAATAGGTACATTTAAATATATTAATCCCAGGAGAACATTTGTGTATAAAACAGTTTAACTCACCTGTGTAAAGCACACAGGAAGAACTTTACTGATTTCAGAACAGATTTTTTGTGAGGAAGATATCTGTATCTAGTGTAGGGGGAAACAAGGGGCAATGTAATGTAGTGTTTGATAAAGCTTATATACTACCTGGCACACGCCTGATCTGCACCACGCAAAGGATTGTGGTTCATGTTTTCCACAGATTCACTGATCAGGTTAATTTTCTGTTTACTCGTTGCACCTCACTTGCCACCTTGTTATTTTACTAGTTCCCTTAATTGGTGGTATTTGGTGCACCAAAAAAGTGTTCTCTTTAACTGTTTTTGCTGGTTTCAAACTTTGAATGAATTAATTACCTGCTTTCTGTCATCCTGTGTTTCATCTGCACCTGGCAACACCTTATCTGTAACACAGCTCCTACAATACATAGACATATATGAGAAAGAGTCTTCTAAATTCTTAAAATGTATTCTGTAAATAAATAAAGTTAAAAAAATGCAACATCCCTTGGCAAGTAGTTCATCCACTTTTGACTCATTACATCAGGGGTTCTCAAACTCGGTCCTGGGGGCCCACTGTGGCTGCAGATTTTTGTTGCAACCGGCCTCTGTTTTTAATTGGACTCCTGTGCTAATTAAGTGAACTGTTGTTTCCCAGATTCACTGTTTTGGGAAAAATATGCAAATTAGAAAACTAAGTTTTTTTCTAAAAAAAAAAAAGTACTAAAATGTACTAAGCAGTTATATGTATTTTTTTACTTTTTAACAGTTTTTTCATCTTGTCATTCTACTTTTCTAGGTGTTCTAATTGTTTAATTGTTCCATTATTTACTACTTTGTGGGGCTGACACTAAAGTAGTTGCAGCCTTTCACGATTAAGTGTTGTTTGCTTGGGTTTCTGCTCTGCTTGTTTTTAATTGTCATTATTAAGATTCAATGAAGGGAGCAAGCTGCACAGAGAAAGGGTGAAATATAATAAAAAGAGAGTTAAGCATTTAAATCCATAGCAAAAACAGAAATATTTATAATAAATGTTTCTTATAAATGTAAAAATCATGCTGCTGTGCTTTTCTGAATGTAGAATAAAAGATAAATAATACCAGCTAATTGAAAGAGATCAGTGCTATCAGGTGTTGTCACTGATTAGGAATCTGGTTGGAACAAAAACCTGCAGCCACAGTGGGCCCCCAGGACCGAGTTTGAGAACCCCTGCATTACATAATATGCTGTGGTACAGACAATAAGGTCATGGGTTTGTCACACATTGTTTCAAGTTCTGTTCCAAGGACATTCACAGGACACGGCTAAGAAAAAGAAAATGGAAAGACTTCCACAATTATTAAAACACAACATGGACATCCCCATCAGCACAACTAATACAACTCTGCCATGCTAACATAATGTATCTTCAGCCTTGACTTAAATGTTAAGACCGATGGTGCACCAAAAATTGCCATGTATTAGTAGGTCGATTATTATTATAGGGAGCACATTAGCTATTGCTTGTGCCTACAGTTGCTTTTAACATATTTGCCCACCGGGCATGCCTGACAAATTATATTGGGTCTACTTGAACATGTTGTTAGTCTGTTTGTATAAAATTAGCTGTTTTTGATGTTAAAACCACTGCTTTAGAGTTTCTGTCTTTTGATGTCCATCAAGGCTTTTTTTTCAGTTCCAATCTGTTGAATATTCACATGTTCCCACTGTGATACTTGATTTCCCAGCATGACGTTGTGATAATGATAGCCAGCTGTATATGCAGATCTTGCCTTATTATACATCAGTCATAAACAGTTTCACTTCAGAGCATATACTTCTTGTTTCGGCTGCTCCAGTTAGGGGTTGCCACAGCGGATCATCTTTTTCCATATCTTCCTGTCCCCTGCATCTTGCTCTGTCACACCCATCACCTGCATGTCCTCTCTCACCACATCCATAAACCTTCTTTTAGGCCTCCCTCTTGCCTGGCAGCTCTATCCTTAGCATGCTTTCCCAATAAATCTAGCATGTCTTCTCTGCACATGTCCAAATAAACACAATCTCTCCTCTCTGACTTTGTCTCCCAACCGTCCAACCTTAGCTGACCCTCTAATGTACTCATTTCTAATCCTATCTATCCTTGTTACATCAAATGCAAATCTTAGCATCTTTATCTCTGCCACCTTCAGCTCTGTCTCCTACTTTCTAGTCGGTGCCACCTTCTCCAACCCATATAACATAGCTGGTCTCACTACCGTCCTGTAGACCTTCCCTTTCACTCTTGCTGATAACCATCTGTCACAAATTACTCCTGATACTCTTCTCCACCCATTCCACTCTGCCTGCACTTTCTTTTTCACATCTCTTCCACAATCCCCATTACTATGTACTGTGGATCTGATCCCAAGTTTTTAAACTCATCCACCTTTGCCAACTCTGCTCCCTGCATCCTCACCATTCCACTGACCTTCCTCTCATTCACACTCATGTATTCTGTCTTGTCCCTACTGACCTTCATTCCAATCCTCTCTACTGTAGAACATATCTCCACCTCTCCAGAGTCGCCTCAACCTGCTCCTTACTCACACTACAGATCACAATGTCATCAACAAACATCATAGTCCAAGGGGACTCCTGACTAATCTCATCTGTCAACTTGTCCATCACCATTGCAAATAAGAGTCGATCCCTGATGTAATCCCACCTCCACGTTGAATGCTTCCGCCACTCCTACCGCAGACCTCACCACTGTCACACTACCCTAGAACATATCCTGTACAACTCTTACATACTTCTCTGCCACTCCTGACTTCCTAATACAATACCACAACTCCTCTTGAGGCACCCTGTCCTATGTTTTCTTCAGGACCACAAGGACAACACCCTAAGAGCAAACATCACATTTGTTGTGCTCTTTCTTGGCATGAAACCATACTGCTGCTCACGAATCATCACCTCCCTTTTTAACCTAGCTTCCACTACTCTTTCCCTTAACTTCATGCTGTGGCTCATCAATTCTATCCCCCTGTAGTTACTGTAGTTCTGCACATCACCCTTATTCTTAAAAACTGGTACCAGTACACTTCTTCTCCACTCTTCAGGCATCCTCTCACTTTCCAAGATTCCATTAAACAATCTGGTTAAAAACTCCGCTGCCATCTCTCCTAAACACCTCCATGCTTCCACAGGTATGCCATCTGTACCAACGGCCTTCACATTCTTCATCCTCTTCGTAGCTATCCATATTTCCTCCTTGCTAATCAGTTGCACTTCCTGATTCACTATCTCCACATCATCCAACCTTCTCTCTCATTCATTCTCTTCATTCATCAGCCTCTCAAAGTACTCTTTCCAACTTCTCAACACACCCTCCTCACTTGTGAGTATGTTTCCATCTTTATCCTTTATCACCCTAACCTGCTGCACATCTTTCCCAGCTCGGTCCCTCTGTCTAGCTAATCGGTACAGGTCCTTTTCTCCCTCCTTAGTGCCCAACCTCTCATACAACTCATCATAATCCTTTTCTTTAGTCTTCACCACCTCTCTCTTCACCTTGTGCCTTATCTCCTTGTACTCTGGTAACTCTTCATTGCCACCCAGTGCCTGTCTTACCTCCTCCCTGAACTCAGTCTTATAGTCTTCCTTTTTCAGCTTCTACCATTTGATCCTTGACTCTGCCCTCACTCTCCTCCTCCACACGCTATCCTACATACTGCCATCCTATGCTATCTAACTACACTTTCCTCTGCCACCACTTGCAGTCTTTATTCTTCTTTGGATTGACTCCTCTGCATAGGATATAATCTACCTGTGTGCATCTTCCTCCACTCTTGTACATCACCCTATGTTCCTCCCTCTTCTTAAAATATGAATTCACCTCAACCATGCCCATCCTTTTCTTAAAATCCACTATCATCTGACCTTCTTCATTTCTCTACTTGACATCATACCTACCCATCACCTCCTCATCTCATGCACTAACAACTTTCATCATCACACCTCCAATTTCCAGCTTCAATCATTACTCTGTCTGACACTCTTTTCACTTCAAAAACACTCTTGACATACTGTTCCTTCAGAATTACTCCTGCCCCATTTCTTCTCCCAGCCACATCATGATAAGACAATTTCAACCCACCTTCCGATTTACCTGGCCTTACTCCCCTTCCATTTAGTCTCTTGCATGCACAATATATTAACCTTCCTTCTCTCCAGCATGTCATTTAACTTTCTCCCTTACCAGTCATACTACCAACATTCAAAGTTCCTACCCTCAGTTCCACTCTCTTTACCTTCCTCCTCTTTCCTCCAGACACATCTTCCCCCTCTTCTTCTCCTTTGGCCAACAGTAGCCCAATTTCTGCCAGCACCCTGTTGGCTAACAGTACTGATGACGGTTGTTGTTAACCCGGGACTCGACCGATCCAGTATGGAAATTTGTATTGTTTTCCGCATGTTGATCTGGCAAAATTTTACACCGGATGCCCTTCCTGATGTAACCCTCCCCATTTATCTGGGCTCGGGACCAGCATGAAGAAACACACTGGTTTGTGCATCCCCTGTGGGTGGTTTAACTGTCTCTATAATATCATTAATAAAAGTAAACTTCTTATTGGATCTTCATGCTATTTCAAGAAGCTGGACTTATCACAAAACATGGAATCTGCAAACTCTTCCAATCATCCTGGGCAGGTCTCTGTCTTTAGTGCAGGTGTTCCAGGGACTTTATCCTTTTTGCACTGCTCTGATAGTGATCTTGACTCCTTCTTTATGTCAGTATATCTTTGCCTTGAGAAAATGTCCTTCTAGTGAAAATACAATCTTACTTCTGTGATGATGTACTGCATGAAAGTTATTACATTCTTCTCTAGAACTTTAAACATCAATATGTTATAAATTGGGGAACACAGTGGTGGCTAATTGGTGACTCTGAATTAAACTCAGAGTGAATGAGTGTGGATGTGTGCATGAGTGGGCAAAGAATTTATGGCCTATCTCGAGCTAATCCCTGTGGACAGCCAAACCCTGCTGGGATAGTTTACCGATCGTTATATCTCTGAACTGGTTTAAGTGGTTTTAAGAATTTTAAGCTATCTTAAGAAATTCAGTGCCATTTCAGCTATCCAGTCTTGATTTGCAGTCTATCTTTAATCCAGTAGGCACAAAGCAGCCCTACATAAAGCACCAGTTAATTGCAGGCATCCCTTACACACACGCACACACAAACGCACACACGCACACACACACACACACACACACAAACTACTGAGAAAAAATAGAGAGCTCAGGGTAAAGCCATTTTTCAGAAACAGATGGCACACCCCAGCCATGAACTGAACCACTATCCAAATTCAGTTGAATGTATGTGTAACAAATGCTGAATTGGGTTGTCTACAGATTTTAGTGAACAGAAGAGAATTTGCTTATTGTATATTTCATGCAAAAGGTTGTGTTTTTTTATGTAATATTTTAATGTAATATTTGAAATTATGTAGAGTATTTAGAGTAACTCCATGTAAAGAATTAGAGACCCTTTTTAAGTAGACAGTAATTTACACTGAGGGGAGATTGTCTTTTGATTAAATACTTAATTCCCCTGCTATTTCTGTTCTTTTGTTTCCTGAGAATTAAGTTGTTAAGAGGCAGCATACAATCTCATCAAAATTATAAAGCTCTCTGAGGGTTTTAGCTTTCACTAATGAACAGTAAAAACATAATCTGCATTTGACAGGTTTAGCATGGCCCCAGTCTGAAACATCTTTAGTTTGTCCATTTTCCTCAAATGATAGAAGATGCAAGAAACGCATTATATGCATTCAACAGAGGAGTTGTAATGGAGTATGTTTTTGCTTAACTATAGAGGATATTCTGTATAGTGTAGAACTGAATATTCTTTTGATCTTTAATGGTGCCAGTCTTAAAAAATACACACTATACTTAATTGATTATAAATGCCTCCCTTAAATGCTGCTAAAATTTAGCTTCAATACACTCTCGAAAGACATTATCATTTGAATATTTGAGGTCAGATTTAAATGGCATTTCGAATGTTTATGTTAAACAAGCCTAAACTAAACATGAACTAACATTTGTCAACATTCGCAAAAAAATAACATAGACTAAAGCACAATGGGAAGGGGGATAGACAACAAAACCTATAAAAAAGTGATGGCTGGCTTTCTTTATTTCCCTTCTATCATCCATGCTTTTAGGAGTGGACCTGAGCTCTATCTATCTATCTATCTATCTATCTATCTATCTATCTATCTATCTATCTATCTATCTATCTATCTATCTTGTTGGCATTGCGACATAAATTTGCATATGATTTGTTTTTTTCCTCTCTATGTAACAATCCCATTGCGGCACGGTAGCATAAGATGGGCGGTTTGGATAGAGAGGACCTTTTGGGAGGTACGAGGCTGTCATTGCAATTTCTGAAAGTGCCATGGAAACGGACACACTATTTAAATAGGGGCGTGAAAAGGCAGGAAGAGAAGGAAGAAAAGACAGTCCAAGTTTTTATGATGGAGAAAAAAAGACATGACCCATCTGGGGAGCAACACAAGGTCAACACAGTCTGGGGTGGCCACCTCGAAGATTCCGGAGACGCTGTAGGAATCACGCGGTGAACTTTACCTCAAAAGGGATCGGAAGCAGTGTGAGCCATAATCTTTTATTCTGGGATTGGCATGTCTAAGAAACTGAACTATGGGGAAATAGGAGAATCAGATAAAAAAGAAAGACTATATCGAATGGACGGTGGGGAATATTCTGGGATATATAATTTTATGCCTTTTGTTTATTGTATATATTGGAAGAGGGGGAGTTTTGGTGGATTGTAGAAAATGTATTAATTACATTTTTTTGTTTCATCTTTTCTCAGTGTGGTTGTATAAATAATGCTTTTATTATTATAAGTCATCTTTCTGCGCTGTGGAAAGGGGCTGAAGGCAGTTTGAGGTTGACCTGCAATCATTAGTACAATTTTCACTGTAAACTTAGTGAAGTGTAGCAGATACTATCTAACTATCTATACATAGGTAGGTCTTCATTCATGACAATTCAATAGATATGAACAAGCTCATAAAGCCTGAATTTCAATTAACTTCCATCTAGCAACTTCCATTTCCATCCATCCATTACCCAACCTGCTTTATCCTAACTAGAGGGTCTGCTGGAGCTAATCCCAGCTAACACAGGGTGCAAGGCAGGAAAGAAACCCCGGGCAGGGCGCCAGCCCACCTCAGGGCACACACACACACACCCACACTCTAGGGACAATTTAGGATCGCCAATGCACCGAACCTGCATGTCTTTGGACTGTGGGAGGACACCGGTGCACCCGGAGGAAACCCACGCAGACACAGGGAGAACATGCAAACTCCACACAGGGAGGACCTGGGAAGCGAATGCACGTCTCCTTACCGCGAGGCATCAGCGCTACCACTGCACCATCGTGCCGCCCAACTTCCATTTCTTTTTTACAAATAAAGCAAACTAATTCAGACATAGATTAATATGTAGCAGATATTTGTAACAGAAAGGAATATTACTGCACTCTACATATGTATTATGGTGTCATGCATGCATGACACAAATGTAACCAGCAGCATGTCTGGTGGGGTGGCTAAATTGTTTGATTTACCCCCTTCCCTCTATAAACACAGTACTAAGAGCACCACACAATTCTCTGTCTCATCTTCCAACTCTTATTTGTCTTTCTGTTCACCCCTGCTACACTTTCTAACTCCATGTTACAGGGGCTATCAGCAGGGAGTGACTGTTAAACTGACCTTGGGATTTTTTCAGGACAATTTCTGGAATGACTTTAATGATTTAGAAAGTCCTGGGACAATTTTTCCAAAGCATTCTCTGGTGTCTAAATGTTTTTTGAATCCTTGACTTCTGATTTGTAATTAAATGATCACGCACCCCTTGTTGCACTTATGCTGCCTCTTTGTTATAATAGCACGGCCCCACAATTGCTCTGCTGTCACTTGTCACCTTCTTTCCAAATGTTTGTAAAACACTGTCATATTCTATGTGTCCCTTCCTTTACCTCAGATCTGGTTCCTCTATCTGCACCTCTTGATGTCTTTTTATGCTGATAATACTTTCTTTGTGACACACCCTCAAAAAATGTCCATTGATTCTTTTTTTTTTATTTTATTGATTTTATTAAAATCACACAACATTCCATACAAATAAATCAATTTCTACAAACATAAGATCGAAAACAAATAAAAAAAGTCCATTGATTCTGACAGCAGTTAAACTAACAATATCAAACCTGGATCCTTCTGTTGTCTCCAAATTCCATCCAATATTTAACTTATTCATTATCTACATAAGACCTATTAGTTTGAATCTTTCAAGTCAGAACAAATCTTACAACACTTTGTGGTGTAGCAGGTCCACAGCGCACAACAAAAGGGCCACTTTTAAATAAATAATTACCGTGCTCGCGACTTAGCGAGGGCACATGGTAGTGTGGCTGAAGTAGTTCTTGGTGCGATTCGCAGTGTGGACGTTTCTCACCTAAGTGCACAGGTGAGAAACTGTCCACATCCGTGATTGTTCCTGGGGCCACTGATTTGCCACAGCTGCCATGCCCTCTTGATAAATAGAAGTGCGAGTCGGATAGAAGAGAAGAGGAGGAAGAAAAAGAACTAACGGGAGTTTGCAGGAGGAAAGCAGGAAGCAGTGGGGAGAGAGAGAAAGCCAGTGCGGGAGAGCAAACGAGTGAAGGCTCGCATGCAGCTTGTGGTGTTATGGGTCCACAGCTCGCTCAGCAAAGGCCAGCAGTTTTATTTAAATAAATAATCACCGTGCTTGCAGCTTAGCGAGGGGGCCTGGTAGCCATAGCAAGCCGCAGGGCGATTTGTGGTGTGGGCGTTTCTCACCTAGTGCACAGGTGAGGAACCGCCCACATCCGTGATTGTTCCTGTGGCTAATGTTGCTGCAGCTGCTATGTCCTCTCTGCATATATACAGAAGCGCGAATTGGTCGGAGTGGTACAAAGAAAAAGAGACGGAGGTTGCTGAAGAAAGCAGGAAGTGAGAGAGAGAGAGAGAGAGAGAGAGAGAGAGGGAGAGCAAGAGAGAGAGAGAGGGAGAGCGAGCGCCGGTACGGGAGAGTGAGCGAGCGAGCGAGAGAAGGCTCGCATGGGAGAAAGCAGGCAGCTGAGAAGAGAGCCCATGAGGGGAGTGTTTGGCCAACATTCAGTGGGGCTGAAGGTAGCGTTCGCTCCAATTGAGTGATTAAGTAGCTGGAGTGACCGGTAGAGGAGTCGACTTGGCTGTTGATAGGAGTGGGAGTTGATGAGGCTTTGGGCTGGTGTAGTCCTGGCGTGAGCGCCTTGGCCGCTGGGAAAATTGTCCAAGTCTTGGTCCGGTTGGGAGCCCGACCTAGCCAAGGAACGGAGGGCTACTGGACCTGAGTGAAGGGCAGCTGTTCCTGCAGGTAGGCGACTCTCTTGTTGAGCAGCCCAGATGGGTGTACCAGGGCAGCCGCCATGGTAGCTGAAGACACCGGGCTTTTAGTGTTTGAAAAGACTGCTTCCTGATGAACGTTTTAACCTCGTTTTAAAGGATTGTTTTTGTATGTTTTTAACCTCCACATTTCTTTTAATGGATTATTTATTTGATGAAGACTTTGAACACCACTGCACTTTATTTGAACACTTTGTTTTTGTTGATTGATTTTAATAAAAGCACTCTTGCACTTTTGAACCATCCCCTTGCTCAGATGTTATTGCCTCACTGTCTAGCTCAACTCCGTGACATTATCGACGGTGTTGGGTTCGAGGGCTCCCGAACAGCGGATGGAAGCGTAGAGCAGGACCCGCATCGTCACACAGCTGTGCAGGAAGCCTAGGTGTTTGGCCGACACCCGGGGAGTAGTTGTAGTGGTCGCTCCTGCGGAGTTTATTTTGAAGGGCGCGAGTGACCGGAAGGCAGACGACTCTCCGCGTAAGGCCGCGGAAGGCTGCGGGAGTGGTGTCCCCAGCGTGAAAGCCCTGGTCATTGGGGAATCCCAAGTCGCTGTCTGGAGGAGCCTACCGGAGTCAGGGGTCGGTGAGGCGATCCAATCAGCTGAAGTAGGCAGAGAGAACATCAGATGCATGTAGGGTGACTTCCCTGTTGAGAAAAAAAGAAGATACCGGGCTTTGTGTTTTAACCAAGTTGTTTTTAGAAGATTTGTTATATTTAATTTTAACCTTCACAATAACACTCGTTTTTATGGATTATTTATTTAATGACTTTTGAATGCACTGCACTTATTTTGAACACCTTGTTTTTGTTGTTGTTGTTTTTAAATAAAAGAACCTGACACTTTTTACACCATCCCCTTGCTTTGTTGTTGCCTCATTGCTAAGCTCATCAGTGACATTACCAACGGTGATGGGTTCAAGGGCTCCCAGAGGCAAGATGAGAGCATGGAGCGAACCCGCATTGTCACACGCTTCAAGCAACAACAGCATTCTGAAACATCTGAGTAATTATGCAGGAATATACTACTGTGAAATGATTTACATATATTTAGGTGAATCTCTTTCCCTGCCCCTTCTTTTCTCTGACATCCATCATGGTCCTGTTTGTAGTTCACTACATGCTTCTGAGATATCTAATTTATCAAAACAGTTTCATGTCTAGTACTCCATAGTTGAAGTACTATGGTTGTGCATTTAATTGCTTTCCTATAGAAGGCAACAAACAGGTTTCCAAATGTTGCTGTAAACCATTTCTTTGAACCAAATACTGTAACAAAAAGCAGTCCACATCTTGCTTATCTGGTTTTTGTGTTTGTTGTCAAATCTGTAACTTTACTAAAAACATATATACAAAGTCATAACTGTAAGTATAGACTGCTTACTCTGTGACTACTCAGTGTTCTTACAATTCCAAGGCTCAGGTGTGTACTATAACTAGTGTTGTAGAAAAACCTTTTCTCTGTATTCAAAGAAGGCAGTTATATTGTCCAGATGTGAATGCAGAACATTTCTTTATTTGCACAGAGTTATGCACAAATGTCCCAGTCCATGGAGTGAGTAATTAATTAAACAATTCATCTCCTTTTATACTTTTGTCTAATTGCATCACCTTATGTAATACATCACGTCATCTGATTCTTAATATGCAGAACTTCTCCAATCAGCTAAAGCCACCAGTAATTTCTGACTCATGTTAATTTCCATTTATTCTGAACACTTCTTAGTTAAGAGGGGTGTTTTACAGATTGTCCTCTTGATCTTCATAGGAGGGGTGTTTGGGCCTTGCCATCAGTTTATCCTCGCTTTCTGGGGGGGTGAACGTTACTCATTTACCTCGAAAAATTATGCTGGTAGCTTCTTTAAAATGAGGCAGAGACCTTATGTCCTTAAGATTTAAGTTACATTTAGTTAACCCTTGTGTGTCAATCGGTTTCCTTACATTTAATAATTTATTTTGTTCTAGCTTCTTGTAAACATACTTGTAATAGATTGTAAAAGATTATTATATATTAACTAAAAATTCCATATTACCTATATAAAGTATTTTAGATTTGTAGCTGCTTCTTTTTATGTAACCCAGCCACAGGGGATGCACAAACTAGTGTGTTTCTTGGTGCCGGTCCCAAGCCTGGATAAATGGGGAGGGTTATGTCAGGAAGGGCATCCGGTGTAAAATTTTGCCAAATCAATATGCGGACAACAATACAAATTTCCATACCGGATCAGTCGAGCCCTGGGTTAATAACGGATGCCACCAGTACTGTTAGCCAACAGGGTGCTGGTGGAAATTGGGCTACTGTTGGCCGAAGAAGAAGAAGGAGTAGAAGAGGGGGGAGATGTGTCCGGGAGGCAGGAGGAGAGGAAGAAAGTAAAGAGAGTGTAACTGAGGGTAGGAACTTTGAATGTTGGAAGTATGACTGGTAAGGGGAGAGAGTTAGCAGATATGATGGAGAGAAGGAGGGTTGATATATTGTGCATGAAAGAGACTAAATGGAAGGGGAGTAAGACCAGGTGGATTGGAGGTGGATTCAAATTGTTCTATCATGGTGTAGGTGGGAGGAGAAATGGGGTAGGAGTTATTCTGAAGGAACAGTATGTCAGGAGTGTTTTGGAGGTGAAAAGAGTGTCAGGCAGAGTAATGATTATGAAGCTGAAAATTGGAGGTGTGATGATGAATGTTGTTAGTGCATATGCACCGCAAGCTGGGTGTGCAATGGGTGAGAAAGAAGATTTTTGGAGTAAGTTGGAAGAAGTGATGAACAGTGTACCCAAGGGACAGAAAGTGGTGATTGGAGCGGATTTCAATGGGCTTGTTGGTGAAGGGAACAGTTGAGACGAAGAGGTGATAGGTAGGTATGGTGTCAAGGAGAGGAATGAAGAAGGTCAGAGGATAGTGGATTTTGCCAAAAGGATGGACATGGCTGTGGTGAATACGTATTTTAAGAAGAGGGAGGAACATAGGGTTACTTACAAGGGTGGAGGAAGATGCACACAGGTAGATTACATCCTATGCAGAAGAGTTGATCTGAAGGAGCTTGAAGACTGCAAAGTGGTGGCAGGGGAAAGTGTAGTTAAGCAGCATATGATGGTGGTCTGTAGGATGACGTTGGAGATTAAGAAGAGGAAGAGAGTGAGGGCAGAGCCAAGGATCAAATGGTGGAAGTTGAAAAAGGAAGACTGCAAGGTTGAGTTTAGGGAGGAGGTGAGACAGGCACTGGGTGGCAGTGAAGAGTTACCAGACAGCTGGGAAATTACAGCAGATGTAGTAAGTGTGACAGCAAGAAGGGTGCTTGGCGTGACATCTGGAAAGAGGAAGGAGGAAAAGGAAACCTGGAAATAAAGGAGAGTATACAGAGGAAGAGGATGGCAAAGAAGAAGTACGATAGTCAGAGAGATGGAGAAAGTAAACAAGAGTACAAGGAGATAAGGCGCAAGGTGAAAAGAGAGGTGGCGAAGTCTAAAGAAAAGGCATATGATGAGTTGTATGAGAGGTTGGACACTAAGGAGGGAGAAAAGGACCTGTACCGATTGGCTAGACAGAGGGACTGAGCTGGGAAAGATGTGCATCAGGTTAGGGTGATAAAGGATAAAGATGGAAACGTACTCACAAGCGAGGAGAGTGTGTTGAGCAGATGGAAAGAGTACTTTGAGAGGCTGATGAATGAAGAGAACGAGAGAGAGAAGAGGTTGGAAGATGTGGAGATAGTGAATCAGGAAGTGCAACGGTTTATCAAGGAGGAAGTAAGGATAGCTATGTAGAGGATGAAAAATGGAAAGGCCGCTGGTCCAGATGACAAACCTATGGAAGCATGGAGGTGTCTAGGAGAGATGGAAGTGGAATTTGTAACCAGATTGTTTAATGGAATCTTGGAAAGTAAGAGGATGCCTGAGGAGTGGAAAAGAAGTGTACTGGTGCCGATATTTAAGAATAAGAGGGATGTGCAGGACTACAGTAACTACAGGGGAACAAAATTGATGAGCCACAGCATGAAGTTATGGGAAAGAGTAGTGGCAGCTAGGTTAAGACGTGAGACGATGATTAGTGAGCAGCAGTATGGTTTCGTGCCAAGAAAGAGCACCACAGATGCAATGTTTGCTCTTAGGATGTTGATGGAGAAGTTTAGAGAAGGCCAGAAGGAGTTGCATTGCATCTTTGTGGACCTGGAGAAAGCATATGACAGGGTGCTCGAGAGGAGCTGTGGTATTGTATAAGGAAGTTAGGAGTGGCAGAGAAGTAGTAAGAGTGGTACAGGATATGTATGAGGGAAGTGTGACAATGGTGAGATCTGCGGTAGGAGTGACGGATGCATTCAACGTGGAGGTGGGATTATGTCAGGGATCGGCTCTGAACCCTTTCTTATTTGCAATGGTGAAGGACAAGTTGACAGACGAGATTAAACAGGAGATCCCGTGGACTGTGATGTTTGCGGATGACATTGTGACCTTTAGCAATAGTAGGGAGCAGGTTAAGGAGACCCTGGAGAGGTGGAGATATGCTCTAGAGAGGAGAGGAATGAAGGTCATTAGGAACAAGACGGAATACATGTGTGTAAATGAGAGGGAGGTCAGTGGAATGGTGAGGATGCAAGGAGTAGAGTTGGTGAAGGTGGATGAGTTTAAATACTTGGGATCAACAGTACAGAGTAATGGGGATTGCGGGAGAGGGGTGAAAAAGAGAGTGCAGGCAGGGTGGAATGGGTGGAGAAGAGTGTCAGGAGTAATTTGTGACAGACAGGTATCAGCAAGAGTGAAAGGGAAGGTCTACAGGACGGTAGTGAGACCAGCTATGTTATATGGGTTGGAGACGGTGGCACTGACCAGAAAGAAGGAGACAGAGCTGGAGGTGGCAGAGTTAAAGATGCTAAGATTTGCACTGGGTGTGACGAGGATGGATAGGATTAGAAATTAATACATTAGAGGGTCAGCTCAAGTTGGACAGTTGGGAGACAAAGTCAGAGAGGTGAGATTGCGTTGGTTTGGACATGTGCAGAGTAGAGATGCTGGGTATATTGGGAGAAGGATGCTAATCATAGAGCTGCCAGGTAAGAGAAAAAGAGGAAGGCCTAAACGAAGGTTTATGAATGTGGCGAGAGAGGACATGCAGGTGATGGGTGTAACAAAGCAAGATGCAGAGGACAGAAAAATATGGAAGAAGATGATCCGCTGTGGCAACCCCTAACGGGAACAGCCGAAAGAAGAAGATGAAGAAGCTGCTTCTCTTTATGTATTTTCTTCCAAGGACTGCTCATTTATAGAGAGTATAAAATTTTGGATTAAGGCTCACCTGTTAAAAATGATTTTTTCTCAGTTCAGTAAACTGAAGTGGTCTCTCCTGTACTGCATTGCAGTTATACTAGTTATGCTCTACATTGATATCAACTAACTTAAACTAATAAACAAGTTATGCCTTTTCTGTGAGTTTTATTCATATCTGAGTGGTAATAGGTATTACTCAAGTTCTTTAGACAGTTCATCTAGTTGTGATGTACTCAAACATTATACAAATGTAGCACATCCGAATGTCAATTTTTAATGTAGTTTGACATAACAGGTAGCTCACTCTAAACTAATACAGCACACCTTGATATAATTAATAAATAAAATTGTGAATATTTTATTCGAAAGTGCCATTTTTAGTTGTAGCCCCTGACTATTTTATCTCAGAGTGTCATTAGCTCCCTAGACGTTGTCCTTTAGCTTTGTGCCGAAAAGTTTAGAGAGATGGCTTAATGAAAGCAGTATTTGTATTTTCCTGTGTAATGGACTGTACTGACCTGTGAGGGGTATTGAATGCCTTTGATATACTTTTGTATCAAATCCAAGTAATGTACAGTAATCCCTCCTCGATCATGGGGATTGCGTTCCAGAACTCCCCGCGAAAGGTGAAAATCCGCGAAGTAAAAACCATACGTTTATATTGTTATTTTTATATTGTCACGCTTGGGTCACAGATTTTTACAGAAACACAGGAGGTTGTAGAGACAGGGACTTTAAAACACTGCAAACAAACATTTGTCTCTTTTTCAAAAGTTTAAACTGTGCTCCATGACAAGACAGAGATGACAGTTCTGTCTCACAATTAAAAGAATGCAAACATATGTTCCTCTTTAAAGGAGTGAGCGTCAGAAACAGAGAATGTCAGAGAAAGAGAGAGAGACAGAGACAGAGAGAGAAAAGCAAACAATCAAAAATCAATAGGTGCTTTTAAGTATGCGTAGCACCGCCCCGGCAAAGCAGCCGCAAGGAAGGGAGCAATGTGAAGGGAGTCTTTCAGCATTTTTTAGAGGAGCATCCGTATCCTCTAGGCCAGTGTGCGAACAGCCCGTCTGCTCACACCCCCTCCGTCAGGAGCAGAGAATGTCAGAGAGAGAGAGAGACAGAGAAAAGCAAACAATTAAAAATCAATACGTGCTGTTAGAGCTTTTAAGTATGCAAAGCACCGCACGGGAAGCATATAGTATATCATTGAGGAGTTTTATTTAATACATAATACGTGCTCTGATTGGGTAGCTTCTCAGCCATCCGCCAATAGTGTCCCTTGTGTGAAATCAACTGGGCAAACCAACTGAGGAAGCATGAACCAGAAATTAAAAGACCCATTGTCCGCAGAAATCCGTGAACCAGCGAAAAATCCGCAATATATATTTAGATATGCTTACATATAAAATCTGTGATGGAGTGAAGCTGCGAAAGTCAAAGCGCAATACAGCGAAGGATCACTGTACTTCTTTGTAATCATATCATTGACTTTGCACAGAATGTTGTTTTGTGCTCATTAAAATGCTTCCTTTGGAAAATCCACCCCATACTTTGGAACATTACAAAAAAAGAATGCATATTTATCTTCATGTATTTATTTAAAGCAGGTAATTATTAATTTTCTTCACTGATATATTAAGAAATACAATGACTCGTTTGAGTTAAGATATTGTATATGAACATGTTTAATGGAATTAGAAAAAAAGATACTTGCTAGTCCAAATCTGACAGAATCTTTTAATTTGTGCAAACTATTGACAGTTGTTAACATTTTTCAAAAGATTTAACACAAAAAAAAATCCTAATTTACTGACCTGGAATTCAATATATCAAACGAAAAAGTGTTAGGAATAGAATCAATTTAAGACACTGTACAGAAAAAGTTCTGTTATCACAATAAAGCTCTGCACTTAAATTACAAATATAATTCGCTCTATCAAAGACCACTCACTGCGTTTATCAAGTACTCTTGTGTCAGTTACTCTTAGCCATTAGGCACAGCAGGTCCTCCTGACTTTTTTTTTTATTTATTCCTGCACTAAATAATGTCATTTTTGTTTTTAACATATATATTCTAATAGTGCTCAACACATAAGCTGATGATGGTGTAGTGATAATGACTCTTCTATAAGAAGCAATGATGCCATGGTCCTAAAGCTGCAGAAGATCTTCCTGAAGTCAATCAGTATATTGCTTATGTGACCTGTTTACAGTGTATTTGAAACTGCAAAGTTTGGGATTTAACTTCAAGGAAAGTGAAAATGTTATGGATCCCAGGATCAACCCTGCCATCAACTGCATTCAATTTAAATGGCTATCAGTTATACAGAATAAACCAAAAGACAAAGTAATGTTAAAATGTTCTAATGATGGGATCGACAGTTAGTAGTCCACTGGCCAAACCACTCATGCATGTACATTTTCTTTAGCACCCCCATCACATTTTTTGCAGTAAAATTATATAAACTATAAACAGCAAGCATTTATAAAAACTAGCAAATTCTGAATGGGGCAGGTATTAAATCAGTGCTAACAAGGCATGGAAAGAATTTATAACAAAATTAAATCATTCACTACATATTTCCAGCTTTGACTGCACATTACAATTCACAAAGAAATAATTAAATTATTGTTCCACAATTGCTGCTTTGATAATAAAGTCCGCATTTAAAACCCGCTGCTTGAAAGCCACACTGAGCAAATGATGCAGGAACTCCCACCCCATCGGACATAAAAGTGGTCTGTGGCACCACACATTCATTTCTTTTATGATAGTGACAGTTTCTTTGCAGGTCAGATAGTTTGGGTGGTTATGTTTTGGATCGATGGCATTATAAAGACATACATTAGAAATGACGATTTTCAGTATTCATTTTCCTTAAGACACTTCCACAGAAACATTTTTGCTCGCTAATTAATTTTACTAGCGAGTTTGCAACATGAATTTTGTATGTTATTTCCTGTGTAATCAGTAAAAGTTGCATCATTGGGTATAAACAGTGTGCATTTTCATGAGAAACAAAATGAAAGTTTGCTTTTTTTGGAGGAATAACAACACCAAAATTAATTCAGTGCAACGCATGCTTGATGATTCCTTATCTTGCATAGATATAAATATAATTACAAATACATTTATCAGGTCTGAACTGACTATACATGTGCATGAAGTGAGAGCAATCAGATGAAAGCCTCTAGGAGTGAAAGATGGAGCGTGTCCGTTAAAGGGTGTGTGTCTTCACGGGCGTTGTGGAGGTGGAATTGGTTGATTCAGGGAATGTGGGAGTTGCAGCAGGGTCTGAGTGTTTGCTCTGTGAGAATTTGTCCTCAGATTGGATAACCCCTGTTCTAATTGTGACTTTAATATGGACTCCGCAGAGCGGCTTGAGAATGAAACTTTCTGTGTCATAAACTATGCATTGTCTGTAATGAACTTCACAAATATTAATTTTGAACATGTGAGTACTTTAGTAATTTGTGTACTTTCGTTTCCCTTATCATAAACAGACAACTGAACATGTTAAAGTCTCGGTATAGAACATATGTGTTTAAGTCATGTATGTGTGCATTTTAATACAGATGATATAAACATGAAGTCACAGGATAAAGTGTCTGCATTTCTTTCTACTAGGATGATTTGACTCTTTGTTTTCTGGATATAGAAATCATTTTTTGTTTAGCAAAGTTACAAAAGGCCCATTAATAAATTAAATATACAGTTCTGTAAAATTTGTTTCCTGCCTTGCGCCCTTTGTTGGCTGGGATTGGCTCCAGCAGACCTCCATGACCCTGTAGTTAGGAAAATCACAGAGTCCTAGTTTACTGAATGTTTTTAAAAAGATTAACACAAGATAAAAGATTACTCAGAAAGCTTAAAACTGAAAAAAAACTGAGATTTAAGCAGTCTCTTTAAACAAGGAGTTCAATTACAAGTGTGAATTAGCAAAGCACCTGCAGCTGTAGCTCTTTATGAATGTGGCTGTAGGGTCAGGTATTATACCAATAGTGCTTTAAGAACAACTGGGCTTTAATCAGGTTTGTGTCACTTTTTTTCTCTGAAATTTCACTTTTTTCCTGCAGAAGAAAGGTCCAGTCTTCACCTAAGCACACAGTATAAAACTTATTAATAAAGGCAAAATAAAGTTCATGTCCATGATATTATATCTAGAAATATTGTCATTTCTCAGCGTGGGCCTTTTTAACAAGCTATTTAACAGTGCCCTTATCATTTCTGGGGTGTCATGGTCCTTGCATGTATATGACATTCTTGTCACTGGTATTATCCCATTTATTATTTTGTAAATAAAGTGTCATTTCTAAGCAAGAAAATCTATCAATTGTCATGCATTCAAGCATTGTCACTCACTGTGCCTTTGCTTTGATGGCAGAAATTGAGAATAGCATATCGGAGCATTTACAAGCAAGCAATTTTAACTTTTTTGCTTTCAGTTAACTTATGGAAACAACTCTTTTAACATATACTTTGTGCTACATAAAATCTCTCTGTCAATACATTTATTCAATATGGTGTATCTGGCTTTTTATAAAACAAATGATTATCCTGCAAGCTCATACTTTCATTACATGAGCACCTGCATCCCCAGGTTTGTCTGGATTTTCACCTACTGTGCTCTTACACTTTCTGATGGCTCCTGGGATATCAAGTGCATTGAGTGCGAAATCAGTTGAAGCTATGCTGGGAATAAAAAAATACCTACTCAATTATCTCCTGTGATGAAATGTATCTCCAATTTTTGAGTCAGAAGCATGATGAAACATTAAATATTATATACTCTACATAAACCTAAAATAGGAAAATATTCTTTGTAGAAAGTAAATGATAAAAATTCTGTGCTGAAAACACACTCTCATATATATATAAACCTCCAAGGTGACACAGTACAAGGAAAAAAAAAACAAAAAACCCTCCACAAGAGAAAGATCCACATTTTTAGAGACAGACACTCTGTATACCTGTATGGGAAGGTGATAAAGCCCATTATCTGTAGTGCTCCAGTAGTACAATATGTGGGGCATCAGACCAGGAAAAAGAGAGTGGCATGCTGGGTGGAAATATGCATAGAAAGATAATAAAGAGCAGCTGACCCTAAGGATGTATGTAATGCTTAACCCTTCGAAAAAAGAGAGTGTGGAAGAGTGGTAAGGTGGTACAACTCCCCACTAGTGGACTTGTTGCAGTTGTATGCATCTGTTGTTCACGAAGTAGTGGAGACAAGGTTGCTCTACTGTGGGGGATATTAAAGAAATGTCTAGAGTGGACTTTCTGTACTATAGAAGTGCTGCTTCTGACCTGAGAAATGATTCCAATGTCTTGGCCAGACATTAATGTAGTATGGCATTTAAAGACAGCTCATGGCAGAGAATCAACTGAATTGGCAATGAGTCTGTGGCAAAGAAACACCATCAAGAGGAAGAGCCTAAGATCATGAAAGAGACACAGAATGGGAGACAGAGGGGAGATGAAAATAGAATGACTTAGCATGGTTTTTGAAAAGTGGGCAAGTTGGTGAGCCATCCCAACTTTAATTTTAACTGTTACATTAAAATGACTTCAGCAAGAACACAGGGACATGGTTGGAAACTTGGCTAAGGTAAATTTCTCACAAACATGAAATTTATCTACACACAGAGGACCATAGACACATGGAATAAGTTACCAAGTATTGTGGTAGACAGTAGGACTTTAGGGGCTTGATCTTATTTTTAATGATTTATGTAGATAGGACTGGTGAGCTGTGTTGGGCTGAATGGCCTGTTTTCTTTTAGATTGTTCTAATTTAGTCTGAGAGACAGGTGCAACAACCTACATATGTAAATGTAAGAGTGATGACAGTGCTTAATTTTTACTTTGCTCCTTCCTTGGCACTTTGAATTCTTTGTTATTTAATCCTCCTGTGTGTGTTTAAACGATTAATGCTTTCTTATGGTTATTCAAAGTATGAAGAGATGGCAAATAGAGCATCCTTTCCTTTTACATAAATATACTGTACATAAAAAGTATGTGTGTGTGTATAGGTCAGCACAGTAGATTATTGGTGACTTTACAGTGCTGTCTGATGAATCCAACTTTCTGGGTTGGAATTTGCACCTGTACCTTATCTGAAGGTTCTTCCTTTTGTCTGTGAGTGTTTCTCTCCAGGTACTCTGGCTTCCCTACCAATTGTCTATTACCTGGTTCCATATGAGTTACGGTGTATGCATGAGTGGGCCATGAAATGGACTGGCACCTTGTCCAAATTGTGATGCCTGCTTTGTGCCTTGTGCTAAGAATGTTATAAATGCTTGTGGCCATGAATAATGACATGTTTCTGTACTATATGTATTCATGAATATATATTCTTAAATGTTCCTCAATAGAAAGCAACATTTATTTCTGACAGTTATTAGTAATACAATGATTTATTTGGGGTGCTGAATTTCATAGTTTTACACTTATAGCATTGCTGCCTCACATTACCCCTTTGGGGAATTTGCATATATTTCCAATGTTAATTTGAGCTTACACTTATTCAGTTCAAGGAATGGATGAGACATGAATGGTTGGCAAATCATATGTGTGGCTTAAAACCAGAGTAATTTGCTAACAATATTATTACATTAGCTGTGTTTACAGTGTCTATAAAATGATTTCAACCCCTTGAAAGTTTTAACATTTTATTTTATGTGATTTAAGTACAGTCCCACTGTTTCTCATGAAAACCCTAGTGATTGCTCTTGTCTCTAGGGTGATAGGAACCAAAGAGCTGCAATGCTGAAGATTATTAGAAAACTGCTGATTAGGCAAAAGCTATTCATTAGTCAATTGTTTAACTGAATTTTCTATAGGATCTCTCAGTGTAAAAGGATATCGGTTCATGACAGTTTCACTTGCTTTACATTTTTCACATCATTGAATTTTACCTGTATTTTATAGAGAATAGTCTAGAGCTGTAGAATTGGCAACATGCTAATTTTGAAAAGCTGTCTTGGGAATTAGTGTGGTGCCCCACTGTGCTAAAGCCTGCCAGCTGAGCAAGAACAAAGGCATCTCTTTCAGGTAAAGCAGTTGATAGCCTGGAGGAGTGACTTATTTCAATCAAGTAGTGGGCATTAAAATAGTAGGTATGGAAACAAGCACTCTGTTGTCACAGTTTCTGTTCATTTCCAGTGATATGTCAACATACATGTTATTCATTTGACAATTTCATTAGAGGCTGGTAATAGATGTCCATTATGATATACTAATGAAACAGAATTCAATGCATGTGTTCTTGTTTACAAAATACACAACAGTCTTTTTGATCTGTAAAAGAAAACTTTGATCTACTGGAAATAAAGCACAGATCTCCTATGTGGAGAATTTAACTCATATATTTTGAAGTTACAAGGGTTTGATTAATTAGTGTCAGAAATGATACAAAGTGATACACTTTTAAACTCTTTTGAGGTCTACATGTCATGATCTAAACATTTGCCATACACTGAATCAATATCTACTTTGTACTGTAAATCAAAGCACCTTGAATATTTTCAATTAATAAAGAAATCAAAATAAATTGTGCTTTAGTGATAATGGGCTTGCATTCATTACTGAGTTTTTATTTTAAATGCAAACTTTCATGGTACATTCTTCCTAGATCTTCATACTCATTCCTCTAAGACTTTCATGCCAACCTTCTTGTTCATTCTCTTTTTTAAAGTCTGGACATATTCCAACTATTGGTAGATTTATAGATAAACATGAAAAAAGAGACCTGCTTTTTGAATTCTGGACACTTTTAACTACGTGGTCATTTTTGTTTCTCAACCCTAGGACACATTGACAGCAGCTTATGGTCAAATACATTCTTTGCTTTTAAAATCTGTTGATAACATCTGTTCATAAACTCCGTAATTGGTCTTTTTCTCCATCCGTGTGACAAATTGCTTACATTTTGTCATTCGATTATAATGTATCTTGTTAATCACCTTCCTGTTAACACCTTAAAATTGTAATGTTACTGACATAATCCTGATGTGCAGCAAATGTATTTGCCATGTAAACCTTTCTGTAGGCCAAGTAAAGTTCAATTATTCACAGCTTTTCCAAAGTAATATTCAAGAGGCTGCAGGTACCTTCCTACACATGGTAAAATTTCTTGCACATGTGCTTTTCAGTTCTATAGGAAGGTAATAAGATAGACAGATAGATAGATAGATAGATAGATAGATAGATAGATAGATAGATAGA
>JANRMT010049829.1:50354233-50369899 GCA_026402145.1 Polypterus bichir lapradei
AGATAGATAGATAGATAGATAGATAGATAGATAGATAGATAGATAGATAGATAGATCTTTATTGTCATTGTGCAGTCGACTCAGTGTGAGGCAGAAGAGTTAAAAAGACAAGAAGAGAGAAAATAACAAACCAAATAGTAATAAAAGTATTTTACAAAATATACAAATTGTACTTGTTGACTTAAGGTCTATATTGCACATTGGGAAAGAATATGGAGCAGTTTTATTCTGAGTTCAGGGCCATGATTGCTTTTGGATAAAAGCTGTTTTTTAAGGCGGTTTGTCCTGGTTTTCATTGCTCTGTATCTCTTGCCCAATGGCAAAAGCTGGAAAAGGAAATGACCGGGATGTGATGAATCCTTTGAAACATCTATTGCTTTTTTGCGGCATCAGGAGGTGTGGATTTGTTCCAGAGTTAGGAGGGTATAACCAATTGTTCTCTCCGCTGTCCTGACAATCCTGTGGAGCGCTTTCCTTTCTGAAGAAGTGCAGCTGCCATACCACACACACAGTCCGTACGTGAGCACACTCTCAATGGAACAGCAATAAAAGGCAAAGAGCAGATTTTTGGGGGGATGGTTCTTTCTGAGGATTCTCAGAAAATACAGTCTCTGCTACACCTTCTTCAGCAGCTCCTTGGTGTTGGCACTCCAGGTCAGGTCATCCTCCAGCTTAAGGCCCAGAAACCTGAACACTGGGACCCTCTCCACACAGGCCCCACCAGTGATGAGTGGCTGGATGTCAGTTTTGTTTTTTCTAAAGTAAATAAAGTCTCCTTCATTTTTGTGGTGTTGAGGAGCAGGTTATTGACTGTGCACCACTCTGACAGCCGCTCCACCTCATTCCTGTATGCCAACTCACCCTCCTTGCCCGAGATGAGTCCGACCACTGTCGTGTCATCTGTGAACTTTATGATCTTGTTGCTGTGGTGAGTGGAGACACAGTCATATGTGTAGAGGGTTTAGAGGAACAGGCTGAGCACACAACCCTATGGCATCCCTGTGTTGAGGCTGAGAGCAGTGGATGTGTGGAGACCCAGCCTGACCCTCTGGAAGTGACCAGACAGGAAGTCCAGTATCCAACTGCAGATGAGTGATGGAAGTCCCAGATCTGCCAATTTGGACACCAGTCGTTGTGGGAGGATTGTGTTAAACGCTGAGCTGAAGTCCAGGTGCATCAGGGCACCATGAAGGGCTGTGGCCACAGCATCCTCTGTGGATCTCTTTGCTTTGTAAGCAAATTGAAATGGGTCCAGGTCTGCTGGCAGGCAGCTGATGATATGGCTCTGCACCAATTTCTCAAAGCACTTCATGATGACAGATGTCAGTGCCACTGCGCAGAAATCATTCAGACTGTTGGTGATGGATTTTTTTGGCAGCGGAACAATGATTGAGGACTTGAGGCAGGATGGGACAGTGGCCTGGGACAGGGACTGGTTGAAAATCCTAGTGAAGATTCCGGCCAGTTGATCTGCACAGTCTTTCAGCACCCGTCTCATATTCCAGGTTTGATTCTTTCCCTGGACCCCATGTAGGTTCATAATGTTTTATAGTGGTGCCATATCTGTTGCAGGTGCCAGGGAGGAAGGACAGGCATCCTGGCCAGGATAAAGGGTGGATTCATACACGGCTAAGAGGGCATAATAGATGAATTGGGCGAGCAAGCTTACCAGGAGCAGTTCATTCCCCCATATGACAAGTGGCAGTGTTTCTCAAGGCTGGACCAAATTAAGACACCGACAGGGTGGCATGGGAGTTGGGGTCCTGAAATATAGCCCTGTCAAGGTTTTTGAATACCGCCAGTGGAGGGTATAAAACCAGAAGCAGTTCCCAGGTCGAATTTAAAAAAAAAAATAAAAAGCACAATCTGGGTTGTACACGAGCCAGAGCAACGCTCTTAGAGGTGTATTGGGGCATTTTTGCTGGTGTTCTTGGGAAGAAGATGTTCGGAGTAAATAAAGATAGAAGGAAGAAAGATCTGCTAAAAAAAAAACCTGTTTTTTTCCATATACTGTAACGGCCAACCCCTTACCCAGCCGGCAGCTACACCTCCAAGACCTGTGGCCTGGATAAATTACTGAGGTGAATCTTATAAAATCAAGCCGTACCTCTAACAAATACAATTTTCCTCACAATCGACAGATTAAACATAGGCACACAAAAGCAGATATGTAAAAATAAATATAATATGTAAATGAAATAATAATGAAAAATGCAAATTTCACACACACAAAAAAAAAAAAAAGTATATATATATGTATATCCCTCCACCAAAGTAAACAACGTGACAACACTATATATACAATAACAAAACCCTCCCTTGTCCCAGTGACATATAACAACCACAAAACACAAATAGATAAATGGATACGGAAATGCCAATGATCATGCATTCGAGTGCGAGTATAAAACTGTCCTGAATATGGATGACTGTTTGACAGATAAGTGATTTGTTTGAATTTCCCAGAAAAATAGCAGATGGTGGACAATGTAGTTCAACCCCGGGGTCTCTGGCGATGATTGAATTGATGTAAGTCCGGCAGAATGAAAAACAAACAGGATCCCAAAGCGTGATGTAGAAAATAGCAGGTACTGGTGGTTCGTGGTAATGAATTGTGACCTCCGTCTTTCTCCTTCCTCTTCTCTGTTCCCTCCTGATTGGTTATATAGTGATGAGCTGGCTGTACTTGATTAATTGTGAACAGGTGCTTTCCATCTAGGGGCTGCGGTCTCCCTCCATCATCTGTCCCCTCTGTACTTACGGGGACGACATTCACTGACACACACATGATAGACAGCAAACGGGATGATGGAAACAAAACGCACTCAGTACAAACATTGAAAAATGCTATTGCTATGTAGCCCCGTTATATTACGTGTTTCAAGTTTTAAATTGGTTTTAAATAATAAAATATCAGTTCCACACCGTGTAATATGTGTAAAACTGGATTAAAAAAATGTATATTTTATTGTATAGATGTAATAGGTTTGGAAATTCAGCATCAAATTGTCCAATATAAAAGAAATTGCAACAAGTACGATGATGTTGTAATGTAAATGAATGATATGCAAAATTCCTTCACCTACACTACCACTTATGAAATTATTAGCTAAATCAGAAATTTCTACAAGTATATTTGAAGTTAACAGAATCTGTATTACTTACTTAACTTGGGGTAAACACTCAGTCAGTTAAAAGGTTGAACTCCACATTAGCTTAATGCAGAGGTTATTCTGATGTTTATGAACCCTATTCCTACTATTGATATTTCTCAAACTCATAATTAGTTCCACCAAACATTACAATCAAGTAAATTCTCTTGTTATTCTGATGTGATCCAATTATATCAAAACTGTACTAATAAAACAGGAAATCATGAGTATTGTACTAGAGATACAGACAATATTGGACAAAATGAATTAAAACATTTGCGGCTAAGTATATACAATAAAATCCCAAAACAAACAGTGCTAAATACGCAAAAAACAATCCTTAAATGAACAGACTTGTGGTTACTAAATTCATACATAAATATCAGGAAATTCTCAAAGCTGCTGTTAGTAAACATACAGTATTGATATGAGCTCAGAAACGTATATTCGACCTGCAAATCAAAAAGGATATTTGCCATGGCTCCGGAATTTCAATGATGGGTTTAATATAATTTACACATTGATTAAGAATCTAATAAAGAAAATCTTGCAGTGTCCATTAATATGTCCATATTGTTGTGCATTGAAATGGACTGATGACACACCTGGAATAAGTTGCAGAAGTGGAGAAATCAAATTATCACCTTTTGTAGACCTGCCAGAGTCTATTAAAAGTTTAGCATTTGGTTTACACCCATTTTCTCAGCGCTATAAGAGTATATAATAGTAGTACATTTCCTGCAAAAAGAATAAGTGAATGCAACTTCATGCCAGATTTTAAAGTTCAATCAAAGGTATACAGTATCACCATTGTCTTAGGAAATTTCCCAGGTGAAGCCAGGTAACAAAGGCTAGTATACTGTATACAAGAAAAAATGTTTAGCATACAATCTAAGTATTCTGCTATGACATTTTTACTCTGTCTGATACATACCAAATCATCTTAACTATTAATTAACCTACGAAATTAGTTGTAGTCTCTTCTTTTGAAAAGTTTATTATACAAGACAGATACAATTGCTTAACATATTTCACAATCATATTTTTTATTTGGGGTTAAAAAGGCACAAGCTTTAAGAATGTTGCTGCGTTAAATTTTATGGAATGCTAATGCACTGAAAGTGCATGCACTTATTTTTAGGAAGTCACTGAGCACTGGAGAGATTCCGAAGGACTGGAAAATGGCAAATATCATCCCATTATATAAAAAGGGTGACAGGGCAGATCCAAGCAACTATAGGCCAGTAAGCTTAACATGCATCACAGGAAAATTAATCGAAGGAATTATTAAGGATAAGGTTGAGCAACACATGGCAAGGACAGGAGTTATTCTGAACAGTCAGCATGGGTTCAGAAGAGGGAGGTCGTGTTTTACTAGCATGTTGGAATTCTATGAGGTTGCAACAAAAGCATATGATCAAAGTGGAGCTTATGATATTATTTATCTGGACTTTCAGAAAGCATTTGATAAGGTGCCACATGAGAGGTTGAGCATCAAGTTAAAAGAAGTGGGAGTTCAGGGTGATGTTTTTAGATGGGTGCAGAATTGGCTCAGACACAGGAAGCAGAGGGTGATGGTGCGAGGAACCTCATCAGAACTGGCCGATGTTAAGAGTGGTGTTCCACAGGGGTCAGTGCTATTGCCGCTGCTATTTTTAATATATATAAATGACTTAGATAGGAATATAAGTAACAAGCTGGTTAAGTATGCAGATGATACCAAGATAGGTGGATTAGCAGATAATTTGGAATCCTTTATATCATTACAGAAGGACTTGGATAGCATACAGGCTTGGGCAGATTTGTGGCAGATGAAATTTAATGTCAGTAAATGTAAAGTATTACACATAGGAAGTAAAAATATTAGGTTTGAATACACAATGGCCGGTTGGAAAATCGAGAGTACACCTTATGAGAAGGATTTAGGAGTCATAGTGGACTCTAAGCTATCAACTTTCCAACAGTCAGAAGCCATTAAGAAGGCTAACAGAATGTTAGGTTATATAGCACGATCTGTGGAGTACAAGTCCAAGGAGGTTATGCTCAACCTTTATAATGCACTGGTGAGGCCTCATCTTGAGTACTGTGTGCAGTTTTGGTCTCCAGGCTACAAAAAGGACATAGCAGCACTAGAAAACGTCCAGAGAAGAGCAACTAGGCGCATACCAGTGCTACAGGGGTTGAATTATGAGGAAAGATTAAAAGAGCCGAGCCTTTACAGTTTAAGCAAAAGAAGATTAAGAGGTGACATAATTGAAGTGTTTAAAATTATTAAGGGAATTAGTACAGTGGATCGAGACTTGTATTTTAAAATGAGTTCATCAAGAACACGGGGACACAGTTGGAAACTTGTTAAGGGTAAATTTCGCACAAACATTAGGAAGTTTTTCTTTACACAAAGAAAGATAGACACTTGGAATAAGCTACCAAGTAGTGTGGTAGACAGTAAGACGTTAGGGACTTTCAAAACTCGACTTGATGTTTTCTTGGAGGAAACAAGTGGATAGGACTGGCGAGCTTTCTTGGGCTGAATGGCCTGTTCTCGTCTAGAGTGTTCTAATGTTCTAAAGTAATTAAAAGCTTCTAAAACATTAGATTAAGCATAAATTAGAATGTTAAGAAAATAAGATAGGTCAAGGAAATAGTTAACTAAAAAATCAGTCATATTGCATTATTCTTTAAGCGTACAGCAGAATTTCTAGTCTGAGAAAAGAACAGAATTGACGTACAGAAACCAGCTTAGAACAGGAAAAGAGTGAGAACACCTGTGTCCAAGGCAGGGAAGCTAAGGAAACAATACCACAGACAGAAGATGGTTCTGGTAGGCATGTACAGAAACCAGCTGGATTGATGAATCAGCAGAAAGGCAACAAAAGGCTTTTGCTGTAAGCAAGGTCACACTGATGTTATGCATGAACAAAACATTAGTATATTCAGACACTAGTAATAAATATAGAAGAATATATTAGAAATTAACTTTAGCATAGAAATAAAGGCAAATCAAGCATGCCAATCAATGATTAAATGAAAGCATATACCATATTTCTTTTTAATTAAAGCTTTGGGCATCAGGCAACCCGGCTCAAGTCCGAGAAAGAGGAAGTGATGAGAGGAAAGCCCATATATGGAAGATGAATGTCTGTACCGGCCTTGGCCAGTGAAAGAAATGAGCAAAACAGAAACTAGAAATGAACAATAGACAGTGAAATACTAGGGGCCCAGCTGCAGGGAGACGAGAAATTGGCCGGAAAGGAGTAGAAGGGAATCAGAGGAGAACAGCAAATGAGCTAATTGAATGAGGTCAAAGTGATAAGAAATTGTTATATAAACTTCGATTGCTGCAATGTTCAGGGCTCAATCTCATTCGGCCGAATTGGGTTGAGTCTGTGTTGATTTATTGTAATAAAGCTCTAAAACTCTGTCTGTCTATCTCGTGTCCTAATAGCCTTTATTTTCAGGTAAAAAGCCTTCTGGTGACGAATTTTTCGCCACGACATATTGGTGACCCCGAACACTTAAATGGAATGTGTGGAGACTGTACAGCTAATGTGTGTGTATGAATGAGAGTGCAGTAAATTGGATACACCAATCCGGGGGACGGGCGGCTGCACGGTGCAGAATATAGCACCCTCCGATCCGGGGGACAGAGGACTGCATTGTAACGGGTAGTGTTGAAATCCTTTTAAATACTAAGGTTGCCGTGACGACAGTGAACCGTTTATAGATGGGTGTGGAATTCCTGAATTGGCACCCTTTGCTGTGGCTGTATGTTCTCCAGTGAGAAGAGCGAGATGTCGTAAAATTCTCGCTTGTCTCGAGAGGGAGCCAATCTTTGGGAAAAGCTAAAGGCAGTTCCTTCTGATTGTGCCACAGTAAAAGAGTTAATTCAGGTGCGCTTGGAGACCTATTGTTGCCGCCCTGAATTAGAGAAGGGGATTGGCCAACGTGTAAGCAGAAATTCCTGTTCGGATAAATGCTTTCAAGTTTGTATAGAGAGCTGGTGAAAGGGATCCGTGTGGTAACAGGTGGAGTGAGTGTGCTAGTACAAGGGACAGATAAGGGAATTAGAACTTTATTTTATTTTATGATTTCTCTTTTGGGTAGGTTAGGGAGGCACGCAAGTGCTGTGTGTATGGAGCGCTTTTAAAAAAAAAGCGTTGCGGCAATTGTTGAAGCACGCACAGGTGAGCAGAATGCTTGGAGCGCTTTAAAAAGCAATGCGGCGAGTGAAGCACACAGGTACAGATTGGAGAGGAATGAATGGTACAGAGGTACAAAACTAGTATAGGGCAAAACAGGGCACTAGGGATTAGCACACTAGGTGCTAAAAAGTGTGATTGAGTACGAGTGTGAATTTTAGGGTGTATAACTTTTTATGTGCAAAATAAACTATATTGATTGAGAGAATATAGAGAACACCTGTGTGTGAAATAGCTAAAAATAAATTTCACCTGGTGGGAGGAGCAATACAGCAGGAAAAATGGCTATTATTTAGAACCATAATTGTGGCTTTATATACTGTTCGGAGACACGTATAGGAAGATATAAGATGTGGGGGAAAAAAGACAGAATAGGATTGAACATTTTTATGACGTATATTCGGAGAAGAATAAAAGAACAGTGCTAAAAATAGATAAACATATACATAAGAGTGGAGGAAAAATAAAAATATTACAGATTATTGAGGAGAAACAAAAAAAAAATAGCATGAGCTGTAGATCAAATTACAGGAAGAGTCCTGTGCAAATACTGGAAGGTTGAGACTCAGGAGAAAGATAGTACATATTTATTACTGTGATTGTAAGTTGTGGGAAAAGTTAGGCAGCAAAATTTATGACACAAGAAAGGATCCTGCATATAACTCATAGTGTGCATACTCATTATTGGAAAGAAGATTTTTACATAAATGCAGCAGGACAACCGCACAAATTAGCAGAAGGTACTAAAATCTTTTTACTAAAAGCAATCACAGAGATAATGAACTTGGATGAGGTACAGGAAGAGTGGTCCTATATAGATTGGGGAACTACAGTATAATTACAAGAAATTGGACGGTGAGAAAGTTGAGAGCTACTTTGGAGAAGCTAGTGGAGTCGGACAGACTTTACTTTATTAATATTCCTTTTAAAAAACATTTACAGCCGTATTTACAGAAGGGAATAAATCGTGGCTTTAAGAGAGGGCAAGGAAAGACAGGAAAAATACTGAGAAATCCTGGTGTTGAACTCAGTATAATAGCAAGAAGGGTAAATTGGTGTCTGAAAAACGCTGTTGGGAGAATTGTGCTGCCAGCAGTCACACTAAGGAAGGTCCTGTGTAAGATCAAACCTAATTTAATTAGAGATTCAAATTTAAAATTAGTGGTAGGAAGCCCACGGCTGCAGGGAATTGAAATGGATGCCAGCAAGCTGCCTGTGGATATATTGGGGCGTAACGATCCCCTCCACAAAGAACTCATTGAAAAATTATTTCAAAAATGGCATAAGAGAACAAGAGGTTTTAAAAACTGCTGGCCCCAAAAAGGTTCATTTAATCTGGAACTGTGCAAAGAAATGATAGAGCACATAAAGAATTATAAAACAGAAGATGTTAGCGAAAAAAGAGAAAGTAAGAGGAAAGTGGAACTAAACATAATGCAAATGTTTATGGGGGAAGCAATTGAAAGTAACACATTAGAAAGAGCAAGTCGGTGCTTTGATGACGGAGAGATAGGGAGTCGAACCCCATTAACACTGCCTTTAGGTATGTCGTATGAGGTCCCACTGATAGAAAGAAATGGAAAATTTAAAAGGCAAATAGCGGTGAAAAATGAGGAAGAAAAATTAGGATAAAAAGAAACAGGACAGGATGAACTAAAAGAACGAAAGATCAAATTAGCTCCAAGAAAGCGACAGACACAGAGCAGTGGAATAATACAAAGATATGGCTGTGAGTGCCGCTCCCTAACACAGGAAATGGTGGAACGAGCAAATGAGATCATCATAAAAAATATGATGGTTAAAACCTGCGCAGACACTGGCCTTAATTGGGAAAATGCTATGCCAATTGCTTTAATGTTTTATCGTTCGCAGAATAAAAGAGCGATGTATTTACCGCCACATGAAATGCTTATTGGTCGAACAATGCCTACACCTGTTTGGAGGGAACTCCCTAAAAGTCCCTCTTTAGAGCAGCTTGAGAATGAAATGCAGAGATAAATGAGGCAACTAAAAGCAAAAAACATAACAATTAAGGGCATTTGAGTAAAATGGATGAAACTGATTTTGTGACCAAATTAGAAATAACAATGAAAAACAGTAATTAGGACTTTACCATTAAATAGCAAAAGTAGCTAGGTGAAGTATAGGCAAACACACACATATATATATTTTTTTAATTGCCCCATCCCCGAATAAGGAATGATTGAGTGAGTGACTGCATGAGCTCCATTATCTCTTAGTGGTAGTAAAAATAAGCCACAGGTACGGGGACAAGTTTGAGTGTGAATGAACTCCGGACCCAAATAGTGGGTAACAAGAGACACAATAAAGTAATCAAGCACATAACGAGTGTGAGATTTTGTAAACAAGCATAGAGATACAATGAGAAGATTTTTATCAAGACAGTGTCACTGTTAGGAGTTACAGCAAATAAATATATGAAAGCCAAAGTAGTTCAATAAGATGAATATAAACTAAAGAACAGAGAAAGAGCATATTACAAAAATATATCCAGAAAAGCATTAACGTAGTTCACTTAACAAGATTTCTTAAAAATAAATTTAATACTATGATTTAAATACTTTCAGTTGGCATGGGTTTCATTCCTTGCAGCAGTAGGATTACGTAAAAATATCAAGAAGCATAATTAGGGTTAGCACAAGAAAATTAGGAGAAGTGTGAACATTTGGGAGATTGGAAAAATATTATGATTAAAATTTGGATATTAAAATGTGAAGTTTTGAAAAAGTTAACTTGATTCAAATACTTGTGCCTTATGTTACTCCCTGTCAAAAAACAATTCAAACTGTATTTACAGTCTGATAAGTAAAGCAGCCTTCAGAAAAATGTAGGAGGAAAGCACCAAAAAAGAAAAATTAAGCAATACAAAAAAATGTGTGAGTATATATATATTATGTGTGTAAATATGTATGTATCTGTACATATATTGGTGGGGAAAGAATAATATGCATTGAAAAGAAAAAGTGCACTGTATTTAACTTCAAAGGTACCTGGCGTTCGCTAATGTCTGTGTGTGTGAATATGTCTGTGCTGAACTTATTCAATGTGTATGCGTATACATTATGTGTGTGCGTGAGCGTTAATTGTTCTCTGTGTGTCTGTGTGTATGTACATTTGTGAGTGGAAGTAAGAAAGCGAAACATGGAAACCTCTGGGTAATGTAGTTTAATTATGATTTGCTGAAACTGCCTTGTGCATATAAATTTCCAGAGCTTGTGAGTAAATATCGGGTTAAAATGAATTTTGTATATAAATTTCCAGGGCTCTGAGTAAATATGGGTTAAAATAAATTTGAGTATGTGTAACATTTGATAAAATGAAAACGCATCCACTTTTAATTATACAAATGTTTATAAAATATGCGAGGCATCTTTCCTTCGGACCCTGATCAAGTATTAAGGAAAAATGTTCTTTTGATAACTATAACATACAAGGGAAACAATGTCTTTTAATCTTCTTCTGTCCTTTTCTTTTTCTTGTGATGTGTGTATATGAAATTGTGCATTATGGGGATTATTACAGTGGAGTGTGTGGTGGTGCAGTGGTTAGCACTTATGCTAAGATTCAAGGTTATATATGATTTGTGTTGAGGCTTACATGTTATTTGTTTTGAGTTGATATTCTTAGTGACAGTTTAGCCTTTTTTCTGGGAGTGCCATCTTGCCATGGTATCGAACCACGTGATTTCTCAATAGTTGGATTTGCCATTGTTGTCGCAGGAATGGATCGCCACGGAAGCAATTCCTCGGTGTCGCTGAGTCATTTTGCCAATGGAGTCTCCTTGATCTAGAAACCAGCGCCATTTAGAGCTGAGCAGGATTGTGTTATGTTTCCAAGGGTTAACACCAGCTAATGTCATGAGAGGCAGTTTTATGTTCGTTTGTCCTGAGTGGTAATGTTAAGTGAGAATGGAAATTGCTCTTCTTCAGAGTTCATTTTTCTTTCTAATTCCTTTTGCTGCATTGTTTCCAAATATAGTGTGTAATAATAAATAATATGTAATAATACAGTATATAATAAATACTGGGGTAAGGTTGAGTGTGATACAATGGTTTGGGTGATTTTGTGTATGTTATATAGTGCATTAAAGGGATCCTTATGAGTGAATGATAAACAAGTTCAAGTGTGTTTGAGAGTGGTTGTGCGAAACATGTGGTGTTGTTTGAAAGAATGAAATGATTAATATTAATGTGTATGATAATATAAATGTTTGTTGAAATTAAAAGAGCTCTTAATGCAAAATAAAAAAGATTTGAACAGGTGGTGTAAAAAAGTCTCCAGATTAGGCATGATATTATATGAGCACCCCTTCCATTTGAGTACTGGCCAGACTCTGATGCAAGGAGGATTTGAATTACAAAGAGTAAAAAATTCAATTGAAGGAGACATTTTTTAAAATAGTAATGAAGCTGAAGAAAAAACAGTGGCTTCCAATCTAGGTAGTGTTCCATGCTAAGATATGCTATAAAAAAAGAGGGAAAAAGGGGGGTTAACTAAGAGAAAAACAGACTGTGCTCTTTGGAGTCAACATTCTGAAAAACATGTAATAAACATCTGAAAGATAACAATGAAAGAATGTGCAAGATAAACTGTCTTTGACAGAAGGTTACGAGGAAAAGAAATCAGTGTATGTAACTGTAATAGACTAAAAGTACTTTTTTAGTTTAAGATTCTGGGAAGATTAACTAACAAAGAAGTGGATTCTTCATTCCAAATATGGGTGGGAATGTCCTAATTTCCTAGAAGGCATCTTAATAAATAAAGACACATTTTGCATTATAGGGCATTTTGATATATTGATTTTTTTCCTCATCCCCTTTTTGGGTAATAAGTAACTTGCATATTTTAAATGTGAAACAGAATGGAATACTGGTGTCACAACAGAGCTATTGAAAGGTTAACTTTTTATAATTTGATGTTTTAATGAAACATTGAATGAGACATTTCATTAAGATTCTAAAACCTAAGATCCCAATGTACAGTATGTGGTACTTTAATTAATAAAATAATTAGTAATACCAGAAAGAAAACAATAATACTTGGGATACATTTAAAGAAACTTTAAGCTTTTAGATGGCAGATTATAAGGAGCTAGAGATGGAGTCAAGATTATTTTTGCTGCTAAATAACCTTTGAAATAATTTAAAGGACTTTGAGTGGGAAGGGATAAAATATTTTACTTCACTGACCTTGCTAATCTTGGATATGGTCCAAATATACTCAACAATGAACATCTTGTGCCAAAAGAAAAATGTTCTTAGGACTTTACACATTTGAACAATGCTTTATAATTAGATACATGGGAGAGGAAATGTGGAGCCTAACTGTTTTTGTTATATTTAATGTCAAAAAGGAAAAAATAATTAAGAATTTACCCGTCCAGATTGTGGATTTCTTTCTTGACTCTGCTTACTATGCTAACTATGAGATGTTCTCTGGAGGTTGCTGGTATACATTAACAATCATATAAGGGAAGGGGTACAATGAACACTAAGACAAATCTATACTAATAAAAGGCAAAGCCCTCACTGACTGACTGACTGACTGACTGACTGACTCATCACTAATTCTCCAACTTCCCATGTAGGTAGAAGGCTGAAATTTTGCAGGCTTATTCCTTACAGCTTCCTTACAAAAGTTGGGCAGGTTTCATTTCGAAATTCTACGCGTAATGGTCATAACTGGAAGCTGTTTTTCTCCATTTACTGTAATGGAGATGAGCGTGAAACCCGTGGGGGCGGAGTTTCATGTGACATCATCACGCCTCCCACGTAATCACGCAGTACATAGAAAACCAGGAAGACCTCCAAAAAGCGCTGAAGAAAACATGCATTATATAATTGAGAAGGCAGCGAAACAATAAGAAGCGAGCGAGTGACATATACAACCATATTCATGAGTTCTGCTACTTCGGAAACAAAGCACGATGTAAACCTACACTTTAAATTAACTTCATAGACAGGCTGCCGCTGGCGTTTGTAATTTAGTGCCTGCCCATATAAGGCCGTCCGTCAGCGGCAATCCAATAGCAAACTCCCACTAAATATTCACGGGTGAAGGACTGTGCTTATGCATAGGAAGATGAGATGGTCAGGGTGGTGTTTGGCACAAACTCAGCGAAACTGCGAGAGAAAGTTTTAAGTGCCGGGACTTAGGTAACATTAGATACAGCGATGGACATAGCACGACATGGCACCAGCACAGCTGGGAAGCTTCGATGCATGTACACCGAGCAGCTCACGTGAACTGACACAGTGCACAGACAAAAAGCAACAGTTCCAAATAGCGCTGAACAAAAACTGAATTACACAATTGAAAAGGCAGCAAAAAAATATGAAGCGTCTGATACATACAAGATAAGTATGTAATAAGTGCAGCTACTGCAGAAACAAAGCACACGGTGGAAAAAGTGAATGTCCCGCTAAAGGAAGACAGTGTTAAAAAAAAAACCCGTGCATGCAGTGTGTCAGGTCTCAGATAAAGAAGAAGACGAGCTGTTTATTGATGCAGTAAGAAACAAATCTTTTTCATAGCTTCTTTAACACACTACGTCTCCGCTGCGATACGCGGTTATATATATATGTATATATATACCCCGATCTACATTAGATACAGCCATGGACATAGCACGACATGGCACCAGCACAGCTGGGAAACTTCGATGCATGTACACCGAGCGGCTCACGTGAACTGACGCAGTGCACAGACAAAAAGCAACAGTTCCAAAGAGCGCTGAACAAAAACCGAATTACACAATTGAAAAAGCAGCAAAAAAATATGAAGCGTCTGATACATACAAGATAAGTATGTAATAAGTGCAGCTACTGCAGAAACAAAGCACACGGTGGAAAAAGTGAATGTCCCGCTAAAGGAAGACAGTGTTAAAAAACAAAACCCATGCATGAAGTGTGTCAGGTCTCAGATAAAGAAGAAGACGAGCTGTTTATTGATGCAGTAAGAAACGAATCGATGAATGAAACCTGTCATCTTTACAACGATTGACAAACACGGAATGTAACTTGAACACAACACATCCTACAAATACGAACCTGATTGAAAGAAATAATGATAATCAAATCCTTGATGACAGCAACACTCTGTAAAACTCACAAAACAATTACTGTATATTGACAGTCATGTTACGTTATTTTTAAAATGTTCCCTTTTCTTTTTCATAGCTTCTTTAACACACTACGTCTCCGCTGCGATACGCGGGTATATATATATGTATATATATACCCCGATCTACATACTCGAATAATGGATACTTTATTCGCAATCAATGATTGTTTTGGTAAAGCCATACTCAGTGTATTCATTAGATGAACGGTAAAAAAGTAAGAGCGAGGGGAGGATGACTTATTGAGGCATGCAGGCTGTAGTGCGCGTCAACTCTATCTGAATTGCGCGATCACATTTGAAAAAATATATCTTTTCAAGTTCTATTTAGTCCATATGTGTCAAACTCAAGGGCCGCGGGCCACATCCGGCCCGGCGTGTAATTATATCCGGCCCGCGAGATCATATTATATACTGTATTATTGTTATTAATGGCCCGGGTATATGAAGCGCTGGTAACACAATAAACTACAGATCCCATAATGCAGCGCTTCAGCTGCCTTGCCGAACACTTACCGCGTTAATCAAGTCTAGCTTGCAAGTTATTGCAAGAGCCTTTAAAAACCGATGGGAGGCTGAGTATATGTTTACTGACATTGCCGGTAAACCCGTGTGTCTCATTTGTGGAGCTAATGTGGCTGTAATTACAGAATTTAATCTAAGACGGCACTATGAGACAAAACATCAGGGTAACCTGAAAGACCTGAATGCAATGCAGAAGATACAGAAAGCAGAAGAATTAAATAAGAATCTGACACTTCAGCGGACGTTTTTACCCGTGCAAAATCACAAAGTGATTTCAAGTGAAGCTGCTTTTATGGGAGACACAAATGCACCAGTGCAACTTGCCCCACTTTCCCTGTTGCCAAGTAATGTTGAACCAAGTCGTCACTACGGTGTTCCCAAATACGCACTTTGCTGATAAACTGAGCGCACTGAGTTTGCATGGCGCTTTGGTGACTTTGAAGAACAAAAAAAGTCCGTCTACATGCGGCTCGAACCTTGTGCATGTTTGGTAGCACATATCTGTGTGAGAAGCTCTTCTCAGTGATGAAGACTAACAAAACAGCACACAGGAGTCGCCTCACTGATGAGCACCTGCAGTCCATCCTGAGAATCTCCACAACACAGAACCTCACACCAAACATAAACGAACTTGTTGCCAAAAAAAGATG
>JANRMT010049829.1:50390692-50484816 GCA_026402145.1 Polypterus bichir lapradei
AGATAGATAGATATAGATAGATATATAGATATAGAGATATAGATATAGAGATATATATAGATATGGGAACAACACTCATATCAATGAGAAAACAATTACATTGACAATCATGTTACGTTATTTTCAAAATGTTTCCTTTTGTTTCTCTTTCCTTCTTTAACACACTACTTCTCTGCTGCCAAGAGCGGTTATTTTGCTATATATATATAGAGATATATAGATATAGAGATATAGATATATAGATATGGGAACAACACTCATATCAATGACAAAACAATTACATTAACAATCATGTTACGTTATTTTTTAAATTTTTCCTTTTCTTTTTCATACCTTCTTTAACACACTACTTCTCCGCTGCGAAGCGCGGGTATTCTGCTAGTATATATATATATGTGTGTGTGTGTGTGTGTGTGTGTGTGTGTGTGTGTGTATATATGTAGATATGTATGTATACGTTTATATATGTGTGTGTGTATGTATATATATATGTATTTGTGTGTATATATGTGTGTGTGTGTATGTATGTGTGTATGTATATGTATGTGTATATATGTAGATATATATATGTATGTATATATGTGTGTGTATATATATATGTGTATATGTATAGATATGTATGTTTATATGTGTGTGTATATATACATATATATTTATATATATATATATATATATGTGACAGCAACACTCATCACTCACAACAGTGACAAAATTACATTGACAATCATGTTACGTTATTTTCAAAATGTTTCATTTTCTTTTTCATTACTTCTTTAACACACTACTTCTCCGCTGCGAAGCGCGGGTATTTTGCTAGTTAGCAATAAATATAGAAAATTATATTAGAAATTAACTTTAGCATAGAAATAAAGGTAAATCAAGCATGCCAAGCAATGATTAAATGAAAGCATATACCATATTTCTTTTTAATTAAAGCTTAGCTTTGGAGATCAGACAACCCGGCACAAGTCCGAGAATAAGGAAGTGATAAGAGGAAGGCCCCTATAAGGAAGATGAATGTCTGTACCAGTCTTGGCCAGTGAAAGAAATGAGCAAAACAGAAACTAGAAATGAACAATAGACAGTGAAATACTAGGGGCCCAGCTGCAGGGAGACGAGAAATTGGCCGGAAAGGAGTAGAAGGAAGTCAGAGGAGAACAGCAAATGGGCTAATTGAACGAAGTCAAAGTGATAAGAAATTGTTATATAAACTTCGATTGCTGCAATGTTCAGGGCTCAATCTCATTCGGCCGAATTGGGTTGAGTCTGTGTTGTTGATTTATTGCAATAAAGCTCTAAAACTCTGTCTGTCTATCCCGTGTCCTAATAGCCTTTATTTTCAGGTAAACAGCCTTCTGGTGACGAATTTTTCGCCACGACAGCCTAAATAAGGAAATACGTTTACAGATATATTTATCATAATTTGGCTAGGTGTTTTTCTGCTCTAAGAAGGTAAAAGTCTTAGCTTCCAATCATAATACATACCTCACTAAAAGTAAAATCCACTATGTACAGATTGGGAAAGAAAAACATCCTGCCTTTTTTGTTTGTGATGGTTATTAATCCTAAAGGCATCTCAGTGTAACAGAAAAGTATCTAAACTAATATGTTTATAAATCTTATTTTGTGCACAGTTAGTTTTAAACCCTTTGGTTAATCATGTGCAAACCACTTGGAGCAAAACTGCCTAGAATATAAAGGATAATTCTTCAACTGGAGACATACTGCACAGTCTCAGAAATATTACACAGCTGTGTAATGACATTTCTGTGGCAGATATTTTGTTCAGGTAATGGTGGTCAGATGAAGAAAACAGCCCCAGAAATGTCACAGACCCTTAAGATGAGGGAATGGCCGGACGAAACAGAAAAAATTAACTTAAACAATAGCAGAATTCTGGGAATCAAAATTGAAGAAGTGTCATCTTTAGAGTGTCAAACACACGAGTATAGAAAAAAGTACAAAAAGAACTTGTGATGTTATTTTACAACTTGCAAGCAAATTGATGCCTTGATTAGAAAGTTATTAATACAGAGAGGATATCAAACAAAGAATTTACAAGCCATGCCTACTGGTATTATTTGAATTTGGAAATTGTCCTGTTTGCAATACACATCTACCTGGCATGCACATAAACTGCTTCTCAGTGGCTTTCTTATCTGACCTAGTGTGAGTTTCATAACTTCACGGCAGCTTTCAATTTTAGCTCCAGCAAGCAGTCTTCTGTAATGATTTAGCACTTGTCCCTGATGATATGAAGAAATCTCTCAGGTGCCACTCTGACTTTATTTACTATATCTGGACCTCTGCTGAGCTACAGCCTTGCAATTAAACTAGTTTTTCATTTTGTTTTGTTTTTTCCACCAACTTATATCATCCTTTGCTGTAGTGTACATTTTTTTGGATTTTATTGATATTAATAATAAATAACATTCCATACAAATAAGTCAAGTTTTACAAGACGTAGTTCAAAACAAATCAACCCCCACCCATGAGAAAGAGAGCTAGGCCAGCACAGTAAAACTTCAAGCTAGTAAAAATAAGTAAATAGATAAATTAATAAATTATTAAAAATAAATAGAGTAAAAAAGGAAAAAAGAAGGGGGAGAATCTGCTTCCTCAATTAAAATGCTTATTCTAAAATGTTTTCAATTAGTTCTTGCCAGGTTTTGAAAAAGTTTTGTACAAATCCTCTAAGTGAGAATTAGATTTTTTCCAATTTCAAATATATAACTTTTAATTTAAACATATATATTGTAAAAGAGTCAATAGGAGACAGCAAAAAGGTTTGGGGTTTTCCGGCCCCTTATATTGTTTACACTCCACCGTAAACAGAAAACTTCAGGTCAACAACAATAGAAAATAAAATTTTCATATGCGCGACGCCATACTAGGCGTCGGCGGCCATTTTATAAGGGAGGAGCCGGAAGTGAAGGAATGCTGGGAAAGATGCGTGAGGGATGATGGGACCGTTGATGTCAGGAAAGATGGCGGAGGAAGGGCGGAAGTAGACATACTGCGGTCAGTCCTTATGGCGGAGCGTCTTTCATTCTGGAAAACAAAGAAACAAGGTTAGTACCCCGCCACGCCCCGCCGGCGAACGTCTTTTGAGGTGTTTTAAGGTCCCTCCGCGTCTTCCTAGTCGCGCATGTGTGACAATATATATATATATATAATTTCCAAGTATATAACATCAGTTATTCACTGACTTAGAATAGGAGAGTTAGGATTCTTCCAGTTGAGCAAGATAAGTCAATGTGCCTATAGTGCAGTAAAGGCAATTAAATCTCCACTTTAAGCCCATCTGGAAGTACACCAAACAGAGCTGTTAGTGGATTAGGAGGGATTGTGATACCAAGGCTGTCTGATAGGCATTTAAAAATTTTGGCCCAGAATGATGTTAATTTGGCCCAGGCCCAAAACATGTGACCCAGTGAGGCTGGAACTTGATTGCAGCGTTCGCAGGATGGATCTTACCCTGAAAACTTTTTGGACAATTTTAAATGAGACAGATGTGATCAATATATAATTTTGAGTTGAATAATTGTATGCTTTGCACATATGGAGCTCGAGTGAATTCTGTGCATTGCTACCTTCCAGTCTTTTTCTGAAATGTTGAGTGAGAGATCCTTTTCCCACTGTACTCTTGGATCTTTGAAAGGAAGGGACTGTAAAATGGTTTTATATATTACGGAGATGCTGTCTGAGTCCTCGAGACTAATGTAGTGTAGTGTGTATTACCTCTATCCCACTGCAAGATTACCTATTGAGCTTTGATAAAACAACAATACTGAAAATGATGTTAATGATAAGATAATGGTATGATTTATGACCAGAACACCACATCTACTGGTTTGTTCCATTTTTGTAGTGTCTTTTGCTTTGCTGCCCCTTTCCAATCTTATGAAAACATATTGAGTGTTCCTGTCTTACAAACTTTGCTGATTTCTAAAATTTTTACACTATTGCTGTTCTCTTATCCATTACACAGAATTTTCACTAATGAAACTGGATGCTACGGTATTCTCTGTCAGAAAAATCTCCTGCAGAATACGACAAGGAGTAGTATTTAATAATGGTAACCTAAGCAGTACATTTGTTCATTTCCATCACAATGATTCATGCATATTATACTGGCAATATTACTTTTTTATGATCTTATTCACTTTTTATATTATAGAAAATGCTTCCTTTCATAGCTTAATTTCTGCTCTATCAGGGAAGAGTCATGCTAAAAGAACGTACTCCCAGTCTACACCTCATTAACTCAGATATGTTTCCATATTTTTATGTTGAAAACCCCAATGCTAATGATGTTAATCACAAGTAGTAGGCTCAAGTAGTTATAACATATAACAACAATATAGATATTTAAAAAGGAAAGAGGATGAAAGCATTAAATGCTTTAGAGTGTATGGAATACATTATATGGAATTTATTATGTAGTTGGTAAAGTACACTTTCCTAAATTTGAGGTACAAGCATGAAGCTCTTTATTTCAAAATATTTAAGTTACAGTATATATACATTGTACGCTTGGTAGAAAGAATTTTTTCGGAAAAGCATTACTCTGAAGGGTGGCCTTTTAAAATGAAATGCTCCAAGTAGGCCCAGTGTTTTGCTCTGAATTTACAAACTATAATATTGCAATAAAATTCCTTCACTAGTCACTTATTTACTCCCATGGACAACATTGGTCTTATCTTTCCTCATAGAGGAAGGCAAACAGCCACCTGTAGTGAAAGTGTTAATAACATCTGAGTCTTTTTCATGTGGCAGGACTGTGGTATTCTAAGAGTGACTGATGAACTGGAGCGAGCTCTGTGCTGGATTGTGGTGAAAATACAAGAGATTTTGTGTGAAGCTCATTGTTTATCTGTGAATACTCTTCCCTGTTGAGGGCACTGGGAATTGATTGAATTAACAAAAGGCAGATACAGATAGTTACTGCTAACTGTTAATTACTAGGCTAACAGAAAGCAAACATGCTGCATTTGTACACAAAAAGAGTAGTGAAATATACTGAAGATTAATTTAATACAGTAATAAACTGAATTGCACATTGATATGCCATTTATTTTTTAGCATGACACGCAGTCAGAGAAAGCACCCCTCTGTGTGCCTGACAGGAAGACGGTGAATTTATTTAGAATGCTCTTTGGGAATATCCTGACAGTTATACCTGCAGATGCCATAGATAATACAGTTCTTGATAGCCCATCTGCATGGCAACCTCAACCAGATGTTGAAGATGACACCTTGGCATATATGTTAAATGCCCTTGAGGATGCATGCGTAGCAGTCAGGCGTGATGATTTTGCATTAAAACACAAAGGATTTACTTTCAATATGTGAGCTTGAACAATACCGTTGTTGAGTTCAGTTCTATATAAGTAATCTTCACAAAATGTGAAATGTTTTCTTCATATATTTGCATATGCTGCTTATTAAACAATGTATTTTATATATGTTTACAAAATGTGCAGTAATTTTGCTGACATGCAAGTACTCTCTAAAGTAACCAAGAATTAGCTAAAATTGAGAAAAAGTACAGGAAACACTAATCATGTTGCAAAGATGCCAACACTCCTATCTTAATAAGAGTGAATGCAGCTTCCTAGTATATTGAAATATTTACTGACCACCTCAGGGTCATCATATAATTATTTGCTGCAAATCTAGGCTGATCAACACGAGTATGTGCATTTGAGTTCAAGAAACGCCTGACCTGTGGAATGTGTAGCACAAAGCTTCGACAGAAGTATATGATCTACACTCTTAAAAATACTGGTTCTTTAATGGCATTGTACTGGGCTGTGTGATCTCTCATAGAACCATTGCTTGACAAAAAAGCATTTTGTTCTGATAAGGGTTCTTTGTATATGAGATTGGTTCCATGGGCTTTGAAAAGGTTCCTAATAAGTGGACAAAGCAGAAGTCATTAATGTAAGTTAGGACATAGCAGGATACTAACAGATCGAAAAAACCTGAAGGTAGCCTGTATTATTGTGTGCAGTAAGAGTCCTTTTAAAATCAAGAACCCATTAAGAAACCAGAACTTATCTTTTTATGGCTATTTATGGATCTGGTTACAGATCTAAATAATCAATGGTTCTTTATGGAAACTTCATGTTCTTTTGGGAACTAAAAATATTGCATTGCTCTGAAGAGCCACTTTGGCACCTTTCTTTTGAAGAGTTTAGGACACAAGAGTCAAACTCATATCCTACAAAGCCACAGTGGCCGTAGGTTTTTATTTTAACTACTTTCATGAATAGTAAACAATTAATTCTGACATTAATTATCTGATATTATCGCTTGTTATGAATAAGATTTATTTTTTGCTAGATTCGTATTTGGGTGTTTTTCTTTAAATAAATAAAGTACTGTAAGCAGTGTAAATCTTTAGTGCCCCAGGGTCACCACAGATGTATATACTGACAAGACATTTTCTTCCTTCCAAATGTAGCTTTTAATTAAAATATTTTATTACATGCAAGTTAAAGACTTTGCGAAGAGAAACCTGGTCAGTTTTTCTTATCTTCCCATAAGTATCTATTACATAACTTATAAATTCTAACAGTAACAAAAAAATAGGCAAGTATCTCCAAGCTACTGTTTTTTAAACGTGCACCTCAAAATAATCACTGATTTTTTGATAGGTCCAGTGCCTTCAATACCATCCAGTCATTGCTATTAAACAGTAAGCTCAGTGACATGCAGGTGAATGAGTCTATGGTGCCTTGGATAATGGACTATCTGTCCTGAGGATCGCAGTTGGTGATAGGACTGTGTCTCTGAGGTGGATGTGAGCAACATTGGAGCACCACAAGGAACTGCGATGTCTACTTTTCTGTTTACATCTGAGACTATAACTATATTATAAGATACGGTAATATCACTTCATTAATGGTGTTACACTAATAGGTTGGTTTAGACAAGGTGGGTGAAACAGAGTGTAGGAGTCAGGTGGAGAACTTTGTTTCTTAGTGCAAAGAGAATTGTCTGCATCCTAGCATCAGCAAAACCAAAGAGCTTATTATTGACTTTTGCTATACCACAGAGCTTCTATGTCCAGTCACTATTCAAGGAATGGATAGCAATGACAAGCTGCACTGCTCTAGTTTTACAAAGGAGCTATACAACAAAGGACACAACAGACTCCTTTTATTATAAAACTGCGTTCCACTAAGGTGAGTAGTGACATCGTTTACATGTTTTTTTACCTTGTGGTGTGCTTAGTGGGTAACATAACTTCAAGAGAGGCCCATTGAATCAACAAGCTGATTGAGAACCCGGGATCACTTCTGGGGCTCTTGATTCACTGGGGCATCAAAAAAGAGGATGAAGACAAAACTGCCATTATGAATAATGCAGCACATCCTCTCTTTGACACATTAACATTGAGTACTTTCAACTGAAGTGTATCAAAAAATGCTACTGGGGTTTCTGCATATCTATGGCAATAAACCTTTATAGTATTTCATTGTGACTGTTGTCTTACTCTTAGCAAAGCCAGACATTTTTTTTCTCCTTTTTGTAATTCTTGTGTGTTTGAGGTGGACTGTTGTTGCTGTTTGTTACAATATTTCTTGAGTTTCTGTTAAAAGTTAAATTTACCCTTTGGACAAATAAAATTCTATCTATCTATCTATCTATCTATCGCAGGGAGAGACTGATGCTTAAAAACCATTTCATTTTTTGGGCCATTTCTCACATTAGGAACAGTTAGAGGCTGTTGCATTAGTAGCGTTGCTTTCACAGATTGTTCATTTAATATTTTAGTGTTAAACAACTACTGGAGTTTGGCAAGAATTATGCCTTACCTTGTACTAAATAAGTCTCAAGTAGAAGACATTGAACTTTTGTAACTTTACTGTAGGTTGCAAATGTAAGTCTTTCAATGTAATTTGCACATAACACAGTCACCCATTTGGGTCTGTGCCTATTCTTGGCATTAGTGTTCTTTTCCAATCTGTAACCCAAATCCAGCTACTTTTTGACTTAAACGACATTAATCTAATTTTGTCACTAATGCAAAACTCCATGAAAACATTTTGGTGCATTTTTCCTTCCATAGATTAATGTAAAAAATGTTTATTATTATTATTATTATTATAGCAGAATACCCAGTGGCTTCACTCACTCAGTGGAAGGGGAAAATTTGTGGCTCTCATGAGGCAATGGCATTAATGCCATCTGAATAACACATCCCACGTGATTCAAATTTAACCCTCTGTGCTTGGCAGTACTCACACATGATGTCCATTTCTCCTATTGTAACTTTTGGATGTAGGCAATAATCTTTTTCAATGTTTTAATTAAATCCCTCCATATACAGACCCTGACGCCTGTGTGACGTGGTAGCCTGTGAATACTGCATCCGTCGAATTCAATTCTGTTCAGCACATTGTTGAGGTGTTTGAGAGGCCCTCAATTGTGATTGTCGTATACGTTGATCAGAGAGGTTGCGAGCCTTCTCTCTCAATCTGCTTCTGTCTCACTTTGTCTGTGTAACCTGACTCTGTGGTCATACGTAAGCACGTTGTTCGGGTGTTTGTGAGGCCGTCAATTGTGAGTGTCGTATACGTTGATCAGCAAGCCTGCGAGCCTTCTGTCTCGATCTGCTTCTGTCTCACTTTCTCTGTGTAACCTGACTGGTGCAGCAAGCCTGCAAGCCTTCTCTCTCGATCTGCTTCTGTCTCACTTTCTCTGTGTAACCTGACTGTTGTGGTCATACGTAATTTCCGTTTTAAACGCGAGTGCATTATAATATGTTCTGTGGTCATACATAATTTCTGTTTCAAACGCGAAAAGAATTTTATATATATAGATTATCATTATTATTATTATTATTATTATTGTTGTTGTTGTTGTATGCCAGGCCAACAACAGTACTTCTCCAGTATTGTCACAGCGGTACTAAGTACAAACAGAGAGTAACAGACTAAATAAATTAATTTCACACAACCTAACACAGAGGTCAACTTGTGTCTTAAAGTTGGTGATTGCAGTAACTCTTACATCTGCAGTTATGTTTGATCAAAAGTTTTACTCTGTTGAAAAAAGAATGGATTTTTCTTTTCTTTCATCAGCAGGTTAAAATTGAACAACATTCTATTCAAAGTAGAAAAGAAATGCATGTGTTTTTCATTCATTTTGCACTTTATTTAAGCATATTCTTACTTTACTTCAAGGTTTTCAATTCTATTCTTTAAAGGTATATAACCAGTTGCCTAGTTACCATTTCTTAGTAAGGATTTTTATAAGAACATGCTAAGGTGGATATAACCTTGACATTTTCATTTTATGTACAAGTTGCAGATTTAACCAAGAGCAAATAATACACTAACATAGTACCTTTATTAACGATATAAATAGAATTTAAAAAAAATAGGTACGGCAGCTTTTACAAAATAAGCAATACACTTTTGTTTGAGAGAATCTCCTTAAATATTATAATAATTAAACATATTAAGAAATTCTTCAGATATGGCTGCCATCCTGTATTTCTCAAGCACCTCTTAAAGTTGTAATTTTTTCTTTAGTTTTGCAATTCCTGTAAACACATTTTTAAGTGTGCCATATTTAAAAATTAAAGTCAGAATATGTAAACAAAATGTAAACAATGAAATTTTATAAATTATGCTTTTTTCCATAAATAAATAACAGCTGTTCAGGATTTGTAGAATAATGCAACATATGCTAAGCAACAATCAGTCCATCACTCCAACCCTCATATTTCACTATAAGTCTCTGTCAATACAGTAATATCCATAATAATACCAGAAAATCATTTCACAGATTGCACTTTTAGCATTATGAATTTGGCTTTGCTTTAAATATGTGTTTGTGTAATAATATATGTCAAGAAAGGTTGTATAATTAAAATGAATACTATAAGCCCTGTTTGAAAAGTTGGGTTATTTTACATATAAAACAATTAGACATATATAGTTTTAAATAACTGTCAAAAGAAATACTAATTAATGGAGTTTCAGTCCTGGAATTAAATTATATAAGATGTCAAATAAAAAAAAACAGTAATTTGGTTTCATTAGGAACTAAGAACTAACAACAAAACAATGGCAGAATTGAACCATTATGACTATCTCAATCTATCTCTGTAGGTTTGTGCATCATCTACTAAGCAGACTGGCTTCTCCAATGTATTTATCTCTTCTTGAACCTCCTACAAAGTACGTACATCATTTCATTTCTTTTGTCCCTTTCTGACTTAGCTGCATGGCCAATGACACCATTTCTGTTATGGGTTTACCAGTACCTTTTCTGTTTAAAGTGTTTTTTATATGTCTATAATAGTAATAAAAATATTTTTTATGTTCATAATTTTTCAGTTTTGTATCATTTTGTTTCTGGGTTGAAGTATGTGCTTTTTACATTTCTTGTGTTTTATTGCTGGATCCCCAAGAGGCAGGTCCACTTGTCCATCCTCACTTAGGAACTGCCCCCAGACCTATAAAGGCTGTGGATCCAGAAGTTCAAGGTGATTCATTTATTAAGCTCGCCACTGGTGAGTTCTCGCTTGTGTTTTGCGTTTTCTTTGTTTTATGGTTACTGAATTTTATACTTTTGCTCTGTTTTATACTACGCTCTTTGGATTACTGTATTGGGGCTTTGCTTGCTATTTGGATCCTTTATGTGCTCTTTGGAGCAGTTCTTTGTTACAGAGATTCTGTTAATAAATCTTTTTTTTAATAAAGAATGTTTGCTTGCCTATCTGTGCACAAGCCAAGATTTATGGTTACCCTCCTCTTGTTTGGCTTTTTGTGATATTTTGTGAAAATTGTTAGTTGTTTGTTAGCTCCTCATTTTGAGCCTGCTTCAGCTAAAACCAGCAGGCCACCTTGGGATCCGGCTGAAGTCAAGGTTGCTTCTGTTTGGCAGACCAAGTGGAAATCTGGCCTTTTTCTTAGCTCCTCACCATATTATGCTTGGAGGAATCTCTCCATAATGTGACAGTTCCTCTGCTGAGTCCTTAGAATCTAAGTAGTTTTCAGCAAATCGAAGGGCAACACCAGTATTCCATAGGACTTTCTTGCTTCCAACAGCTAGATTTGAAGTAGCCTTCCACCAAGTACATCCAAAGAAATCATTTCATCTTACTTGTGACATGAGAGCATCCCCTTTTCAGTGTAACCTTTGCACTAATAAGATTTTCCCCAAACCAATTTACGTTATTAATAAACAATGGGATGTAAATATACATGTTGTCTTCTAGAGTTTCTTTTCTGACATGTTTCACATGTGTCACAGGTTTCAGCATGTGTTTAGTAGTAAGATGTGTGGGGTCTAGAACTACAACATTGATAAATTCAAAATCTAATAAGAAGGTAAATTCATAATGTAATTACATGTTTTAATAAATTCAGCACAGGTTTTGCAGAAAATATAATTAGGTTTTGTTGTTTTAAATTTTAACCAAACCTTGCACTCATAAATCATGTGCAGTAATAATGTTAACCCATCAGACTTGCTGCTTTTTCCAATTCAGAAAGCTGTGATAACAAAAATAAATACAAAAAAATCAGATCTTCCTGAATCACACACAATGTATGAGGGACTTTGCACTGGCCATTACATCAACAGCATCAGACACAGAGAGGGAAACATTTCTGGATGTGTCAGCAAATTATCACAGAGCACATGGAACCACATTTCCACACTAACTCATGTTGGAGCAATATATACAGTAGATGTTAAACAAAAGTAGCCTAACGATTTATACTGTTATGTTTGCTGAAGCTTGAAAGAGAGAGAATTTAGCACTAAAGGATTATCTGCCCATGCTTTTTCTATAGCCAATACCCAAATTAAAAAAAATCATCCTGCAAAATATTTTGTTTTCATCTTTGTTCACCACAGGACTTGCCTTTTCTCTGCTTCATTAAAAGACATATGTAAACTGCCTTATAGTCACATGTGTTGGGTACAAATTCTAGCAGCATTATAAAATACCAGCACTTTTGAAATTTTATGCATGCAAAACAGGACGATAATATTACTAATTACTTATCAATATTGATCACTTTTCTTATACTTAATGAGTGAAGATACTATGAAGTGTGCAATATAATGCAAAATATTGTGGAATATAGTACAGTCTATATTCTTGACAACTAAACACTTTCAAGTTGTTAGTTTACTTTTTTTAAAGAAAAAACAGGAATTTCCTGCAAAAAAAATGCACTTTTAAGGTTGGCAGAATGAATTGGTGGCTGGATGGAAGACCCCCAGTGTAGGAGTTGAATCTGGACCCTGGTTCAAATTGAACTTAGTTTGTGATGCAGGTAACTGTTAAAAGGAGCCCAACTTTATTATCTGCTTAATTTGTGCTTAAGTTTCATATTTTTAACTTATGAGTTTATACTTAAGGCTGTAGGTGTTATTTTGTTATTCACAATTGTAAAGGCATTTTTAGTCATTTTATAGCAAAAATACATAAAGCTTAAGAGAAAAAGTCATATTTTAAGGCATAATCATTGTTGTATTGTAATGCTTAGGCTAAGATGCCTGTTGATGATCCCAGCCCAGGAAAAGCCCATTGTCTTGCAGACCTTGAGAAATGGAATAAACGCGCAAACCCTTTACACATAGCATACTTTTAGACACATTTTAAAAGTTACATATTCCTAAGGGGAGTGGCATGGTGACGCAGTGGTAGCGCTGCTGCCTCGCAGTTAGGAGACCCAGGTTCGCTTCCCAGGTCCTCCCTGTGTGAAGTTTGCATGTTCTCCCAGTGTCTGCATGGGTTTCCTCCAGGTACTCCAGTTTCCTCCCTCAGTCCAAAGACATGCAGGTTAGGTGCACTGGCAATTCTAAATTGTCCCTGTTGTGTGTATGTGTGTGCACCCTGCCCGGGGTTTGTTTCCTGCCTTGTGCCCTGTGTTGGCTGGGATTGACTCCAGCAGACCCCCATGACTCTGTAGTTAGGATATAGTGGGTTAGATAATGGATGGATGGATGGACATATTCCTAATCTAATGGGGCTATTAATCAACCTAGTGGACTGGGTTAATTGTGGTTATTTAAAGAATCAATGTTTGTCATTTTCCGTTACTAACTGGGATTAACTAATCACATTAAAAGTTTTTTGATTATGTAATGAATTCCTTGGAATTGTGATGTAATCAATGAAGTGTATAAAAAGATCATGACAAGCTCCCCTCCTTTGTAACACTTGCTAATAAGTTGTTTGTGCTCCAAGGGTTACCTCTTTCAAGACTTAGATAATAAAGAAGAAAGACTGATGCTTTCTCCTGACCGTGTTTAGTGCCTATATGGGACATCCAGTGGGGGGTGCCAATTAAATTATGACATTGTCAGCATCAGTGAATTAAAAAAAAAAAAAAAAAAAAAGATGATATCAGCAAGCTTTAAATAAATACATATCAAGTACAACATCAGTTTGTAAATATAACTGCAGTCCAAAAACAAATGACCATTGATCATTTGACAATCATAATGTGGTTTGTGCAGTGTTAAGCACTGCTGCCCCACAGTTGCAGAATGCTGGGGTTAAATCCCAGGCTCATCATTGCCTGAGCATAGTTTACTTATTCTCCTCATACCTCTATGTTTTTTTATTTTGTTTTTTTTTTTACTCCGGGCATTACAGTTTTCCCTCCACATCCCATAAAGGTGCATATTAAAGTAGTCCCAACCAATGATTTTCTTTCCAGTTACGCTATAGGAATAAAAACCCACTGATTGAATATCAAAATTAGTTTTGTGTTGTGGTTAGTCCTGCAGTCTCACCATTCCACAGGCCTGTGTTGATATCAATGCCCAGTCTCTGTATATAGAGAATGTATATACATACATACATCTCTATACAAACAGAGAATGTAGTTTGTACTTTCTCTCTTTGCCCTGTACTTTGGCACCCAGTACTTTGGCCAAAACTGGAAAAAGCAAATGCATACAGTACCTGTAATACAATCAAAGTCAAATTTCAGATCATGTTGTGTGCTTGTATGGGAAACAATCATGGTTTAGTGATTAGCACTACTGAATCATGGATCTAGTGACCTGGATTCCAGTCATGGTTCTTATCAATGTTTGTATAAAGTTTACATGTTCTCTCCATTTAATTCCATTACACTGGTTCTCCTGTCTCATCTCCATTAATTGGCAATGCTAAATTGCCCTTGTGTTTGTTAGTATGTGAATGGGCACTGAGATCAACTGACACCCTAACAAGATTAGATTCCTGCTGCCAGAATAGGGAGCATAACCTGAAAATGGGATTAAGCAATTTTAAGATAGTTAAATCGTTCAGAATTTGTGTGTGTGTGTGTTGTGACCGGTGTCACCGCTGGTTGGTTGCCCATAACAGTTGCCCATAATGGTGCTGACTGTCACACATGTGCAGTTCAGTAGTTCCCCTGCTCCTTTTTTCCTCCTGCATTGCATCGCCAGCTTCACACTCTTACACTCTTAACTGTAAACTGTCTGTTAAACAGTGAACCTATGGCAAATAAATACAGATGCCCTTCAGAAACTCCCTCTTAAACAGTATTTCAATGAGAAACATAAACACTCTTACCCACTCTCTTTGTGGGATTAGCTGAAGGTTTTCACAACATGCTTCTCGCATCAGGTTTAGAACATTTAAAAGGCCGAGCCCCAGGCAACCTAAATGCTCACTCTCCTGTCCTCTCTCCTTCAGTCTGCGTCTGCTCCAGTCACTGCTTCTGAGCCATTGAACCTGCTTGATGAGAATTTTGTGTTCTTTTGACCAGGGCAGGGGAGCAGGGCCGCCACATTTCACAGCTGCAACCTGTGTGCTTCTGCTGTTGACAAACCCCTTCTGAATAAGGTCTTGTGTTTGTACCTGCCAGTTCAGCCATAAAAATTTTGTTCCTTTGAAACCTGATCCCTTTTCCAGTCTCCTGTGCAACTCTGTGACCCAAGCTTGACAGTGTATTAAGGAGATCCACATTTACTGGAAAAAAGAGCATAACCGGTCAGTGTCCTCTCAAAGACTGTTTGGAAGAATAGTCCTATATGGAACGGTATTCATTTGGGAGAGTCAGTAAAAACAATTCACAGATGTTAAGCTTATATGACACTTCTATTTGATGAGCATTCAGTAACTTAAAAGTATAGCAGTTGGTACAGACCATTTAATAGTTCAAAGGGATCTTGATACATGCAGCATGCAGTGTGTATTAAGCTGAAAAATTATGATTAGCAGCTGTTCACGCAGTAATTTCAAACTTTATAAACATAAGAGTAAAAAAGAACTATAAATAAACAAATTATATTGTGTGACGCACGAGCGCATGGGGAGTAGCTTAAGGACCCGACGTGCACCATGACAAGTCGTGCCAGGGGGCAACAGCGGGGTACTAACTGCTGTCTTTTTGTTTCCTCAGAAAGAACGAAGCACTGCTGCCATAACTTCGCCCGGACGACTAAAGAAACGCACCACTTCTGGATCCCTTTCTACCCTCTGGTCCTGGCTTGATGACATCAATTACCCATCCACCACCACAATTTTTCCCAGCATCACATTGTTTTCATTTCCGGTCCGACCCTATAAGTTGTCCGTCTGCCAACCCATATATGTCTGATGATTTTGTTTTGGAAAATATTTGACCTTTGCTTTACAGTATACAGGGCTAAAAACCTCAAATCTTTATGCTTGTTTTTGTAATTTCTTACAGTGGTGTAGTCGGCAGGATAGAAGCCCGAGAAAATGTCAGAAGGGCAAGACCTGAACGCAGTTCTCACTACTTTGGAAAATGAACTTCAGGCTGCTGGACCAGGCAGCCACGAAAACCAAGAAGCTGGCGGAGACCAAGAGATGGCTGGCAGTGGCAGAAGCGGTAAAGCTGGAGCCCACACAGCCTCCACCACCTCCTATCATCCCTCTCTCTGAGTTGGATGATATTGAGTCCTATATGTCGGTTTTCGAGAGGTCTGCCGCTCGGAACCAGTGGCTGAGGGCGGAATCGCATATTAAATCGCATATTAATCAGATCACTAGGACAGCATTTTTTCACCTAAGAAACATAGCAAAAGTTAGACCTCTTATATCATTGAAAGATGCTGAGAAATTAGTTCACGCTTTTGTTTTCAGTAGACTAGATTACTGTAACGCACTCCTCTCAGGACTACCCAAAAAAGACATAAATCACTTGCAACGAGTGCAGAATGCAGCTGCTAGAATCCTAACTAGGAAAAGAAAATCCGAACATATTTCTCCAGTTTTAATGTCACTACACTGGTTACCTGTGTCATTCAGGATTGACTTTAAAATTCTGCGTATTGTTTATAAAGCCTTAAATAATCTCGCCCCATCTTATATATCGGAATGTCTAACACCTTATATTCCAAATCGTAACCTTAGATCCTCAAATGAGTGTCTCCTTAGAATTCCAAGAACAAAGCTTAAAAGAAGTGGTGAGGTGGCCTTCTGCTGCTATGCACCTAAAATCTGGAATAGCCTGCCAATAGGAATTCGCCAGGCTAGTACAGTAGAGCACTTTAAAACACTGCTGAAAACATATTACTTTAACATGGCCTTTTTATAACTTCAATTTAACTTAATTTAACTTTATCCTGATACTCTGTATGTTCAATTCTTCATAATAGCTATTCATGGTGGCTCTAAAATCCGTACTGACCCCTACTCTCTCTTCTGTTTCTTTTTCCGGTTTCTTTGTGGTGGTGGCCTGCGCCACCTCCACCTACTCAAAGCTTCATGATGCTACAACAATGATGGATGGATTAAAAGGCAGAAGTCTACGTGACCATCATCATCAAGTCCTTCCGTGAGAACCCTAAATCCAAAGTGGACTGTTTCATTTATGTTAGGTAGAATGCCCAGAGGGGACTGGGCAGTCTAATGGTCTGGAATCCCTACAGATTTTATTTTTTTCTCCAGCCGTCTGGAGTTTTTTTTTGTTTTTTCTGTCCCCCCTGGCCATTGGACCTTACTCTTATTCTATGCTAATTAATGTTGATTCATTTTGTTTTCTTATTGTGTCTTTTATTTTTCTATTCTTTATTATGTAAAGCACTTTGAGCTACTGTTTGTATGAAAATGTGCTATATAAATAAATGTTGTTGTTGTTGTTGAATGGGCGTCCATACTGGCGCTGTACTTGAAGGGCACTGCGCAGCAGGCTAATCACGTTCTGCCTGAGGAGGAAGCCACCAATTATGTCCTCCTGAATGCCGAAATCTTTAACACTAGAATTACCAGAGCCTACAAAAATCTCGTAAATCCGTCCCACCTTAAATCGCTTCTTAAAATCGTTCACAGCTCTCCACCAGCGTCCTTTGTCATCTAAATGTGCTGATAAAATCAGGCTGCAAGCAGCCGGCTATTCCATCCCCCCACTGACTTAGAACTTGCACAAACTTCTCCCAGCTCATGCCTTGATTGATTTTCTGGGAGTGAAGTGGAGTTTTAGAGTGGAAATAATAGATCATTGTTTGGAACACAGGCATTTCATGTCTGTTCTGTTTCTACAGTAATCTGTGTAAACACATTGTTAAAACAGAAGCGTTGTTTATATTCTAGAAGTAGATGACAAAATGTAGGCATAAACTATATAATGTATGAAACCTGAAGTCCAAATATAAAAGAAACACTTTCACAAAAGGTACAAATCTAACACAACAATTACACTTTTATTCAAAAATATAACTGCAGAAACAAAAAGCCGCCTTAACATGTGACATTGACAGCTCTTCATTCTGAGTGCCTCCGTGGCATAATAGAATCAGCTGCTGCCTGCTAATCAAAAGGTCGTGAGTTCAATCCTGCACCTCTCCATTTTGAGAAGTAAACTGCTCTTAGTCAAGAACATGCAGGTGGCCAGATGCTGTGTGCTACAACATGCTGGCGGTGATCAACGCACATTTTAAAAAAAGAAAGAGACAAATATATGTGACGTTTTGAAGAAATCATTTTATGACACGATTTACCTTTATTTATTTACTTACTTCCTAAAGCCTAAAGTCACAAGTAGTGTGCAGAGGGCATGCACAAAAATGTGTGTAATGCCACGAAAAGTGCCTGCTGACACTTCAGTATGCAAGCAATGGTATGTGCATTCTTGCTCCGATGTAGAAGGGAGCTGAGTTTACCTCTGTTACAGCGCATCTATGTGAAAACAGCAGTGTCAGATGCGGGGGTGGGGTGTGTTTGGGCTCGTGAACGCGGCTGAGATAATAAAACTGACTAAAAAAAACAAAAAAAAAAACAAAGCTAACCTTTACAAGTATCATAAATTACACCGGCTGTCACAGACTAAAATCAAATGTATGTTTTTATTCTAAAATAGAAAGACTAAGAACAGTTTACTTCTCAAAACGGAGAGGTACAGGATTGAACTCACGACCTTTGCCAGTCGGCAACTGATTCTATTGCACTACGAAAGCAGTCATAATAAATAGCTGTCAATATCACATGTTAAGGCGGCTTTTTGTTTCTGCAATTATATTTTTGAATAAAAGTGCAATTGTTGTGTTAGATTTGTACCTTTTGTGAAAGTATTTCTTTGATACTTCAGGCTTCATACATTATATAGTTTATGCCTACATTTTGTCATCTACTACTAGAATATAAAAAAAGTTTCTGTTTTAACAATGTGTTTACACAGATTACTGTAGAAACGGAACAGACATGAAATGCGTGTGTTCCAAACAACGATCTATTATTTCCACTCTAAAACTCCACTTCACTCCCAGAAAATCAATCAAGGCATGAGCTGGGAGAAGTTTGTGCATGTTCTAAGTTGGTGGGGGGATGGAATAGCCGGCTGCTCGTAGCCTGATTTTATCAGCACATTTAGATGACAAAAGACGCTGGTGGAGAGCTGTGAACGATTTTAAGAAGCGATTTAAGGTGGGACGGATTTACGAGTTTTTTTGTAGGCTCTGGTAATTCTAGTGTTAAGCGCTACGGTGTAACCTCGGGCCAGCAGGCGAGGGAACGGCGGCAGGGGAAATTTGACTCTGACCGCCTGGCTAGAGCCCTGGCGTTCAAGTTCTGAGGCAAGGTCAGGCACTGGCTGAGGCCAGATGTCAACACACCACTTCCGGGTCCCTTTCTAACCTTTCTAATTGATGATGTCAATTACCCATCCACCACCACGATTTTTCCCCACATCACACTGTTTTTATTTCCGGTCCGACCCTATAAGTTGTTCGTCTGCCAACCCTCATATGTCTGATGATTTTGTTTTGGAAAATATCTGACCTTTGCTTTACAGTATACAGGGCTAAAAAACCCAAATCTTTATGCTTGTTTTAGTGATTTCTTACAATTGTTTTACTAACTTTACACCAACTTAAAGTCAACCAAACTTTTTCATAGACAGTTGCAGTTTTTACACCTGTGAGTATGCTTGATGGTCTTTATATTTACAAAATTGTGCTTAGTGCTCCCTCCCTGTGGTGCTCACCTTATTATCCCCTGTCGGGAGCCTGTGGATTTTCTTTTGTCCCTGTAAAAATGTGTATTATGTGTTTTCATTGTGTTTACATTCTTTTGCCCTGTCCTTTGATGCCTCCTATAATGCTGCACTTATCGTGAACAACCACATCTTTAGGTATTATGAACATAAGTAATATTGTTGCAAGAATTACAAATGATTTCAACAGCACCTCAATATCTTCTGTTTTCTGGACCCCCAAGATCACATAGGGTAAAAGCATATCCCAGCAGTGTCAACCTAAAGTTAGGAATTCATTCCATCACTGAGAATACTGCTTATCTCCCAATCCTAACCCTGATGTTTAATTACACATTGCTACTTTTACCATGAGTTAAAATTAAGCTTTTTCTTTAACAATGATTCATGATAATGTTGTAAAAGCTAAAAACAGTTTAATTTAGAACATGCATACACATGTTTTTGTGGATGAAAAACCCATGCATACAGTACATCTGGAAATGCAAGCACCACCTGATTAAAGGCCACATCCAAGATTCAAATCTTGGACTATGTATCCATGAGGCAGCCAGTCTAGCCAGCATGTTTTCCAATCTTTATAATGCTTTTGTGTAACAAATATAACCAAGGGTTTTCAAATTCTCTTAGTATATTTATAGTACTACAGTCCATCATTAACTCTCCTAGAGGGAGCAAAACAGGGCAAAATCATAGAATACTTACTCTTACAATTTCTGAGCCAATTTAGTAATTAGAGAATATAGATGAGAAACAGAAAAAAAGTTTAAGACATTGATCTGCCCGAGAATTAAATACATATAATGATGTATAATTTAAAATGATGCACATTTCGAACAGAAGAGAAAAAAAGAAATGCACAAATGACACAACGTCATACATACTAGTTTATAAAAGTCTTTCACTGAGATAAGTATCGAGCTCTATTCCTTTAGCAGCATGGCCAGATAAGACATATAAAGTATTTTATCAAGATGATCAGAGGCTGTGTGAACGTTACCTACTGGCTGGGTGTACACATAAAATCCCTAAGCACATCCCTTCTCAATAGGGGTTGGGTGCAGCAAATTTCAAATGTTATGAAAGACACCTATGATTATATTTGAGAAGAAAGAGAAAAACAAATGTAAAACAATGTGCTAAAAGCAGTGGATCACAAAGCAACTATGTGATGCCCCTTGTCTGCCCATACTCAGACACATTCTTGATCCTTGGGCATCCTGTAGTTCATAACTGAGATTGATTAGTAATGACAAGCTTAACACAGACAACAAAATAAAACTAAGAACACAGTGGGACAATTTATTATAGTGTTTGTAAAAGCAAAGCAATTTCTCCTTCCATATAAACCAGAACTTTTAGAACAAGGCCAAAGTATCCAACAAAGAAAAGAAAATACATGCAAACATCCCAAAGCTTATCACTCTCCAAACCGTTCCTCTCTATGGCTTTCTGCTGCAGCTCTCTGCTCCCTTCATTTCTCCAGTGGCTCTTGCATGTTCAACCTTGTAGTCCAGCTGGTTGGTCAAAAGACAATGTTAAGCTGAAACTTCTTGTTATTTAAACCTAGTGAGGTTTATACAAGCAATCCTCAATTTCTTCCTATCAAGTCCCCAACAATCATGCAGCACCACTAGCTATGACTGTGTTCCCATATTGAAACTTAGCACTTTACTCTCTTTAAAGGGTGTCCGCCTCCAAGTCCAGCCTTTCCTTCAATTGAGGCATACAGATAACTATTTTACCTTGCCCTTGGCTCTGTCGCACTTTTAGCATTACGCACTACTGACACACACTAATAAAACTTTCCTTCTACTGCAGCTGTTTGCATCCCTGCAATTGTATAAAGTATAATATGTGGCTCAGAGCCTCCACTCTGGAGCTCCAAGTAGGTGGAATTGCTCCAATGGCAATCAATAGAGCTTAGCTGCAGACCTCCAGAGCTCCACGCAGTTACAGTATGGTTAAGATTAGGATTGTAGGGATTTAAATAATGCCAAGTACTGTTGAATAAGTTAACTCCACCTATTTGAAGCTCCAGGGTGAAGGCTTCGGGCTGCAGAGATTCCAGACATATATGAAGACATATTATGTTTATAACATCATGCTTATTTGTTACAAATGTAATATTCAAGCAGACAGAAATTGAAAAATACCTTTGAATTATTTTTTTATAGCATTCACATACAGAATGAAAAAAAAAAATAAAGAAATTAAAAATTCTGTTTCTCTAACATGTAAGGAGCTTTTCTGGTAAAGTCAGTGAAACTCTCACTTAACTTTGAGCCTCATTCTTTTTTTCCTTAGTTCTCCATGCTTTATCGTTTATTTAATCTCATAGGGTGCAACATTATTGGCAAAATAAGTCCCTCATTAATGGTTGAGTTTTGTCTGTGTTAATGAAACAGTTTTGTTGTTTATTCATTGAAAAGAAAAAAAATGCTACACATGGAAAGCACATTTTGTGAATTTAATTATGGTTTATTTTGTCTCAGAAGTGTAAGAAGTATGAGAAGGATGGAATAATAACTCTTACTCTACAGTAGCTAACATTAAAAGAATGAAACGATGCAAGGACTCTACATTTAATTCACTTAAATTCATTGTCATTATAACCTGCTGTTCAATAAAAAACATTTGATTTTAGTTCCATTTGTGCACACACATGCAGTGATAATACATTATATAACAGAACGATGTTTTAGACACAGCACTGACTACTGAAAATCAATGAATAAATATATACTGAATGTAACCATTTCCAAATTAAAAGCAAACACATACTGTGCAGGACAGCACACATGGACTGGTGTCCCTGTCAGGATTTGTAATAATCCCTTAGCCGGGCAGGATATCAGTGCAACGGAAGGACATGAGGAGACAACCTGGTAGGGCTACACACCTCCCTGATGTGCTAGGTGACAGCATTGTGAGAGACAATGTTACCTCTATGGACACCTGTAAGGCATGCTGGGAACTATATCTCATAGGGCAGCCTTATTTGTTTCTGTGGGTGCCGCGAGAGGGTGCTGCAGGGATCTGTTATCCCTACTTTGTGGGGTTCCTATTTAACTCAGAAGTGCTTCCAATGGACTGTGTCCAAGCACTGGAAATACTCCTGGGTCGAACTCATCCAGGTGAGTTGGAGTTGGGAGTGGAGAATAGACAAAGCTAGCCTGAAGGTGTGGAGGAAAGAAAGAAAGAGAGGAAATAAAGTATATTGTGCTTCTGCATATGTTGAGAAATCTGTTGCAGGTATTTGTTATAAAATAAATTATGTGTATCTGGAAATTGTGTCTGTGGAGTTGTGTCTGGGGTTTTGGTTGCTGCCTAGCTAGCCTGTAGTGGTTACAATACTTATTAAAAGTAAAAGATCAACAACTAGTAACCTTGTTAATCTGAAAGCTTCCTTTCATTTTACTGTATATCATGTTGTAATGAATAATTTTATTTCATTCTTTTGGAGAACATCATGGATTAAATCACTAATGGCTGGCTCTCTTTTCATGTGAGAAATCAGGTGGAGACAAACAGTTAGTGGGAATAGAATATCTGCCTTCAACACTCCCAGCTGTGAGTTGATTTTATCTCATTATATTATTTTGACTTATTATTGCAATAATCATTTAATTTTGATATCCTATTCTTTTTCCCTCTTGGAATTCTTCTCTGGCACTCAGTGTCACTACTAATTTGTTCCTGCACAATGAATGAGATATGAATGGGATTGGGAAACATTAGAATCAACTATGACAGATGGCACAATGGACGGTCATTTTATTCCACATTTATGTACTCTAGCATGTGTCGTACAAATTTGTAGGATGTTTTGGAGGGGTATAGAAGCCAGCTGGGCTAAGTCATCAAAGTGATGAATTTTCTTATTCCAGAGGACTGCAAAGTTACTAGAGTTTATTTAGATAAGGAAAGTTATGAAACTATGTGTTTCTTTACATCGTTTCTAACTCACCACATCTTTTTTCAAATGATTGCTGCTGCCAGTGTTCATTTAAACAGATATGTATTTCCTTTTTTTTTAAATATTGCATAGTTATGCACTTTTCTATTACTGTTTCATTTTCATAAATCTATATATTGCCTGTAAAAACTATTCACTCCCTTGGACTTGTTTACATTTTACTGCTGTACAGTATTGAATCACAGTGGATGTAATTATGCTTTTTTACATTGATCAACAGAAAAGGACCCTTTAATATCAAAGTGAAAACAGATGTCTGCATAGTCATCTAAATTACTTTCATATATAAAACATAAAATATTTGATTGGATAAGCATTTGTCCCATTTAATATGACACAACTAAATCATCAATGGTGCAAGTCACATAATGTAGTCAAGGGGTTTCTTTTGATTACAGTATAAATGCCCCATCATGTGGAACTTCCAAGTTTTGGTGAGTCAGAATCAATGCCTAATCTATACAATGAAGACAAAAGATCACTAAAAGTAACTTTATGAAAAGGTGATTGAAATGCACTATTCAGGAGTAGCATTCAAGAAAATATCCATGTCATTGAATATCCATTGGAGTCCAGACAAATCAGTCATTAAGAACTTAAAAGAGTATGACACGGCCATAAATCTAAATAGAGCAGGCCATCCACCAAAATTGAGTTATCATGCAAGAAGAAGAAGAGGAATGAAGGAGACCACCAAGAAACATGAGTTTCAAGCTACACTGAATGAGACTGGTGAGACACAACCACTTTTTCACATATACTTCACCAGTCATAGCTTTATATAAAGAGCAAAGAGAAACCCTCTGTTAAATAAAACACACATGATATGTAGTGTATGCCAGAAGGCTCAGAAGAGACTCTAAATTCAGCTGGAAGAAGGTTATATAGTATCAAGAGACCAAATACTGTACATTATCAAAAACACATCCTCCCCTCTGTGAAGCATTGTGGTGGCAAAATAACATATTGTGAATGCTTCTCTACAGCAGGCTCTATCTAGAAAGCTTTTTAGGGTAAAACAAAAGCAACAAAATACAGGGAAATCGTGGAGGAAAACCTTATACAATATGCTAGAAGCCTGTACCTTAGGAGAAGATTTGCTTTCCAGCAAGACAACAAACCAAAGCATAAAGCCAAATCCACACAGGAATGTTTTAAAAATAACAACATGAATGACCTGGTGGCCGAGTCAGAGTACAGATCTGTGGTTGGACTTGGAAAAAAGGTGGTTCACTCATTATCTCCATTTATCCTGACAGAACCTGAGCAGTTTTGCAAAGATGAATGAAGGAAAATTCCAGTTTTCAGATGTACAAAACAGCTAGAGACCTGTGCTCACAGATTAAAGGCTGGGATTACTACCATAGTTGCATCCACTAAATACTGACTTGAATACTTAAGCAATCAATAATTTTTGTTTTATATTTGTAATTAAATTAGACCACTTTGCACAGATCTGCTTTCAATTTGACATTAAAGAGCCTTTTTCTAATGATCAGTGTCAAAAAAAGCTAAATTAAATCCATTGGGATTAAATGCTGTATAACATTAAAATGTGAAAACTTCTAAGGGTTTAATACTTTTTTAGCCACTGTGTATGAATTTAAAACATTTCTTCACTGTAGAGCACTATATATGTAGAGCCTGCGCCACCACCACCTACCCAAAGCATCATGATGCACCAACATTGATGGACTGAAAGCCAGAAGTCTACGTGAACATCATCATCAAGTCCTTCCATGAGTACCCTAAATACAAAGAGGACTGTTTGATTTATGTTAGGTAGATTGCCCAGAGGGGACTGGGCGGTCTCTTGGTCTGGAACCCCTACAGATTTTATTTTTTTTTCTCCAGCTTTTGGAGTTTTTTTTTGTTTTTTCTGTCCACCCTGGCCATCGGACCTTACTTATCCTATGTTAATTAATGTTGACTTATGTTTATTTTTTTATTGTGTCTTTTATTTTTCTATTCATTTTGTAAAGCACTTTGAGCTACATTTTTTTGTATGAAAACGTGCTATATAAATAAATGTTGATTGATTGATTGATTGATATATAAGAATAGAGTTACTTTAACTTCATTAAAGTCACAAACCGTTTTGAGTTCAAATGCTCTTTCTTCATCTCTCTTTGCCTTCACTGCTGCATGTACTATTTTGTACACACTGTATCCACTGCAGATCTGGTGCAGGTAAGGAAAACACTTAAGACTTAGTGTCTACCAGTAGTATTGCTAATATGATATTCCACTGTTGTTTTATAATATTTTTTATTATTTTCGACTGTTATTTCAGTGACCTTTTTTCATTTCCATTTTTTAAGATTAATCTTTATGGATGTTGTCACTTTGTGCTTTTCTTTGTGTGGATGCCTCTGGTTTGTTTTTCCAGTTTTTTAACTGCCATTTTGTGTATCTGATCACTATGGTGCTAAATTGTTATGATTCTGGTTGTTAGTGAGTTTAAAACACTTTTCACTTTAAAACACTCAAGTTTCATGAACAGTTTCTTGACTTTCAATATTTCTGACACTATGTCTGACTTTCATTCTAAAATCGAACCCATTCAATTATCAATTTCAGCCTACCTGGATTTTATGCAAAGCTTTTGACGGTTATTACAGTGCCACCTGTGTCAATTGCATCTTTAAAATAAAATCTCATAGTCAACCATTACTGAAATGCCTAATGTTTAGTATCTTGTATGGGTATGGTATGGAGACACTTAGAAACTTATGTACAGAAGATACTTTCACATAATTTCAGGGGTTCTGTTAAAATATACTACACCTTCTGGTAATATATTTTCTTTTAATTGACAAAAAGATTTTCTTGCAGTATTACACTATAGTCTCAAAAACTATCACACATATATATTACTGGGATACTAATACTACATACCATAATTCAACTATTAAATGAGTGATCTCAAAAGTGTCAGAAAAATCACTGTTAAGAGTCTTTAGAATAAAAATCATGAAAATATTTTTGCAATCATGGACTATGAGATCATTACCACTCTTCAAAGAAGACATTCTTGTTATCTGTTCAAATTTAGCTTATCTAAAATATGCCTAGGACTACACCCAACATGTCATAGAAATAAAGAGGTACCAGTCATCCCTACCCAAAGGTTTACCTATTGCACTGTCGATTTTAGAAATTTATTTTTATTTTCTTTCACATAGATTGTCATTTATGTATCCCACTGGTGTGTACTCCACTTTGCTCAATCGATCTATTACCTTCTCAATGTGCATTTTATGTACTGTATACTGTATCTATACATCTATATATATACTTTATATTCCAATACCTTATAAAAAATATTGTGTTTCTGTACTTTTAAGTAAATTGTTACAAAGTACCTATTAAGAATATTGTTGAAAGTCAATATTCCTTTCAAAATTAAGAGTATATTACATATTTTCCAAGCAAACTGTGATCTGTCTTGTAATGTCCTTTGCATCAGTTAGTAAGGCACTAATCATGCATGTGGACATGCTGTAGTGGTATTGTAAAAATAATTAAAGATGACTGCTTATTTATCCAAGCTGGTGCATATCCATCAGTCAGTGAGCCCTACATGAAATCTGACAGAGGTTCAAAAGGCAGTCATCTTGAGCCTCACGGGAGCTAATGCCTGTGGTTTTTGATGATGACAGAAGGTCACATGATAACACTGGCAGCATGAATTTTCTTCTGAATTTTCTCCTCCTGTTTCTTATAAATTATGTATGTGTCCTGAAGCTGCACAGTCCCCTTCAAAATTGCCAGGATCCTCTAATTTAACTTAATGAGTTTACTTTTATTTGACTACCTTATTGTTGGTCCCAATATTTAGTTTAGAAGTCGTAAAAAGTACATATTTATTCAGGAAAATAGTTTGATCAGTTAAGAAATTATGTTCAAATTATTATAAAATGGATATAATGAAACATTGCAATATCTAAATTATTTAAATGTGTTGAGACATTATGCATGGGAAATGTCAATGTGCCTGTAAACAGGGCAAGTTCAATCAAAATAACAAAGCCTGTGTCTCACTATCCTGGTTGGCTTTTGAGGAAACACATTGATGTGTAAGATATTGGCAGCTGAGTGCTTACAGCTTTGAGAAGACCTGACTACTTCAGCAGAGAAACCGAAACGGTGCCTATAATAAATATTTGTATTGATCCACAGAGCCTTAACCCCAAAGCATCAGAGTTATTTACATTCATGGTTCTAATGAAATGTGGTTAATATGCAAGAGGAGAGATTGAGCTATTTGTTCAAAGGAAAGAAAATTCTTGTATGGTAGTGGAACAAATGAACTACTTACTCATATGGCTGTAAAATGTCTGTGCATCTCCATATTTGTAAGACCATTAATGCTTAATTTTCTTTGCGTTTTTCTTTGCCTACTAATTCTAATCTAACAATAACACTTTTAAAACATTGTGTGCCTCCTCTAAATTGTTTGCTTTCATCTTTTGTTGAACTACTGTATACTGAATGGAACATTAAACTACTACTTAAGACTGGTTCTCTATTTCTTACCTTGCTGCTTTCCTTTAACCAATACATCAGTATAGAGCAGCTTTACAGTCACTTTGTACTGTACTGTACTGTACTGTACTGCTTGCCACATACACTGCTTCCCTTAGGAACACTGCCACAAATCAGTCATTACACCTGACACAAAGCCAGTAAAAGATTTTTAAAAAATCATTAATTGAAACTTTTCCATGTAATAAAAATGCTTTGACCGACCTTAAGTAAGGCCAAGCACTCATTAATTCAAAAAAATTCAAAAAACAAACAGGAAAAAAGTGCATTGAAAAATATATTTATGAGTACACTTTTTTTCTCTTAATGATAGCTGGATGTTAGAATAAATGTCAGAAAGAAATATGTTAAGAATTTAGCAAGCATATTCTTAAGTTTTTAAGTTTTTTGAATTGATATCTTTATCGGGTCATTATTGTCACATGTACAAAGTACGGTGAGACTCCTACTTGTATGTTTTAATCAACATGCAACACACCATCACTTTCTTCCAGCATCAAAACTTCCCTCTAAACATCTGTCTTCGTTACCAGAAAATTTTCAGAATGCAGATTACAACACGTATCTTAAAAAAAGGCATTTGGAGTTTAGCAACCAAATTGATTATTTTAAGTGACTGATATAAAACAATATCATTTAATTTAATGATGGTGAGTGAAAAAATATTTGTCTTTAATTAGTAGTGTAGAAGGTTTTAAATAGAAATAATACAGTAACATTTTTGAAGCTAATTGTAATATTTATTTGAAAATATAAATAAACCTAGTGCCATTCAAATGTTTCTCACAAACAAGTAGCTGTTCTAACAAGATTATTCATGTTAATATGTATTCTTTAGTAAAACTTTCTTAAATTCTACCTAAGAAATCAGCTTGCCATGTCCTTGGTAGTCATAGGTGAAAATGAAATGAAACTGAGACATTTTCAAAACTGATTTAATGCCTATAGAGCAACACACATCTATATAACAGATCTAATCAGAGGGATGATGTCTGTATCAAAAACGTAAATGTCAACCATGGCCTTGTATAACTTGTGCTGGCTGCTCCTCCTCAACATTATAATCCATTTATACTTAATGATATTCCTAGCACACATGCTGTTCCTTTCTCTGCTGAACAACTGCTCACAACCTCCTGGCAAGACTTCCAGACTGGTCCATGAGCAGTCTGCATTACATCCTTTCATCTCAACTCTTGATATTCCTATGAGATTTAAAGTGTTAATCTTGTCTGATTGGGTGTTTGGGAAGATCTAGCCCTACATATCATGCCAGCAGAGTATGGCGATTTGTGCTAGCTAGGTTTTTACAGCCAGCCACCAAAGTTTGTCTTATGTGGTTTCAGGTAGAAACATTAAGTGCTTATGACTTCTCAGCCAGGTCAGGCCACCACAATGGTGGAATAAACTTCTGTTTGTTTTCAGCACCAAGTTTGAAAAATAACAGAAAGGGCAACTGTTCAGTCATTATTTAAACCATCAGCTTAACCAGCATGTGTCACAAAATAAAATCCCAAACCAGTAATATCCAAAGCCAGGAAATCATGCAGAGTCAGGAGCCGTTGGTTGCAGTGACTTTATTAACACATAATAAAGCCTTGCTCTGTCTGCAGAGAAAGTCGCTGTTCTTTGGCTTGGAAACATTTACATAGATAAGATACTTTGAGACTCCTGCTTATGCTAATGGCATTTAGCCAGCTTTGTCTATTTACCTTTCAATCAAGCCCACTTTCCATTAGGTTACGCCAATCTGTGTCCATTATTCATTATGGTAATAGGCAATACCTTTTGCCATCTTTGCCTCCTATACTTTTCAACCATGCCCCCTTATAGCTAATTCTCCACTCAGTCTTTGGCATCAGCTTTCAGGGTGTCATTTTGCATTGGTGGAGTAATTAACCGTATGACTCAGTGCATATCAGTGCATTTCAGTGTTTTAACGATCTAAGTCTCAGTGCAATTCAATGTATAACTGTGCCTAAACCATATTGGTGGTGAGATTACAATATAAATTAAAAATAATAATGTCTAATAAGGTGCAGAATTACATAGTAAAAGAATTGTATAATCATACTTTACATTCCAATTTTTGTGCATACCATATTTTAATTATCCAATGTGATTATATCTAAAAATATCCAGTAAATATTCATGTAGATATATTTCCATAGATGTTTGTGGGGTATGCCAGAAACATCTATGGAAATATCCGTAGTATGTTCTGATAATGCATGTGGACAATTCAAGCTATCTAAATGCATCAAAAGTAACAGTGTAATGTCTGACATCCTTGTCTAATTTGTGCTTTAACATGACAGTTTAAAAGCATTAATAATAATAATAATAATAATAATACAATGCATCTATTAAAAGGTAAAATTCGCAATATTTAATATAGTTATAAACATTTTATCGTACTGGGTAGCTTTCTTTGGTAGGAATGAAGCAACTTCATGCAGTTATTATACGACTTTACCTTTTGCCTTTTTAAGCCTTCCCCTTGAATTAAGTTACCCAATTATAAACAAAAAATGTCAGATAGCCAAAATTTTGTAATATCAGAAACCTGTTTATAATATACATAAACTAGGGGGCTCTGCCCCCTTTTCACTTCGCTCGCCAACCCCCAGACGGGTGCTATGTGCTAGCCACTTTGCAGGTCTGCTGCTCGCGTATGGGGAAGCAGATGTACAATTTAAACAGATTGTTATTTTCATGGGAATTATTACATATGCATAATAGAACCATCTATTTTACATTACAGAGAGTAATTAACCATAGTAAAAAATAGTAAAACGTAATAAATTGAAATAAAATTATGTTTCATCTTGCATTAGAGGTATTTGTTGCATTATACATTTTTGTTCTGTTTGGCTTTGAAATTAACACGCAGATACTTTTTAAACTTACATTTTTACTGTAAAACTTCAGTAAAAATAATTTTCTTAATTAACTTTCCATCAATATCACACTGAATTTTGATTCCATGTTTGGACCTACATCATGACAACACAACGTATAACTGCCCATGAGTGAATATCATTTCTTTCTCTCTAAAAAATAAACCGACTTTTTCAAATGTTTGTCCCGGTGATTTGTTAATTGTCATAGCTAAAGCTATTCTAACGGGAAACTGTAAACGTTTTAATATGAATGTCATATCAAGATCTCCTTTGGTGTCTAATGTTATATGCGGAAAATGTACTACATTAGCTTTCTTGTCGCCTGTTAAAATTTTACATGTCAGAATTGTTCAACCAATTTTGCATAAAACTAATCTTGTCCTATTCATAATCCATCACTCAGACATAAATTACGCAATAACATTACGATACCTCCTTCTTTCAACAGTAATTTAGCCGATGGAAGACCAGACGGTGTTAACGTTTGGAGATAATATATGGGATATTGTAAGTTGATGTTTTCATCTTCCATAACATCACCACCGTTTCCGCATAGTCTATTGATATGCATTTAACCAATTTGCCGTGTAACTGATTAACAATTTTCACGTTAATTAATTTGACTTCATGTTTCTCGGTGTACTAATTTCTTCTGTTGATTAACCTTCGGGATGAAACTCTTCAAAAAGATTTGGACATAATAAGTCTTCTTTTATTGGGAACTTAAAGTGAGGAAATCGTAAAAATTTATAAGAGATGAGAGCGCAGCGATTGTGTCTGACAAAAGCATTCACTCGAATGAGAGGTGAGATGACTGTGGGCATGGTTGAAATGGTTGAGAGGAGGGTAGGACTTAAAAAAATCCCTTGGCATTAGTCTTGTCTCACGTGACTTGAAAAAATTTCTTGACAATAGTCTCATCTCGATTTTTTTTTATAATAGAGAGATATGGAAAAGCATTCCACAAAATGCTCTCATTTACTATTGAATTTGTAAATATAAATAACTAGCTGTCCCCTGCAGCTCCACCCACATACTAGTAAAACAGGACAAACTAAAAATCAATAAAAAAAAAATTAATAAGTTGTTTTGAGAAGAATTTATAATGAAAGCTTTCGTATCCAAGAGCCTTTTGATATACAATATTTTGGTTTTGGTATCGGGTGAGAATGTAGCTGTGATCTATTTGCCAAAAATGTAAAAAGTTGGCAAGGTATCTTTGACCAAGCGGAAGGTAGATCTGCTCCAAAGTCAATTGTTGCCACTGTATTTGATTGTGTTCATCTCTGATGGGACAGCATTCCCCTCATGGGGGGAAGAGCACATGGCCGTGATATCTCTGCTAATGAGCAGGTACCCTCTAAAACACACATAGTTGTGATCTCTCTCCCAAAAACATCAAACGTTACTCTTTAACAATCTCTAGATGATAATGTCCGCTGAATTAATAGGTATCGCTAGCTAAGCGGAGGTAATGTATGCTCCAACACGTGGCGAGAGGTTGAGCAACTCGAATGGAGGATGGCACATGAGTGAGGATGGCCCTGCCCGGCTCCCTACTCCTGAGGTCCCGCCTCCCCCTGTTCTTGGCCCACAGCCTGTCTCAGATTCCCATGAATAAATTGGTGCTGCAACCGAACTATAATACTTAGCATAATGAAAGAAATTGCAAAATCAACTGGAATGTTCAAGCAAATTATGGAAAAAAACCAGATCTAAATCCGTTAAGTAGTTCTGTCATGAAAAGCAGACAGACAGACAGACATTGGATTTTATATAGAGAGAGATTATTTAGATTGCATTTTCTAAATATCCTCCTCCTGGTTTAACTTCAAAGTAAATTCAACCATTTAATTAACCCATTCAAAAGTCAAAGACAGGTGGAGTGTGTCTGTTCAAATTCCAACTAGACGGTGGTCACAGTGAGACAACTTTCCACCTCAGGAGAATCTACACAAAACTAAATATAATCAGCGTGCTTTTTTATATTGCAGGAAAATGTTATTCCAGTAGTTGATGACAGTGTCTCATGAAATCCACTTTGCACCTGGGTGAAGATGCTTGCAAGTTTGTCATTGCCAGTGTATTATACACTGCCAGACTTCAAGTCCATGCACAAGTCATATACGCTTTATTAAGAAATAAGGAAAGAAATTTGCTTTTATGACCTACTGAAATATAAAAGGCACTTATCATGCAAAATGACTTCACTGTTAAGAACAAAGCAAAATTCTTTTTTTTTGGTACACTGTATTAATCCCCAAGGGGAAATTGAGTTTTCGCATGGGGGTCAGGGCACAGGGTCAGACTATTTGTTAGTTAACATTGTACATAACTAAATTTTGTTTGAAAATGTTCATTTACATCTCCAAACAAATGGCCTTTAATTATCTTCAAGTCATAGGATTTACAGGGGATTCTTTAATTTAAAAAATGTAATAGGTTTAGTTTATATGAGTCCTTCAGTAGTTCATTCCTTGTTTTATTGTTTTCAAATTTTACAATCAGAGGAATAATTACTGCAAAAGTTCAGCTGTGCTTAAGATTCAAGTTGAAGACTGTAAACTGGGACTTCCAACATTATTTGACACATTACTTTCTGTTTGACAGTGAATAGCCAAGATTTTGTAAACTTAAATTGACTAGGACACTTCAGTCTTTTTCCCAAGTATTAAATGCATGGCTCAGACTCAACTTTGCTTGTGATTTTATACTTTAGTTGGATTATAAATTATGCTTAACTATGAAAAAAATATATACTCACACATTAGCAACAAAAAGAATATTTGAAATAAAATTTATGTTAGGTTTCTGTTATCTAAGTTTTGAGCCCTGGCTTTCTAACATGTGACCTGGAATATTTTCCTTGGCTCTTCAAATGGTAGCTGTTATATCACATGAGTTAATGGAGAAGAAAGGAATTTTTAAATCAGAGGTATACAGAGAGTACATTTTGAAGTTGCAGATGAATCGAGCAGCAATTTATTACTTGGCCAGTTTTGTTTTTCCAAGACAGAAGTCTTATTTTATTTATATTGGTACTATAGTTTAAAAAGAAAATTTATGATTTTCAGAGAGGACTGTGAGATTGAATACTAGGAGCACTAAATTCTGGGCAGCATAAAAATCCGGACAGGAAAAGAAGGAACAGGCTACTACTCAGATTTATGAAAAAAGAGCATTATTGAATGCTATAGCTGCACTGGGTGATTTACTTGAAAGACAGGTTGCAAAACTGAGGCACTGAGCTCTTTCAACCTAACATTGTTATCGTGAATGCTAAGATGTAATAATGCTTTTAACTCAGAAAATCAGAGTACAGCCAAGTCTATGATTAGAATTTCAGATGGCCTTAGACTTATGGAGAACTCAAATTCAAGAAGGGAATATGAAAATCAGTTCAAAACAAAAAATGGCTTGGAAACAAGACAATGTAAAAAATAAATAATTAATTCACTGAATATGCACAACTATACCCTTTAGGCACGAATATTTCAATAAACAAAAAAACAAGCAAATAATAATCTACACAGGGCTTCTTCCTCAACTGCCATGCCTCCTCTCCGCTCCCCTGACTCTGCCTTGATCCTGACTTTCACTTTCTACAATCATCATCTTCATTGAGTTAACCTTTGTTGTTTCTTTCCATCTCTTTTCTTCTCTTTCTTCTTCTTTCCCGGCACCTTTTATATTTTGAGGGTGCTGGTGCTTCACCAAATGACCTGCGGAATCTCAGTGGAGATTAGCTGAGCTGACCACGCCTGCATGTAACAAGCAATCAGCTCGTCTTCACATTTAACATCCAATGGTTCACAGAGCTTTCCAGCAGAGCGCTCCCGTACACACAATCATCACAAGCCTGACCCATTTCACTGTTTTTAACTAAAAAGACACTTCACCACAGACCATTTGATGTGCTTTACAACACATGTGTGGCGTAGTGAGACATCACCTGGAGTACTGCAGCACCGACTGGAACGGAGATGTATGAGTTATGAGGAAAGTCCACCACCTCATGTCTATGATGTAAACAAGTCTCAGATTTTCAAAGTATTCGGTTTTCTTTACTATGTTATCCCCATAAATGGCAGGGAACATGTGAATGTGGGAAACTGAAATCTCAGCCTCAGCCTTCTAAGCATTTCAGGCCTGTGAATGTGTGATAAGATCATTAAAAGTTGATGAAGACAAAAAAATGATAAAAAGTGGCACTGAAAAACCTCAAATGTGCTTCAAGACAGAAACACACTCTGTACAGAGGTGCAAGTCCATTATAATACACTTGCTCACATAAATGCATTAAGTCATTATGGATAACAATTGACCTAAATTATATTTCTTTGAGATGCTCCAGATCATTACATTTAAATATGATCTGTATACTATTTCATACCGATTCAAGCTTGTATAAGCTTGTGTTTTAACTGACATAATTCCAATCTGCATATAGGTAAACCTAAAAACATTTTAATATGAAGTTTTATCCATATGTCTTTTCTGTGACCTGTTTTATATAACACAGGCTTTCAAAGACCTAAAATCTATCTTGCCAGCTTCAAGCACAAAGCAGAAACCAATCCAGGAGAGCACAGTCCAATGTGTGTCACACTGGCAAATACATTCATACGGGGTAAAATTAGAATCACAAATTAACCTGCATGACAGTAGATGGCGCTATACCAGTGCTTAACCTGACACAGAAAGACACACTTTTTTAAAAGCACACCTGATTTTATTTTCTTCTCCCTTGTGGGAAACATCTTCCCCGTCTCCCACAAGCTTAACAACACATTCCCAATAGCACAAGCACAATTACATCCCAATCCTTTACTTCACTTTTCTTTTCTCATCCACTCCTCCTCCTGACTCTGGCTCACCAAGTAGTAGTTGCTGACTCCTTTTATAATGCACCCGGAAGTGCTCCAGGTGCTTGTTGACCTCATTCTCGCAGCGTTTCTGGGTGTAACAGAAGAGCTGCTCTCCAATGCTAAGCAGCTCCTGCTGCAGCACCCCCTGGTGGCGCCCCCAGATTCCAACAGGGCTGTATCCAACTCCATCACCCATGAAGCCCTGGCCGTCCATGACACTTGGTATTACCATCTGGTAGGTGCAGGACAACATTAGAGTGCCGCTAAAGAAATACAGGAAAAGCAAATGGAAAACTCCACACTGAGGCTGGGTAGATGTGAACCCGACTCCCTGGAGCTTTGTGGCAACAGTGCACCACTGTTCTGTCCATTCATTTATTGGATAATAAAACATAAAATAAATCTGAAAAAAGTAAGCTTGGAATGTCATTGCTATTGTGACAAAGAAGATTTCAGGTATTCAGAAAACAGTGTGATTCATGATCTGGCAATAAAAAATATTTGTGTGGTACAGATGTCTATTGTAATGACCCCTTTTGGATTATACTCAATTCTGTCACCTTAAACATAGACGTGACTGTGAACAAAGCTAAGAAATGCAAAACATGTTATTTTCTGTCAACTGCTTTATATTTTCTATTTATTATAGGTGATGAATAAAAGAAACTAAAACCAACATGTTCAATGAACAGGCCAGAACTGCTATAACAAAAGACTAAGAGTACACACACAGAAAAAGCAAAAGATTATGGCCTTCGGTTTTTGTGTGAAAATTAGATATTATTAAAGATGTGGTATTTCTGCGCACATTTACTTTCAATACTGTTGCTATGAAAAATGTTGCTAAATGAGATATAGTTTTATTTGTATCAGTTAGGAAAACATATGGGAGAAGTATACCAGTTATTTGAACTGCTTGATATTATTGATTGAAGAATTCATTTCAGAGTATTAAGAAGACTTTAAACTTTCATTAAAGAAAACAATTGTTATCATCCCTTTATCTGTCATTTTTAGTAATCTACCTAGGTTTCTGTGGTTGATGTAAGGAAGATTTCTACAGACTTTCATTAAGTATTCAGTTGAGTTTCAGTATACACTTTAAAAACCTTTAGTATCCAATTAGCTGCCATTTGCGCAGGTATCTTTAATATCTCACTAAGAGATTTACTTGTTTTTTAAAAAAAAAAAAAGAATACAAAATTGGATTGCCTCAGTAATCACATACTAGAGGCTCTTACTCCCATTGTGATGAAAAACCAGAGAGAGGTGCTACCTCATATTAAAAAGAATACTATACTTCAGATAGTTTGGGACACCTTTAGCTTGCATATTGTTACAACACATCTGTAAAATTGTCACTCACGCATTGTACAATTCTTAGTTAATAAACACAGTTGTTTTATGGATTACAGCCCAATAATTAACACTGTTGCACCATCACATTGGGACTTGCTGCCAAAATTCTGTAACTAAATGTTGAGACTTGCTAACTGGCAGACTACAGAGTGAACATTAACACAAACATGCAATAGGGTACTGTGCTGAGCTACCTCCTGCACTCCTTGCTCACCTGTGATAGTGTAACAAGACACAACTCCATCATTTAATTAGATGCTGACACCATTATCTTAGACCTGAGCAACAGCAATGATGAAATGTTTTCTGACATGATGCCATAATAATAATAATAATCTCATTCATAATGTTAGTAAAAAGCAAATGAGGACTGTATTCCCTCTTACACTGTAAAAGTTGGTAGCTTTAAATTTCTTGGAGTAACCATCACTGATAATATAAAGTGGGTATGTCACATGTTGACTATATTTAAGAAGGCCCACAAATGCCTTTAGTTCCTCTGACATCTAAGGATAGCCTAGATGTCTCTGCCTGTGCACACCAGCTTTTGTAGGTGCCCACAATGGAGTATGTCTTCACTGGCTTAAGAGCAATCTGTTATGGCACATGCAAAGCTCATGAAGATAACTGGCACACAGCTTTCTTCTGTTTACAACATATTTTGGTATTTTGTGGTATTAGGTATACTGTATGAATCCTTGATGGGAATTTTTTTTTTTCGCATAACCTTTGGAGCTCAGAGTGCAGGGTCAGCCATTGTACAGCAATTTTCAGGTTAAGGGCCTTGCTCTGAAACGGCCGACCCCTTACCCAGACCAGCCACTATACTACCAAGACTATTTCCTTGGATTAGCCTGAACAATCTCGAGACGATAACAAGCCGTACTCATAACAGGTTGTCCTATTTTTCCCGACACAATGAAATAACAAGGAAACAGTAGACAGATATGTAAAACCAAATATGGATATATTGACAGTGATAAATATAAATACACACGAGGATAGACGAATATTCAATAATATACAGTATATTTACACACAAACCACCACTGTCCCAATCACACCAGTGAATAATTATTAATTATACAAAAACACGAATACACAGTATTTTTCAAAAACCCACCTTTGATCCCAAATAATAAACAAATAAACACGAAACACAAGCACAGATGAATGATAAAAGGCAATTGAAATTAAAGTAATAAATGAGTCCAAAAGCTAATAAAGTCCAGTAATAGTTGAATATTGGCTGGTGTGATATTTTCCTTCCTCCCAACAATACAAAAAACAACCTCACCAGAAGTGTCCTCAGCAATGGTTAATAAATAACCAAACCCTGGGGTTTCTTGGTGCTGACACTCGTGATAATGATCTGGATCCTTAAGAAGCAAGTACTTGTATGATGAACGGAAATGAGTTGAAATATGGATGTGTAAATAATTATTTTTCTTCTCTCTCTCTCTTTCTCTCCTCTCCTCTTTTTTTGCCTTTCGCTTCTCTTGTTTAAATATAGAATGTCCTGGATGTAACTGTTGGATTCAACAGGCAATTTCCGTCTTGGGGTTGTGGTCTCCCTTCATCATCCTTCCCCTTTTAGCTTGCGGGGACAACATTTACTGATACACACATATAGTATAGCAAATGGGACAATGAAAACAAATGCACTCAGCACAGACAAAAAACAATACTTATTATTATGTAGCACCACTACAGCTCAAGGGCCCAACGGAATAAGATTCCTTCTGGCCTTAACAGGATTTGAACCAGCAACCTTCCAGATACCAGCACAGATCCTTAGCCTCAGGGCTTTAGCATTTGCTACTGTGGAAAGGCTAACTGTATTACAGAAGACTTCAGCTACTCAGCACAATCATTTTCTCCCTCCACTGATCTGACAAAGACCATTAGATCCTTAGCTAGTTAGCTTTTACTTCAAACTCTTTATCCACTGCTCAACAACAACATTTAGTTTGATACCACATTTTCAGACCAAGATGTCAAAGAAAAGAGTTTCGAGAAGACAAAAACAAATTAAAACCTTTAAGTTTCCCTAGCTAGTTTTAAACACTATTTAACTAAGAGGCATTCTTTTGTTACAGAGATACAATGCAAAATTTCCAGATAGAGGCTCCAATTCAGTAACCGTGCGTTTTCAATAGCCATTAAATGGCTGGTCAATTTAGTATCATTTCATACTGTGCTGCATTGTGCCTTTGGTACTTAATTGTACTGTACATTCCTGTGGGGAGTGAGTGAAACTGCTTCAACATGTAAATAATAAACGTCTGTGTGCAGAGACTTGTGCCTGTGACTGTTGTGTCGGGTGTTTGGGGTGCCGTTTGCCACCCTCGTCTTTACAAAGACTTTTTGTTTACATTTTGCTTTTTATGTATTAAGTTTTAATGATGTCATTGGGACCACATAATATGTAGATGTATGATGTCATGTTAATATCTTCATGCTGGTTTCATTCTGAACTTTAGTTAACACGGAAGGTTAATTCACTATGAAGGAAACCACATTTTATCAGATAAAAATTAATCTTTATTTAACCATCTAAAACATACATTTTTGTAAAAAATAATCTGGTATTCACCTTATTTGAAAAATAACCGTCACATTTCTTATTGTCCAGAAGTTTAATGTCTGCCAGTTTTACAACAGAACTTACAACTTACGTACAACTAAAACACTGGACTGCCTTCCTTAAGGAGTTCACAATGTCTCACTTCTTCTAGTCTCAGACTTTCTGCAGATTTCTGGTTGGGAGGTTTATACAGCAACTGACACTCTTCTACTGTAGTCCCAACTACTAAGAGAGCAAAATGGTTCCGCTAGAATAATTTACCATCTCATGTAGCTGAACCTGATATCTATTTGAGATATCAGGACAATTTCATTATTTGGTAACTAAAAAATATTGAAGGACCAAATGTTTTTCTGTTTAATAAACTTTGTATATTCTTATTTTCTTCTCCAGAGAGATGAGATTAGTTTTTTATACTAGATGTTTAGCGTCATATGAGACCACTTATGTGCTCCCTTGAGTATGCACAGCATCATAAAATGGTGGCACCCAAGGCAATACAATACTTGGAAGAAGAAAAAAAAATAGCTATGATCACAGAAGAAGCTACTTCTAAGAAGGGGTATGGGTTGAAATCAAACTGTACAGCAGGGGTCCCCAACTCCGGTCCTGGATGGCCCCAGTGGCTGCAGGTTTTCATTCTAACCTTTTTTCTTAATTAGAGACCTGTTTTTGCTCATAATTAACTTCTTTTGAATTCATTTTAATCAACTTGCTCTCGAAGAATTAGACCCCTTAATTGTTTCTTTTTCCTTAATTAGTTGCCAAACAATAATGAGATACAAAATAAGCCAAAACATGACCAACAAAGTGTATCCGTCATACAATATCTGAAAATCAAGAAAGATGAAGGTCTCAAGGATGTTGATCTACTCAGGCCCCCCAAAACATTTTAACAGTGCTCTTAGAAAAAAGAAAATCAACAATTTCAGAAATGTATGCCTTTGCATAATGAGAGCAGCAACAAGCCATGGAATTAAAGAACGGGTTTAATTAACGACAAGAATCCGCACCCAATTAAGCAACTGGTTGGCGTGAAATTGGTTGGTGTTTGAGGCCCTGACTTAGTTGGTCTTAGCTGGCTCACTCACTTCACATTTTATTTCTGTTTAAGGAAAGAAATGAAGCAATTCAGAACAATGAAGAAATTCAGGGGAAAAAATCTTAAAAAAACAAGTCAATTGAAATTGATTCAAAAGAAGTTAATTAGCAGCAAAAACAGTGCACTAATTAAGAAAAGGGTTAGAATGAAAACCTGCAGCCACTGGGGCCCTCCAGGAGTGGAGTTGGGGACCCCTGCTCTACAGGTATCAATGGAAGATTATGAAAAACAAAGCCTGTATCTGAAACGATAGGCTGCAGATAAGCAAACTACACTAAAGTTTCTGATCAGCAAAAGCAAAAGAAAGCTGGCATAGCGGTTCTCTTGTATTTCTACAAGCTTACTGTGTCAAATGTTGTCAGTCACTCACAAGCAAAATTATAGCTAGTCAATCACAAACAGATATAAAAAAAGATAAGAAAGAAAATCGATTTCAGATTGGATAACGAAAGTGATTTTACAAAAGCAACCAACAAGCAAACAAAAAACACTCTATGAGTCTGTGGCGGGCGGCCGGATCCCATGCCCGGCCGGGATGCCCCTTCTACTTATGTTCCAGGGGAGCAGCCAGGGGCTCCTCAGTACCTCCCCCGGGACACTTGGTGGCAGCCTCCCTCGCTCATGATGGTGCCTCAGTTTCCCGCAGGGTTTCATGGGAGTTGGAGTGCTCCCCAACCCCTTTGGGGATCTGGGGTGGCCACCGGGGGGGCTGCAGGGATGCCGGAGCCAACGTGGACACCTCTACAGCCCTGCCCGGAGGTGCAATTAGCACCAGCTGATTCAACACCTGGAGCACTTCCAGGAGGACTATAAAAAGGGCCTGCCTCCCTTCAAGGGCAGCCAGAATCAGGAGGAAGAGGACGAGGTTACCTGGGAGGAGTGGTGGTGCAAGGTGGAGACTTGTTGGTGTGGAGTTAAGTGCTTTTGGGACACGTGCATCTGGGTCAGTCTGTGCCGGGTCGGGCGCAATAAAGCCCAATTATCACAAGTCCAAAGTGATGAAAAAGCCTAAAGCAAACAATTAATCCCAAAAAAGGGTATTGGGACTGTGAATGATCTTGAAATAATAATTTCACTGTTTTCTACACAAATTAATGTAAACTTTCACATGAAGCTGAAATGAGTATGAGCAGCTTAAAATGGGAAACAATTTTTTTTTGCAGGCCTCTTGACACAACACCTGTTAGGAAATGATTCTTCAAGCCTGACAGAGAAGGAAAAGAATAATTAGGGTTCTGCCTGGGTTTCTCAAGTTTGCCATCCAAATAAGATAACTCCAAAATACAGTGGAAGAACTCATGCAAATGTGTATGACAATGACAACATTTAACCCTGGAAATATCCTAAAAAACCTCATGTTTCAAGCAGGAAAGTGCAAACCCTAATGTTAGATACTAAGCCCTATCCAGCTTTATCAGAATTGCAGGGTTTTAGTAGAATTAATGTAGTAATAAAGGACAAATCCTTTACTTTGTCTTAACTAGATTCCTTTCTTCTTGCTACTGCTTTTTTGATTCTAAAACCAAAATGAGCCTTCAGTATGAAAGTTAGTAAAGATGCTTACGATTAGTATGATTTTTATTGCATATGTGGGTATTCTCTTCATATCATTGGCAGTTATGCTTTTGCTTTAAGGTGTTTTAAAAAAGAAACAGATGTTTCAATGAACAGGCTCTAATATGAAAAAATAATTTTGACACATTGAGAGATGTTCTCTGCTACAGTTTTCAGAAGGAATAAAGTTCTTTAATTTTAAATACAGCAGGATAGCTAAAGCTAAATTAAAATAAAATGCACAGCATGTCACAGTTCTTAAGTCACACAGGACAACAGAAACAGGTTATCAGAAATTATACTAAAGGCCTGTATAAAAGATAGATAGAAACAATGTTCTAACTTAAAAATTGGTTTAAACGAAATCTTGTAAACACTGCAATTCTCCAAGAAAGATGATGATTGATGCGTGTGATATTGTGTTTTGATTTCATTTTCCTGCTACTGTACTACACACTGTTACTCTGCCTTTTAGCCATATAGTCATATGTATTACAACCTCCATATTATAGAATTCCTAAAACTTAGCTTTTAATGACTCTGTCTCACTTGTATTATTGCTAATTAAACTTGCATGTTCTCTGCCTCCACAAGCTTTATAAAAGGGGTGCCAAAAATAATAAAGGACTGTTCATTTTAAAAATAAATGTAACATTCTCTTGAATATTCACTAAATTTATATGACAAGAGTCCTATTCAAAAAAGTTACATAAAATGCTTTATTTTGAACTGTGGACAAAATGTGCAGAAGAGATGTTCAGTTTGTAAAATTCAACTGAGAAAGATCATTGTTAAATTAATGGTTTAAAAATACATATAATAAGGGACTTTGGTTCAGTTCATAATGACAAGAGAAATGTGTTTAACATGCTTACTCAAACAGACTTTTTTCAAAACCATTTTTAAACTGTGATAGAACGATGCCCTCACAGCAGTCCTCTGCATCCATGACTTTAAGTGATCAAAAGTAAGTGAAATGCTAATGCCATTATTGAATATATAAAACAAATGGAAGAATGAGCACAGGGAGGACACAAAACACATCAAACAAAGGAAAAAAACAAACTTTGCTGCCTCTTTGGGCCCACATTAATGGGTCTTGACACCTGGTGGGATGGCTTATCTACTTGTCTTAAAGTCTACTTTAAAGAACACCTTAGTAACCTCTTGCTCTCCTCTCATCTTTATGTCATCCCTGGTCTTTCTTCCTTCTCTAGCCACTCGCTTTGTCTGTGCTTGTGCAGCTGTTGGTTTCTTGTCAGCAACAACACAATGTTGCACCTCCACTTGCGAAGAATCTCATGCTGAATTTCGTGATTGAGTTACTCGCATGACATGATAATTTATGGCTCATGACGCATGTGTCAAAGATGAAACTCTCGATTGAGACCAAGATTAAGCTACAAGGCCCAAGTTTGACGGAGTATTTGCATGGTAGACAGACAACCCATAGCATTTTATACATGCAGATTACTTAAGTGATTATTATCATTGTGCAATGAGGCCATCTTTCTTGCGTTATTGAGTCCTGCTCACCAGGATGTGAAGATGGTTTGCTAGTGGTTGGCTACAGATATTCATGTCAATATAATATCAGTGAGTGTAACAGTATTTAAATGGGCACAACACCATTAGTAGTCTCCAAGAATGTGGATTCACAAGTAGTATTTTTAGTTATGTGCCAAATGGTAATGATTCTTTGCAAGTTTAAACAGACTTCTATGAGGGACGTTTAAAATGTTTCCGCACTTTTATGTTTTCGTTGGAAATGGTAAAGACGGGAGTAGTGGTAATTGGGCATTAAAAAGTTGATACGACGCTCGGAAAGTTGCATCGCAAATGGTGACTATGTAGAAAAGTGATGTAATTTGTTTTTTGAAATTCTTAATAAATAGAGTTAGAAAAAAGTGCAGAAACATTTTGAACGTCCCTCGTATTTTTGGTTAACGTTTTTGTGTTTTTTCAGTTTTTACTTATCTGATTTTAACCTTATTTTCAGTCTGATCTGTTTGCAAATAATCACATAATTTTGGAGTTCAAATAATTATTTCTGACATGGAAACTTTATTGGAAGAATGAAATTGTATTGAGCAGCAGGGATTCCAAAGTCAATTAAATAAACTAAACTCTTCTGTATTATATAATGTTGAGAATATAGTTGAGTTAGCTAAAGGTCTTGCACTATTAAGAATGGGAAAGAATCATCATTTTGGAAAACACACAAACAAGTTTTTAGCTAAGTGAAGGGTACCAGGCATTTAGTAGGAAGATAGCTGTTTTTACTGCGGAGAAATGGATCAATTTCATTCTACTTGTCCTGGGTTAAGAACAAAACATAAAGATCATTTTGAGTGTATAATTGGCACAGCCAATAATGAAACCCTATTCAAAAATGTTCTTTTTGTCTCAGTCAATCTGGAAACGCACAAGTGTTTGTTGACTCAAGAACTGATGAAACTTCACAAGTACAACATTAATTCAAGAAACACATCTCTTTCCTTTGTCATTAAAAGTTAAACTCAGATTAATGTCAGAGGACAGGATGCCAACCAGGCTTAGGTTTATACAAAATGAGTTTCACCCCCATGACCATCCATGTACGATTCTGAAGCTAGATTTCTTAATTATTCTATGTAATAAGCTATTATTAGCTCTGGATTTTCCTTGATTGGTTAAGCATAAACCCAACAACTGATTGTACAAACAAACAAATTATTAAGTGGAGTAACTGTTCGAATAATTCAAATAAAACCAGTAGTGAAACAAAGTATTCATTATAGCAGTCTACCTGTAAGATTAAAGTGTAATTCCTTGTAAACAAATATATGTCAATTTACTGCTACATTGGCCTACATTTGTCCAACTGGCTTGTTAGCAGGACCCTTGTTACCAAAAGAGGTCCTGAAAGTTTACGTATGGATGAATACATAAAGGAGAATCTGAGAATCTAACAACAATTGGTTTATTCAGCCATCTAGTATTTTTTTTTAATAGAAATGAAAAACTGAGGTTTATTCTCTGACATTGATTATTGCATATTAAATAAAACTACTTTTAAGAATATCTACCCATTTTTATTAATTTCTTCTTTGCACAATTAAACATCTGGTTCAACTATTTTTACAAACATGGATCTTCATAATGCTTATTATTTAATTATCATCCAATAAGGGGATGTATGAAGAACAGTCTATAACACTACCACGGTCCTTTATGAATAAAAGTTATGTTGTGTGGGCTTGCCAATGCACTGATCATTTTTCAAAAGTTTGTTAATGATATCTTTATAGAGTTGTTGGAAATCTACAGCATGTTCATGTGTATATTGACAATGACACTTTAACTTTTTATTAAATTGACAGTAGTCATGCACATTATTTTAATGAAGTCCTTTCTTAACTAACAGCTGTTTATCAATTCACTAAACTGGAATAATATGAATTCCATAAACATACGGTTATGAGTTTGTGTTAGAACCTCTGACAATGGCCTCAATGTGGATCAAATTAAAGTTTCAGTAATATCAAATTGGAGAATGCCTGAAAGTGGAAAACAAGTACAAAGACTTACTAGGTTTGGTACTGGGGTTACTCCAATCACAAGATTAAGGAGGAAATCTAGTATTTCTCATTTATGTGTGAATTAAAAGTGAATTTTCCAGTAGTGATTCTTTGCTTGTTTAAGAAGACATTGGTTTTTAGCTGGCATTTTGGTCAAATATATTTTTCAGTTCTCCTGATTTGACCTCTTTTTATACATTGTTCTCTTAAAATCTTCTGGTCCTGCATTGTTTTCAATCTGTTTATTTTATACCTTGGGAAAGGAGAACACCAGAAGTTGTTACCAGTACTTTTTACACCCTAACCTTACTATCTATTTTCAGCAAAGAGCTAGAAGTTCCTAACCCTAAGCATCTTACTTAGGCTGGTGCCGCTGACCTAATGTTCTTCTACACATACAGCATATTCATTATGTATACGTTGCATATCAATTCTGACCAGAAGACAGAGTAATATGGAAAAGTCCATGTGATGGATACAAAGGAAACCAAAAATCAGGCTAGAGTTTGTTAAATGGGAAGACTAACAATATGAGGCCAAATCCAAAACACACTTGTGGATTATTAAACTATGCTATGCTAAACACATTATGTCTTGTACCAAAGCCCAAAATTCAGAGTTAAATAAATCTAACATAAATTCAAGCAATGAAAAGCAAACTAAAGATAGCACACATATTTTTTTTAAGTTATCCACAATGTTGGACATGTGAGAAGTCTGTGCCAATAGTATTTTTACCAGTGCCATAAAATTATGTCATAGAAATGGTAGATCTTGCTTGCAATAGACTGGGAACATTAAAATATAAAATACAAAAAATATCAACCCTCAAAAACAAAACTAAAATAAAAAAGAAGCATATATTTGAATTTTGGGCGGCACGGTGGCGCAGTGGTAGTGCTGCTGCCTCGCAGTTAGGAGACCCGGATTCGCTTCCCGGGTCCTCCCTGTGTGGAGTTTGCATGTTCTCCCCGTGTCTGCGTGGGTTTCCTCCAGGCGCTCCGGTTTCCTCCCAGAGACATGCAGGTTAGGTGGTTTGGCAATTCTAAATTGGCCCTAGTGTGTGTTTGTGTGTGTCCTGCGGTGGGTTGGCACCCTGCCCAGGATTGGTTCCTGCCTTGTGCCCTGTGTTGGCTGGGATTGGCTCCAGCAGACCCCCGTGACCCTGTGTTCGGATTCAGCGGGTTGGATAATGGATGGATATTTGAATTTTGCATAACCCCAAATGCCCAAATATTTTAAAAAAGACCCTAAAGAAGCAAGATTTACTATCGAATAAAATATCATTTTCACAAAATTATTGCAGTGTAACTCCACAGCTTGCTTGAAGGCATACGCAGGACTTCGAGTGCTTCTAGCATCTGCCTTTCTGTTTCTAATTTCCTGCAGATTAGGCTGACCACTTGCACACTCCAAACATCATGCAAGAATGTACCCATATAATTTCTGTTTCTGATGCATCATTATGACTGTAGTCACCATGTTTGCTATCATAATTTAGAAAATGGACATCCTACTACAAGAACACCAAAGCAAACTCCTCATGGGACAATAGAATTCTTACATATGATGAATGTGATGCTGGTAATTTTTTTTAACTAGAATACTTTATTTAAACAAAAAATCACATTAATTAGTACATGAAAACAGATAAACCTGTGTGTGTTAATTTGTGATGAAAACACACATCAACAATAAAAGGAACTTGTGTTAACACACGTCTCTATAAATGTTCAGGTGTAAAAGAGTGCATTAGTTTCCTAAAGTTGCAAAGCAATTTCTTCCTCAGTCAAGATTTGGAGTAATTTAGTTACTTTACAGTCTATCCAATTTTTTACAAATGTTAAGAATAGCTAACACAGCAAAACACTCAAGTAAAAATTCCAAATTGTTGATTTATCTGAGTCTGAATTCACCCTCATGAATGACTTTCTTTTTTGAGGCTGTAATGACATTTTTCTTCAATTTCTTATCTCAATAACATAACATGAAGTTAACATTGTTGGGGCAAACAGGTAAGATACTTCAAATATAAAGAGAGGTGAAAAAATTACAAGATGTCATTATAGGTTCTCACCAGGGAAATATGGTGTTATGTTTTCAGTGACATCGACAACAGTTTTTATTCTCATGAGGCCTCAACACATTAAATCCCTGAGGAATATAAGAAGTTTGGATAAATACAAAAAAAACAAAATGCCTATACTTCAATCAGAAGAGTTTCATTGATTTGATTACACTTACCGTTAACTCACTTCATTGCCAAAAACTATATTGTATATCAAAAAGAAAGTTTTGCCATGAATACAGTAAAAAGATTGAAATTCATAAATGCTATACGCTAAAAAATAAGATTAGAATTTTTATTTTCATGCAAATATATATTCGCATCAGTAATATTTTTTTTTAAATTATACTATTGCAATAAAAGTAACTACTGCTAGCAATGTAATTTTAAAGGAGACTTGCTGAGCTATTGTGATTAGCACAGGAGATTAATATTGAAGTGCTGTTAAATAGAAAAATAATTATACATTTCTTAATTTTACTTTTCATTATTTATCCTAATAGTAAACAAGAAGAGTAAAATTTATGAATGCCTCATTAAATAAATGTTTTAACTTTTAAGCTCATTTAATTTAAAATCTCTATTTCAGTTTAAATCATGTGATTGCCAGCAGAGATCATAATACACACATTAGATAGAATTTTGACCTTATTGTTATAAGTATTAAATTCTTCTTTAAATAGAAGAAAAAATTTATAATAGAAAATTACATCTTTGGCTGTGGAATAGATTTTGAAGATGTTATGTGGAGGGAAAAATTCTAATAAATAAAGTAAACAACTGACAGTGTTCATAGTTTTGTTGTATTCATCGTGCAATTGTCTGATAAAGTAAAGAAGGGTATTATAGTGCATTCAGAAAGTATTCAGACCCCTTTACTCAGCTTTGTGCAAAAATCACTTAAATTCGCAGGCAACACTGAATACCCAAGAAAGACAAAGTAAAAAAGAAAAACTGATATGTCACATCGACACAAATATTCAGACCCTTTGCAACGACACTTAATACTTGGCCGAGGCACTTCTTATTCTATTGATCATTGTTGATCTTTTTAAACTTTGTTTGGAATCCTGATGCGGTCAATTTAATTGATTGCAGATAATTAAGATAGGTACATACATATGGCCACAGTTGACAATGTGTATCAGAGCAAAAATCAAGCCATGACGGCGACAGAATTGCCTGAAGAGTTTAGAGTCAGAATAATGTTGAGGTACAGATCTAGAGAAGGCAACAAAAATCCTGTAGCACAAAATGTTCTCAAGAGCACAGTGGCCTCCATAATTCCTAAATTTAAGAAATTTGGAACAACTATGTCTCTTCCTAGAGCTGGCTACCTGGCCAAACTGAGAAATCGTGGTTAAGGGGCCATATTAAGAGGAGTGCCCTAGAACCCAATGGTCAATCTGGCTGAACTCCAGAGAGAAACTTACAGATGGACAACAAGCACCGCAACACTTCACTAATGTGGGCTTTATGACAGGGTTTCTAGTCAGAAGTCTCTCCTCAGTAAAACACATGAAAGCCCACTTGGAGACACCTACAGGACTCTCAGAGTATGAGAAGCAAAATTCTGACAAAACCAAGATTAACATCATTTCTAGAAGAAAACAGGCACCACTCATCACCTGTACTATACATATCTTGTGGTGATGAATGATGGTGGCAGCATCATGCTGTAGGGTTGTTTATCAGCAGCAGAGACTGGGAGACTAGATAGGCTAAGGGAAAGCTGAAAGGAAAAAACTGGAGATATTCTTAATGAAAACCTGCTCTAGAGCGATCTTGACCTCAGACCGTGCTGAAGGTTCACTTTGCAACAGCACAATGACCATAAGAACAAAGTGAAGACACCAAAGGAGTGGCTTAAAGACAAATGAGGGAAATCCTTCGAGTTGCCCAACATAGCCCAGACTTAAACCCAGTTGAAAATGTCTGCCAAGACCTGAAAATAGCTGTCCACTGTCTGTTGCCATTCAACCTGACAAGAGAATGATAGGATCTGCAGAGAAGAATGGCAACAAAATACCAATATCCTGGTGTGCAAAGCTTGCCACATTATTTCCAAAAAAGACCCTAGGCAAAGGAGTTTCTACTAAGTACTTAGTAAAAGGTCTAAATACTTGTGCAAATGTGATATTTCAGTTTATTATTGTTAGTAAATTTGCCAAATTTCCTAAAATTTTGTTATTGTTTTGTTATTCTGGGGTATTAAGTATTGTGTGATGTGGGAAAAAATGAATATGAATGATTTTAGTACATGGTTACAACATAAGAAAATGTGAAAAAGTGAAGGGAACTGCATACTTTCTGAATGCACTGTAATCACTCCTGGCTTTTCTCTCATAGACCAAAGGTATTTTGTCTGAACTGGCCCATGACTAAATGAACTGGTGTCCATTGCTTATTCCTCTTGGTTGCAGATCAACCACTTTTGACACAAACCGAAAACAATAAATGTATCTTTCTGTGGGGGTTATAATTACATATTAACAAATGTGCAACCTGAGGAGATCTCCCTCTTCCATCCTGTATGCAGTCTTGCTATTGTAATAGATCAGCCTTTTCACTGCACTCTCAGTGTCTGTAGCTAGCATTGTTCAGTCATGGGTTAGAGGTAAGTAAAGTGAGTGGTACAGTGTCCAAAATCTAAGTGGGATAGATTTTTAAGGTATCTAACATGTCTTTTCATATAAAAGAGTTGCAGGTGGCAACACAGTGCCACAACAGTTAGTGTCCTCTACTGGAAGGACTTGAACCCTCTGTTGGACATCTTTTAGTGCAAGTTTGTATATTTTTGCCATATATGCAAAGTTTTCATTGTTTCCTCACACAGTAATGTTGTAATATAATGATGATAATGGCATGCCTTAGGAGAATTATACCCAAAGCATAACTGTCTCTCTGTAACTCACTTCCTAGTTACATAGATAATACAGAAGAATTGGTACTTGTCATTCATTATGCGCCCAAACAAAATAATCCAAAAGTCACCAAAGCATATAAAATAAGTCAGAGGCTGGACTATATTAGTAAAGAATGTCTCATTGCAGCACAAGTTCTACAGTAGAACACAAGGTCTAAATAAACCACATTGTGAGAGACTTCATATCAGATCTGGAAGATATTCGTAAAGATAACTCCACAACACTCAGAAGGAATACAGCAGGGGAAAACTGAGCAATAAAGTAGGGAAAATCTTTCCATGCTCACTTTCTAAACCAGTGGCCAAGAAGAACTGCTTACCTAAAAAATTATGGAAGTGGACAGAAGTAGAAGCCAGAAAGGCAATTACAAGTCATCAGACAACAGCTATGTAAGAAGAGTTGTGGAAAGTGAAGGGGCATTTGGTGAGGTTGCTGACAAATTTATCAGTGTCTATTGAAAGTTCCATGGACAGTGATAAGGTTGTGGAATCTGTCCCACCAATTAATACATTAATTAAATTGACAAGTGTTAATTGATAAATTACCCTAATGTGCTGTAATAAAAATGTTCTGTTCTTTGCATCTTCTGCTGGTACCTCTACAGGTCTCCACCATGAAGGGATCTCTAAGGCAAACTCTTTCTCAGGACAAACTCTGTTTGTCCAGTTCTGCAGTGACTCTTGTTTCACAACAAAAACCCAATCCAAAGACGCTTGTACAGACCCTTCCTTCAGGAAGGGGTTGCATATTTGTGCCCAACAACTTCAACACTTTTGATTTGTTGTGGCAGTCCCCACCTCCCACCACTCCTCAAAACCACTACACATGGGACAATCACCATCATTCCAGCACTCACAGTGTAGGTACACAACCACTAACTGCAGATAAATCAACCCTCGATGTAGCATTCAGTGTGCCCTCCCACTGTGGAATCGGAGAAGTTTGAATCCAGGGAAAGGCTACCTATGCCTAGAAGAACGCAGCGAGCACTATGTGAGAAGGCTCTCCCTTGCTTTCAGCTTTCCATTTTGCTCATGTCTGAACTTCGTTGAAGCTGAAGATGGCACTTTTAAGATCATGGAAAGGCATAGTGAAGGGGCTTCATGTTGAAAAGATGAAAGCACTCCGAGAGAATAGAAGGGCTCAGAAATTAAGGTATTAATTAAGATATTATAGAGCCAAGCTACTGCAAATTGAAGGTGCACCCCTAGGTCCCAGCAGGAGTGAGAGCTAAATGTAACTATATGCACCTTGTAAAGTTTATTTTTGAGTTGCAATTATTACAAAAATGACAGTAAACTATGACTTTTGAAGTTCAAGAAAGATGTAATATTTTTTAAACTCATCTGTCAGTAGCTTTTTTGTTGAAAGGGATAATGTAATTTAACCAAAAAAATGATTTTTATAGAAAAAATAGCATGGAAATGTTTTCAATATACTTAATCAAATATGACTTTTCAATGCTGTAATATATATCTGTTGTGCCATCTAAAATTAATTATCTAAAGATTAAATAAATGAATAATAAATTTCGAAGTTGAAACCCTCTTTGTTCTGAAAGGATAAGTTTCGTATTTTTTCTTCACAATCATGGTATGTATTAATTTCCCACAAAAAACTGTGTTCTAAAGTGAAACATTATTTTATAAATTTTAAAAATATCTTGTCTGTTCTTGCTCTTTACAAAAGTGCTTATGGTAATCTCATGTCCAGACATGAAAAAAGACATAAACGTGATTATTTACATTGATACTTGATTGTGAACATTGATTTTTTCTGGTCTGTTACTGATAACTTCTAATGCCTAGAACAAATTACAGTAGAACCTCGGTTCATGACCATAATTCGTTCCAAATCTCTGGTCGTAAACCGATTTGGTCATGAACCGAAGCAATTTCCCCCATAGGATTGTATGTAAATACAATTAATCCGTTCCAGACCATATGAACTGTATGTAAATATATATTTTTTGTAAGTTTTTAAGCACAAATATAGTTAATTAAACCATAGAATGCACAATGTAATAGTAAACTAAATGTAAAAAAAATTGAATAACACTGAGAAAACCTTGAACAACAGAGAAAACTAACACTGCAATAGTTCGCGCTATAGCGCTACCAACCGCTGGCTAAAAGCACTTTTTTAATGAGTTTTAAGCACAGGGAAAAAAATGAACATTTAAAAAAATCCGTAATTTTATAAACCACCAAGAAAAATAACATTGCAACAATGCACGCTACGAACAGATCGCTGGAAACAGAAGTGAAAGCAAAATCAAGCCCAGTGCATTCTTTAACTGCCTTCCTAACTTAATGCATCCAGCTCTCTCTCGCGCTGCCTGTGTGTCTGCATCTCAGGCTGCCTGTGTGTGTGTGTGTCGTGCTCTCTCTGGCGCTGCCTCTGTGTGTGTGCGTGTGCCTCTCTTGCGCTGCCTGTGTGTGTGCGCACGCGCCTCTCTCGCGCTGCCTGTGTGTGTGCGCATGCGCCTCTCTCACGCTGCCTGTGTGTGTGCGCTGCTTCTGTGTGTGTGTGTGTGTGTGTGTGTCGCGCTCTCTCGCTCTCTCTCTTGCTCGCTGCACAGGAAATGCACAGGGAGAGACTGAACATGTACAAACCGAAAGGGAAACTGGCTTGTTTGTATACTGAGTGTGTCATGAACAGAGGCAAAAGTTTGGCGAACTTTTTGGTCATAAACCGAGTTGTACGTGTACTGAGACATCCGTGAACCGAGGTTCCACTGTACTTCAATATGCTTTTCAAATCTGCTGCAAGTAATGTTGTATATGCAGCATTATTTGTTTCAGTATATTTATGCCTTTTTGGTGGGAAAAGCTAATCCACAAAGTATTTTCTATAGAGTACTCATTATGTTCAGAGGAAGTGTTTCAATATAATGAAGTTACAGTAGTTAATTTACAAAGCAGTGGATAAACTGACATTTGACTAGAGTGGCACAGCTTTCACTGTCAGCTGCACATTCTTACAATCTTTAGATTTTTTTGCTATAAAAAAAAATTAAAAAGAGGACTGGTCACACTTGTCAAACTAAGAATGTGTTATGCAGTGTTATGCTGTTTTAAGGGTGGAATAAGAGTGACATGTCTGATAGCACTTTTATACCACTGTTTTATCACATTGTCTGATATACTTCATCATGAGGAAGGCACCTACTGGGTGCACACTTACATGTTTAATTGCTCTTATAAAGACCACTAGGATAACTCCAAAACATGCTGTTGCATGTACACAAATCTCCCGGTAGGTGGAACAGGTTGACCTGAAAGTTAGATATTCCGTAGATTAGATGAGTACAGTTTTCAAATAACCTGATCATAAAACAAACCCTCCATCCTTTATGTTTGTCAGATGAGTCAGCTATATAACCCATACAAACAATTGTAAACACAGCTGGATGAACTGCCATGTCAGAATTGCTTGGTTCTAGCCATGTTTTTGTTAAACAGAGCTTACAGTAATCTTTCATTTCCTGCTGTGAATTGATCCAGCATTGTAATTCATTAGACTTGCTATCTAGTGATTGCACATTTGCCAACAGCATACTTGTCAGATACGGTCAGTGTGCATGTCGTCTGAGCCTCTCAAATGTGCCTCATCTTCTTCTTCTCTTTCTGCACCAATGTCACATGCTCATTTAGAAAACTACCTCTTGTAAGCCTTTCTTCTGTGTGATAAAATTCAAAGTTCTGGTTCTTAAATCCAACAGAGTATGGTGATCACATTTGGTAATCCACAAAACTTTCTGACTTTTATTCCAAATAAAAATGAAAAAAAATGAAGAAATTTTTAAACAGGAATCAAACACACAAATTGCAAAAATACACATTAACATGTAACAATTAGTATATCTACAATTCTGCCCTAAATGCTCACCAAATCGGTGATAATTTAGAGAGAATGGGAAATGTATAAACATATGTATATCATAATTAACACTTTATTAAACTATATAGTTTGAAATGATCTAAAATAGCATGAATAATAATAAATCACTATAACTGCATTTCTGTATTAAAACATTAAACCTTACTTAATGCATATTGATCAAGAATATTTTATAAACATTACAAATGACAAGTCCATAGATTGTTTTTCAAATTCTCCTATTTATTATTGTATATTCCCAGTTGGAATGTTTGTGTAAGTAAGAAAAAGTATCTTTAGAATCCTAAACGGATGATTGAGTAGTATGAAATATTTATAATATCTAGACAAGACTGCATGAAATGGGATCAGTCCAGCTTATCTCACCGTATTTTATTTGCAGGTAAAAACAAATCACTTCACATACATTTCTGGAACAAAAGAAAAAACAATTACTACAGTAGCATTTCTGATATACTGTACTGTATGTATACTGTGGCATTACTGATGACTTAAAGTAAAGAAAATTAAATGTATATATAAGATCTGAAGTGCTAATTATGCTTATTTTGGTCCATTTCCTCCTTAGGTAACTGGGAAGAAGCTGTCTTTTTTATCCTTGTCTTATGATCTCAGACAAACTTGAAATGCTCTCCCAAGTGGGCTTGAAGAAAATGTTCACAAATATATGTGTCTGATTACACTAGTTTAAGTATATTCATTCTGAATTTTCTCACATAGGACTGACATAAACCCATTTTAAATAAACAGGCTTTTTGCTCCGGAGGACACACAGCTATGTTATGCTATAATAATACAGTTTGAGATAATAAACATCTTCAAAATGTGCTTCTTTATTGATCATCCTGAGAAGTCCTCTTCACCACATTGTAAAACATTCTATATAACTATAGTTTATACTTTGAGATGCTGTAAAGCTGCTATATTAGTCATCATTGCTTTGTAATTCTTGGATGCCTTTACACAGTAAGTCAACATGAATTACTGCAAATGCGCAGCTCTAAATCCCCTCTATTAAAACTTGCATGCTATAATACTCCCTCCTCAAAATAACATATAGAAGTATTCACTGATGCCATGATGGATTGCAGATACACAATTTGTCATACTGATGACTGCATCAAAAATAGTTGTACATTGCAAAAAGACACATATTTGAGCAACAATCAAAAACACTATAAAAGAGGATGACAATGCATAGGCACTTGACTAGAAGGAAGTCTTATTGCAGTCTTATTCTGACATTGACTGCACAAAAATTCCTGCTCTCTAGGCTTGTTCCCTGAATTACTTTTTCCCACACTCTCTTCTCTACTGTAGCTTGATTTCTCTTTAGGTTTCTCTTTTGCTAGCTTCTCTCCACATCTGTTTCCGTTGAACGTGGTTACTGGCACATTCCTCACAAACATTAATGCCAGTGTCCATGCTCTTCATGTCATGCTCCTTAAAGTTGAAATGTGGGTCATCTTGTGTTCTGGTGCCAGCTCTCCATACAAGAGATCATTAGGGATTCTTCTTTTCAATATCTGTCGGTGGTGCATCAGCAAAGTGTAAAGACTGGGAATCTTGGCACATGTAAAGATCTCCTTATTTGTCACATAGTCTTTTCAGCCAATGTCAAGAATGCATCTGAGGTTGCGCATTTAAAGGGTCTTTAATCACCTTTCTTGTCTGGAATAGAATGTCCAGGATTTGCTGCCATACAGTAAAGTGCTGAGCATACAGGTACTGTAGACAGCCATCCTGGTGTAGAGAGTTAGTTTCATGTTGTTCCAGACTCTCCAAGTCAGCATGGCAAATGCTGAGGTAGCATGGTTGATCCTCTGGTTGATCTCAGCATGCAGGGAGAAGGTGTCACTAACTGTGGAGCTGTAGCAGTTGAACTTCCAGCTCATGGCTGGAGATGGTAATTAAAGGTGAACTCTTGACACATTGGCCCATCGCTTTGGTCTTCTTCAGACTGATGGTGAGGCCAAAGTATAGACATGCCGTGCATTAGTATCTGCAGTTGCTCTTGTGAGTGGATGATCAATGCAGCATCAGTTGCATACAGCATGTCCTTGATGATGATCTGCCAAACATAGGTCTTTACTCTTAAGTGTGACAGGCTGAACAGCCTTCCAACAGACCCTGGGCAAAGATAGACACCATCAATTACTTTGTTGGAGGCATGTTTCAGCATTAAATCAAAGAATTCAAGTCAAGTCAGCTTTATTCATATAGCATATTTAACCTAACTACAAATTGACCAAAGTGGTTTACATTAAAAACACAGTTTACAGAAGCTAATAGCTATTAAATATAAATACAAAGAGATAAATAAACTACATTTACATTTATTTGTTTGACAGACACTTTTATCCAAAGAGACTTACAAAAGAGGTAAACATAATCGAGTAATATTAGCCTAGGGCCTGTTTGTTCAGCAAATGTAGTAGGACCGGTAACAAAAAGTTGATTGCCACAAGTGAAAAAGATGTAATAACTAATAAATATACAGTCATGGATTACAATAAATAAAGCAATTAAACGTAGTATAACAACAAATTAATCAGAATTAGAAAATATCACAGAGCAAAGTTTTTTTCTATCAATTAGACAGATATCTGCAGAACAGTAGGATTTTCTATTCCTTCTTAAATACATTGAGGGAGTCAGCAGTATGGATGGAGGTGGGTAGTTCGTTTCAGCAACTAGGAACTTACACAGAAGAAGAGTCTGGATTGAGACTTCATACCATGAAGATACAGCATCACCTGACACTGTTCCCTGGCAGACCTGATTGGGTGTGAATGAGTATACGACTTCACCAGTGTCTTCATATGCTCAAGTTCTGACCCATTAACTACTCTCTAGGCAATCAGGGATTTGAATTTCATATGTACTGTTACATGGAGCTAATGTAGCGATCTGAAGAGTGGAGTGACATATGCCTGTCTCGGGTGGTTAAATACAAATGGACCACTACATTCTGGACCACTGGCCGCGGCAAAGCAAATGCGATTACTCCTGCCAGAAGTGAGTTGTAGTAGTCCAGATTTGACAATACAAAAGCCTGAACCAGAAGTCGTGCTGCATACACTGCCAGATAAATGCATGAACCAGCCTGACAGAAAAACAGTAGAAATGAGGTCAAAATAGATAGCTGCTCATGATTCACCACCCCAAGGTTGCAAATAGACTTGGAAGGTGTTAGCAACAATGAGCAAAGGTGTACAGAGATGGGGAGTTGAACAGACTGGCTGTCCAGGATCACAAGAAGCTTGGTTTTTGCCAGGTTGAGCTGTATATGGTGGTCCTTTATGCACATAACACTGGTAAGGGAAACCATGGGATTGGATGGTGGAGCCCAGTGAAATGGTGTACAGAGAGAAAAGCAGAAGACCCAGCACCGATCCTTGCGGTACTCTTGTGCATGTGTGCCTTTGACAACTCTCCTCACCAGGATACACTCTAGGATCTGCCTGAGATGTAGGACTAATACCATCTGAGAGCAGTCCCAATGATGCCAGAGTCAGTGTGAGTGTCAAGAAGAATGTTGTGGTTGACGATGTCAAAGGCAGAGGAGAGATCTAGCAGGCTTAGGACTGATGACATGTTAGTAGCTCTAGCAAGTTGTAGCTGGTCGACCACAGTCAGCAGAGCCATCTCAATCGAGTGGTTCCTCTTGAAGCCACACTAGTTGATATCGAGCAATTCATTCTGTACAAGAAACAAAAGGTTAGAAGCAGCACATTCACGTGTTTTAGAAGTAAAGGAAAAGTGAGACACGGGTCTGTATTTGTTAACTTGGGATGGATCAAGTGTTAGTTTTTTGAGAAATGGGGTTATCACAGAGTATTTGAAGATGCTAGGAAATGTGCCTGAGCTGACTGAGGTGTTAATGATGTGTGTAATTGTAGGAATGCGTAAAGGGAGATAGCCTGAAGGAGACATACGGGGATAGGGTCAAGTGGACAGGTAGTGGGGTGATTGGAGAGGAGGTCAGAAACATAAATAGCAGCGAGTGAAGAGAATTATGGTGAATGCTGAGTGATGTCTGGAAAAGGGCTTAATGGGTGGCAGCGAGGGTGAGAACTAACTGCTGATAGCAGCCACCCTATCCTGAAAAATAATGGCTAAGTCATCAACAAACAAGGAGGTTGGGGGAGGAAGTGGAAGAAGGTGAAAAAGAGAGGTGAAAGAGAAGAGCAGAAAGCAAGTATTGGTGGTGCTGTTAATACTAGCCTGATAGACTCTTACCTTAGTGTTGGTGGCAGAAGAGAAGGATGCAGGAAGGGGTATGTACTCTGAGTGGAGTAAAGTTGTTTTTCTTGAAGCCTTTGGACTCAGTGTCTTCTCTCAGGTGCAAGACAGTGACTCACACGTCCAAATATATACACTCAAGAGGGGGCCTAAAAATTCCTTGCATTGGTTCAATAGCACAAAGGTAAGGTGTATTTATTGACTATGCCGCTAAGAATCGTATGCCTACAGTCTTGTTAATCAGCCTGCTGAGTGGTATGGTTCTGAATTTGTGATATTTACACGTGATTTCTGTAATTTTTTTTCTCCAAGTGAAAAGAAAAGGTATGTCAGATCATAACAAACAAAGATGATGATCTGATTTTTTTGACATTGATGGACTTTATAATAAAGAGTTTGTTCCCCATATACAGACTGCAAATCAACAATAATACAATGAAGTGTTGAGGAATCTGCAGGAAAGTATCAGAAACGATGTGTGCATTTACCATCATGACAGCACACCTGTACACACAACTGCGCCAAGACAGTGCACCTGCACACACTACATTCTCAGTCAGACAGTTTCTGACCAAAAACAATGTGGTTGATGCTTTGCACCCAAAAAAATCATCAGATCTCACTTCCTTTGACTCTTTATTGCTCCTGAAATTAGAACTGAGACTGAAGTGAAAAAGATTTGCTATCATGGAAGTAATCCAGGATCATCTAGACATGGTAACAATAGATGACTACAGGAAATTTTTCCAGAAATGGAAAAAGCGCTGAGACAAGTGTACTGCATCATGTCTGCACAAGTTTCTTCTTCCTGTGAGAGAAATAGAGAGGAACAGATTTCAGCTTCAGGTGTCAAAACTTGTAGTATTAATCAAGATTAAGCTGGTCAGGTTTCATGGCTGGGTACTGTCTGAGTTTCGGCTTCATATCAATAGCAAATGCTGAATACAGTAATCCCTTTAAGTTCTAGTTTACTTTTACGCAATTTGTTTTGTAATTTTTCTTCTGTGGATGCCTCTAAAGACTTAATGATTTCTTCTAATTCCTGAATACGTTTGTTTTCTATTTTTTTCTTATGTGATGAGAAGGAGATTATTTTACCTCTCATCACTGCTTTCCCTGCCTCCCAGAGAACAGATGCTGATGTTCCAGGCAGGTCATTATGTTCTAAATATAAAGCCCACTCTTTTTTATAATATTCCACAAAATCTACGTCTCTAAGCAATGACGTATTAAACCTCCAGTTTTTACTTGATGGGATTTTTTTCTTATTTAACAGAGTTAAAGAAATTGGAGCATGATCGCTGACAACTATAGGGTGTATCTCAGTGTCTGAAATGTTAGCCAATAATGAGCTGCTGACTAGAAAATAGTCCTAACGTGAGTGAGAGTGATGAACGTGTGAGAAAAAAGTATACTCTCTACGGCTGGGATAAAAAGATCGCCATGCATCACAAAGCCCATAATCACTCATATACTGTTTGACTATATTAGTGGAATGCCAATTGCGCTGAGTCCCAGCTGTACTGAGCCTGTCTGAAGAATAATCCATCCAAAAATTAAAATCTCCCGCAAGTATAAGTGGACAGTCCAAGTGTTCGGAGAGTACAGAGAAAAAATTATGAAAGAATGCGGGGTCATCTATGTTTGGACAGTATATGCTAACAATACATAAGCTTTGATTTTGTATAGATAGTTTTAGTATTATAAATCTACCATCTGGATCTGAGACTATGTCCAATACTGTGAAATTGATATTTTTGTGTATTAAAATAGCTACACCTCTTTGTCTAGAGTTATAGGGGGCAGAGAACAGTCTGGGAAACTCAGATGTTTTAAGTTCATCTGCAACTGTGGCAGACCTATGAGTCTCTTGTAATAAGACAACATCTGCCTGCATTCTTTTAAGCTGATCAAAAATCTTTAATCTCTTCTCTCTAGAGCCAGTTCCGTGAACATTCCAACTGACAAACCTTAGTGTACCCATAGTTATGTGTGTGAGTAGCTAATGTATGGTGCCTTCATGTGAATAAATTAAGTAAATAAATGTATAATTTAATCTGAAAAAATAAAGCAATAAATAAGTAAATAAATAAAAAAAAAAGTATAATAATGCTAATAACAATAATTATATTATTAATGCTGATGATAATATTAATGCTGAAAATAATAATAATACTAATATTAATACTGAAAATAATAATAATAAGATGATAATAATAATAATAATAGTGCTAATGATAATAATAATAATAATAATAATAATGCTAATAATAATAATAGTGCTGATAATAATAATAATAATAATAATAATAATAATAATGCTGGTAATAATAATACTAATGCTGATGATAATAATAGTGCTGATGATAATAATAATAATACTAATGCTGATAATAATCAGATAATAATAATAATAATAAGACAGAACCAAGAGTGTTTGTGGTTGTATGATAAAATGTAATAATTATAATCCAGTGTTTGTATGCGTGCGTTGTGTGTGTGCTGACGCAGTGTAGGAAAGTTGTGTGATTGTGTCATGTGTATGTAAAGTTCCAGAAGCAGGTAAAAATAAGGAAAGGAAAGAGTGAAAAAGGTTAAAAAAAGAAAAAAAGAAGTAAAAAGAAAAGGTGCTAGAGGTGTGGGGTGGTGAGAGAACAGGTGATCCCATCATCTAAACACGGATATAGCAGCTTTTTATCCTGACATGCTCATACCCAGTGAATCCCGATAAGAATAATAAACTTGTGACCTGATGTTGGGCTAATAAAGCCAGTCTGTCACTCCTCGCTCCTTGTACAGCCTGTTGTTGACGTAGAGCTTGTCCACAGAAATGACAGCGCGGCTCCCTTCTTGGATGAATTTTTTACGCAGTGGGAACAGAACTCTGCGGCGATCCAAAATTTCTTTAGGAAATTGATCATTCACGCTAAAATCTTTTCCTTTGAGCTCCTTCCCGCGGCTCTTAACAAAATCCTTCTGTTTAAAATGCTCAAATTTGGCCACGATGGGACGAGATCTTCTGCTGTCTGCTCTTTTGGCTCCAAGGCGATGAACCCGGTGAAAGGTAATGTTCTTTACCGTTTCTTCGGGTATCTTTATGTGGGTCTGGAGAAAGTTCTTAATTGTTTGTTCGCAATCCTCCGGTTGTCCTCCCGTCTGCTCCGGCAGGCCTGCAAACACCAGATTGTCTCTCATGCTGCGGGCCTGAAGATCCAAAACTGTCTCCTTCAGGGTCTTGTTGTCCTGGGAGATCCGTGTCATTCCCTCTGACAGGGAAGACACAGTCTCCCGCAGAGACGCGTTTTCAGCCGCAAGCCGCTCCACCTGATCCTGGCTGAATTCCAGAGATTGTCGGAGGTTCTGGAACTCCTGGTGTAGAATCTCGAGCAGGTGGAGTCGTCCCTCAAATCCCAAAAGCCTTTTATCTATAGAATCTAATAATTCTAATATATCCTTGCGGGGAGATGAGGTTGCCTCGGGGGAATCCTGAGGACGGCTTCTCTTGGTAGCAGGTGTTTCCGTGATAGCTGCTGCTTTCTTAGGCCCCATGACAACAGACTCAAAAACTTGATCAATATAATTTTGTAGACTTTCCAAATTTTCTTCACTTACCTCCAGGTTGATGAGTTATACTTACCGGATTGCTTGCGTTGTCAGTAAATAAATTTGGCGTAAATGTGTCTTAGTTGTTTATAATGTTTTGCTAACAATCTGCCATCTGCGTCAAACGCTGCCGAGAATCCGTGATTTTTTCCTAGCCAGCACTTCTCTCTCTATATCGCACTTCGACTTTCGCGGCTTCACTCTATCGCGGATTTTATATGAATGCATAACTAAATATATAACGCGGATTTTTCACTGCTTCGCGGGTTCTGCGGACAATGTGTCTTTTTACTTCCTGTACATGCTTCCTCAGTTGGTTTGCCCAGTTGATTTCATACAAGGGACGCTATTGGCGGATGGCTGAGAAGCTAACCAATCAGAGCACGCAGTTAAGTTCTCCTGACTGAGAAGCTAACCAATCAGGGCACGCAGTTGAGTTCCTGCGTGCTGAATGCAGTGTTAACCAGGAAGTCTCGTCTCACTCATTCAGCATCAACGTGTTTCGCTGTGTAAAGAGTTGTGCTCTTTTGTGTTTATCTTTGTGCATAGTCAAGCCCTTCATTATGGCTCCAAAACAATCTGCTACTGCTTCAGGGGCCGTGCCCAAGCGCAAGAAGATGTTAACGACTGCCAAAAAGGTAAACGTTTTGGATTTGTTGAAGGCTACGATTCTTTTTATTTAAAAAGTAGGAAAGGAATATAAGATCTACGGCCGCAGTGTCCTTTTAACCAGGGTGCAAAACGAGTTGTAAGTGGATGTAATAAGGCAGTAGTCTGGATGGAATCTGCTTTAGGGATTTGGATTGAAGACTGTAAGAAAGAAGAACAATGGCAGTGCTACACAATCGCCTGAAGTGGCTCCTTTACAAGGGCTGTAACGCTCTCCTTTGTTGTGCAGTAAAATTAAACTCATTGTTATCGGACAAATCATCGTGTCATTGTTGGTGAGTAACCATAATTAATTTTCTTCTTACAGTGCTTAGTACATGTACGTACGTTTAGTGTCACTGTACACACATTTACTGTATACTATTTTTCTTGCATTGTACGTATTTATTGCTGGTGGCCTGTCTATCATAATAGCTGTAACATATGTGATATCGGAGACACTCAATATCTTTAAAATAATATTTAGGTTTTACTATATATAAACAGTGTGTTTATATACATAATTTCAATGAATCTTACCTAATATCTAAGAGAATACAAAGGGATTATGCTGTATAACTCTGCGGGGAATATTTATAAACAGTGTGGGAGAGTTTATAAGGGCTTAAAATATATAAAAATAACCATACAAACATATGGTTTCTACTTCGCGGATTTTCACCTATCGCGGGGGGGTCTGGAACGCAACCCCCGCGATCGAGGAGGGATTACTGTAAAGCTTTTACATCCAGAATCAAGAATGTATGTGGGCCAGAATGGCCCTCTGGTCTTCAGCTTCTGTTGATATCAATAATAACAAAGATGAAGTCATTATAATCTTCCAAAACATGGGATGCAAACTGAAAGGTTTTAGTATAAAATGCAAAAGCTAACAACCCTTAAAAAGCAAAAAGGTAATTTGATAATTATTATTTTATTTGTCACTGGGAGTTCCTAAAGAATATAGTATATATAAAAATACATTGTAGTTTCAGGGTTCCGGATCATGAAAATGTTACTTCTCTTCATTGAAAGTCTAATGCACAAAAAAGAATGTGATGTGCTAGTAGCTTCTCAAATAATAAACCTACAAGAGGCAGTTTATAAAGAAAGAAAAAATATTTGATTTGATGTGCTTTCATGTAAACTCCTGATATTAAGATGGAAAGAAACTGCACTTGATATTTCGTGTAACAAGATGAAAATTATTTTATTTGCTCTTGCTGTCTTAAGATTATATATATTCACGGTAATGGGGTGTAGTGTCTTTTCTGAAACTCTGCACTAATTAGCAATCATTTTTTGTCCAAGATGTGTATTTTTTAATGCCCCTGAAGTTATATTCAAATTTCCCATTTATTAAAAAAAAAACATAAGTTAAAGTGGGTAAAAAAATATCTCCAGTATTTACAGTAAATAAAATATGAGCCAGTGCCCACCAAAAGGTCTGTGTATGTCACTGCTTTGTACGTCTAATTTAAAACACTTGTGATAGAATCTTAGTACTTTGTCAATGGGTACTGCATTGTAATCAGTTTGGATTTTGTGAAAATCTAATCAAAATATTACAAAAGTTCCTTTTATTTTAGTGACTGGGGTGAACACAGTTAGCACTAGTTTAATGGAGTTCATGCCTAAACATTTAAAATTTTCCAAATCTGGCAGTATAGATGCATCAACATCTACAACATACCATTTGCGCTCTCTGTTAACTTGTAACTTCACATAACAGTGGCATTTTGGTATGAAAATTCTTTTGTAGCTATAACAGAAGTTTAGTTTCTTTGTGCAGACTTCTGTAACACTAAGACAAACTTTCTTTACTAAGTGTCCCTCTTTAACTAAATGAACAGTGTGATTTCATGCACCATTCATGTCAATCAAACAATGGGATACAGATTCCAGATCTGTCTAGATTGGCATAATTGCAGCAACATCTAACATTGTCATCATCTAAAAAAGTACAGAATTTGCTAGTCAGTATGATGCTGGCAAACAACTGAAAAAAATTAGGAGTGGTCTCCTCAAGATTTTCTCGTATACTCAGATATGGGGATGGAAATTTGAGGAGAAACCCGCAAGATGATGATTATATTTTTATACTAGCAAAATACCCGCGCTTCGCAGCGGCGAAGTACTGCCTTAAAATTTTTATTAAGAAGAAAATTTAACCTTTTTAAACTGAGGGAAAATATGCCAATAATTATTTGTTAAGGATCTCTTTGTATACCATGTTGTCAGTTCGGCCCTCCGGTTGTAACATGACCAAGCTGTGCGCTGAGCTTACTCTTGAGCATGCAACTTACAGTTGGCCATGTGAACAGTAATCTTGTCTCAAATCTCACAGCTTGGATTGCTGCTGTCATAATCGGTTTGAGTTTCATGGTTTGTTTCAATTACAATAGTATTTGCAGGATTTGTTGTGTTGAAGTGACATTCGGCATCTGTCAAGCATTGTAAGCACACAACCGGTTTCATCGATAAAATCACATCCAGCTTTTGAGAGTTTAAACACTCATAAACATCAAAGTGTCCACTACTGAAATCGTCACCTGTGAATCTAAGATGTTTAAGAGGCATTGGCGGTTGTCGAAAGGTGTAAAATATTTGGCCATTTCGGTACACTTGAAAGCGACAACCGAACAATTCAGCGGCAGCCATCAACTCACATGCAGAACCATAGGTGAAGGGCTTAAGCATTTCACTCTTCTAGTGCTCCTGTGTAGTATAATTATCTCCTGTACCGTCATCAGTCCACACCTTGAACCTGTCCCAGTCATTCAATACATAAGACACAATGTTCCTCCGGATATCAAGAGTGAGCCTGATATGGCCGTGCAATATGTAACAAAGAGAATGGAAAAGGTAGGTGCCATCTCCGGGCATGGAAACCACTCAGTAAGTGACAGTTCTTTGATCGATAGTGATCACCTCGATAGACATGGTAATGGGGGTTGGAATGATAAAGTAAATGGGTACCTGAGCAATGTAAAGTAAGTCTAAAATACCTATACAATAACTATAATTGTAATAAACAAACAATAAAACAGCGGAGAAGCCGTGGATTAAACAAAAAGGCTGTAGTTATCAGTAGGGAGACGTGAATCCCGTGGCGAAGCAAGGAAGGGAATGTAGAGACCGGAGCGACGGACGGTCTTATATAGGCAGGCAGCCAACAACGTGGGAGGCGTTGGGATGGGGGACCCAACGCCACCTCACACAGTGACTGAGCTGCAGGCTATGGACGTATATATGTACGTAAGTAGGATTCAGTTAGCGTTGGGAACCCATGTACCAAATTTCTTGAAGATGGGCCCATAAGTAACAAAGACTGTTGAAAAGTTCAATATGGTGGCCGACAGTGGCATCATACCACCGAAATAAGTACGTACATTGGTTTCGGTTAGTGCAGGGAAGCCGCCTATAAAATTTCGAGAAGATCGGGCCATAAATAAGAAAGTTCATATTATGTACATTAAAGAACCATCAACAATAAATCAAATCAAATTAATAATATATTGAACAATTATTATAAAAGTAAAGTTGAATAAATTGGATTCTGCAGCTGCATGAATAAAAAGTACCATTTCTGGTGAGTGGAAATAGCTCAAAAGTTGATAGAAATATACGTTTTATACCTAACTAGCAAAATACCCGCGCTTCGCAGCGGAGAAGTAGTGTATAAAAGAAGTTATGAAAAAGAAAAGGAAAAATTTTAAAAATAACGTAACATGATTGTTAATGTAATTGTTTTGTCATTGACATGAGTGTTGTTGTCATATTTATATATATCTATAAAGTGAAAACCTGAATATATAAAGTCAGCGTCGGAATTTATAAAGTCATTCCTGATTATATATAGTCAACATCGGAGTATATAAACTCATTCCTGAATATATAAACTCAAAGTCAAAATATATTGATTGAAACGACTCTGAACTGAAGTAAGTTAACAAAAACGTATTCAGAAAAATAAATTAAAAAAACACTGTTCAGTTAATGTTTTGAAAATGATGCATTTGCCCTGCCCAGGATTGGTTCCTGCCTTGCACCCAGTGTTGGCTGGGATTGGCTCCAGCAGACCCCCGTGACCCTATGGTCGGATTCAACGGGTTGAGAAATGGATGGATATTGCAGCACTGACTTTGTATATTCCGACGATTACTTTATATATTGAAATTTTGACTTTATATATTCCAGCGCTTACTTTATATTGTGAGCTGAAGGACTTCGCTATTACGTGTGGGGACGAAACTTCACTTTGGTAACTGATCATGCTCCACTTCAATGGTCATACCGACAGAAAGATACAAACTCTCGCCTCATGAGATAGTTTCTGGGCTTACAACTTTTACCGTTTCACAGTAAAACATCGACCAGGTTCTGAACACGTCAACGCAGACGTATTATCAAGACTAAATGAACCTGGTACAGAGAGTCGCTTGATTCACGGAAATGTGAATAAAGCTGAGGGGGAGGGTGTGAGCTGGAGGGCTGATCGCACCCCAAGAAGATACAGACGCCTCTGGGAAAACCACAACCCCTGAAACACAGACTACCCTCACATTGCTCCTTACTTTCTCACTTGCGCTATAACGCATAATGCAAACCTCGCGCGATACTCCGCTAACTTAAAAGCCTTGTGCAGCGCCTGTCAGTTTAAAATTGATTGTTTGCTTGCTTTTATCACTCTCTCTCTCTCTGCTCCTAGCGGAACTGTCATCTCTGACTTGTCATGGAGCACGTTTAAGCTCATGTGTTTGCAGTGTTTGAATAAAAATTCTTCTTGTTTCTACGACCTCCTGTGTCTCTGTGCAAATCTGTGACCCAAGCGTGACAATATATTCCGACGATGACTTTATATATTCAAGATTTGACTTTATATATTCCAGTGCTGAGTTTATATATTCCGACGCTGACTTTATATATTTAAGTTTTGACTTTAGGTGGCAGTGTGACGAAGTTTCTTCGGAAGACGCCGTTAGCCACGGAGCTCAGCTCAGAGCGAAATGAAGTAAATGGGAGGGGATATGATGACGTGACTCCTCCACCCACCTTAACTGTCAATCCCCCACAAACACAGTCTCTCGGAATTTGCATAAGCACACCCCTTCACCTGCAATTTTAACTTAGTTACAAAGTGATCAAAACTCTCGTTTATATCCTGCGTCCTCTCATTAAACTTGTATCCCGCATTACCCGTGGGCATGAAAAACGCCAGCGGCAGCCTGTCTATTAACTTAATTTAAAGTTTAGGTTTATACCTTGCTTTGTTTCCGAAGTAGCTGCAATGATGAATATGGTAGTATACAGTATGTCACTCGCTCGCTTCTTATTGTTTCGCTGCCTTCTCAATTATATAATGCATGTTTTCTTCAGCGTATTTTGGAGCTCTTCCTGGTTTTCTACATAGTGCGTTGACAGTCAGTTCACGTGATTACGTGGGCGGCGTGATGATGTCACACGAAACTCCGCCCCCACGGCTTTCAAGCTCAACTCCATTACAGTAAATGAAGAAAAATACCTTCCAGTTATGACCATTACGCGTAGAATTTCGAAATGAAACCTGCCCAACTTTTGTAAGGAAGCTGTAAGGAATGAGCCTGCCAAATTTCAGCCTTCTACCTACACGGGAAGTTGGAGAATTAGTGATGAGTCAGTCAGTGAGTGAGTGAGTGAGTGAGTCAGTGAGGGCTTTGCCTTTTATTAGTATAGATACTTTATGAAAAATTTGGTTGATCTACGTGAAAGCGTACTCAAGTTATCGGGTTTACACACACACACACGCACACACACACAAAAAGACACACAGACATAATTCCAAAAACTATGTTTTTGGACTCAGGGAGGTCTTAAATGTCGAGATTCATTAAAATCTCAAAATTGAATTTTTGGACGATTACAATACTTTCCCTATGAGAAAGTAAATCGGACTCTGGGAGGTCTAAAATGTCGAGATTCATCAAAATCTCCAGGTCAAATTTTTGGACAATTACAATACTTTCCCTATACTTCGTATATGAGAAAGTAAAACTACGTTCTATATACCTGCACTTCCTTTAAACATAGACATCTCACTGTTGGTTTCTTATCCCCAAATCTCCCTTAGTAGCTGCTTCAAATATAATGCTGTCAGGTGGTCCTCCTCAGTGGTGGGTGAATATCAAACTACTGCTCAGCCCATTCAGCATACAGTAATTCTTGTGCTTGATGCCTTCCTCATACTGATCTGCTTTGTTTTTTTCCTTAATTATTTAGGCTATCTTTAATGAAGAAAATGGTATTCAACTTTTTGCATCTCTTCACTAGCTCACATGGCACAGCATAGGCCAGGGGTGGGCAAATTACGGCCCGCGGGCCACATCCGGCCCGTTGGTCTTTTTAATCCGGCCCGCCGAAGATTGGTACAAAATTGCCCAAATCAAATCATATCATAATTATGACTGCATTCATTTGACCTTTTCCTGTAATCCTGGTGTTCTACCAGGTGGCACATTAGGTGCAGTGATACATTGACTTGATTTTGCGGAGCCCGGGTTATTCTCTGTTATTACTCTGCTACTGCTCTGAACCCATCTGCAACAATGAGTAGGCCAAAGAAAAGAAAAGTCAACAGTGAGTGCCGAGTGTTAAATAAGGAATGGACAACTAAATACTTTTTCAATGAAGTCCGGTCAAAGGCTGTATGTCTTATTTGCCAAGAAACCGTTGTGGTTTTAAAGGAATACAACATCAGCCGCAACTTTTCCACCAAGCATGCAAATTACGCTAACAACCAGTCAACGCAAGAACGGATGGCTGCCACTCAGAGGTTGGCAGCTAGTTTGCAGGCTCAGCAAAACACCTTTATCTGACAAACTGCCATCCAAGAATCAAGCACGAAGGCAAGTTATGTGCTGGCATTCAAATTAGCAAAGACCAGCAAGCCTTTCTCTAAAGGGGAGTTTCTCAAAGAGTGCATGTTAGAGACAGCAGGTATCTTGTGTCCTGTGAGCAAGAACAAATTTGAAAAAATTAGCTTATCACGCAGGACAGTGACTCGCCGTGTTGAGCTAATTGACGAAGACTTAGCTAGCAAGTTAAACAAAAAAGCAAAGTCATTTACATTATATTCCTTCGCACTGGACTAAAGTAATGACATAAAGGACACCGCTCAGCTTTTAATTTTTATCAGAGGGATTAATGACAATTTTGAGATAACGGAGGAGTTTTTGGCCATGGAATCCCTAAAGGGGAAAACGCAGAGAGAGGACTTGTATGACAATGTGTCGGGGGTCATCAATAGGCACAAGCTACCTTGAAGTACGCTCGCCAACGTTACTACAGATGGATTACCAAATCTGACTGGAAAAAAATGTTGGGTTGCTCAAAAGAATCCAGGAGTGGGTGAAGGAGCACAACCCTGAGCAGGAGGTAATTTTCTTACACTGCCTAATCCACCAGGAAGCACTGTGTAAATCCGTATTGCAGCTTGACTACATAGTGAAGCCAGTTGTAAAACTCGTTAACTTTATTCTAGCGAGGGGACTTTAGCATCGTCAGTTTATTAAGTTTCTTGAAGAAATTGACGCTGATCACCAGGACTTGCTTTACCACTCCAATGTCCGCTGGTTGTTTGGGGAAAGTATGTCGATGAGTGTGGGAGTTCAAACAGGAGATTATCTCATTTTTTGAGCTAATTGAGAAAGCTGACGATTTTCCTGAGCTGAGTGACACAGATTGGCTTTGTGATTTAGCTTTTGCTATGGACATACTGACACACATGAATGAGCTGAAAGTGAAGCTACAAGGGACCAATTTGTGCATGAAATGTACACAAATGTCAGAGCCTTCAAAACCAAGCTAGCTTTATTCTCAGAGCAAATGTCAAACAACTCATTTGTTCATTTCCCCACACTGGCTACGCTGAAAGGGGCCCCTCGACTTGTGAAAAAACACAGGAAATCACTGGACGACCTGCATGAAGAATTCTGTTGTCGGTTCTCTGATTTTGGAAAAATTTACAAGTCACTTCAGCTGGTGTCATGTCCCTTCACACAGGACCCTGAAACGGCGCCACAGGAGTTGCAGTTGGAACTGATTGATCTCCAATGTGACACCGTCTTAAAGGAGAAGTTCAACTTTCTTAAACTGAATGAGTTTTATGCTTCATTAAGCGCAGCCAAATTTCCAAGCATCCAGAAGATGGCACAGAGGATGCTGGTGTTGTTTGGCTCTACGTATGTGTGTGAACAGACTTTTAGTGAGATGAACACCAACAAAGCACCCCACAGATCCCAGTTGAGCGATGAACACCTCAGATCTGTTCTGAGAATTGCCACAACAAAGCTAACACCAGACTTCGATGCACTGGCAAAAAAGGGTGATCAACAACACTGTTCCCACTAAAAGTGAATGTAAATATTAACACTGTAATGCCTTTTTTATGTTTTTGTTTGATATATATGCATCTACTGCTGGCCCGGCCCGTTTGTTAAATTTTAAAAGTCAATGTGGGCCCTGAGCCAAAAGGTTTGCCCTCCCCTGACATAGGCTGTAAAAGTTTAAACCAGAAGTAAAAATAAAATAAAAAAAAGAAAAAAGCAGACAGTAAGGGCCTTTAAACTTCAAATCCCATCACTAAACTGAACGTACAAGCTGTATATGCGTGCACACACCCAATGGTAAACTGCAGGACTGGAAGAGTAAGTGCATGACCCAGAAACAGGACCGCAGCTCACAACACAAAGACAATGGAACATACTTCAAAAAGCAGCATTTTCCTAACTAAGATATTTGAACATATGATAGAAATTTGCAAAAAATGCTTATGAAGACAATATTGAGTGTTGTTACAAACATTTTAATAATGTTATATAACTGATAGTCGTTTTGTTTACTTTGTATAACATAATGCAGAAATGCCACTGATCATAACAATGTGACATTTGTCTATGTACTGTGTAAATATTTCAGCTACAAGTTAAAAAAGATATTTTTTATATTCATAAATGTATTTGTTGGAGAAAAGTCCATCCTGTGTTCAAACAGATGTGCTATTCTATTTTATACTTTTCTTTAAATATCAATTATTAATGTTTTGTATCAATGAACATCTCTCCTATACATATGATTAATAATATCATAAATAAGAATGCAGACACACAAGAAGAAAGTATTTGGCCAAAGAAGCCCTGTTTAGTTAGTTAGCAGCTAAATCATTCAAGTGCTACAACTCATTCAGGTACAGCATTGCTGAAATGATAAAATGGAAACCACTTCAAAAATCTGATTAGCTTGACTTCTGTCCTCCAGTGTGTAGATATGATTGCTTGCTTCCATCAACATTTCACTGTTGTGTATAAGTGTGTATTTCACTTTTGCAGAAATAAATCTGCTGAATTCACTTTGTTGATACCTGTGAGGATTTTGAGTATCTGGATTAGATGCCAAGAAATTATTCTCTGCACTAGACTGAAAAGATAAAGCTCCCTTAACTTGGCAGACTGCAAAATGAAATTTAGTTCAGGGATGCACCTCGCTGCTCTTCTGTGTACAATTACTCTTTTAACAAGGGCCAAGCATGGTCCTACAGATTGTCAGACAATCTCATCTGCTACTGAGTAAGGAAACATATTGTCAGTTAAGAAAAGTTTAAGACATATCAAAGCCTGCAGGAGATGAGAATCATTCCTGAAGATGGATCATCAAGTATTGCATGCATAAAAATTTATTTCATTTCTCCAAGAAAATTAGTGCTTCTTGTAACTCTAAAAAAGTGTTAATTGTATTAATTAACACCAAGAGTTAAGTGCAATTGCTATAAGCAATGCCATGCTAAGATGAAATAAATCTATTTTATCTTTGAGCAGTGGAAAACTTTTATGATAAATTAATAAAACCAAGTTATGGTATCATTTTGGAGACATTTTCTTAGCTGTTTATTTGGTCTTTTACAAATGAGAACACTTAAAGGGAAACATCTATTATAAAAGTACTTCCAACATTTACGCTTATGGCAAAGACTTTCAAGAATAAAATGAATATAAAATATATAAACAGAGACAATTGCCCTAGAATTTTAAGAAAGTAATAAAATTTATACTGGTAATTTTTTCTTAGTAAATCATAGTTAGAAAACAGTATGTGTTAAATTGCCTGTATCTTTTATAGCATTACAGGTAATAGATGTTCTGCTTATGATATTTTATGTGAACATGAATCAGTAGATAGCAATAGCAATACTAGAAAAAAATCCAGGAAAAGACTATAAGACTTCTTTAAAAACTAAAGGATATAATTTATAAAGTGATAATAGAGAAGCTTTTTAGTTTAACCAAATAAAAACTAGAGGGATCCATGAATAAATTATTCCGACTGTTACATTAAACTTGGTACTCTGCAATGAAGCTGAAATATACATTGAACCTTCTTGGGTATCAGCTCCAATCAGATGTTAGAAAACATTTTTCCATTAGGAAGTTTGAAAATAGAGAAAATGAAAGCAGATACCTTGGAGTGTGGTTGATCATTGAAACATGGGGGCTTTCAGATATCCACTCCATGCATTCTTGGAAGCACTAAGTACATAGAAATAGACACACTAAGGTTTAATGGACTGGATATTTAGTTCTGTGGAAGCTTCTCATTTTCTCTCAACATTAGAACATTGATGTGTTATTCAGATATCTTCAGAAAAAAATGCAGGAAACACTTTAGAACAGGTGTTGTAAGGGCTTGCTATAGTGCTTTATCAGTCACTAATTGCACAACGCAAGCAAACCCTTTGGTATTCCTCTATAGCAACAGATGCCTAATATAGTGCCCCAATTCGAAAGCATTGTCATTTGAAAAGGGTTATTGGGACCAGGCAAAATCATCTTAGGAAAGATCATATTATTTTATACTTACCAGTAATAGAAGTGTGTCAAGAAACGCTCTTTCATACATATGAGAATTCTCCTTTAAAAGGCTGCATTGTGACGGCTCACATATACACTTCCTCAGCAGCACTTCCAAAGTTCACACACCCCCAGTGCTGATGTTCTCTTCCAGAACAATCTATCTCTCTGTCACAGTCAACTCCTTTCACAGGCGTTTTGACAGATCCATAGTGTACATTTAAACATCAAAATCTGACTTTGTTTGTGCTCTATGATCCCACCTGTGCCACCAATATGCGACACGCTGTGCACTGGCACCTCTACAATTCTAGGCAGGATGGACCAGTGGTGGAAAAGTGGAAGCATTGAATCAAAGAAAATATTCAAAAGAAAATAGTTTTTTTATTATAGACCAATAATTCTGATGTTATGTGCTTCAAATTAGATGCAGTGCTGTGCAATGTTGTAGAATTAATACAGTGGTGTGAAAAACTATTTGCCCCCTTCCTGATTTCTTATTCTTTTGCATGTTTGTCACACAAAATGTTTCTGATCATCAAACACATGTAACCATTAGTCAAATATAACACAAGTAAACACAAAATGCAGTTTTTAAATGATGGTTTTTATTATTTAGGGAGAAAAAAAATCCAAACCTACATGGCCCTGTGTGAAAAAGTAATTGCCCCCTTGTTAAAAAAATAACCTAACTGTGGTGTATCACACCTGAGTTCAATTTCCGTAGCCACCCCCAGGCCTGATTACTGCCACACCTGTTTCAATCAAGAAATCACTTAAATAGGAGCTGCCTGACACAGAGAAGTAGACCAAAAGCACCTCAAAAGCTAGACATCATGCCAAGATCCAAAGAAATTCAGGAACAAATGAGAACAGAAGTCATTGAGATCTATCAGTCTGGTAAAGGTTATAAAGCCATTTCTAAAGCTTTGGGACTCCAGCGAACCACAGTCAGAGCCATTATCCACAAATGGCAAAAACATGGAACAGTGGTGAACCTTCCCAGGAGTGGCCGGCCGGCCAAAATTACCCCAAGAGCGCAGAGACGACTCATCCGAGAGGTCACAAAAGACCCCAGGACAACGTCTAAAGAACTGCAGGCCTCACTTGCCTCAATTAAGGTCAGTGTTCACAACTCCACCATAAGAAAAAGACTGGGCAAAAACGGCCTGCATGGCAGATTTCCAAGACGCAAACCACTGTTAAGCAGAAAGAACATTAGGGTTCGTCTCAATTTTGCTAAGAAACATCTCAATGATTTCCAAGACTTTTGGGAAAATACCTTGTGGACTGATGAGACAAAAGTTGAACTTTTTGGAAGGCAAATGTCCCGTTACATCTGGCGTAAAAGGAACACAGCATTTCAGAAAAAGAACATCATACCAACAGTAAAATATGGTGGTGGTAGTGTGATGGTCTGGGGTTGTTTTGCTGCTTCAGGACCTGGAAGGCTTGCTGTGATAGATGGAACCATGAATTCTACTGTCTACCAAAAAATCCTGAAGGAGAATGTCCGGCCATCTTTTCGTCAACTCAAGCTGAAGCGATCTTGGGTGCTGCAACAGGACAATGACCCAAAACACACCAGCAAATCCACCTCTGAATGGCTGAAGAAAAACAAAATGAAGACTTTGGAGTGGCCTAGTTAAAGTCCTGACCTAAATCCAATTGAGATGCTATGGCATGACCTTAAAAAGACGGTTCATACTAGAAAACCCTCAAATAAAGCTGAATTACAACAATTCTGCAAAGATGAGTAGGCCAAAATTCCTCCAGAGCGCTGTAAAAGACTCATTGCAAGTTATCGCAAATGCTTGATTGCAGTTATTGCTGCTAAGGGTGGCCCAACCAGTTATTAGGTTCAGGGGCAATTACTTTTTCACACAGGGCCATGTAGGTTTGGATTTTTTTTTCTCCCTAAATAATAAAAACCCTCATTTAAAAACTGCATTTTGTGTTTACTTGTGTTATATTTGACTAATGGTTAAATGTGTTTGATGATCAGAAACATTTTGTGTGACAAACATGCAAAAGAATAAGAAATCAGGAAGGGGGCAAATAGTTTTTCACACAACTGTATACAGCATTAAACATAAATAAGTGGTGGTGAGTATGTGCAGAATTTACAATGGCTCAAAACAAAGGTGACAAAAAAAACAGCAAAAATAAATGATCAGATAACTCTTTTTCTTCTTCCATCGTTTCATAGAACAAAAATCAAGGGGACAGAAAAATAAAAGTTATCAAAATCAAAAACGCAAAATACAGAATAAACTCAGTGGCTGGTAACACACACATATACACACACACACACACACACACACACATATGCATGCACCTCCAACTTTAGGCAGCTTTCTTAAGTTGCTCCTCACATTTATTTTTCCACTTTATTCCGTGCTTCCGAAGCTCACGGTTCCTCCACATGTTTGGCTTACGTGGCATTTTTATCAGTTGGTTACGCTGCTGCAACTCATGTGGCCAAACGGACAATCTTCCATGGAAGTCATATGCCAGTGCTCAAGAGTCCAAACGGGTGACTGGCCTTTCATCCACTTTGAACTGCCAGCAGCATTTCCACCATAGGCATACCTCGATACCACCACCACAGCCATTTCTCAAAGAGCCTCTTTGCCTACTTTGCAGGTAAAAGCACTCTTTATACAAAGACAGAAAGGCTATAGCTAGTTAATATACTGTCTCAAAAATGTTCTGTGATATGGATATCACACTGGGGGGCCTTGCTTCTCATGTGTTGGAATACTGTCTTCCTAATCTCTTCCTTGGTTGGTGTATCTTTGTTGATGTTTATTGATGTATTCACTGATGGGATCTCAGTTGGTTCTGTTGGTGCTTGATGGTTCAGGTGTTCTTCAAAGTATTCCCTCCACCTCTGCAGTTGGTCCTTTAGGTTGGACTGCAGTTTCCCGTTTTTATTGTGGTTGGACTGATCCCACTAACTACAACTTTTTGTCCTGCTGCATCTCTCTGTTGTGCAAGTAACTCAATATGATTTTTCTTATCTTGTTTAAGGCTCGTCTTTACCTCTTTTTGGGCCTCTGCATACTGCTACTGTGTTGCTGATTTGGTGTTTAATGTCTTGCTGTTTTTCAACTTTACTTTTAGGTCTTCCCTGACAGTTATCTTTCTCAAGGTATCTAATTATGTCTCACTTATCACAAAGTCAATAAGGGCATAAATATATCTTAATCTTTCTCAGTTACTTCTTCACCCATGCAATACTCTCTTCCTATATTTTTATTTCCAGTTTTTGCATTGAGTCATCCATCACGACAAGGATATATTTTATCTTTTGAATTATCACTTCTTGAAGTTGTTCATAAAACTTCAAATGTTTTGTATTGTTCATCTGTGCAATTCAAGGGGGCATGTCCTTGTAGTACTACTAGCACTTTACATACTCTTGTGTGAAACCTGGTTATGATGATTCTTGATGAGACTGCTGTCCACTCTAACAAATATCTTGATGCTTCTAGTGATATCATCATGCCAAACACCCTCTGTATGTGGTGAATTTTAATCATTATGGCCTGAATATATCAACAACTCCCTAGTGGCAAATCCAATTTGACCTGATTGCATCCATCTGGCTTCACAAAGGCCCAGTACTATAAGTTTATACTGTCTCCTTTCTGCTGCTATCTGAGCTGATTTTTCTGCTTCAAACATTGTTTGCACATTCCACGTTCCAAGTAGTGTATTTGTCCTGAGTGAGAGTAGGGCTATCTAAAAGGTGTCTTCCCTTTGGCTTTTTCTGCTCCTCCTAGAACATAGTGACATAATTTCCTGTTGCCATTTCTGTAAAAATGTTTTTCTGTATGGGAATGTTAGCCCCAGACAACCTCTAATACTAAAGGAGAGTTTGGTTTTATTTCAAGAGTTTTCCCTCTCCTTACTGAAATACCATCATAAGGTTATTGGGCTCAGTCTACCCAGGTGGATCGCTCTTTGTCTTGCCTCTACTCCTCAACCTCTCCTACATAGGTGGCTCTGCCAGGAACACAAAGTTCCCTTCAGCGTAGCTCTCCAGGTCATTGAGACACACAAGCCCCCTACCAGGACAAAGGTGACAATCCTACAGGAGATAACAATCATACAAGAAGCTTTTTCATTACTGTGAAAGATTTAGGTCTTTATCTTTCTGGATTTATAATAATTTGAAAACAGAGTTTATGAAAGTCTGTTTAACTTTTTGAATAAAGTATAAATAAAAAAAAAAGCAACTAGTATGTGATTGGGAACTTCGTATTGGGACAAGCAAAACTGGCAATTCTGAAGACAAGAAGAAACAAACACCTCCACACAACCTCATTATGACTGATGTAATGCTGTTGTATAAAGTATGTTTAAACATCAGACTAAAACTTGAGTTTACCTGCTTTAACCTAAATACTTAATACCCACTTTAAAGTAATATAAAGTGGAAATGTTTTGTGAAATGCGTGGAGTAGATTAAGTGCTATGTTGCGGGTTGGTTGAGAACTGGTAATTTATATTAAACATGGGATGAGAGGCTTTCTTACTCTTTACACATGCTTATAAGTGATGTTTTTTAACCATGAAATTGTTGTATTTCTGAATATGTCAAATAATCATTTGAATTTATTTGTGGAGTAGGAGGTACAGTATATACTGAGGAAGTAGTGTTGGTGGTGAAGTTATCTAATATATAAAGCTTAACATGGGTACAGTATGTGTGTCCATGTTTGCTCTGTATACTATTCCAATCCCTTAATCCAGTTTCAAGAAATTTTGCACATATGGGTGAAAGGCATTCTGGAACCGGGAATGACGTTATGTAGAGGGATCTTGAGGTTGGGAACCGGAAATGTTACTGTGTGGATTCATCAGTTGTTCTGCCAGGAAATAGGAAAAAGAATTAGAGGGCAGCACCAACCACTGGTTCGGTGGGTAACTGCATCTATTTCAGCCTGTAAATTGTCTCCCAAATTCACGTGTGTTATCTATATAACTAGCCAACGCCTGCCTGGCGGTATAAGAATAGGAATGGAAAGGAATTCAGAAATCAAGAAGAAAGAAATACTTCTTGAAAGACGCAGTTGTGAATAGGTGTTTTGCTGGAGATAATTTGTGTCAAGAAATAACCCACTGATAGGAACAGGCAGTTGCTGGATCCCGGAATAGAGATGACGTTGTACAAAAACCCGTCGACAGAGAAGATACTGTCGTTCATTTTATAACAAAGGCTTAGGAAACAACTGTCGCAGTATAACGAAAATAGCAAGGAGCGAAACCAATGCCAATGGTCGAGAGAGTACCTTCCTGTAGCAGGCTAAGGAAAAGACTCCCAGGCGCACACATGGCCGAAGTGAAAGGTCACGCGGTCAGGCTTGATATAGGGCGGTGACGTGACACCAATGGCGTCATGAGAGAGGAGCAGGGGACGTGGTAGTCCGGAAGAGGAATAGGAATTGAGAAAAGTGGCGTGGGGGTGTATGGGAGGCCGCAGGCAGCGTGGGAAAGGGTTTGGAAGAGGAGGAATAGGAATCAAGAAATGCTGTGTGGGCTGCGTGTGGGGGGGACCGGTTTTGAAGAGGAAGCAGGACGAACCTTTAGAGAAATATATATACTCAGCAAAAAAAGAAACGTCCTCTGACTTTCAACTGTTTTTACTTTCAGTAGACTTAATGTGTAAATATTTGTATGAACACTAAAAGATTCAACACCATAAGCCATAAACTAAAAATGTTTCACAATGTGTCCCTGAATGAAGGGAGGCTCAAAATCAAAAGTACCAGTCAGTATCTAGTGTGGCCACCAGCTGCTTGAAGTACTGCAGTGCATCTCCTCCTCATGGACTGGACCAGATTTGTCAGTTCTTGCTGTGAGATGTTACCCCACTCTTCTACCAATGCACCTGCAAGTTCCTGGACATTTCTGGGGGGAATGGCCCTAGCCCTCACCCTGCGATCCCACAGGTCCCAGACGTGCTCAATGGGATTGAGATCTGGGCTCTTTGCTGGCCATGGCAGAACACTGACATTGATGTCATGCAGAAACTCACGCACTTTTTGCCACTCCTGTCTGGTCCAGCGAAGGTGGGTTTTTGCCCATAGGCGGCGTTGTTGCTGGTGATGTCTGGTAAGGACCTGCCTTACAACAGGCCTGCAAGCCCTCAGTCCAGCCTCTCTCAGCCTATTGCGGACAGTCTGAGTACTGATGGAGGGATTGTGTGTTCCTGGTGTGACTCGGGCAGTTGTTGTGGCCATCCTGTACCTGTCACGCAGGTGTGATATTCGGATGTACCGATCCTGTGCAGGTGTTGTTACACGTGGTTTTCCAGTGCGAGGATGATCAGCTGTCCTTCCTGTCTCCCTGTAGCGCTGTCTTAGGCGTCTCACAATGTGGACATGGCAATTTATTGCCCTAGCCACATCAGCAGTCCTCATGCCTCCCTGCAGCATGCCTAATGCACGTTCACGCAGATGAGCAGGGACCCTGGGCATCTTTCTTTGGGTGTTTTTCACAGTCGGTAGACAAGTCTCTTTAGTGTCCTACGTTTTTAGAACTGTGACCTTAAATGCCTACTTTCTGTAAGCTGTTAAGGTCTTAACGACCATTCCACAGGTGCATGTTAATTAATTGATTATGGTTAATTGAACATGCATGGAAAACATTGTTTAAACAATTTACAATGAAGATCTATAAAGTTATTTGGATTTTTAAAACATTATTGTTGAAATACACAGTCCTGAAAAAGGGACGTTTCTTTTTTTGCTGAGTTTATAAGAGATAGCTTCAGTTATAACCATAATTCCACAAAAAATATATTAATCATGTGCTAAGGTCTAAAATAAAGATTATTAATAATTAATGAAAAGCTAAAAAATCCCCCTGGGGTTAAGGCAAGAAAAGGCTTATGAGTATGAGTAGAATCTCTTTACTCCTCACCTGTACCTCAATTTGCAGTGAACTGCCAAGATCTGAGATGTCACCTGCTGCTCTCTCAATGAAAAAAAGACCATTTGTTCCATATTCCAAATTAATATTCAAATAGCAAAACCATATTAACTAACAACACACACTAATAGGTGCATACTGTATAAACAACCAATGTTTAAACTAAGTAGCAATGCTTTACTTGGCAATACTTACAAAGAGCAATATCTGCACTAACAGAAATGCTAGCCTTTAAATCTTCCTTGCATACAGAACATGTAATCCTAGATGTAGGTATGCACAGAAAGTCTTAAATAAAACATAATATATCAGTATTGTTTGTCATGCCTAGAATAAGTTATTTTGTAAGAAAGGAATAAGAAGCAATCCATGGTAAATCCTTTTTACATTTTACTGGATCATCATTCAATTGCAATTATATTTACACATTTACCAGTAGAATTCTAGACACTGAATTCAAATTTAAAAAGACACATCTCATTTATTGCAGATAATAAACTAATTTTAGACATTATAAAAATATTTGTGTCAATCTCACTAATTTCTTAAATGAATGAATACAAAAGAAATTATAAGCATTTTCTTTTATAACAAAATTAGTGATAATATAAATTGTAAAATAAGTTTTGGATTTGCATCTGATCAAAAGATTATGAACTTCCTGAAAAACATAAATTCCCAGCCTTGCAAGAGATCATATAAAACAATTTAAGGTTAATTCTTGCTATTTTATTTTATGTTAATTCTGGCACCACCACCACCTAATCAAAGTACTGTGATGTCCCTACATTAATGGATTAAAGGCCAGAAGTCCACAAGACCATCATCATCAAATTCTTCCATGAGAACCCAGAATACAATGACGACTGATTGAGGTCATTTATGTTAGGTAGAATGCCTAGATTCACTCACTAATCATAACACCATTAAAATCATCATGTTCCAGTCTCATGCCTGTAAATGTTATTTTGGCATTTGAACCCAGTGCTGTGGTCCCCTCACCTTACATGCATTTCTGTGTCTTTTGCTCCTCTCTCTTTCTTACATGTGTCTTTCCTGTCAGTCTTCTCAGCATGGTTGTTTAACACACTGTGAAATGTGTTGTGGGGAATAATTATATTTTAATGCCACAGAAACTAAAGCTCTCTGCAATATGTCAATGGTGTTCTACTACAATAAATAGTACACTAAATAGCGAGTGGCCCATCTTTTGACACAGAATTCACACGTAGATGAACTCAACAATTGTATTATATAATCATGTGCTGACTCACTCCAGACATTCAAGATATTTTTTGATATTAAGAAACAATTAAATTTAAAAAAAAGAAAAGTTTTAGATATTTCAAATGCACCCCACTTACTATTTACAATCTATCTGTTGGCTATAAAGTACAGTATAACGAATAATCTTCTGTACTGTTACTACACATACAGACATAACACCAGATTTGGTAACACTTTAGGCACTACCTATAATGCATATATACTGTTATGTAACAAGACATTAACAAAGGCTTCCTTTGGTCTTAACTACACTTACAAAGCATCAATAAAGTAGTTATTTATCCTGTGTAAGGTGGCATACTAAAATAACTTCCTAATGATGGCGTAAGTGAGTGATAATATGTCAATCAATATTGCAAACATCAGTGTAAGGCTTGTGAATCTTTATTTAATGCTTTGTAAGACCAAATAAGGCTCTCTTATTCGCAAGTAATTTTACCAGCACGTCGCAAGCTCTTAATATACCACACTGCAGAGAGATAAATAATGGCTTTATTGGTGCTTTGTAACTGTTATTATAAAAAGCAGCCTTTGTTAATGTCTTTTTACATAACAATATGTGACTACATGGATTATAGGTAGTAGCTAATCTAAAGTATTAGAGTAAATTCTATATTTAGAGGATCATGTAGGGAGTTGTTATATTTGTAGAATACATTCAGATCATTAAGGTAAAGCTTTCAAATAATTACTTTCCCCTGCAGTTTTCTTCTGTTTGCAGTGGATATTTGAACTAAGAGGACTGTGAACCGCTGATGTTTTTGTTGCATACCATTCAACTTAGTTCTGAAAGTTAAGAATAGGGAAAGAACAATACTCATTTTGTTATTAAAGTTTAAATGAGACAGCATTTTTGAATTAATAATGGAATTCTGGACACTGAGCACGGATACCAGCTGAGTCACAGTCATTAGATCTGTCTCTGGTGTTTTTATGACTTTAAAACAATTGACCTTTGCAATGAAGTATAAAATATTTTACATTTCACTTACTTGGTAAATGAGCTCTGTGCTGGTATATTAAAGGGAAATTAATCTTCATGTGGTAGCATAACAAGTTTTCAAAACTGTTGTGGCCCAATTTATCTTATAGCTTGAGAATGTCAAAATAGTCAAACAGTGACCAGATATCTTAGGAAGGAGGATGTCATCATTAAGCAGAGTGATGGCTCTCAGAGAAAGAGAGAGAGAAGTCACTTCATTGGTTGCCCAAACTGGCATTCTGTGCCACAGAGGTCTCTAATATTTGTGAAATGAAAGTAGTGGGACAAATAATCTAGTAGATCTCTTAAATTAAATAAACAACAGCAAATATATAAAGCCATTTAGATATGGCCTGTGATTTTTTCTCCTGCTTTTGACATAGTTTTGAATACTTAAAGTAGGCAGAACTGTATTAAAAGGGTAGTGTATCAATGTTTTTTTTATTTTTCCTTGTTTTGGAAGCCATACTTCTTATTAGTTCTGTATATTTTTATGGATTTTATTTATTTGCTTTCTGTTGTGTTTGTGCAGTTCTACAAGTGTTATCAAATACATTGCCCATGTAGTAAATAACCTATGCTTATAATGAGTTGACTGTATGCAAATCAAATCATTTATGTATTTAAACATTCAGACAAGTGAACACACTGAAGAAACATTTATATCATGAATTAACAGATGCTAGATGAAGATTGGCCCAGAATGAAGTTACAGTCATACCTGGCACACCAGCTAATGGGCAGCAAGATGCCACAAAACTGACTTCTGAACTTATGACTGAAAACTTTCAACAGTTGTATTGCAGACCAAGAATGTGTCAGACTTGTGAGAGATTCTGTTGAGATATGAATTAAACAGAAGTATCCAAATATGTGCCAGCAGTTACACCATGTCACTTTCTAAGTGTTTCCAAGATTAGTCAGTCAGTCAGCCGATTTCCAACCCACTACATCCTAACACAGGGTCATGGGGGTCTGCTGAAGCCAATCCCAGTCAAATCAGGGTGCAAGGCAGGAACAAATCCTGGGCAGGGTGCCAGCCAACCACTAGACACACACACACACCCACACACCAAGCACACACTAGGGACAATTTAGGATTGCCAGTGCACCAATCCTGCATGTCTTTGGACTGTGGGAGAAAACCGGAGTGCCCAGAGGAAACCCACGCAGACACGGGCAGAACATGCAAACTCTACGCAGGGAGGACCTGGGAAGCAAACCAAGATCTCCTTACTGCGAGGCAGCAGCGCTACCACTGCACCACCTTGCCGCCGTTTCCAAGATTAGCTTTTTTTTGAAAGGTGTATATTGGTGCTGCTGGTGTATTAATATTGACTTGGCATAAGAGTACCAAAACTGGGAAATGTTTAAACATATATGGGTGTGGTATTATTGTTTTATTGATTTATACAAGACTGAATTTTTTATTTTCTGTAAAGGTTAATACAATTTATTACACTAAACCATTAATAGACTTTTTTCATTTAGGTTGTTCTGGGATGCAGACCACCTTTGTCTGAACTGTGTGCCACCACAGGTTCTACTCCTGCCCATGTGAACAGACACAAAGGACAGTGGGAGTTTTCACATTTAAGGGTACAAGGATTTAATGTTCATATTCTCTGTGAATGTCTTACTAATTGAGAATAGTTTTGGTGCTAGGTATTTAATAGCTAAAATAAAGATTTTAATAGCTAAGACAAAATTAATTAGCCTTGTGTTATTCTGTTGGCTCAGAACTTTTCACTTTTGTAAACCTATTCTGTAACACTTGTTTCAAAACAGTCTCCAAAATGATGTTACTCAATTATGTTTGACTTCTTTTGCAAATTGCTTTGGATTGATGTATCTGCTAAGTAAATAAATGTAAATGTAAATAGTATATCAGGGAAAGTTCTTGTTATTCTCTCCTCTGGTAGCAATTATCCATATTTCAGTTATGTTGTTAAAGCACTTTTATTTTATCGTTGAATTTATCTTGTGACAGATTGAGGGCGCTATCGCTCCCTTGAACCCCTGTCCAAGACTCCAGACACCAGGAAAAAGTCCAAAAATTGACTTTATTAATACTGCACAGTGCAAAAAGCACACTCCTCTCCACTATACTCATCAAATCAATCACAATAATCACTAATAATCAATCCTCCACTCCCAGATGCGTTGCCCTCCTACCACCCAGCTCAGCTCACCGTCTGGGAGCTATCACAGTCCTTTTAAATTCCCTGACCCGGAAGTGTTCCAATCCCCAGTTCATGTGATCCTTATCACTTCCGTGTCAGATAAAAAGTCCCTTTCTTCATCCCAGAAGCACATCACTTCTCTGCCTATGACACACTTCCGGGTTATAGGGCACAAATGACTCTCTATGCCTCCCTGCAGCATCCTCTGTTGGCCTCTGTGGTATCCAGCAAGTTTGTATTGATTCCCTGCTGGCATCCGGGGCACCTCCATGCTGCAGGGAGAGCTCCATTTGGCGGCCTGGGGGTATTGGCCGTGATGACAAGCCGGCCATAGACCACAATCTTATTGAAATTTCCTTAGGGTATTCTGATTTTACTACCACACATGCATTGCTTCAGTATACCACCATTTGAACTTAAGGGACCTCATGAAGCCTGAGAATTTTCAGGATCTTGATAAATAATGGCACAGAACTTTACAAACAGCAATGTAATTCACGAGATATCAATATTCATTTTCTGTGCAGTCAGTGGTACAGTAACATTGTTTCATCATTTCCACAATTAATCTTCCATTGCTGTCTTCACAATGCTATCTGAAGTCTGATATATACCTTATGCTCATTATTACTTTGCAAATGCCAGTATCCAAAGAGCTTTACAACATCTGAGATGCTGTAAATATATATATATTTATATTTTTTTCCAAATTTAACACAGGTAGGTGAAGTGACTTGATTGTCTTCACACAGTGCCATTAGCAGGATTTGATCCCACATGATCAGTGTTTAAAGGCCAAAGCCTTAACCACTACACCACACTACCTGTATATTGAAAGTTCTGGGGTTTATACAGTTCTGTGAATAATAAGCAGTTTACACTGCAGTGTTTGTCTCTCACCAGGAAACCTTTATGCTTTTTAATCCTCATCCCAGAAACAACATTTCATCATTGTATTAGGAAAAACATAAGACAGACTTGGAAGATCTAGGACTGGTCTTATTGATGGATACTGCATGCCACTTAAACACAATATCCAGGAATGTTCTAGGTGGGATTAAAGCTGTCTAAAACAAAATGGCAACACACTCACCTTGGCAAATTGAGAGCAGTGGCCACTGATCAAGAACTTCAGTTACTATGGATTTGTGAAAATCTTAAAGGAGCTACTGTAAATGTCGCATTTGATCTGTGATTCCAGGATGTGATGAGGTTGCAAAAAGCATTTCAATCTCACTGATAACTCCTTTCATGTGACTATGAGCTGGCTGACATCTGTCAGCACTCAGTTCTACCCTACAGATTGTGCAACAATGAAAGGTGAAATTGTTGAGCAGAAATTGAATGTGTGAAAAATGGAAAAATGATTAACAAAGAAGTGGTACTGGTGACATGAGAAGCATGATCTGTGAGACAGACTTTCACAACATGAAACATGGTGTGTAAAAGACAATGCCATTTTCATAAGGAGATACAGGTTTTAGGCTGCATTAAAAATGAATACAGTAAAACAAATAATAGAAACAAACTGATTAATGCATATCTGGCTTGACTATAAAGATTTTCAACAGCCATCTACAAGTAGATACATGCATAATTCTGCTTATGTGACAATTAAAATGGGCCTAGTTTTTACTGTTGTTAGCTGCTACACGAGCACGGGATTATACATTTGAGTAAACCAAAGCTGAAATATTTGCTAAATGGTGTTCATGTTAATTTCTGCCATGTGGCACATTTGAAAAAACTGTGAAGACCACTGGTGCACATAGTGGACTTAAATTCTGCATAACATTATAAAGCTTGTCCTGCGGTGGGTTGGTACCCTGCCTGGGATTGGTTCCTGTCTTGTGCCCTGTGTTGGCTGGGATTGGCTCCAGCAGACCCCAATGACCCTGTGTTCAGATTCAGCGGGTTGGATAATGGATGGATGGATGGATGGATTATAAAGCTTTTATTTTGCTTTATTTGAAAATTTTCTACACACTAATATAAATCTCGTCATCTTTATAATGATAACTGTTAAGTGTATTGCAGCCTGACACATTACTGAATTCAGCCACATACTGTAGTAGAGACTGGCAAGAAAGGACGGTTAGATTAGGTTTAAAAGCATCAAAAACTGTATAACTGTAGTGGTACCAATTATGTACCAAATGATCAGGAATTAATTTTTTAACTTAATGGATTGCTTGTTTCTGGACAAAGGAAGCTTTAATTGAGAATACAGAATCAGAGACACTAAAAAGGAAATTCTGCACCAAAACCCAAATGCAGCTACTACAGTAACTTTGGGTAAGGTATAGTCATCTTAGAAAACAATGATTAGGTTTCTTGAAAGCCACCACCGTAAGGAAAAAATTGAGCCATGAACAGTAGATGAAAACTCTTTCATAGGTATTGCAATGGTCATTGTTATATTAATAAAATTTAACCACAGAACAACGAGAACAGATGTAAAAATAAAGTATGATATATCACACATAACCCAGAGACAGGTTCTGAATTTTGTTCAGTGCCATCCCTAGCCAAACTGGGCCCTAAACGGAATCTTCTTGCCCACTCACCCTGTCCAAAGAAGCACACATCGCAAACTTAACTATAACTTTTAAGGTCAAAAACAAATACTTTTTTTCAAATAATAGAGTTGAAATTGAATGTTTGGAGGTTTCTTCAGTTTTTTTGTTGCATATCACAAAAGGACACATCTACATTTTCTGAAGACAAAGTCATCTATTAGGTCATGACATGACAGCTTCTGTGCCAAGTCTGAGTTGATGCTGATGATAACCAAGCTGCTTATACATTGTTGTGCCATCGATGATTTCAAGTATGTCTTGATGAGCTTAAATTTTAAAAAACTGGGAACTGGAAACGTTGCTGCAGAGAGTTGCCCAGCCGTGGGATTTTTTTTTTTAACTTTAATAGTATTTAATAGCAATGATATATCAATTGATTTGTTTTCTTTATAAATGAAGTCCCAATTTATAATAATATTAATAATATTAATAATGGTCCAGGGTAACAATATGTTTTTGCTATTTGTTACTTGATATATCCCATAGTATCACTTGAGACAAGTGATACAACAAAAACAATTTTAATACTACTACTACTACTTTTAATAATAATAGTAATAATGAAGATAATAATATGAAATACAAGTACTACTACTATTATTTTTAATGTTTATAAATTAAATACTACTACTAAAATAATAATAATATAATAAAACTCCTAATACTACTACTGAATGTGGTTAATAAACTTACTTAAATACAGGGTCAAAATGAAGCTGATTATTTTGACATTTAAAAAATAAACATGTGAACATACCGTCAACGTTTATGAATTTTTTTCAGACTTTACTTTGTCCTTCCAATGTCTGCACATAGCAATGAAGCATTAATTTAAAAAGTAATGTTAACTATTATATTAACAATTAACCAACAGTTAATCTCAGCTGATTGCTCTTTTTGTCAAAGCTGCATGAATGGTGCATTTCCACAATTTTGTTCAATAACTAACTAGTAAGCAGGAGAGCAGGTGTGTGGATGAATTGTACAAACATTTCCTCAGTAGAACAATGCTCAGAGCACTTTATACTGTATGTTGACTAACGTTAGCAGTCTTTAACAACGTGTACAGGCCCTGAGGTCTATATGGCTGTAATAAATAATCCTCAACCACGTGTCAGCAAGGTGCTGTAACATCAGATAATATCTATTAAACACCTGATATCAAAAAAATACATATAATGCTACTGAATTGTTAATCCAGTAAACCACTAGCTTTAGTGTATTGGCAATTGATGTAATGGTAGCTAGCTTACTGATTGTTGGACAAATTTAGATTTCTAAATACAACAGCAAGTAGTGAACCAGGATCTGTGTCTTCATGATTTAGTTTCTTTTTTTTTCTTTTCTGCATTCCTGACTGCTGTAGACTTGAAGCCATCTCTCTGCTCATTAATAGTTATTTATCACAACAGGAGACTTTAAATGATGTTAATATGACAATTAATGAAACAGCAATAATGCCATTGGCGTCAATCTGCGGACCTACAGCACTCGGCTGTTGCTGACAAGGTTGTCATTTTGCATTATACTTCAGTGATGTTACAGGATACACCAGGGTTACACTATGGCTAAGTCAAGCAAACCAAATGACAAAAACTTGCTGGCTGTCCAGCAAACCCTCAACATTGACCTGATCATGGTCCCCCATATCTGTGTATAGGAAGGGGTGGCTCTGATTCTATAATAAAATATCCATTCATTTTATCAACAAGATTTATCATTTTTAGCAATCCTAGCCAATAGCTAATATTTATTGTGCATATTAACAGGTTGATAATTTGTGCATTTGATAGAACTGGATGAGAAACTGGTCACTGGGACCAATGGATTTTCTGTAGCCCTTAATTTAATTGGTATTTAAGACAGACTATAAATTTGACAAATCCCCCTCCCTTCCCCAGTCAACATCGATTGTATCAGTTTAAGGATGTGATAACTTAACTCTTCTAATAATGAGTAATGATGGATAATACTGTTTCAGAAACAAAACATTTCTCAAAATTAATTTTCATGGCTCCATCACGCTATAATGCTGTTACTGGAATATGAATGCTTGGAAAAGTATGAACAAATGACAGTCAAGTTAAAATTTATGGGCTACCACATATCTGTGTGCAAGTTTAAACTGTGATAATTGATTCCTATAGTTTGTTTTTTCTCTCTTGCCATTTCAATGCTTGTACTTGCATTTAAAAAGTACACACAGTATGAAAAATCAATGCATTGAAGCAAAATAACAAAACTCATGCGGCTAAATCCAGTTTAGAGCAGGAGTAGGAATGTGACTATGCCAACAGCACTCGGCACAAGACAAGAAACAACTCCAAACATGGTTCCAGTCAAACCCAAATATCACTTATGCATGCACTAGCAGTCACTTGGGAATCATCTTATGAATTAACGTAACCTACATGTCTTTGTTGATGTGGAGAAAACTAGACTGTCCAGAGAAAATCCATGCACACACAAAAAGAATTTAAAATATCCTGTAACAGATTACATATTATTTTTTAAATGTATGATTACTTGTTTTATTTAAAAAATTTCCTCGTTGACGACTTAAAATGTAGTAAAAATACTGCAGTCATTGGAAAAATGATTGACATCTACCATGTCCCCTTCTGAAGTACATGGCTTGTATTTTTCTCATTTTGTGGCTGAGGCAAGAAGGAGGAGAGAGGGATTTTTGCAGAGGATGGAGGAAGATGGAAGGAGGGCATTTTATCGTACAGTAGGAAGCTGATGGTGTGTTGTGGGAAGAAGGAGGACAGATGGTGTTTTGAAATAGGTAGGAGGAAAAATGAAGATTTGCTGCAGGGAGCGGGGAAGTTTTGTCAGAGGACTGATTCTGTTTTGCCATGGGGATCAGAGAAGGTTTGTCATTGGATGGATGTAGATTTGTTAGAGGTATAAGGAAGAATGGCGCTTTTCCAGAAGAAGAATGCCGTTCATCCTCACTCACTTTCTTCAACTCTGGCCCAAGCCAGGATTCTCATGCAGATGGAGTCCAATGGATTTAGGGAGAGGAGCAAAATTTGTTAAGTGCCACTCTTTAAGTGCTTGATAATTTCTCTTCTCATTTCACACATACACACATGCCTGTAACATTATGGCTGGCTTCAAGATGTCTCTAGACCCCCACATCACGTTTCCTGCTCTGTGTAGATCCAGCAGAACCTTCTTGCCAAAAATGGCACTGTTATGATGATTACACACTGAGTCCTGCCATTAAAGTGAACTTCTAGGAATTCAAGGGGCATGAACAGCAGATGAAGTACTTTGGTTTATGGAGCATAGCAAGCAGTATTTTGTGTATCTGTATTTCTATATGCCTTCCATATAGAAATATCTGTAGGACCTATGCACTTTATTTTAATGGTTGCACCAAGCTCATCTGACAGTAAACACTGAAAATTCCCATCTTTGAAAGATCATTTCTTTATTGGGGCATTTGTTGTTTAGAAGAGTGGTCGAGTCAAATCAAGAAAAAATGATCTCCACACAAATTAAAAATACTGCAATGCTTTTTAGTTGGTATTATAAACTTATTCCACAATGATTTGTGAAGAAGAGTAATAAGAGAAACTAATTCCTTGAAATTGAATTACCAGCAAAAAATAATTGTGAAACAAAGTGTGTTCCATCCCAGGCGAATTTTCTACCCTTAGCACATATATATTCATCCCATCTGCAACCTTCTTCTGCATGTGCAAAAGCACAGCACAATTTGTTACGGTGTAGAAATGGGATAGGGCACATGTCTTGGGAGCAGTTTACCTACAAGCACTTATAATGTGATATACTGAGCACTTAAAGTTAGTAAATCTCAAGGGGTTGTTGTAAGCAGAGGGAGAAGGAGATCCAAATGTGGGACTCAAAATGTGATGAGTGGCAGATGAGGTCACAACCAAAATAGTAAGAGAAACCAAAAAAATGAGTAATGAGTGTGGCAATTGAAGTCATGTGATGTGTCTCCTCTGTCACATAAACAAAGAAGTTTAAATAAAATTAAACTTTGCCATAATAATTTAAAACTGTTAGAAACTTCTAAAAATAAATTCTATATAATAACACAACATAATACATTCCTCGAAATAACACAAAATACTTGCATAACAACAAACTATTACAACATAACCTCCACCTGAAGGTACATATTCCAAGTGCAACCATTCAGCTTTGAGGGAAATTAGTTATAGAAACTAGCCAGAAGCCAAGGCACATGGATATCCCAGGCCCACACCAGATATCGCTCTTCATTACTATAACTTATCCAATCAATTAGATATTCCTCCTCTGAACTACATCTTCTGGAATCCAAAATTTTGTGAGCCTCAGTTACCACAGAGGACAAAGAGCCAAAAAGACAGAATAGAGGTACACAAGGATTCTGTTCAAATGTGACAGATGAAAGAATTAGTGTGATATAAAATAACAAGCAGTAACTAACCAGAGCCACTTACCTAAAAATCTTATAAAGGCCCTTAAATGCTGGGTGGCCCAGCCTCTGAAACAGTAATCATAAACAATTAGCATGACTTGCAAGACAAACCTTCTGCCCAATTTTAAAATTGAGATAACCGCTTCTTTTCGAATCTGTGAAGGATTTCAAAGATGCTTCCCCCAGTATGGTTCTTTCAGTTTGGCTCAATTATTCTGCAGCAATAAGAAGTTAGATGAAGGCAAACAAAAATAATATGCCTTTAGAATGTAAGCCTCCCAAACTACAAAGAAATAGAAGTAATTATACTGACAAAACCCTCCTAGAAGGTTTTCCACCAATACCCACAATGTAAAGAGGGAGTCTGAGTTGTGTAATATCTGAATCACACAACTATGCCAACTCAAGACTTGTAAAAGTTCCTGCTGTTCCAGAATAAACAAAAACCCTTGTACCCCCTCCATTAATCACTGCTGGCAGAAACAAATAATTATTTAACTGGGTTTGCTAACAAAAGCCAATCCCACCAACCCTATTATAAGATGAATTCTACAGATCCTAAAGTTTATTCATCCAAATGTCCTGCCTGTCCTCAATAAAAACATGAATTTGACGCCATAGCTCTTGAAACCCAATTTCAGCATCTTTGATATCATCAGTCAAAGCACTCTGAAATACTGTAACAAAAGAAGCATCATCCCAACCAGTATCTGCTGCCAAAGTTTTGAAAGGCATGAAAAAAATATCCAAGCAGCTTATTTCCTAGCCTTAATTTCAAATTGGAGTTATAAGAAGTCCAAGTGTGAGAGGCTGGGTCAGCTCCATGGTCCCACTCTTACTTGGGGAGCCTCTTGAACCCAACACCTTTGATAGTCATGACCGGGATGAGCTTGGCAGATAAGGACAAACACACACAAAGGAAGGGGACGTTGAAAAAGTGCTCCAGTGCTTTTATTAAAAATAATTCAAAAACCAAACAGTGTTCAAAAGTGCAGTGCTCAAAATCTTCAAATAAATAAATAATCCATTAAAAGAAGATATCCATGAAGAGATTAAAAGCAATCAAATAAATATCCATTAAAATGAGGTTTGAACACAGCAGGAATCTTCTTTAAAAAACTTCAACTTATCCTGCCCGGATCTTGCAGCTGAGGAGACAGCTATCCAACAGGTGCTTACCACTCTTCTATGGGTCTGGGTCCCTGCCACTTCATGGCTGTAACAAGGTGCCCACTCCGGATCCAAGCCTGACCGACTCCTTCTGCCTTTCCGGACTTCTGTGGCGAGCCATCTATACCACTTGATTACTCCAGCTCCCTAAGTCGCTTAGCTGGAGTAATCCTTCATGACAGCTCCCTGAGTGGTGGCCACCCACTTCCTGGAGGGGCTCTCCTCACATTTGCCTGCCTCCTGGTTTGCTCTCTCTCCATCTTGATCACAGCTGCACTGGCTGTCTCCCCTGTCTTCCTGCTTGCTTCTTTCTTTCTTTCTTTCTTTCTTTCTTTCTTTCTTTCTTTCTTTC
>JANRMT010049829.1:50484826-50595965 GCA_026402145.1 Polypterus bichir lapradei
TTCTTTCTTTCTTTCTTTCTTTCTTTCTTTCTTTCTTTCTTTCTTTCTTTCTTTCTTTCTTTCATTCTTTCTGTCTGTCTTTTAACCTCTGCTCTGATGTCTATTTTTCCCTTGTTTTCCTCCCCTTTTATATTCTGGGGAGCAGTTGCAGGTGTGATTGCCTGATTGCCACCCTGAACTGATAATGAAACAATCAGACTGTCCACCCATGCCAGTATGGCAACACATGGTCAGCTGACCACCTTTCACCAACCCGGAGATGAGCCATCTTCTTAGACAATTGCTCGAACCTACTCCACTCACCAGCGGGTGGCGCGTCCAATTATTTATTTATTTAAAACGGCCACCTTTTTTTGAGGAGCAGAACTGCTATACCACACTGAGTACATCAGGTATATTGAAAATTCTGGCAAATTCCTTAAGAAATTAGTCCATATTTAATATGCTTTGGTGTTTATAATTGTTTGTTTTATAGACTTTACCTTCATTAAATACCTCCTATATAGTTGCTGTGAGACTTTATTTGCTCCTTTGTTGCATCATGTTCCTCACCCAGATGTTGAATTTCAGTCACAAATGTTTAGCATCTTGGAGTCGATTATAATTCCTTGGTAATAAAATAAGTCATAAGTCCCCAGCTGTTGTTGTGACTAGATGGAGGAAAACCATGATGCAAACACAAACATCAAAATGTGATGAGGGGAAATGAGGTCAGAACCAGAATAGCAAGAGAAACAGAATGAACAGATCATGAGATTATAGCAGGAAAAAAAGTGTATCCCTGTATGTGATTTTAATTTATGTGTGATTTTTTTCCTGTATGACCAAGATATTCTGCACCGGTTATGTCTTGAACAGTTATCAAGGGAATGATGAGAAAACTTTAATTAAATATTTTGTAATATGAAAGGACACCAGACATTGCAAAGGTATGGGGCAGCCACCCATATAATGTGTTCCCAGCTGCAAAAGTAAAAGAAATTTAGAGCGAGTAGTGTTTTCAAGACAGAGTCCAAAACAGAACTAAAATCCAGAGGAAGGGAGTGAGATTTTATAGGGAGTCTGGAGGATATGACGTCATCCTCAGGGCGGGGACTGGAAATGATGTCATCCTCTGAGCCAGGGACGGAAATGATGTCTTCCTCGGGGCTGGGACCAGAAATGTCCCCTGTTGATGTAGCAGCTCCTGGTGGGCACGGTTGGAATAGTTCACCGCTGAAGTGCAAAATACTAAATGTATTCCTCATTGATAATCTGTACTCGTAAAATTGCCATTGAGTAAGCCTTATTCGCTTGGCAGTTCTTTTATCGGGAACATGTTGTAAATCTTTGTTCCAGCTAATGTCTCCGTAAGGGAATAAAAGTGGATAAACCATAGGATCGCAATTCATATTGAGCGTGGAAATCTGTTTACAGGAGTTGCCTATGGGACAGATGCAAATGTCCCTTTCAGCAGTCAGTTTGCCATCTTCTCTGACGAAAATCTCTGCAACATTGGTGTGACATGTCAGGGCATTGTGCTGTTGTAAATCCTGCCTTGGGTTTTCCTCGAAAAGCATTCGTACAGATGCTGTTGGATTGGACTGAGCGATTTCATGCATGTGTTTGTATGATTTAGAGAAGGGTTTGATGGTTCTGAGCATGGAATCTAGCTGGAGAAGCAAATTTTCACTGCATGCAGAGTTTGTTTTATTTTGTAAGCGTACTTCAGAAGGTTGGCGAGAAATGCCGTGTCGGCTGCGTGTGGGCGGGACCAGTTTTGAAGAGGAGCTGCTGGCAGCATGGGGAGAGGTTTGGAAGAGGACGAATAGGAATTGAGAAATGCTGTGTTGACTGCGTGTGGGCGGGACTGGTTTTGAGGTGGAAGCAGGACGAACCAGAAGAGAAATATATGTAAGAAATAATTTATCTGTGTGCTGATTGATGTAAATTGAAATGTTTTTACTGATATATCTATACTAATAAAAGGCAAAGCCCTCACTGACTGACTGACTGACTGACTGACTGACTGACTGACTGACTCACTCACTGACTGACTGACTCACTCATCACTAATTCTCCAACTTCCCGTGTAGGTAGAAGGCTGAAATTTGGCAGGTTCATTCCTTACAGCTTACTTACAAAAGTTGGGCAGGTTTCATTTCGAAATTCTACGCGTAATGGTCATAACTGGAACATATATATGTCCATATACTGTAATAGACTGCAGCTCGATGGCCGTGGGAGGTGGAGTTGCGTCTCACATCATCATGCCTCCCACATAATTGAGTGCCTGCCCATATAAGGTAAATATTCGCGGGTGAAGGACTGTGCTTAGCATATTCATAAGTAAAAATATCTGAATCACAAACTGATGTTAATTATATTTTGTCCATGAATACTTATTAAATAATTCCAAATAGTCTGTCTGCTTCCTTTCATAGCTTTTCCGATGGTTGTGCTGCTTCCAGGCATGTATTTTCATATTAAAGCATTTAACCAATCACATTTCAGCCATCATTTGTTGCCAGGCAGAGAGGCCTTCACAATCCGTTGTGCAGGCACTCTAACACAGAATAAATGTCGATTAACCTGTTGCTTCAACCAATCAGATTTTAAGTTGGTGTCAGTACGGCCTTCTAGCAGGCATACGGCAACGTCACCGTATTCAGACCCATTGATTGGATAAAAGCCGATATGAGGAACTCTACGAGGCCACTGAACACACCGCAAGCGCTCGGATCCTTGCGCGCACTACGGCCAACTCCATGGCAGGATTCTGGACAATATTATTTGCCAGACACAGACCAGATTTCAAGACCACGAGAACCTGATGTTTGTCATGCTCCTCGAGCCCCAGAAGTTTCGGGAATACAAGAAAAATTTCAGCCTTCTCCAGTTTAACACAAGAGCCACGGAGCGGTTTTTGAACTGTCTTGGCTAAAAACAGAACTGACTGTAATGTATGCCATGGATGATTTTGCAGGAAAATCTCCCACTGATCTCCTTGACTTCCTTCATCAGAAAAATCTGAATGAGAGCATGGGGCAGCTGTTCACATTGGTATATTTGGCGGTGACCATTCCCGTGTACACTGCTTCTGTCGAGCGGACATTTTCAGCACTAAAGCGAATTAAAACTTATGCCAGAAATACGACAGGGCAGGTTCGACTTTCAGCATTAGCTTCGATGGCGATAGAAAGGGACTTTTTGATGGAACTGAAGGGCACGGATAATCCGTACGACAGAGTAATTGAACTGTTTTTGAGGAAAGAGAGGAGGATGGATTTTATTTACAAATAATCCGAATTTTTGGTGAGTAAAATGTTGCGATTTTCCTAAATAATATTGCAAGTTTATGAGTTATTATTGATGTTTTTTTATGTGTGTCGCGGCTGTGGCTGCAGTAGAAAGGAACTTGTTCACCCCTGGTTTGTCTATTCAATAAAGGCATTTATTGTGGCTACAGGAGTTATCTATCTGCGATGCAGCTGCTCTTTACACTGTATTTCTGGATATTAAGATGGTTTTTATAACCATAAATTAGTTTTTGAGGGGCGGGTTGATTCAGACGGAGAACTACTGAAGGCCTAGGTGTGAGATGCACGGTCCGCCAATGGACCAGATGATATGTAAATGTGATGAACATTATAACCCGAAAATGAACAAAACTGTAGAGAGGTTCACATTATACTTCTCCCAGTGCGTCTGTTATTGTTACACTTTCTACGTGCACCGAACTGTCCTTATTACGAAGTCTTCCTTGCTTTACCGCTGGCTGCTTCTTTTCATTCACTTTCCTAGCTCTTTATTTAAACACTTTTCCTTCTCGCTTTTCAGCTCCTTCGATGTCTTCTCCCTTTTTGTTCAAAATACAAGCCTCCTTGCCTTTTTTCAGTTAGCTCCCCTTACGTCACACCATGGTATGTTTAGCACAAGTTAATACCGAGAATGCCCGTTAAACATCTTACAGTCACGAGTAGCGATTTGCGTGGTGAACACTTCGATGAATGAAACCTGTTATCTTTACATCGGTTGACAAACTCGGAATTTAACTTCATAACAACACGTCCTCCAAATACGAACTTGATTGAAAAAAATAATGATAATCAAATCTTTGATGACAGCAACACTCATAACAGTCACAAAACAATTACATTGACAATCAGGTTATGTTATTTTTAAAATGTTTCCTTTTCTTTTTTTTAACTTCTTTTACATACTACTTCTCCGCTGCGAAGCACGGGTATTTTGCTAGTAAATTAATATATTTTATTTTAAAAAATGTTTTTTGCAATTTTAGTCGGTCAGCTATAGTGAACTGATAAAGTGTACTTTGATGATTCTTTCAAGCTTGGCAAAATAAAACTCATCCATCTTTGGATTCATTTATAATGGTAACTTTCAAAAATTCCAGGGCCAACCAGAATATCAGAAGTCGAGGCCATGAAAAAAAGAGTTTAAAAAACTAATTCAAAACCTAGCACTTGGTTTACTTGATAAGAACCTAACTAAGCTAAAGTTTTGTTTGATTTATACAACCAAGGGATAATGAATATTGGAACCTTTGCTATATCATCACTACTTGTGACATAATGAGCATGGCAATTGCAGTCACATGACACACATCCTGACTCATATAAACGAGACAAAGGAAATAAAATAATTTAAAATAGTTAGAAACTTTTATACATAATTCTCCATAATTAAAAAAATGCAAAACAATATCACATCATGTTATTACAGCACTTTTCTGTTGTTAAAATCTATTGGCCTAACTGCTGAGGAGATTCTAGAAGGATCCTGGTTTGGATCAGCTTATGGAGTTGGGGAAAGTGAGAGCAGATGGTGTTACCTCTGACCCTAAACGAGGGGTGCAAAGTGGAACTGGCAGTATGAATATTCAGACAGCTTGTGCACAAGGTAGGTGACAGCATGTATAACCAAATGGAATGAACTGTGGAACATCAGGACAAAGGTTTTCTTTGCAGAATAACCCATAGTTTTTCACCCCCAAAAAAATCTAATTTAGAGAGTTTTGCATTTTGCAATTCCAAAATCACATGAAAAACAAATTTTGGCGGTCATCACTAGTAATGAACATTTTATAATTTTTAGTTTGAACACACGGATTTTTTTTAACTTCAATGCAATGATGGTGATGATCTCTGCTGACACATACCTGTAAGTCCCTCACGTTAACTGAACAAGCTAAACGTTGGCTTCAGAGTCCTACACATAGTGTGTGTTATTAAAGGGCCTGACAATTGATACAGTATCAAAGTGTTAAGGAGTTTATAAATTTGTTGCTACTCATGTGACACTGGCTCTTAAACATTTACAATATACAATATACTTTTGACTATTAAACCCAGGTACCTATTAATGGCAGATCAAATCATTCTTTGCTTACCATACTCTTCTACTATATGGTGTGCTCTATTTTTACTTAACACTTTCACATGCTGGAACTCAACATGACCTTTGGAATCTGTACAAAGCATCTACAAAAGAAACCAGCCTGTAGGCTATAAATGCCTCACATGTGCAATTATGGACAACTTGTCACTGACTACTGCTGCCACTTTTGCCTTCTATAGAGCTAATTATCAACTGTTTAAAGTATAAAAAAAAATTCTGATTCTTCTTAGTACTTAAGAACACAGAAATAAGGTTCTAGCCATAGTGCATCAAAACATGTCGAGTGCAAATGCTAAATGCCTGGCCTCTCAAAGTCAAGGTCCCTCTGCCTCAATTCAATTTGGGATCTGAAAATTGTTTATTAAATTCAAGACTCATAAATAGCATGCAAAAATTTATGTGTTCCTTTTTTTAAGCATTTGCATTAGCACAGTATGATTAGTAAGAGCCTACAATTCTCTACTTTCATGTAAAGAGTTGACAGCCAAGAGAGTGTTTGAAAATATATATATATTACACAGGGACTATGAAAAATTTATTCAGTCATAAATTAACACCTAACTCTCAAGGGCATTTCAAGGCTTCTGTATATTGTATTATGAAGCTACCAGCCTGTTAGTCAATTATTGTGTAAATGCCTGGGTCATGAGGAAGATTAACTTTATAAGTGTTTTATGTTCACCTTGAGTATTTACTTCAGAAAGAGAACTCATGGACATAGTGACAAATTAGAAATCACCCAAATACAAAAATCTCTTATAGACAGCATTACTAGTCTTTTTGATTTGAAATGTTTAACTGCTGTAAAAAGATGCTGTTATTGTTCTTCCTTTTTCAAAGTACTGCAGGTTGACGACTATGCTGTTAGTCACTAGTAAACACAGTGCTGAAATTCATAGCAACGTTGTTTTTTTTTTTTTTGTAAACTGTTAACCAAACTTTATTTAATTTACGTAAAAAAAAATGTATTAGAGCTATCCAGAGCTGTTTACTTTGGCTGATATATGTTGTCAATAAATGCATTCTGTTTATTTTAAATATGTGTAATATTAAATGAATGTGCAAGAACTTAAAATATAACAACGATTAAACAGATTGTTTGATTATGCAGAAAGATGTTACAATTACTTAGTCTTACAATTATTTAGTTTTACAGTTATCGTAAAAAATGAATCATACAATGTAAGTAAAATTAATCATAGCTATTGAGACTAAAGAAAAGCAAGCAATGATTCATTTCAAAGTTTATTTTTTATTTATTTATTTTTGTTTGTTTACAAATTACTGAGATTGATAGGGATGGAGTGTCTCAATGTTAAAACTCAAGTATATTGTGTCCACAATCTAATAAAATTCTTAACTATACACCAGCTATGGGATAGTGATAGGTGAGACAATACATAAATTAACAACTGAGAATAGTTACATAACCAATCAGCAAATACAACATGAGAAGATATTAAAACTAGATTAATAACATCATGTCTAAAAATATAAATAAGAAACACTTGTAGAAGGGATTAGTGTTGATTTTTTCCCATTACTGTATGAGTAGGCTATAATTTCCAATAGAGGTACCATTAAACAACTCGTATTATGAGCCTGACACTTGCTATCTGGTGTTCATTCTAAGTTTGAAGTCACGTTTGGTCATTAATTTGATGGTTCATTCTCAGATCAAAAATGAAAAATGCTGCAGAAGTTTCTTCTTTATACATTTTAGTTTCACAATCTTGATTCTTTTTTAACTTGTTAGTATTAAAAAATCCTAATTTCTTCTTTTCTTAAGCAACTGCTAATTAATGATGTAAAAATAACAAGCAAGGGGCCCTGTTTAATTGGTACTTTTGCACCTTGATGTCTCCATTATAAAGTAGCTTTTGAAATAAAATGTATTGATAAGACAAAGATAAATTTAACGCCTGCTAATGTTGTAGCCAGGGTATGGCTTAGGTGTATACCCCTTTACCGGTATTTTTTGTTGTTTTCAAATTATTACTTTATGCTATGTGTTTTGTCATTGTTGTTTTGAGAATTATTTACTTGAATTATGATGTATTTGTGCATTATGTGTTGTCACACACGTGTGCATGGGAGGCAGCTAAAGGGCTTGAGTGAACACAGTTCGGAGGCATGCCGGGATGTGGCAGAGTGCACCAACTCATTTTCTCTCTTGCCTGTAGACCATTCCCGGGGGATTCCACCTGGCTCTCTTGACGTCACTTCCGGGACCGAGCCAATAGAGGTAGACCTTACCAGCTTCCGGCCCCTCTGATGTCACGTCCGGGTGTGATCCAATGATCGAAGACCACGTGCCCGATCCTTATGACCTCACTTCCTGTCTTCCCCTTTAAAAGCCTGCCCTTTTCCCTCAGTCTTGTCTTGGACTCGTTGTATGCACTTCAGTGCTGTATCTTTATAAAAAGAACGACTTTGCAGCCGGGATACGAGATTATACGGGTGGCTGCCCCAAACCTTTTTCTTGAGTATGTCTCATCTTTGTGACAGTGTATTTTGTGTGAACAGAACCCATAGAGGTGTATGAGGAATTATACAAGGACAGTCTCAGGTTCAACCAAAGGTTATTTTTATTTTTAAACAGTTCCTCTGACAGACTTCTTTAACTCAGTAATACACCATTCCATTCCATCCAATCCAATCCTTTTCTTTTCTTCTCCACTCTTCCCAGGTGAGTGTTGTCCAGGTCCTCTTGGCTCATTAGGTCAAGTGGAGGGCTTTCTTTTTAAACCGGACTCGAGTGTATGTCTGGTGTTCAATCAACTGCCTGGGCCCAGCAGGACCACACCAGTCCCTGTACAGTCAATATCTGATAGTTCCCACAAAAATCCTATGCTGGTCTGCGAGTATCGATAATGGGGATAGCCAGATGGGATGCTACTGCTGAGTGTACAGAGGGATTCTTGTGCTCATAGCAGACAGTCACCCACTGTCCTGTCCTTCTTGCCTCCCAGGCCCAACCAAGGTGTCTCTCTGGATGGCAGCACTGGTGTAATTGCTGCTGCGGTGTCCTTCCATATCTACATCCTGGTGCGGAAGAGGAATATCACAGCTCCCTAGCTGACTTTCCATTATAATGGTCTTCTGGCCAGGCAAGGGAACAGAGTCCATACTGACTGGAACACTGGTTCGTTCCTCACAAGTTGTATTTTGTCGAAATAGAGAGTTAGTCACATGTAGGGAATCCATTCCCAGATGGGTTTATCCATTCCCGGGAATTTGGGAATCCCGCATGTCATTCCCGGGAATCCCGGGCTCCCGGGGATGACACAGTGCACGGGCATCTCACATGAGACACTTATTTTTAATTAAACTGCTATAATATGTTGACACCAATAAAAGACTAACCTTATCTACAAGCAGTTCATATAAGTACATGTATCTAGTTCAGGGGTGCCCACACTTTTTTCAGCTTGCGAAATACTTAATAAATAAATACTTATAATAAAATACTTAATAAAATGACCAGGTCGAAATGATCTAACTACAATAAAAATGCTGTATATATACAGTATATTGCATAGTTTTACTGTCGAATAATGCAAAGAGTACGCAACACGTGTTTCGCCCTTTACGTTGTGCCATGGCGTGTGGTTCTTTTATTTGACAGCATGTAGATCTGGGTAATTACATTCATGGCATTCGTAGTCTGAATCAAAATCTGATTGTATGGGTGGTTACCAACCAGGTAACGCTTGTGTCGGCAAACATTTGCCACGGTGCCCTCTTCAGTTGCGAGAAGCAGATCATAGAATGTTGTAAACTTTTACTGTCAAATAATGCAAAGAGTACACAACACGTGTTTCGCCCTAATTCTGGGCTCATCAGGCATACACACTCACTGCACCCCCTCTCGGGAATTGAACCTCGGACGTCAGTGTCAGAGGCGAAGCCACGGCGTGTGGTTTGTTTATTTGACAGCATGTAGATCAGTGTAATTACATTCATGGCATTCGTACTCTGAATCACAGTCTGATTGTATGGGTGCATGTGGGATGACCAGTGTGTTAGAAGGAAAGAGATCTCAGACTGGCCGCCCTGTATGCCAATCAAGTGGCAAATGCCATAGGGAGGATATATGATAGGCTAACGTTTAAAAAAAATTTTTTTTGAATGCAACGCGATGTACCTGATCAGATACTGATACACTTGTTCTAAACAATGCCCACGCTTGCCGTTGCTCTGAAACACCGCCATTTCAGCTTTTACTGATGCATCCAGTTTCTTGTCATCATTCTGTGATGGCAAGTTTCTTGGCACAGATAATGCGGATGCAACAGACTGACGCATTGCAATTTCAAGTTGCTGTTTAAAGCTGTTGTCTGACAGACATCAATGAAGTCTTCCCTGTCCCGGCAATCGTGAGTTGCCGAGTGCAGACTCCTCCCAGTCCACTATACTCAGTCTTACTCGGAGCCAGGAGACTGATGACTACTGCTGGTTGACTGAATTAATCTGCAAAACACTACACCGTGGGCCAAAAAAACGTGCCTTTTACATGCTATATATACAAGCTTGGCTGTTCCCGGTTTCCCGGGAATTACAGTAGTTTCATTCCCAGGAATGGGGGAATGAAAAATGTCTGGGAATCCCGGGCTCCCGGTAATCAGGAGCCCGGGAATGGATTCCCTAGTCACATGGAATGATTGATTATTAATCACTACTATTATCAAAAAATAAGTTACTGTCTTATTAACAGAATTTTACCTAATTTGATATACTAATCTCTCTTATTAGTGTTACCGTAGTGCCATATTATACAGCATTCTGCAGCAAAAGACAAAAATTTACTATAAGTCATTTTGGACATTGATAGGATTGAACCGTTTTTCTATTTTGCAAAACAAAGAAAATACACAAGAATGCAAGTATAAATAAACATATCTAGACATAGTATATACTGTGGAAATGGCCCGGACACAGACAGGCACCACCACACGTTTATTTTACAACTATTTACAAATGAGTCCAGTGCACACACACAAACCCCACACAGTCCTGGCCACACAATGCCTTCTCTTCGAGCCGCCTGCACTCTCCTCTCTTGCTTTGTCCTGCTTCCACCCGACTCCAGCCTCGAATGAAGGGAGACGGCCCCTTTTATTTCACCCTGGATGGGCTCCAGGTGTTTCCTGGCACTCCTCCCTGGACACGCCCCAGTGTGGCGGAAGTGCCGGCTGTTCTCCCGGAAGCTCTCCAGGTGTCCCTGCTCCTCTTCCCCCCAGCACTTCCTGGTGTGGCGGAAGTGCTGAGGTCCAGGGTCCCCAAGGCATTAGGGCACCCCCTGGGGGTGACCACGGGTCCCTACAGGGTTGGGATTCCAAGCCCTCTACCCGTGGCCCCCAAAGCAACCAGGATGGCGGCCCCCACGTGATCCAGGGTGGGAATAGACCCTCTTCTGGTTCTTCAAGGCGTCCCGGCCGGGTCGTTGCCCCTGGCATCCCTGACAATACTTATTTCATACAATTGGCAGCCACCTTTTAAACTACCAAGGCTTCATTTAAGACACTGTTCTATCTCCTTAAAGGCAAAATTTGTGCATTTTACAGATTTGTGAAAGCAATAATTTATTGTAATGGTAATGTATTATACTGTAATATAGTTAATTTATTTGAGTTTAAGGGTCTTTGAAGCATTTAGATAATTATCACATTTTCTGAAGTGCTTCATATAAGCACTGTATTAATAGGAAATGTTTCCATTTTAAAAACATTATAGCATTATAAAAGCTGTAACGTAGGCAACTAGTGAAAGAATACTGCATTGTGTTTTAATACACTTACAGATCTTTGATGTATAATGCTTTGAATTTCATGCTTTTAAAACTAAACATTTTGTGTATTTATTGTTATTTACCTTGTACAGAACAATAAAATTAATACTTCTCTGTATATAGAAACTAACAAATGTAACAAAGTTCAATCGAAATAATTTGAATTTCAGGCTATAAAGGAAGTCAAGGTTAATTAAAGTACTATAAGAGCACAATAATTGTCAGGTGGTCACTTAATGGTGTTGACCACTGCATAACGTAATAAAAGACACCTTCTTGTAATCTGACATTAGTATTTAGAACCAATATTAAAGTCCAAAATATATATAAAGCAGAATTTTGTTAAATTACTTAGAAACATGAACATGACACTGCATTTTATAAGGTCATTTTTCATATTATTTTATGAAATTTCCTTTTTCATTTGGATAGCACCATTCTGAACCCACTGGCCTATTTCAGCAAACACTTGAACATGCATTCAATTGAGATATTTGGAAAGAAAAATGTGACTCTCTAAAATATTTAATTTTTTTAATCTATTTAACAAATAACAAAATAAGAATTTTGTTTTTTTTCATCAGGGTAGTACTATGTCTTGATAGGGATTCTATACCATGTACTCGTTCTTCTATTGCTGCTTTGTTTCTGTTACCACTTAGATGCCCCCAGTTGCATGTTTAGCCATCTGCTGTTTTATTTGAAGCCTACTGTGGCACAGCAATAATGAACAAAAAAATAAATAAATAAAAATAATAAACGGAAGAAAAAATATAAAACCTGATGTTAAACTAGCCAATAACTAGCTAACTTAATGCTTGCACAAAATTAATAAAAATAAGTAAATAAATATTCAGGATAGTAAAATATGCTACAGAGTTTCACACACACTTTCAGCGGCCATGGGTAGAAGCGTCCACAAGATTAATCTCCTGAGGCGAATTCTCAAGTGATCACATTATTCCCTCTTCTGGTTGAAATAATCTAGCTCAGTACTTCAGAAATTGCTAAATGTATGGGCTAAACTCAGCAACACAATCTCAGAAACAGTTCTGGGGTAAAAGTAATGCGTGTTATGTTGTCTCATTACATTTTAACGTAAAAAGTAACTTAATGCAATACTTATTTTATTGAAAAAGTTCACATACCAGCACTTTGTAAGGCATCAATAGCAAAGCAAGGCAGAAAAGGTGTGCTGTGTCCACTCCAAGAAAAGAAACATATTAATAAAATGTTAGTTTTGCATTTTTAATACAACTGTTTGCTATAGGCATGTTGAAACAGTGTGATGAGGTGACATAGCAGCCAGTGTTCATACCACAAACCATTGGTGGCTTATGTCAAGGATGTTAAAAGGGGATTGATTTTATTTACTTTACAGCACAGAACTAAATGTATTTATAAAATCCAAGAAAATTATCACAGACTTCATGCATGTTTCAGGATTTATGGCAGAGGATGAAGACATTTAACTCATTTTTGGGCAGTTTAATGACGTTACAGCATTTTGCCAAAGGAGAACTGTCAGTGAAATTAAATGCTTTTTGAAGGAAAAAGAAATATGTCGTATTCATACTGTATTCTGCCATCCTCAGAACAATGTGGGGGTAGAGTGTCTAAATAAAGCTTTAAAAATGGCAATGGAGCACATTTGGCAGATGGATGCACATTTCTTTTGGCATGTCTCCAGACACTTTACTTCAGAGCTCCACAGCACTCAACTACAGGCAGTTCACCAGCAATACTTTCGATTGGTAATTAACTACGTGTGCAACCAATTCTCTGGCCTCACTGGGTCAGAATACCAGACATGACTGTATCGGATTACGACAAGGTGTAAGATGAAATCTTTTTGATTTTCTCTGCTTAAAAGTATTAAGCCAATAAGGCTTATTTTTATATTTTTGGGCCTCTCTGGCAGTGTCTTAAATTGGTTTGAATCCTACCTGGCAAGGAGAAAATTCTTTGTTAGTTTGTGGGAATTACAACTCGTAATAAGACAAGACACGTGATATCCTATATGGTGTTCCACAAGGCTCTATCCTGGGTCAGCTGCTCTTCTCAATCTACATGCTTCCGTTAGGTCAGATTATCTCGGGGCATAACATGAGTTACCACAGCTATGCTGATGACACACAGCTGTATTTATCAATAGCACCTGATGACCCCGATTCTCTCGATTCACTAACACAATGTCTTACTTGTATTTGTGAATGGATGAATAGTAATTTTCTCAAACTAAATAAAGAGAAAACTGAAATCTTAGTGATTGGCAATAATGGATACAATGAGGCTATTAGAAATAAACTGGATACATTAGGATTAAAAGTCAAGACAGAGGTAAAATGCTTAGGGGTAACTGTTGACTGTAATCTGAATTTTAAATCGCATATTAATCAGATCACTAGGACAGCATTTTTTCACTTAAGAAACAAAGCACAACTTAGACCTCTTATATCACTGAAAGATGCTGAAAAATTAGTTCACGCGTTTGTTTTCAGTCGACTAGATTACTGTAACGCAATCCTCTCAGGAATACCCAAAAAAGCCATAAATCGTTTGCAACTAGTGCAGAATGCAGCTGATAGAATCCTAACCAGGAAAAGAAAATCCAAGCACATTTCTCCAGTTTTGATGTCACTACACTGGTTACCTGTGTCATTCAGGATTGACTTTAAAATTCTGCTTATGGTTTATACAGCCTTAAATAATCTCCCCCCATCTTATATATCAGAATGTCTGACATCTTATATTCCAAATCGTAACCTCAGATCCTCAAATGAGTGTCTCCTTAGAATTCCAAGAGCAAAACTTAAAAGAAGTGGTGAAATGGCCTTCTGCGGTTATGCACCTAAAATCTGGAATAGCCTGCCAATAGGAACTTGCCAGGCTGATACGGTGGAGCACTTTAAAAACTGCTAAAAACACATTATTTTAACATGGCTTTCTGATAACTTCACCTTCATCTAAACCTGATACTCTGGGTATTCAATTCATTATAATAACTATTCATGATGGCTCTAAAATCTGTACTGACCCCTACTCTCTCTTCTGTTTCTTTTCATGGTTTTCTGTGGTGGTGATCTGCGCCATTACCACCTAATTAAAGCACCGTGATGTCCTACATTGATGGATTAAAAGCCAGAAGTCTACATGACCATCATCATCAAGTCCTTCCAAAAGAACCCTAAATACAAAGAGGACTGTTTCATTTATGTTAGGTAGAATGCCCAGAGAAGACCTGGCCTGGAACCCCTGCAGATTTTATTTTTTTCTCCAGCTGTCTGGAGTTTTTTTTTTGTTTTTTCTGTCCTTCCTGGCCATCGGACCTTACTCTTTTTCTATGTTAATTAATGTTGTCTTATTTTAATTTCTTATTTTGTCTTTTATTTCTCTTCATTATGTAAAGCACTTTGAGCTACTTTTTTGTATGAAAATGTACTATATAAATAAATGTTGTTGTTGTTGTTATTACATTTTGCTTTGCTAATGAGTCCTGATGGCATGCATGTTGTTTTCACAAGGTGTTTTCACTACTAGTCCCGAGCTGTGACTGTTCACGCTTTACAGCAGGGTGGCTAGATTTAGCTGCACCATCACCTGGTCTCATGCACAGCGAGGACCCTGAGGTGTAATCGCCTCCAGTTAAACCTATCTTCAGACCTCCACATGCCGAAAATCAGCTAGCTTAATTCAATAATTATGTTACTTATTTTCACTCTTAAGTAAACTTTAAAATTATATTTTGTTTTTGAAAGAAACAGTTTGAGTAATTTTTATAATATTTCAAGACTCATTTTATGTTTTCGTTCGAGTTAAAATGTTCTTTGTTGGAGAGGACAGAAATATTATGGTTGCAATATTTAAATTTTATGGCTGTGTGTGCTTGTTTGCTGTAAAGTGTTTGGGGTGTAAAAGATAGCTTTGGTGGGAATATACTGTAGGGAGGTACAAATACATCTATCAGAGATAAACTGCTTCTGTTTAATCTCTTATTTTACATAACAAATTGGTGTTGATTGGCTCCCATCCTTACATTCCCAGGTTGTAGTTTCTCTTGTTTTGATCTCTCTCTTTTTTCAGCTTTTGTCTATCTTCTCTGGTTTTTGTTATTTGGATTGTAGAGTGGTTTACTTCAGATTTTATTAAACTATGGGTATGGGTTGTGTACGCTTCAGAGTCCATTATGACAATAATAATAATACATTTTATTTAATAGGCACCTTTCTTATCACTTAAGGTCACCTTACAATAAAGTTAAACAGTAATTAATAAAATAAAAACAAGAAAATGATAAATCACAAAGCAATAATTAGCAAACAAACAAATATGACAGGCAGTAACAGTGTAGAATTTACAATTGATATGCCTGCTTGAAAAGATAAGTTTTGAGGGTAGTTTTAAACTGTGCTATTGAATCAAGCTGACGAATATGAGAGGGAAGAGTATTCCAGAGTTGAGGAGCACTATGAGAGAATGCTCGAGCTCCCATAGAACTGAGTTTGATGTGTGGTACAGAAAGTAGGGCTGCAGATGAAGATCTGAGTAAGCGAGAGGGAGTGTAAATCTGGAGAAGATCAGTGAGGTAGGGAGGAGCAAGGTTGTGGAGAGCTTTAAATGTTAAGAGCAGTATTTTGTATTGTATTCTGTAATTAACAGGGAGCCAGTGAATTTGAGAGAGAATAGGTGTAACATGTTCAGTGGATTTAGAACAGGTTATTATCCTGGCAGCAGAATTTTGGAATAGTTGTAAGCGATGAATAAGTTTTTGTGGAATTCCAGATAGAATAGCATTACAGTATTCTATACGTGAGGTGACTAGGGCATTAACCAATACTTCAGTACTGTGCTGGGTAAGAACAGGGCAAAGTCTAGAAATGTTTCAGAGATAGAAGTCTGAGAAATGGTACTTATATGGGAAGAAAAAGAGATAGTACTGTCAAGAATAACGCCCAGGCTCTTAACTTGGGAAGAGATGTTTGTGTTAATATTGTTTATTAAAATAGAAGAATGGTTAACCTTAGCAAGTGTAGATTTAGATCCAATGAGGAGCACCTCAGTTTTATTGCTGTTTATTTGGTGAAAATTGTGAGTCATCCATGTCTTTATGTCTTGGAGACATGCCATAAGGGCATCTGAAGGGAAAACAGAAGTGGATTTAGTGGATAGATATAGCTGTGTGTCATCAGCGTAGCAAAGAAACTTAATATCATGGTGCCGGAAGATATTACCTATTGGGAAGATATAAATGAGAAAAAGAAGCGGCCCCAAAACAAAACCCTGCGGAACTCACTGAGTAACGACTGCGTTCTCAGATTTAAAGCCCTTTATTTGAACAAACTGCTTCCTATCAGTGAGGTAGGAAGAAAACCACTGGAGGACAAGGCCACAGACTCCAAAACTAGCTAGACATTTCAAAAGTACCTGATGAGATATGGTGTCAAATGCAGAGCTGAGGTCAAGAAGCACAAGAATTGATAAAAGCTGCCCGGAGAAGATCATTTGTGATTTTGACCAGGGCCGTTTCTGCGCTGTGTTTAGGGCGAAACCCAGATTGAAACTGTTCAAAAAGGTTATTTTTTGAAAGGTGGGACTGGAGTTGGGAGGCAACTATCTATTCAAGAATTTTGGATATAAAATTGGAACTTTTGAAATAGGCCGATAATTGTTAAGGATATTTAGGTCTAAACCAGGTTTTTTAGAATTGGAGTAATTTAGGCTGTTTTTAGTGAGAGGGGACCATTCCTGTAGTAAGGGAAGAGTTAACTATAGTAGTTATCATGGGGAAATATGTGACAGAAAAGACTTAACAAAGCTTGTAGGCATTGGATCTAATTGGCACGTGGAAGAATTAGATTTTGTTACAAGCTCTGAGATATTATTTTCAGCTGGTAAACTGAAATCTGAGAATAGGGTGGTTGGTAAGGGAACATGGGTGATAGTGGAGAGTATGTCATTTTCTGCAGAAATAGAGGAGGCAAGTTGCTGGTGATTTTTTTCAATTTTTGAGTTGAAGAAATCCAAAAAAGTGCAGCAGTATTTAACAGAGAGGTTATAGTGAGCGGCACTTTCTGGTAGTGTAATTAGCCTTTTCATTGTAGAAAAAAGAGCTCTAGTATTATTCCCTCCTGTATTGATAATGTTAGAATAATATACAGTTTTGGCAGCAGAGAGAGCATTTTTGTATTTCAACATGTGATCTGAGTACATTTCCTTGTGTACAAGACCCGTCTTTTTAGCTAGGCGCTCCAACGTGATACCAGAGCAGCAAATTAAGTCTAAAATATGGTCCTTGTTATGAGTTGAAAAGTTGACATATTGAATTAAATTAAAACAGTCAAGAATTTCATTAAAATCATTTGTCAGTGCATCAGTTGGCACATCAACGTGTATGTTAAAATCACCCATGAGGATGACATTAGCAGACACTGCACACAAAGTTGTTAAAACAGTAGAAAGTTCAGCAATAAAAAGACTTGATAGTTTAGGAGGTCTATATAAAACAGCAATTATAATAGGTGAAGGTCCGCAGAGTTTGCCACCTAACAGTTCAAAGGATGGATATGCTGGAAGAGGTATTGGTGACAGTTTTAAATCTTGTGAAAAGCATGCCCCTGGACACAGACAGACAGACACTAGAATGTCCAAAAAGCACACGTTTATTTTACACAGCACCACAATGCCTTATTCTTCAACAATCTCAGTCTCTTTCTTCTTCTCTCAGTGACCTCCCTCTTCACAAGCTTTGTCTCCTTCCTCCCAACTCTGGCACCACTTCTTAAGGGAGGTGGGCCCTTTTATAATGACCCGGATGGGCTCCAGGTACTCCATCTGACATCACTTCCTGGTGTGGTGGAAGTGTCAAGAAAGCACCTGGAAGCACTCCGGGTGTTCCTAGAATTTCTTCTGGCAGCACTTCCTGGTGTGGCGGAAGTGCTGCCATACAAGTTTCCAACCATGTCTGGGTGGCCCCTGGCAGTGACTCCGTCTTTGCAGAAGGTTGAGCTTCACAGCTCCGTGACCCCCATGCATTCTAGGAAGGCAGCCCACCTGCGCTCCAGGGAAAATATTGTCCCATTTCCGGTCCCCTGCTTTTTCCGGCGTCCTGGCAGGGCAATGTCCCTGGGCGTCTATGACAGTCTTTACGGTATATTATTGCAAGACCGCCTCCCCTCCCTGAAGAACAGGATTTGGAGATGCAGACAAACTCTGGAGGGAGTGCTTGATTTAGATGGAAATAATCACCGGGTTGCTGCCAGGTCTCCATAAGACATAAACAGTTCATCTTAGTATCTATGATAACATCACCAATCAGTAGAGCTTTGTTAGAGATAGATCGAGTATTAAATAATCCAAACTTCAAAGCGTCTATTGACGTATACTTCGGTGATTTTACCAAAGGAATCAACACGTTGTAATTAGCACATCGCTCAGAAGTATGTGGGCATGTGCGTCCCTCAGACCAAGTTGAAGGAATAGACCTGCTGCTACTCCTGCTGAAGCAAAAATGATGACAAGGGTCTCGGTGAATGTACTTTGGTCGTCGGAGAATGCCGCGGTGCAGCAAGAGATCAGCAGGCACTTCATAGTTTGTTCGAAGTCAATACAAGTCATCTGGTGAATATTTTAGTTTTGAAGATGTGACTGCATTAGATAGCAAAGTAGACATAATAATCCATGACAACCAATTGAGGTTTATCATAGTAGATTTCCAGAAGTCACCCAAGCAAATTCCAGATTGGAAACAAAGCAATGTACCCCTTGTGTACCTACTCAGCCCAATTAAAATAACACGCTAGCCAGTAGACTGTCACCTCTGGGATTTCCACAAGTTCTCAGCAATTGACAAGAGGCAGTTTCAACCACCTATTCATCAAAGCTAGTTACTTGAGCAGAGAATCAATGAGAAAGTTTACACTTACCCACACAGGTTGCAGCCAGTAAGGAACAGTTCTACGAGGGCTCGTGTTGAGGACGAAGGAGGCAAGGGACACAAATGCATGCTATCAGTTTTTAATCCAATGCAAAGGCGAAGGAAGATCCGATGCAAAAGGCAAAAAACAAGTAAAAAACAACTAGGAAAAAGTAGACAAACAGAACACCAACAAGCAGTGGCAGACAGAAATGATTTCCTGTAATCCCAAACCAAATCATCATTGAATGGGTTTTAAAGACACTAATAAGGACAAGATTGTGTCACGAGAAAAAAAAAAAGTTTAAGAAACCTTGGTTTAGGAAGAGGCAAACCTCTGTCAAACTCCTTTCTGCTCAATTTCCGTTTACAAATTTGTATTAATAAATTATTTAATTATTATTAAGAGATGCTTTTGTCATTTGGATCAGTGTTTTTAAATAGTTCCCTTCTCCCATATACAAGCTTTCTGCCACCTGAAATGTGCGTATGCAAACTCCGGACATGACATGGAGTTGAGTCATGCAGTCATTCTTGGTTGTATGTTCTGCTTTAAAAAGCATATAAACTGGAGGGGCACCAATGTATCGGGTAGAGTATGAGTTGATTAGTCTAGGATTCTTTAAAGTAAAGTATAAGAACTTTAAACCCAGACAGGTTTAGACCTGTACATAAAGGGATGAACAGCAGTGTAATAGCATATGCACGTAGTAACCTAATTATGTAGACTAATGTTAAAGTTCCAAACTAATACATTAAAAATTGCTTACTTGAATGCAAGGAGTGTCAAAAATAAACCAAGTGAGTTGAAGTTACATGTAGCTGAACATAATTATGATATTATAACAATAACAGAAATCTGGCTAAGTAACAAATATGGGATAAATATTACTAACTGGTTACACGACTTGGTCAAGTAACAATAATCTATACTAATAAAAGGCAAAGCCCTCACTGACTGACTGACTGACTGACTGACTGACTCGCTCACTCACTCACTCACTGACTCATCACTAATTCTCCAAGTTCCCGTGTGGGTAGAAGGCTGAAATTTGACAGGCTCATTCCTTACAGCTTACTTACAAAAGTTGGACAGGTTTCATTTCGAAATTCTACGCGTAATGGTCATAACTGGAAGCTATTTTTCTCCATATAATGTAATGGAGTTTAGCTGGATGGCCGTGGGCGGAGTTTCGTGTGACATCATCATCACGCCTCCTACGTAAGTACGTAGAGAACAAGGAAGACCTCCAAACAGCTCTGAACAAAAAACGGCATTTCACAATTGAGAAGGCAGAAAAAGATTATGAAGCAAGTGATGCATACAAGCGTATTCATAAATACAAGCATACTCATAAGTACAGCTACTGCGGAAACAAAGCACGGCGTGAACCGTAAGTTTATATTAAGTTTATAGACACACTCCCGCTGCCGTTTGTCATGCCTACGGCGAATGACGGTATTCGCCAGATACAAGTTTACTGAGAAGACACGAGGTATAAACGAGACTATATATATATATATATATATATGTATATATATACCCCGATCTACATACGCTCAAATAGATAAACCACACGCTGTGGCGCAATGGTAGAGACTTTGCCTCTAGCGCCGAGGTTCGATTCCCGAGAGGGGGTACACTGAGTATGTACGCGCGCTTCCCGATTTATTTTACCTTCGCATCCCCTTGGTTTGAGACGTATGAAAAAATATGCGGTTAACGCAGAAAGACAGATCACCAATTGAAGCTTTATGAATAATGGATACTTTATTCGCCATCAATTAATGTTTTGGTAAAGCCATACTCAGTGTATTCATTAGATGAACGGTAAAAAAGTAAGAGTGAGGGGAGGGTGACTTATTGAGGCACGCAGGCAAAACCACAATAGCACGCGGGCTCGATGTAGTGTAGTGCGCATCAACTCGATCTGAATTGCGCGATCACATTCGAAAAAATATATCTTTTCAAGTTCTATTTAGTCCATATGTGTCAAACTCAAGTAGTGTGACATCCAGCCCGGCATGTAATTATATCCGGCCCACGAGATAATTTTATATACTGTATTATTGTTATTAATGGCCCGGGGATATGAAGCGCTGGTAACACAATAAACTACAGATCCCATAATGCAGCGCTTCAGCTGCCTTGCCGAACACTTACCGCGTTAATCAAGTCTAGCTTATGATGCTGCAAGTTATTGCGAAGCTAGCCCACACGATGCCGAAGAGAAAAGTTGATTCTGAAAATAGAGCCTTTAAAAACCGATGGGAGGCTGAGTGTATGTTTACTGACATTGCCGGTAAACCCGCTTGTCTTATTTGTGGAGCTAATGTGGCTGTAATTACAGAATTTAATCTAAGACGGCACTATGAGACAAAACATCAGGATAACCTGAAAGACCTGAATGCAATGCAGAAGATACAGAAAGCAGAAGAGTGAAAGAAGAATCTGACACTTCAGCAGACGTTTTTACCCGTGCAAAATCACAAAGTGATTTCAAGTGAAGCTGCTTTTATGGGAGACACAAATGCACCAGTGCAACTTGCCCCACTTTCCCTGTTGCCAAGTAATGTTGAACCAAGTCGGCACAACTGTGTTCCCAAATACGCACTTTGCTGATAAACTGAGCGCACTGTGCACTGAGTTCGCACGGCGCTTTGGTGACTTTGAAGAACAAAAAAAGAATTTTGAGTTGTTTCGCAACCCATTTGCCGTCGATGTGGAAACTGCACCTGTGCAGATTCAGATGGAGGTGATTGAGCTGCAGTGTAATGGCACACTGAAGGCAAAGTACGATACTGCAGGGCCCGCACAGTTTATTCATTCCATTCCCGCAGAAATGCTCCAGCTCCGTCTACATGTGGCTCGAACCTTGTGCATGTTTGGTAGCACATATCTGTGTGAGAATCTCTTCTCAGTGATGAAGACTAACAAAACAGCACACAGGAGTCGCCTCACTGATGAGCAACTGCAGTCCATCCTGAGAATCTCCACAACACAGAACCTCACACCAAACATAAACGAACTTGTGGCCAAAAAAACATGCCAGGCGTCCAGCTCTAAAATGACATATGAGCAAAGACAAATGAATGATTTGATTTGTTATTGCTGAAAGGAACACATTTTATTTATATTTCCAGGTTTTGTTATGCAGCATGTTCATATTTGAATTTGTATAATTTTGACAGGATATATTTTTATGGAGAGCAAAATCTTTTGGGATATTTAAAATCTAAGTTTATTTTTTATATAAAATTACATAAGAGTAAAGAAATTTGAATGTTTGTTCTTTTAACATTTACTTTATTTCTAACTTGTATAATTTAGACAGGATATATTTTTATGAAGAGCAAAATATTATAAGTTATTTAAGGTTTGAGTTGATTTATTCCGGAATAATATTCCTGTCTGTTTTTATTCATATTTATGTTCAAAAAAGTTAAGTTTTAAAAGTTTTAAAGTTTTAAAAGTTTAGTTTTAGTGTGTTCAATAAATGTTTATCCTGTTCGGCCCGCAACCTAAAGTGTGTTTTGGATTTTGGCCCCCTGTGCAATTGAGTTTGACACCCCTGATTTAGTCGACACAGATATCTTTGGTTGGAATGTAAGGCGAATTTACTCTTTACATTTGTATGGTGAAGAAAAATTTATGCAATGATGCCTACATTTAACTTCCATTCCTACCAAAGATATTTCTGTCGACTAAATAAAAATTCCTTCTATTTAAAATTTAAATAGAACTTGAACAGATACGATAGTTCATAATATCCACGCAGACTTGCACATAAGAGCGGGAGTCATACGTTTTAACAAACAGCGTATTGCACTGATACGAAATAGCCTGCCCATTTAATTATTTAGGAATGGATAAATAAATTAAGATTTTGTACAAATAATGTTTTTCATTTTTCTTCCTTGATGGATTCTGCCACCCCCAGCAACAGTTCCTCGCACCCCAAAGAGTGTATGTATATATATACAGGTATATATATATATATATGTGTGTGTGTGTGTATGTATATATGTAGATATGTATGTATATGTATATATATGTTTATATATGTGTGTGTGTATTTATATGTATATATGTATGTATATGTATATATATGTTTATATATGTGTGTGTGTATGTATATATATATGTATTTGTGTGTATATATATGTGTGTATGTATGTATGTGTGTATGTATATGTATGTGTATATATATATATGTATATATATATATATATGACAGCAACACTCATCACTCACAACAGTGACAAAACAATTACACTGACAATCATGTTACGTTATTTTCAAAATGTTTCCTTTTCTTTTTCATTACTTCTTTAACACACTACTTCTCCGCTGCGAAGCGCGGGTATTTTGCTAGTATAAAATATTTCAGTGTTTTGGCAAAGCATGGAGGCAGAGATGCAGAGAATAAAACAGTTTAGCTTTGGTACAGCAAATTAAATCTGGCAAAATCTAAAAGGTAAAAACTGACAGTCAAGGTGCAGTAGAACAGATTTAAAACTATTTTACATATTTTTCAGAACAAGTTTACCCTAAAATCTGGAAGCAGTAAGTAAGTTAGAAAAAAATAATATAATAATAATAATATATTTTGTAAATGACTAATAACTCAATTGATAACCATAGTGCATATGAGAGCATGAGGGTAAGTATTATAATGGACATTAGGGAAGCTAAAAGGCAGTTAGAGAAAAATATTGTAGAAAAGGCAAAAGATGACCCTAACGGATTCTTTCAGTATTTTTGTAGTAAAAGAACAGTGAAGGAGAAGGTGGAATGTATCAGGAACACTGTAAAGACTGTGAAACAGTTAATGCGCTAAAGTTGCATTTTTCTTAAGTTTTCACATATGAAAAAAGTGGTTAACCTTACAGCAGTACCAGGGACTACTAAGGAGGCACTTGGAGATTTGGAATTGAAAGGAGAGAAGTACTGCTTAGATTAAATAGGCTCAAATCTAACAAATCTCTAGGACCAAACATCATTTAACATAGAATACTTAACACTAGAATCCCAGAAGCCTACGGAAAAAATCGTAATCCTCCTTATATTCCTTCGCACCTCTTCATCAGTGTCTTTGTTTTGCAAATGTGTCAATCAGCACAAGCAGCAAGCAGCTTGCTATCACATCCCTACCCACCAATGCACATCCAGTCGGACAAAAAATTATCCCAGCTCAAGTCTCTGTGAGGTGCCTGGAGTTGTATAGGGTAAATAATTACATAATTAGATCTGGACCACCCTATATATGATTATTTGGAACACATACATTTCATGTGTGTTCCATGTCTACAATGATCTGGGTAAATTAGGATGACAGGAAATGCAAGGTAAGAAATGTTGAACACCTAGCTAAAACAGAAACTTTTTTCATGTTATAATGCTAATGACTTTTGACATGAAGTGTATAATGTGTGAAGACTGAAGTCCAAATATCAAATAAACAAAAGGTACAAGTATAACAAAACAATTGAACTTTTATTCAAGAATATAACCGAAGAAAAAGAAATCGGTTTAGAGTACAATGCTGACATGACCACTTAGCTGGTGTAAGAACTGCTGTCTCATAATCAAGAGATTGTGGGTTCAATTCCAGGTCCTTCCTACATTTGCCATTTTGAGTAGCAAGCTGCTCTTATTACTGTGATAGAATAAAAAGATACATTTGATTTGAGTCTGTAACAGTCAGTGAAAATTTATGGTACTTGTAAAGGTGTTTTTTTTTTATTATTCAGTTTTATTCTCTCAGTCATGTTTATTCTCCCCCCAATCAGACACTGTAAGTTTTCAAATAAAGATGTGGTATAACAAAGGTGAATGAGGATGAGGGTTCTACATTGGAGAAAGAGAACAGAAGCCCTCCCCATGGGAAACATCCAGTCACATATTAGAACAATGCAGCTACACTAGGCATAAAGGCAAAAGATGGCACTGTTTAGATGCAGAAAGAGGTTGGGCATCATCCTGCCAGTGACTCTGCCACATACATGTACTTCAGTGAAACAGCAGGGCCTACAGAGCTCGCCAAGGTATCATGCAAGTTGTGTTTGCGATTATGTTTTTTGATGGGCTTTATATAAAAACACATCTATATGTTACTTACAAATGTTGTAAATGTTTTTTACCTATATTTATTTACTTATATTCCTAAAGTGTAAAGTCACAAGCAGACTGAACAGCTTCCTGTTTTTGATTGACATAGGTATGCTGACAATGTATATGTACATAAGATAAACCTGCTAGAGAGTGCTCATTTTATAGCATCCAAAGTGGAGGGGGCAGAGCTATCTCTGGGCAGTGTGTGCAGAGCTATGCATCCTCCTTTAGCATCTTCTTGGAACTGCAGTGGAATGAGAAGATAGAGATAGCTCCAGCTATCCCTCTAGTTCCAAAGTGGTATCACTTACCTCATCAGATCCAGGAAGGTGGTCCTGAGGTGTACTTGTGTGACAACAGGGGACATTCAAAAAATTCAACTTGATATTATTTTTGAGAAATCATTGAAAGGATAGGTGAATAAGCCTGGTCAGAGAGTTACCTCACCCGGGATGCTAGATGGCAGCCCCCATGGGTTGCAGCAGTGCCTTGGACTCCTGCAGGGCTTAATGGGAGATGGAACTGTCAACAGCCTCGTTTCGGATCTGGATGTGCCGCCAGGGGGCGCTGCAGCTGTTCCTGAGTCCATGTGAGCAGTTCTTCCATCACACCCGGAAGTGCTGCCAGAAGTGGGGCAATGAGCACCTGAAGCACTTCCAGATGCCTTATATAAGGGGCCAGCGGACAGTACTCAGTGAGCCAGAGTCGGGGGGAAAGTGAACGAAGTTTGCCGAGGAGGAGTGGAGGAGAAAACAGAGAAAGAGAAGGAAAGAGGAATATTGTGCATTGGGACTGTGTTGTGTCTTGTGGGATCAGGGAAAGCATGAGGAAAAGAAATAAAAGCACTCGTGTTTTATAAGTATGCCTCCTGTGTCTGTCACAGTGGATAGCATTGATGAGCTTTGTTTTGTAGAATGATGTGTTCTCATCAAAATAGTTTCTAAACTTCATCACACAATCATGTTAATTCTGATAAATTGTTAATTGTTTTGTAAAAGTAAGCACTTCATCATTTATAAATGATGTATTTACCAGTATAATCCTTTTGAATGGGGCACAGATACATATTAGTTTAACTTGTTTCTTTATTAGGTAATACAGTGGTGCAGTAGTTTGTGTGACTGTACCATGGATCCAGCATCCTGTGTACAAATTCCATACCTGTATGAAAGCTGTAACCTTTTGTTTCTGTCTGCATGGATTTCTCTCCTGGTACACTCCCCACTCCATATTCCAAAGTCAGGCCTATCACACAGTGTGAGGGTGGGTCCTGAAAGGGAATAGTGTCCCATCTAGTATCAGTTCTTACCTTGCTCCTGATGCTGCCAGGATTGCCCCAGTTCACACAATTGCTTTAAGCAGGCTTGAGAAGGTTATGTTATGTTTTATTGTTGTTTGTAGGTTTAGCTTGCAGCTACATATCAGACTTAAACCGATTGCTCTGTCTAAATTACCATGGCATTACCTACATTTTTATTAAAAGTCAGGCTAAATGACAGGCAGTTCTTTTTCTTTTAAAGATGAAGTTGCAAAATGTATACACCAGTGCAAATATAAAACATTAAACATCTGACCTTTAGTTGAACTGATACTGAGTCACACTTTAACCTCACCTTCCAAAAATGCTTATATTATGAATTTTAAGAATTTTATATGGACAATTAAAGTTATAGCATAGGTTCTTCTACTTTTATTGGTATCGCTATGGTTAGTTGAGTGTTAGTTGCAGTAATGTGTTCAGTTCTATAGGATAAAATTCCTGAATTATGTAGAGTAGCTGTATTACTGCTATATGTACAGATTACAGTGTAATTTGTACTTGCATGTGAACAGAATATACTAATTTTTAATTCCCATAAAAGCAAAACAACTCAATGGGGATTATTGTGCTATTGTTATGTTTCATGTAGAATGAATTTTTTGGACATTTATGGCTAAAACTGCTGTCACGCACGTGCGAATAGGAGACCGCGGACGGACCTTAACATGCTTCGGAAGACGTTCACCGGCAGGGAGTAGCGGGGTACTAACCTTTCTCCTTTGCTTTCTTCCAGGAAAAAAGACACTCCGCCACCATAAGCCTCATTCCCGCAATACGCTACTTCCGCCCTTTCTCCGCCATCTTTCTTGACGTCATCAGTCCCATCCTCCCTCACGGTTCCTTCCCAGCATTCCTCCACTTCCGGCTCCTCCCTTATAAAATGGCCGCCGACGTCTTGTATGGCGTCGAGCATATGAACCTGTTTTGTGTTTATATTTTGACCCAGTTTTGAATTGTGGATTGTTCTACAATATACGGGGCCGGAAACCCCAAACCTTTATGCTGTTTATTTTTGCATCTTTTACACTGCATAGAAACAACATTTTAGGTGTTGCAAAATATATTTCATAATGTAAATGTTGTCTTTTCACAATGTTATACCACCATATCCAATGATTATTTTAATTCTAAACAATATTTAATGCACATTATTCATCAAAAAATCATACTTCAAGGAATTAAAATGTGTTATTGTAAGTCCTTTAGCAACAGAGAAGTGTTTTCTAAATGACATTGAAGTGACATTTAACAATTAGACAAATAAAGGTTAACCTTAGGGAGACATAGCAGTCAGGCTCAGGTTGACACTGGTGCTGTTACCAAAATGGTAGCTGTAGCTAAGCTGATACTGGAAGAGATGTCAGTGAGACCATCAGGTGGCACTTACCCCATGTTTGACGAGTCCAATGCTCCAGTGTAGTGACTGAGACACTGTATTATAAAAATAGGCACCATCCTTTGGATGAGACAACAAACTGATGTCCTGACTCTCTGTGCTCGTATATGATCCCTGGCCATCTTTCATAAACAGTGTTCTAGAGAAATTGCCCATCACAGCCTGGTCATTCTGGACCCCTAATCAGCCTCTGTGTCTTATTGGATAAGTTCTCTCTCACCCCTTCACCATCTAATTGCTAATGTGTGGTGAGTACACTGATGCAAGAATGGCTGTTGTATAATCCACATAGATCCTACACATTGCAAGTAGCTGAAATTGTCTGAAGATTGTCTAAAGCATTTTGAGTAGGGTACAAAAGTACTATATAAATGTATTTGATTATGATTATTATCGGAATTGCCCAATAATATTCACTACTTAGTAGATTAACATTTTCTTGATTTTAATGTAAAGAAAATCAAGATTGTGATGTTTGGGTTGTCTGATCTCCATAGGGCCTGCACAATACATTAAACCTTGTTTTAGGAACCTTGGTGTGATATTTGATTATAATCTCAATTTGGATAAACTATAACATATTATTTACTGGAGTTACCCAGCAATCTTTCTTTCTTGGCTACAACTGGTCCAGAATGTTGTAGCTATACTTTTGATAGGCTCACTTAAGTGTGACCATATGTCTCCTGCTTTAGCTCCCTTCATTGGCTTCCGATCCATTGCAGTGTTAATTTTAAAATGCTGTTGTTTGTTTTAAAATGCCTAAATGGGTTAGTGTCTTCCTATCTTTCTGACCACCTTTCAATTCTATCTCGCCAAGTTAGGTCGTCTGAGCAGGCACCTTTAACAGTGCCGAGGGTTCACCTAAAGCTTAAAGGTGAGCATGCTTTTGCAAAAGCCACTCCTAGGTTTTGGAACAAACTTCCTGCTTATGTCAGGTCTGCTACAACTGTGACCATTTTTAAATCCAGGTTGAATACACATCTTTTTATCTTTAGTTTTTAATTAGACTTGGTTCCTTTTAATTTTTTTTACTGTGTGTTATGTTTTTAGTTTAACTTTTTCCTGATCTTAGAATATAGTTCCTCTTATTTTATTTATTCTAAATGTACATCACTTTGTTCAACATTATTTATTTTAAATGCGCTTTATAAATAAGCTAAATTAAATGATATTTTTAATAATAGGACATCAACAAATATAAAAATTGATATAGCTTACTGTGTTGTGAATTTTTTTAATTTTGTTATTTAAATTTGACAGCATATTAAAAAGTTTAATGTTTTATATTCTGTAAAAACATATAATTTATTATGATGATAATCCATGCTTCAATTTGGTAGAAAGAGACTTTTAAAGGAAAGCTGTTAATGATAAACATTTTAGCCATGATTCAGAAGGAATGAACCATGTGTTAACTAGAAAACACGTGTCCCCTGAAATTTGTCAAAATAGAGAAATGTACTCTGTGCTTGTACGGAATCTTTCTGTATGTTGTGTTATGCTGTCAGTCTGTAATAACAAACAAGTACTGCCACATAACATATTGCTTAGGCTTTGCTAAATGCCATTAGCAATTGTGTCAAATTGGGTGAAATTCATTTACCCCCTGCCTCTACTTAATTGCCTATGGAAGACAAAATTAAAACAAATTAGACTAATCTTATTTGCAAGGTGAGTTTGGTTTGAATGAGAATTATCTGTGGTGTATCTACTGGGAAGAAGTAGGAAAGTTTGATTTAAGTTTACCTTGGAGACAAACATTAATACTAGGCAGCCCGCCAATTCTTGTTATTCATGAGTCTCTTTCTTCTAAGGATATTGCTGCCTATATTTCCCAATATACCTATTCAAGTTTCAAGTCAAATGTTAGTTTATTAAAACTGACGTCAGTAGAAATTTGTTTTGTTTGCTAATGCTTTTGTATTTTTTTTTCTAAGAGCAACATGAATGTACAAAACTGAATACACTCTTGTGTTGTACAGAGATTACTCACAAGGTGAATACACTTAATGTTTCACTATGTTCAGTTTTACTGCAGCACACTTAGTCTGTGTAAATCAATTATAGTTGAGAGAGGGATTAAAAATAAAAATAAAGCAATTTTTATACTGTACATTTCAATAAGGAGTGGTAGTACCCCAGTCAGAAAAATTACAAAATATAAAAGTAACTCTTGAAGGAATAATAAGGACTTAATTGTTCCAAAGCTAATCAATGGTTCTTTGGTTGCCTTTTTATATATTCTCTAACAAAACAGAGCATGTTTACTCGGTCAAGCAAAGTATTAAAAGTTGACAAAAATTCTTAATTTTTTTTATCCCATTCCCATGCAAACTGGGTAAACTTTATCAGATTTATTTTTGAAACAAAAGCTGAACTGGAGCCTTCTTTCCCTGTCTGATAGTGTCTTGCATTTCATTTCAGCAATGAAGGCCACAGATTAATTTTCTGCTGTCTATGTACTGTAGTTGCTAGTACTTGTCCTAGTTTTTTTGTGCCTCACCTAATAGTCTGCAAAGGGCAATGAACTGCCAGATTAATCAATGAGTCAATTACAGCTGACCACACTAAAACTACAATCCGTCACATCTGTTGCAATCTTCCATTGTAAAGGCTATTGCTGGTTAAAGCACGCACTGATGACCCCTTCCAATCAGTACTGCTATATTGGTGTCATGGGTAAAAAGGGTGAAAACAGACACAGCTGAATCTAGTTTGAATCAGGTGCATTTAAGTTGTTTTTGACTAATCAAAGAAATCAACAAAAAGAAAATTAATTTGATGCTTTTGAAATTATTGGCTGCTATGGCTTTCTTTATTTTTCATTGGCATAATTTAAATGACATTCATAAAGTAAATTTCTAAATAATGCAAATAAAATAAGTAAATTGGACAAGACTGGCAATGACTTGCCAAAGCAAGAAATCAACTCTTTTGGTTCATCAAACATGACCTTTTTGTACTTCTTATCATTCTGTTTTATCTGAATTTTAATCTGGCTAATATTTTAACTTTCTTGAAAAATCAGCAAAATTGACTGTGGAGAATTAGAACCCCTCTATGATTTATTTTTTTTCATCTAGGAGATGAAGATAATCCTCTTCGGTAAAACGTACGGCGGCAGCAAGTCTCTTTAAATTTTGACGAGAAGTAAAAGTCATGATATTATTGATTCCTAGACAGCAGACAGAAAGCTAGATCAAGCCATTGATTAAAAGAAGAATTTGATTAATATCACGATTGCATTAAATTAACAATTGGTTGGAATTAAAAACCTACAACTACTGTGGAGATAAGCATTAGTTGGGGATATAAAAAAAAATCCTATTAAAGATGAATGCAGACTCCAATAGGAAATTACAACCAAGGATTTATACGAAAATGTTAGCCTCTAGGGAAGATTAGTTGAGATGAGCATTATTAGTTATATTTACCACCATAATATACAACTGCTAGATCATTATGGTGTAAATGATGTCTATAGTTTTGTTTGCAAGGAATTTCCCATTTTGTGGTTTAACTTAATTAAGTGAGAAAAAAAAAGAAAATCATCAGTTATCTACATTTCTTCTTTAGACATACAGTATTCTTGATTAAATAATGATATAAAGTTTGCTCATATACCAGATTGTAATGTGCCCATAGTCATATAAAGTGATGGACTGTTTTACGGTGAGTCCAAACATTGCACCTGTTAAAGACAAATTGTATGATTGGCGTTTAAAGCAGAAACTAAATTCATTTATTGTCATTCCATTAATGAGTAACATTCCAAACATGTTATTATCCTTAACAGGTTCTCGAGGTTTGAATTACATCACGGCCACAGCAATAACTTTATTCCACATTCTTCTGTCAATGAAAACTAATAATAATACCAGACCACCTCAAACCATAAAAAAATCAATCAGTTTATCAAGGCAGTATGGGATTAAGTTCTGATAGGCTTTGCAGCATTCAACAGTGTAAATGCCATCAATATGCACAAAATTAACATGCAGAAAAATTTAAAATTTCACTTTACAAAACAAAACGTGTTTCAGAGCCAGTGAAGTTCAAATCATTTACACAGACAAAAGTCTTGTATTTAAATATATTTCTCTAGTGAAAAATGAAAAATTACTAACCTCATTTCCTGTCATGTGAAGACAATCTGTTGAGTCATGGGGTATGTGTTGTGATTGTTCTGTTAGTGTGATGTCTGCTTTGATATTTATGACGACAGTCTTGGCAATCACAACCTTTCTTTCCTTTTTCCTTATCTGAGGTCACCACAGTAGAGATGTAACTATCTCCTCCTTCTCCTGGCAACTTCATGTTTACTACTCTCCAACACCTTCCACCATCTTGTCAAGCTTACCCTAATGAAACCTATTTCTTACTCAATCCATTTTGTTAATCCCTTACATCTTTTGCAGTATTTTCATCTTTTGAGCTTCCATTCTCTCAGCATTCATTTTACTTCCATCCATTATCCAACCTGCTGTATCCTAACTACAGGGTCACGGAGGTCTGCTGGAGCCAGTCCCAGCCAACACGGGGTGCAAGGCAGGAAACAAAGCCCGGGCAGGGTGCCAGCCCACTGCAGGGCACACACATACACAAACACACACACACCAAGCACACACTACGGACAATTTAGGATCGCGAATGCACCTAACCAGCATGTCTTTGGACTGTGGGAGGAAACCAGAGTACCTGGAGGAAACCCACGCAGACACAGGGAGAACATGCAAACTCCATGCAGTGAGGACCCATTCCTTTTACTTGCTCCCCAAATTTTCATATGCTGGATTACTGCTGGTCTCGCTTCCATCTTGTATATTTTTTCCCTTTATCTTTGTACATATCCTTTTTTCAAGGAGTATTATACTATATTATCTCTAATTATTTCTGTCCCTAAGAATTATTCATCCTAAATACTCCACTTCTTCAACTCATCATCTGCTTTCAGTTTCATTTTTCAATTTTTACCTTCTCCACTATAGTTGCAGATCATATACTGTGTTTTTGATCTCCTTATTTTTATTCCATTCCCTTCTAGAGCATCTATCCAATCCCTCTCTCTCCCATTCCTCCAATATACTTTCCCACAACTTAACCTCATCTGCCAAAAGCATTGATCATGGAGGCTCTTTTTCAATTCTTTATTGGTCACCTCTACTATTATCATACACAATAATATGGATAGCTTATGGAAATACAACAACTTCTTCAAATTTATATTATTAAACACTGCATTTTTGACACCTTCTCTGAACATCTCATCATTGTATTGTTTGAGATCTTAGGTATTAACTACAAGTGGACTGATGTTTTGACCGTGTCTTATGACATTTTGGTTGGATTATCATTACATTTACTTTTCATTCCCAAGATCTCACCTTAATTCTCCTTGTTGCAGTAAACACAGTTTAAATATCTGTAGGACAATGTCTCCCTGCATTCCAAAGATGTATATGTTAGGTCAGCTGGTGACTCTGACTTGACCTGGATGAGAGGGTAAGGAATGTAAAACGCTGGAGTCCAGTCCAGGTTTAGTACCTGCTTTGAACTGAGCACTACATGGATGGCCTCAAGCCCATTATTATTCTATAATAGAATATGCTCATTCACAAAACACCTACAGTAAATAAATCAGTTTAGTAAGTCGAGCATTGTTAAACAGAATAAATATAAGCAATCACCACCTATCCCTATCAAGGTGAGATGCAATGTTGTTTTTACATTGTCTAAAATGTCTTTATCTTTTGATCGGACTCAAAGCCCAATATTTCAATTATTCCTTAGTGATGGGGTGAATTCAGTTTCTCTGTTAGCTTTGGGGTATTTAAGCCAGTTAGGCTAATGGGTAGACTCTAGGAAAAGCACAATCCCTTGGTTCTCATAATTGGATATTACACTTACCAATAAAAAATCTAAACCATAAAATAGTTCATTTAAAGAAGAAACACTAAGGCTAGTTACTGTATTCATAAGTAATGACCCTCCAGAGCCACCTTTCCATTTTTGAATGGTTGCTGGGGGGAATACGAGAAGGAAACTCCAACTAAATATCTGAATGTATCTATTCAAAAAGATCTTTGGGATTTTTTTTTTACAGTACCATCTTTATATTATTGGCCCGTCACTACTTACACAATGAAGACTGAACATACCAGAATGATTAGATCAGAAAAGGAATATTATTGGGATACCTGTGCTTTTTGGGGGAACAACAATGGACCCACTATGAAGATAAATAATACATAGAAAAGGATATGATTGAATAAAAACTGCTAAACAGCACATTCTTAAGATAAGAACAAAGAGGTAACAGATTTCTTTACCCGTAATCTGCTACTGTAATCCAATGAATGACAGGGATGCATTTATTTTTCAACATATTGAAGCGAATGATAGCACTCCCACTGATAACAGTCATGAAATATTGTTAGAAATGACCCCTTTTTCCACATCGGCCAACTAATGATTAATGGTCACTCACTGTAAGAAGTAAAGGTGAACAGAAGAGTGGACATCAGCACTATTCACTGCCTAGTGACTACACTCCTGATACCAAAGCTGAGCAGCACAGGTCAGAGTATACTAATCTTAGACAACAAGACATCACAGAGAAGAATGACTTTATACACTAGTTTAAATAAAGATTTCAGACATTTGAAATATTAGAAAAAAGATATTCCCAAAACCAAAGCACTGATGAATTTGAACAAACAAAAATATGTATGTGTGCCTCATGCTTAAGCAAAATAATTAAGTAGGGATTATACCAGTTACATAGTAAATATATACAATAAATGCAAAAAAACAAAAAAAAAACAAAAAGGAATTGCAGATGCCAAATCCAAATAGTTATAAAAGATAATGTTAAACAAAATGTATAAACTGGTACATAGAATTATGAAGACAATCAACAAAAATAAGTGGATGTTTATGAAACCACTGGCAACACAGAAGTAAATACAGAAATACAGAAGATGTATTCAAAATGGAGTGCAGAGAAATGTCTTCAGAATTGCCCACATTGCTTGGGGCAGTTACGGCTCAGCCCTGTGCCATTGTTTTGTGTGGCATGCATTGGCACAAAACACATACTGCAAAAAAGTTGCAAAAATCCATTATTGCAAGGAAGTGTGAGATACATACATGTTATTTTTTGTCATCAAAACTGATTTTTTTTGTTTGTTTTTAGTGTAATAGCTAATCAAATTTATGATAAGGAACATTGAGTGTTACCTGAGTAAATAATGAGACCTGTCTTAAGGTATGTAAATGGATACTGTAACACTACTTTGTTCCTTAATCTTTTAAAAATCATCCAAATTTAACATGTAAAAATATAATCACAAGTGCCTTTCCTTCCCGCTTAGTATGAAATGGAAATTGTATTGTTTTATTTGAAGCTAGTACTAATACAGAGTATTCATTAAAAAGCAAGATTATGACTGCTGTTTGAATGCATAACAGAGCTCACTGTGTCCATTATGATGACAAAGCACTGAAAATTGTCTGGGCAGAATACCAGAAACAAATTGTTTAATTAAAAAAGAAAAATCACACACCACTGAAAACATGAACAAAGTTTAAAAATTAATATCAATACTGCTGGAGCACATCATATAGTTGACAATGAGTAATTCAGTCTTCAAATTGACACTGCAGTTATCAGTGTTGACTTTCACTCTGTCTGTGTAATTGCAGCTACAGCGCATCTCTGTAGACTTTGTGAACCTGACATGCTTGTACTAAGAAAATGATCGCTGAGTCTTTTTAATATATCTGTACTTTCATAATGACACATTTATAAAATGGCCTGTAGTAGCTTCTACTATGAAAGCTGCTATTTAAAATTTCAAGTGGTTGAAATGTTTAGTTTGCCATTTTCCATATTTTAACTATTACTAATTTGAATTTTAAAAGCTGCAGAAAGAAGTAAATCAAAATATATCGGATATTTTCAACAATATGCTGTCTTGAGCAATTTCTATCCTGTAACAGTTTTACTTTTTTATTTTGGTAATATGAATTCTTGGTTCAGTATTGCAGCTAGATAGTGTGTGTGAGTGTCCAGTAAGAACTATCAGGGTCTCAGTCAGGCCTGTTTCCTGCATTGCATTGTTGTTGCTTGGCTAGACTTAACTTCCCAAGGAGTTGGAAGGTTGGCTGTGGAAACTGTGGAACAAATGACCTACAAAGAAACCATGTTGAATAATATAGTACTACTTATAAAAACAACAAGGAACAAAAAATAAACAGCGAAACCTGTTCAGACAATTTTCATATAATTTAGACTTATTGACGGCATATTTGAAAGGCATAAGATTATATGAAGATTGTCTGAAAAATTCTGTTTCTATTTTTGTTACTTTGTGGAATACATGCCACACATAAAATGAAGAAGAAAGATGTATGAAGTTCTTGCTATGCATTTCCCAACATTTCAAAGCCCATTCCTCAGAATGGTAGCACAGGATGCACAAATGTAGTGCCAGTGACTTTTGATATTTTTGGTTTTACCTGTTAAAAAAAAAATGTAAACTAGCTGGGAAATCATAAACTTTGCTATACTGAGATCATGCAACAATATGTTTTTTGCATTTTTGAAAAAGTAAAGTGAGTCACTGGCATAGGAAAAGCAATTTTACCTTGTAAAACAGGAAGAACATGTAATTTGGGTTGATCATCATTAAGAGGAGATATACTGAAAGTTTAGCATGTTGATTTTATAGAACACCTAAAATTAGAAGCAAAGCTGCAATACCTCCTCTGTACAACTGCAACTATTTTTAACTGCAAAAGAAAATTTGAATACTGCAATTAAATGTGCACTTCACAAATATGTGTCTTAATTTTGTCCTTGTGATTAGTCACAGAACTGAAAATCATTTTGCATTTTTAAATCCAGTTCACATGTTCATTTAGCAATATAGCGTATCACATTTTGTTGCTAGAGACTAAAGTAAATATTATTCAAGACTTTACCATATTTGCTGCAGTTGCTTTAATGTTGATGCTTTTTTTTTTAATTATAATGTGGTCATCTAGCCAAAAACAATCTTCACATTAGCAACCTGTGCAGCACATCATATGTGTTAAAACTGTAACAGTATGCATAATATGGTGTCCTTGCCTGTTTATCAATTTATTTTGGGCACTATCCTTTAATACTAGAATTCCTGAAGCCTACAAAAAAACGCACAATCCCGACCCACCTTATATCCCTTTCCACCTCTCCATCAGCGTCTTTTGTTTTGTAAATATGTCGATCTACACAAGCAGCAAGAAGCCTGCTGTCCCATTCCCCGCCTTGACGGAGCTCAGCTCACGGACAAAAAGTTTCTCCCAGTTCAAGCCAAGGCTCCTTATCGTCATGTGAGGTTCCTGGAGTTGTACAGGGTAAATAATACAGCATATCTTTATTTGGAATACATGCATTTCATGTCTGCTCCTTGTCTACAAAGATCTGGATAAGTGTAGGATGAAGGGAAATGCAAGAAATGCTGAACACATACCTAAAGCAGAAACTTTTTCCATGTTATACTAATAATGACTTTAATCCAAATTCTAAATAAACACATGTGCTTTTATTCAAGAATATAACCAAATAATAAAAAAAGCATTCGATTTACATGTGGCTGTCAATAAGTTAATTCAAGTTCAAATATCAATTGACAGGGAGTTTACATGTGTTCTTGAATGGTACCTTATAACCCGAAGGTCCCGGGTGCGAGACGGGGTGCCTCGTATTTTGAGTAGTGAGCTGCTATTATTATTATTTCTACAATATAATAAAAACATACATTTTATTTTTGTCTGTAACACCCGGTGTACATTTTGGTTACTTGTAAAAGTTAGCGCTTGTTTTTTCATTATTCAGTTTTATTCTCTCAGCGACGTTCACATGGTACAATGAACTTGGCTCTCCCTCTTTGAGTTGATAGCATTTATCTCCATTCTTTTCAAAAGAGCAGCACTGTGGCTGATGTCTGCTCAGAAATGTGTGTTGTACCGGCATCAAAGATACAATGTCCCGTAACCGCTTTCAGATTGGACAAAGGGAGGACCGTATCAACAGATAGCTTCTTCACAGCACTTTCGCTGGCTAATAGACTGCTGTAACGCAATGCAACTCTGCTTGGTACCATAAGTAAAATGGGACTTCCACCTGCCGCTAAAGTTACTTTACTACGCGAGCAATTCGCCAAACTAGTGTTTAGATCTGACAGCGCTGTGCTGACGGTGTATACGCCTAAAAAGAAGAAGCCTTTGATTTCAGTCTGTAACAGGCAGTGTAAAGTTTTGCAACCTGTAAAAGTTATCGCTGAAGGGGTTGAACCAGACGCACAAACGCTGGTGAATCATGTCTTCTTAGTATCTTGTTGTCACTTGAATTTTTTGTTATTCAGTTTTACTCTTGAATAAAAGCACACTTTTTTCATTATACCTTTGCGAAAGTGTTTATTTTATATTCCAGCAACCACTTGAATGAGATCTTGCCTGTACTCTGCGTTATGGTGCATGATACTAAAAATGCAGACAAAAATGTGACTCAAAAGGTAGGCAATGTAAAAGGCCTCATCCTGTTTCTCTGTGGTGCAGAAGCTCCCATGCCAATTTTAGAGGAATGATGAACACATCAATATTTACAGAAAAGAAACAAAGAACAAGTTGAATGTGTTATTATCATTGAACACATTTTTAGTTTTTTTGACTCTTCTTATTTGTACTCCTAAAATTTTTCTCCTAAATTAATATCTAGCCTCTGCTTTTTATCTACCTGCACTATAATGTTGTGCCATTTCCTAAATGAAACAGTCCTGACTGAATATGAATCTATTTATACAGACAATTAACAAGGAAAATTTAGATTTTATCCAACTGCATTAAAAATAACATGTTCAGCACATACTATTCCCAAAGTAAAACTGCAATAAAATATTACAAGCCAGTATTTTCTTATGTGGAACTCAATGGATAACTCATATCTTGTTGACAAATTTGATATCACCTTTGTCAAATATGCTGCAGTTGGTGCATAACTGTGTGCAAAAAACACACAATTATTACATCTAATAAATCTACTTGAATGATTTTACAAAGTCTAACAGCGCAAAAACTAGAATATTCCAAAATACACTAAGTTCCTAAGGGGGCTCTGGATGATATCTGTCAGAAAGGCTAATATGGAAACCTGTGAGTAATGAAACCATCCAAAGCTCCCCTTCTCATTTCCTGTGCCCTTATTATAGTTCATGTTGCTAAGCAAAAGACCCAGGTGGGAGGGTCATGGGGGAAGGCTGGCAACCAGAAGGACTGGGACAGAGCTCCGCCATTTAGGCTGTGGCTGTCTGTATCCGACCTGCATAAAGCATACAGAAAGGAGTGATTAGAAGACATATTTGCCACAGGCTGGGATACAATGCAAAACATCAGAATTAGAGGGCTACTAGAATATACTTTGGCATTAGACTCTCTGGCTTACCCCCTCCTGAGGGTGTGGATTCAAACATTTGTTTTTGGAATGCAAAAAAGTAAATAAGGAAAGCCCCCCACCTGTGGATACCAGCAGGGAAATGCTCATATCTGAAAGTGAGGCTTGAAAGACTCAAATGTCCCCTCCTAGAGGTGAAGCTTGAAAACTTATAATGCCCCACACTGAGGACAAGACCTTAAGCTGTGTATTGTTCTAAACCTGGGGTCTAGACCTTGGATTTTGAAATGTTCTTTCCTGACAAGGCTAGAATGTCCCTTGCTGGGACTTGGAACTCTATCCTGGGAACATAACTGATAAAACCTCTATGAAACAGTGTCATCAGGAGTTTTTTGATGTGCTGGCAGGAAGCAGTGATGCAGCCCCTGTAAATACTTTGTAAAAAAACACAGCACAAGTTGCTTCTAGGAGTCTCTTGAACCTGGAAACATTGATAGTCATAAATTGAGGTGAGTCGAGCAAATGAGAACACACACAGTGAGCAAGGGGTTGGTGAAAAGTGTTCAGTGCTTTTATTAAAAACCAGACAGTGTCCAAAGTGCACTGCATCAAACTTAGTCCATAAATAAATAAATAATCCATAAAACCAGGAGGCAAAAAGTGGAGGTTAAAATGTCTAGATAAATAATTCCATTAAAACAAGGATAACATCAAAGGTAAACATCCTGTTTAAAAACCACAAGCCTCTGTGCTTCTCTTTAAATCTGACATCTCCTTGGCTTACCCTTTATGAATTCCTCAGCACGAGAAGATGTCCAGGTGCCGCACACAACCCTTAATTCATCTTGGGTCCCTATTCCCAGTCCCTCAGCATTCACAGGGTGCTGTTCCAAGGTTTGCTCCTTTACTTCTGTGAGTCTTTGATCTCTAAAATGTTATCTTGTTCTACTTATCTTTTGCTACTAACAGTTTCCCAGCCAGTTTTGTGCAAACTTTTTATTGATCATTCTAAATGTAGTGTACACTGTATGTATCAATTCCCAATGTGAATGAATGCAAAGACGGATAAGTAACAACAAAAACAAATGAGAAGTATAAAAATCATAGACTATACAAAAGATGGTGAGAAACAAATAATAATTTGGATGCTTTGTTTCTGCTTAACAAGACAAAGATTTATAGGAAGAATAATGAAATGTCTTGTAATTCAGTCATGCACCAAATATATTGTGCAAGTGACACCTCCAACTTGGCTCCCAAATCTTGTCAGAGAAATTCTACAGACCCAGCTACTTTTTTAAAAGCTCACAACTTAAATACTCTAAAACACTTGGACACATTGCTTAATATGTATAAACATTTGCAACTACCAAGAACTAGACTGATCTTGTTAAATGCAGATTCTGATCTGGCAACCTGTCTATGAAGCTTCTTCCTTCTCCAATATTCAAATCCATGCTAAACACATTTCTTTACTGTGTAGTACTGAGTTTCAGTCAAGTCCATGAGTATTTGGACAGTGACACAATTTTCATAAGTTTGGCTCTGTACACCACCACAATGGATTTGAAACAAAGTAACCAAAATGTGATTGAAGTATGGACTTTTAGCCTTAATTCAAGGGGTTCAACAACAATATTGTATGAGCTGTTTAGAAAAGATAGACATTTTTTAAATGGTTTTGTGATTTTCAGGGTCTGAAAAGTATTTAGACATTTATATATTTGGCTGATGCCTTTATCCAAGGCAACTTACAATAGTTATGAAGTAATTGATTACATTTCTTTTGGGGTTTCCCATTGGAGTACAGGCAGGTCAAGTGACTTTCTCATGGTCACAATGTGTCAGTCGTGGGATTTGAACCCACACCCTCAAGGTCTGAGGTTCAAAGCCTTAACCACTACATTACATTATTTGCTATAGAGTGCCTGCTTAGACAAACTAGCATTATCATAAATATAATGATCATTTTCAATATTTGGTTGAAAATCTTTTACAGTCAATGACTCATGAAGTCTGAAAGCCATGGCCATGTCCAAATGATGGGTTTCCACCTAAGTGATACTTTGCTAGGCCTTTACTGCAGTTGTCTTCGGTTGCTGCTGTTCGTTGGACTTTGTACCATCAGTTTGTCTTCTTGTCCAATTGGGTTGAGGTCAGTTAATTGACTTGGCCATTGAAGAATATTCCACTTCTTTGCCTTGAAAAGCACTTGGTTTGCTTTCGCAGTATATTTTGGCTCACTGACCATCTGTACTGTGAAGTGTCATCCTATCATTTTGCAGCATTTGGCTGATTCTGAGCAGACAGTATAGCCCTGTACATTTTCAGAATTCATCCTGCTACTGCTGCCAGCAGTCTTATCATCAATAACCATCAGTGACTGACTTTCCATTCGCAGCCAAGCCTGATCATGCCATAAAACTGCCTCCAGTATATTTCACCGATGATATGGTATTCATAGGATCATGAGCTATTTCTTCCCTTCTCCATACTTATCTCTTGTCAACATTCTGATATATATTGGTCTTAGTTTCCTTTGCCCAAAGAAAATTGTTCCAGAACTGGACAGGCTTTTAAAAAATGTTTTCTGGCAAAATCTAATCTGTCCTTCCTGTGTTCGAGGCTTACCAATGGTTTACACCTGGTGATAAACCCTCTGTCTTTACGTTCATGAAGTCTGCTCGATTGTAAACTTGATAGGTCTACCTCCTGGAGAGTGTTCTTGGTTTGGCAAAATGTTCTGAAGGGGTTCTCCTTCACCAAGGACTGAATTCTGCAATCATCCAACACAGTTGTCTTCTGTGGTTTTCCAGACTTTCTGGTGTTGCTGAGTTCACCAGTGTGTTCTTTCTTTTTAAGAATGTATCAGATGTTTGCTTTGACGACTCCCTGCTTTTCTTCTATCTCTCTAAAGGGTTTGTTTTGCTTTCTCTGCATAATAATGGCCTATTACTTGCATGGATAGCTCTTTGGACCTCATATTGAGAGTTCACAGTGACAGCTTCAAAATGCAATTTCCCCCTATGGAATCAATTCCAGACCTTCTACCTGCTTAATAGTTAATGAAACAATGAGGGACCTACTCACACCTGGCTATGGAACTTCTTGTCAGTGAAATGCCCAATTACTTTTGAGCCCCTGGAAATTGGGTGGGGTGGGGGGGATGTCTATGCAGAAAAATGGCCGTCATTCCTAAATGTCTCATATGATATTTTTGGTAAACCCCCTTAAATTAAAGCTGTAAGTCTACACTTTAATCGCATAATGATTGCTTTATTTTCAAATCCGTTGTGGTGGCGCTCAGAGACAAAATGATCAAAATTATGTCATTGCCCAAATACTTGGTATGTTATATTTTACAATTTTTAAGTCACTTTGTAAATCAAGCATCAACTGGTTAATTGTGTGTTCATTTTATTGAATCTGTCACTATGTTTTAAAAGCACCAAACAGGATTGTGCCTGCTTAAAATAAATTACTATAACTGGCATTGCCTTTGTGGAATCTGCATATTTTCCTCCCATATTCCAAAACATGTTCTGGTTAGGTTGACTGGTGACTCTATAGTAGGTCTGTGCAAAGGTCTGAGTGTGAGTGGACCCTCCAAATGAAGTGGCACCCTGTGTAAGGCTGATTTCTGCCTTGTGTTCAATGCTATTAAGACAGGCTGTGGTTCTCTGTGACCCTGGGTTAAGCAAAGCATATTTTCTTATCCTAAATAATAAAGCATATACAAATCCTAAGTGGTGTGAAACTATTGTAATAGCACATCAAAACAATTAAGGGTCATCTCTTAATCAAATTTTCTAATTTGAAAGTTTAGATCTTATTGAAATATTTTCTGTCATTCTGCGTACAGTGCAAGTCAGGCAACATAACTTTCCTGTCACAGATGTTAATTTTTCAAACACAACAACCCCTTCTGGCTTTATTTCATCCCTTGTTTACTCCCTCTGCAGTATGGTGCTGACTTAAAGTTTTCTAACCTCAAACCAGAGAGAGAGACAGCTAGAGAGGGAAAGAGAAACAGATGGGATTTGATACCTGTAATGATAGCATTGTTAGCCATCTGTAAAGAATGTTACTTAACTCCAAAGGGAATATAACACTAAAGGACACCGCAGATTTAATCCTCAAATAAGATTAGAGACTACTTGAGGAAAACAGAGACAAATGTGTAACAGTGAAGTACATGCACAACATGATACAATACTTAATACATTTTGTCAGATAATCCCAAGAGCCACAAAGTGATATGGAGGACAAAAATAAATTAGGCTGCTGACATCGCTAAACTAATGACAATGAGAGCTCTGCTATCTGATGTATTATGGTAATATTAAATGTAAAGAGAATCAAAGACTTATTCTTTATAAATTAAGATTTAATTTTATTTCAGGCTGTTATACAGCTTTCTTATGACAGATATCTCAGTATTAAATACATCTGTTGTTAGATGGAAAAAGGCACACTTTATAGCATAGACCAGAAAAACACTGGTAATATGTTGTATTGGCTAAAAGGCTAAATATTTGCTAAATATATATATAATTTTTAGAATTTCATTAACACATTTCAAGTGTTTGTTAATTATCAAGATGCCAACCTTGGCTGAGAGCTGACAAATGAAATCCATGCATATTAATCTCCTTAATGCTTTTTATTGTATGGACTGTATTTTAATTTCTTCAATTAATCAATGAAAAAGCATTGCAGTAGTCATTTCTACTTAAAAGGAATGCATGAGTGAACTTTTCTTTATCCTGCAAACTGAAAATTTACTCAACGTTATTTGATTTACTGTATTAACTAGAAAAGACAACTCTTTTAACACTGTGGAAATACCATTACTAAAGGAAAACCTGATATCAAAGATAATGCAGAAATTGCAAGAAGAATGAACAAAACTAACATTCAGGCTCTCCGAGTCAACATGTTAAAGGCACAGGTTAGTAACAGTTTCTGTGTACTTTTTACATGAAGCAAGTGTCTTGGTATTATCTTCAGACTTTCCACCTACTGTACAAACAGAATTTCTGCCTTTTCTATGTATATTAGTTATTTTTAAATCTTCATTCACAAAAGGAATCTTTCAAATAGTGATCTTTAATTGTTTCATTTATCCATTCATTTTACAACCTACCTAATACATCCTCACCAGCAATGAGGGCAAAAACAAGTTAGAAAAATCAGCATGACCTATGCCTTCGAATAGCTGGGCATGCCTCAAAATGTTAATTACAGTATATGCCTCCCACTCTTAGTCCTTTGACCTATGACATGGCATGAGCATTTCTGCATTGAGGAGTAATGTCCAAATTAGAGTCATTTCTACAGAAGAGTGGCAATTGAGCACAACTGGATATATTGCACTCTGCAAATGTGGCTGGTAAAATTAAATGATCAGATTCTCTAGGATATTAATATGGACATAATGCCCTTGCTTTACAGTGGGCTGGCACCCTGCCCAGGGTTTGTTTCCTGCCTTGCGCCCTGTGTTGGCTGGGATTGGCTCCTGCAGATCCCCGTGACCCTGTAGTTAGGATATAGCGGGTTGGATAATGGATGGATGGATGCCCTTGCTGTTACAATTGATTGTCTCCCACTTTTAATTTTGGGTTAAAATGTATTAATATTTCTACATAAATTTTTGGAAATGCAAACATGCTTTCTAAGTCTATAAGTGAATATAGCCTCACAGAAATTAGATTTTGTGAGAAGGAAACAAAAAGCAACCCAAAAGGTAATTTGCTTTTTACTGCAAAATATCTTTTTCAATTAAATATTTGAAATAAAACAATAGTGAAACATTGAAGAACTGAGAAGCAAAAAAGTTGTTTACACTGCAAAATATTCTAGGGATGCTCCTGGAAAAAGAAAAGGAGAAACTACAATATTATGATTGTCAAAAATGGAGGAATGAAAGCATAGCACTGTATAGTGCTTAATTTTGTCTGTTAGTCTCAAAAAGACTTAATCTTAACACTCTAAATGAGTTTTTTTTTTTTTTAATAAGAGAGAGCCCATTTTTATTTTTGCAATGAAGTCCAGTGATAAGAGGTCTGTGGCCAAGTGCAGTTTTTAAATAAATAATCACATCCTGGGATGTGCAAGCTCCCATCGAATGTGGGTGTGTATGGTCACATTTCACTCTGGGGTTGATTGGGGTGCTTGGCTGATCACGCATACATGTGCTAAGGCAATTAGTCAGGTGCCTCATTCACACCTCAGAGGTAGAGGCGTATCACACCTGCACCAGTCAGGCCAGATAAATGGAGCTTGCATAGGGGATCAGGACAAAACAAAAAGGAAGAAAGAAGGATAGATAGAAAAGAAGAGACAGAAAGAAAGATGGAGGTTTAAGAGGGAGGAGGGAATGAAGGAGACGGTGGAATCATAAAAAGCCAACGTGCAGTAAAGCAGAGTTAGGCAGCCAGGTAAAGGGCCTAAGGGGAGTGCATGAATGGTGCTCAAAGGCAGTGAAGAGGGTCACTCTGGCTGATTGTTTTCAGGTAGCTGGTGTCACCCATTGCTCAAGTGAGCTCCTGCATAAGGCCAGGGAGTGGCAGTGGGAGTTGGAGAAGCGGGGCTTGGTGTGGCACCCTGCCAAGAGCCTCAGACAGCAGCAGTGACATGAGCCTGGATTTTTAAAGGTTGGCTGTGCCTTTCTGGAGGACGTCTCCTCTGGATGCAAGACCCCATTCAGGGTAAGCAGAGGAGACATCAGTTTTTAGAAGGATTCACAAAGGCTTGTGTGTTTTTAAAGAACAGATTCCTGTTGTAATTTTTAACATTATTTTTAATGGAATTATTTACTGCTTTTTAAACTCCACCTTCCCATGCATTTTATGGATTATTTATTTATTGACTGGTTAATGATTGGAGCACCTTTGTTTGATTGGATTTTTAATAAAAGCTCTTGACACTTTTGCACCTACCCCTTGCTGTAACTGTGTGTACTCATTTGTTCGGCTCAGGTCTACTGACAGTTTGGGTTCAAGAGGCTCCCACATGCAACAGGGAGCATGGAGCCAAAATGGACATCACAAGTCCATTATTTTCAGTTGCATAACATGGTGGTGTACTGTTGTATGTTTGTAAGACATGCAGGTTAGGTGCATTGGCGATCCTAAATTGTGCTTGGTGTGTGGGTGTGTATGTGTGTGTGTGTGTGTGCGCGCCCTGCCCAGGGTTTGTTTCCTGCCTTGCACCCTGTGTTTGCTGGGATTGGCTCCAGCAGACCTCCGTGACCCTGTAGTTAGGATATAGCGGGTTGGATAATGAATGGATGGATGTGCTTTAATATTATATTAAATTATATTATATAAATATATTATATATATTATTTGTCTAAAATCTTAATTTGAAACCTTTTCACAATCTTAAAAACAGAACACTGTATCAAACATAAATTAATTAGCAGTATGTTTTTTTTACAAAATGCAAATGTGTTTATGCATAATTAAGGAAATGTGATAAAATAAAAAATAAATCCTAAATCCATTTGAAAAGCCACATTTTGGTTTAGAATATAGTGACATATGGTGAAACCCACAAATAAGGAGTAAACTAACCTGTGGACAGACTGACTAAATCTCACCATTATTGTTAAAAAACTGCCTAGAAAATGACAGCATTTAGATTGTCACCAATGTCAGCCTCTTTTAGGATTCTTCATAGCATTTCTATTCGTTTATCATGAATTCTCCATTTTCAGTAGTGTATTTCCTGTAAGTACGTATTATAGAGAGTGTCAAACACGTGCACATGGGTGGCAGCTAAAGGGCTCGAAAGAAGGTGATTCCACGCCAGACCAGGGGGTGGCAGGGTGCACTGACCCTTTCTCTCTTTCTTCTGCAGACTAACTATGGGAAATTCCACCAGGGCCTGATGACACCACTTCAGATTCCTGGGCCTAATGACATCACTTCCTCAATTCAGCTTAAAAAAACGCCATTTTGTTTGTTACAAGGCAGTTCAGTTGTGGAATCATCTCTATAAAGAGATGCTGTTGGTTTTTTCTTTTATTTCAAAACAAGTCTTCAAGTATACGGGGTAGCTACCCAAAACCTTTTTGTGGTATCCTTTGCATCAATTGACAAGAGAAATACACATACATTTAAAACATGTTTAATAGTAATTTTATTTTACTGTATATTCAGCTGATTCCCTGTAACCCTGAATGGGATTAAGCAGGTCACAAATGGATGGATAGATGGTTTTGCCTTCTTGTAATTTTAATAACAGAAATAAGGCACTAATAACTTGCTGTTCAAATAAACAAACATCAGAACTGTAGAAAAACATATCTTTATATAAAAACTAGATTGAAGTAAAGAAAATTCTAATATGAAGTACATATCACATGCAAGACTGTTTTTAAATTAGACCAATACTTGAAACATGCTTTACTATCTGCTAAAGCTTCTCAAATTTCTGCTTATGATCTTTTACACCAAATAGGTTTTTTGTAAATCTGCATAAGTAATTTGTGCTTTTGTCAGTGCCAGAAACACTAAAAATATCTTCTTTTTAAATTATCATATGTCTGACTGTTTGTTTATTAATGTTGCCCAAGCTTGTCTGTGATGCTTAATCTGTAAAACTTAACTCGAGAAAAACAGGTGATCTATAGGGGATCAACCTAGATTACCCCTTCATCAATAAAAAAATATTCACTCCATTGCTACTGTTACTAAAGGAAAAGCGTTTTCTGAATATAAAAGTATACATAATCATCCAAGCATTTATCAGTTTAGTATAAATGAAACTGCAACATATTTTAGAATACTAGGCAAAAATTATTTTTTGAAAAATGGATAAAAAAACCAAGCACAATAAAAGTATATATCATATCATTATTTAGGTCTAAAATATTAACCATTCAGTAATTTTTAAATCTGTTTTTACACAATAATACATTAGTTAATTCTGAGATATTTAATATAATAAAAATTAAGAAAATATAGTAGTAAAACATATAGAAAGATTACTAAATCCAAAATAGGCATAAAGATATCTTCTTCCATGAGATTTACTGTTAAAGCTAAAAGTTGAATTAAATGCACTCCAGTGTAGTATACACAATATTAATTTTATGAAAAACATTTTCTTTGCATTAAGACATTTTTTGTGGACTTTGAATGCTGCAATAGGCTATATTTGATTTGTCAGAAGATACACATTACTTTTTTCAGGTACTATACTATTTTTCTGGACAAACTAATGTATCTTAAATTTTTAAATGTAAGGGAAAAAACAGTGAGATGCAATGACATTGCCTCCTGCTCAATGACAAGAAATACTGTATTAGCCTGCAGAATGTTTATTTAGCTCATTAAGCTGCTGTACAGATGCTGCCTAGTAACTTGGCTCAGGCTGAAGGAGCTCTCACAGCTCTATGTGCCCAGCAGGAAGCATTAGTTCCACAAAAGAGACAGGTTCAGTGCGATGAAATGAATGATGGAAAGGATGGTTCAGCTTTGAGTACTGCCTCAAAGACACATCAGGGACAAAATAACCACCACAACAAGAAAACATGACATAAGTAATTGTCTGCTTAGCTTGAATTAAAATATATTTTAGCGTACAATCCACGTCAAGTGCCACTGTGAAAACTTCACTGGAATTTGACAGATATGAAAGGATGAGTAGATCTTAGTGCTCCAGCTTTTATCTTCTCCAGGTGTTGTTGGAGCATGCAGAGGTTTGGAGGTTGGAAGATTATAAGGGCCTTGATTAAAGAGTCTAAAGTTCAAACAGGTCAACTATTATGGGATTGTTAGGGACTACGGTATGATAAAACTTCCTACAACCTTAAAGTTAACTAACACTTTCTACCACTTTATGGTAACCTTTATTTACTTTCAGTACAGCAACCCATTCTGTCTTTAACTAGAAGCTTAATTCCAGTTTTGATAGGAATCTCTAGAAAACAAGAAACTTCTTTTCTGGCAGAGAACAAAAAATTAAGAATAATATCTTAAATAAAAAGTAAAAGCAATAATACATAATAAGTAGAAAAAATATATACTACACATAATGCAGTATATGGTGCCTATAAAAAGTATTCATCCCTTGAAAGTGCTCACATTTTATTGTTATACAACATTAAATTGCATTGTATTCAATTTAGCATTTTTGACAGTGACCAACAGGAAAGACTCTTTAATGTCAAAGTGAAAACAGATCAATAAGTAGTCTAATTTAATTACAAATATAAAACATAAAGCCATTGATTGCATAAGTATTCACATGACAAACCTAAAACATCAGCACTGGTGCAGCCAGTTGCTTTTAGAAGTCACATAGTTAGTTCATTTGAGATTATCAGGAGTGGCTGAGTCAGAGTTCAGATCTCAGTCCAACTGAGAATTTGAGGCTGGATTTGAAAATGCCTGTTTAGTCATAATCCCCATGACACCTGGCGCAACTTTAGCAGTCTGACAAAGAAGGATTGGGTAAGATTGAGAATTGGGTAAGATTGCAGTGTCCAGATGTGCAAAGCTGAAAGATGCCTGCGCAGGTACATTCAAGACTATCATGACTGCCAAAGGTGCATCTGCTAAATGCTCACTTGAAACGGGTGAATACTTACAGTATGAGATAAATCGTTTTGTGTTTCATATTTGTAATTGATTTAGAGCACTTTGCAGAATTCTGTTTTCACTTTGACATTAAAGAGTTCTTTTGTGATAATCAGTGTCAAAGAAGCCATACTAAATATACTGTGATTCAATATGGTATAACAATAAAAAGGAATGAATAATTTTTATACACGTATATATACAGTATAGGACATATAAATCTTATTTTAGAACTTACTGGGGGTTACTATTTGCAGTTCATACCATTGTATTTTGTGTTTCTTATTCAAATTTCTGTACTTTAATAAACTACACTACTCACTTACATCCTTTTATAATCCATACATGCCTTACGCGCCTTATAAACACTCAACCATGCCTTCTATTGGTCGCAGCAGCCCAGTATATCAAAGTCTGCAAAGAAATACAAAGCACTACACAATGCGAACATAAATATTAAATACATAAAAGTCCATAAACATTTTTATTTAGTTTCTTCAAGTTTTCAGTAGCAGCTATAGTATGTAAGCAAATAGTAATGCCACCTGAGAAGAGAGGAAAATAAATCTATTCTACATATACCTTTGAGAAAATTATCTTTATGAGTTAAAGTTCACGTGCCTTTGACTAACTAGACATTCAAACTCTTCCTGGAACTTCTATAATGTATTATGATACATTTTAATGGTTTTGGTAGAATATACAAGCACAGATTCCTGATACCAAGTTTTCCATTAATGAAGTCAGAGTTTCAATCAAGTCCACAAAGTTTAAGTTGACCAATGTGGTTGACAAATTGGTTTTGGTAGAACATACACGCACAAATCCCTGATACTAGGTGTATTACTAATGAAGTTAGGGTTTCATTCAAGTCCACAACGTTTAACACTAGAATCCCTGAAGCTTACGATTTTTTTTGTTGTCCCCGACCTCCTTAAATTTTCACACACATGTGAAAATCTTTTACTTTGTACCAGAATCTTAACTAGGAAAAGAAAATCTGAGCAAATCTCACCAGTTTTAGTGTTGTTATATTGGTTGCCTGTGTCATTCAGAATTGACTTTACTAATGGTTTATAAAGCCTTAAATAATCTTGCTCCATCCTATATTGTGGAATGCCTGTCCTCCTACACTGCAAATCATAACTTTAGATCTTTGAATAGAGGTATTCTTATAATTCCAAGACTCAAGCTTAAAAGAAGTGGTGTAATGGCCTTTTGCTATTTTGCACCCAAAATTTGGAACACTTTACTGACAGAGCAATGCATCAGGCCTCCGACTCTTTTGCCACACTTGCACCCATGTGGTCCATGGCACCACCCGCTGGACACCTCTCTGTCTCTCACTCCCCTGCATCCGCACTGCCTCTCTCTGCCGAATCACTACAATTGAGCAGTGCCTCTGTGACTCCAGCTCCCAAGTCACTCAGCTGGAGTGGCCATCAGCCCCCTAACACCATTCACACACTCCCCTAGGGTCTTTCCTCTGTCTGCATTCTCTACCTCTCATTCACTCACTTGCACTGAATCTCTATGCTTACTGCCTTCTCGCTATCCATCTTTCTTTCCTATTGGCCTTCTTTTTTTTCTTTTCTCGTGCCAGCGTGTTCTTATAAGGCTCTGTGGGAAGAGCATCCCAGTCACACACCACAGGAAGCCAATGATGCAATTGAGAAAGGCTGAACCTTCAAATGCAGGTGTGTCTCACTCCCAATTACTCCACCAACTCCCCACAGCTGCTTGAGCATGCACACCCACACAAAATGAGACAGACAATTAATTATTTATTTAAAACAGCTCTCTTTTCTGAGCCGTGGATCTGCTATACCACAAGACATTCTTGGTGGCTTGGTGTGCTGGTGCATAGACGTGAATGAAGAACAATTTGAGTGTCTTCTGAAAAACTTCTTTTAGGCACTTTTCCATATAGACATCGGAAGTCACTGCCTGTCCTTTGGTGAATCAGATAGCTGCCACTATTCTGTCCATGGAGAATAAAATCGCAAACATCACCTAGATGTGCTATTTTATATTCCATGCTTTCACCAGTGGCACTTGTCCTTTTCTCAACATGGTTTGTTGCTTGGCTTCTGGGTACATTTTTTAAAACCAAACTTCATCACTAGTGATGATTGTCTTGAAATTCACCGTAATCCCTCTGCTCAAAATCCCTGAGGTATTGTTTGGTGAACTCTATGCAGGCTCATTTATCTTCCATTGATAGCAAACGTGGTATTAGTGAGCAGATTTCTTCTTGTAGCCAAGTTTGTCATGAAGAATCCAAAGCATGCTTGTTTTAAAATCTTGTTAAAGTGTTTTGAACTGATCACTGAAGCATTAGACTACATGCCGTAAATGAGAGAACACAATCTGGCAACAAGAAAGCACATTTTAAACTGAGTTTTAGACCTCCCCTTATATTTATTTATGTCCAAGTATACTGTATATTTCGTGTTGGATTGTGTTTTAATTTTACTAATGTATTTGTGAATGTGTGGAGTGCACAAAACAAATCTAATATAAATTGTGCTATTAAAAAACAATAGAATGTGAAACACCTTTAAATTATTTAGCAGTTAATTTTACTGTCACTACACTACTCTGAATTATAAATCATCTGACTTTATATTTTCAACAGTAAGGCGTTACCAAAGCCATTCATAATTTGGACGTGCTCTGTCTCTAGGTATGTCAGAGAATTGGGACTTTGTGAAGTGTGATCTAGCAAAAAGTGTGGGGAGGCAAAATGGGGGGGGGGTGGGAGTCCCATTGTAACAATAGGCTTCATGGCACTAACTCCTATAAAAATCGGATGTTAAAGTCAAAGCTGTCTTATGTAATAATATGTAATTATGTAATAATAAATCTTAAATTAAGACTACAAAATGACAACAAAAGTTCAGTTAACTTTGTGATCTGGAATGTTAATGGTCTCAATCATAAATTAAAGAGAAAGAAATGATTCTCTCACCTAAATGGTCTAAACGCTAAAACATTATTTTTACAGGAGACCCACTTATTAAGGAAGGAGTAGTTTCGGCTGCACAGAGTCTGGACTGGCCAAATATTCCATTCCAGCTTTACAAAGAAAATTAGAGATTTGGGAATTCTTATGCATACAACAATCTCATCTGTAGTATCAAATGTAGTATCTGTTCTTGAAGGGAGATATGTGATCGTCATGGGCAATTTATTTAACTGTAAATTGATTTTGCTAAATATCTACATACCCAATGTGGATGATAGTGACTTCATCCAAAATGTATTTGCATCCATACCCAATGTGAACACTCATAAAATTATAACAACTGGGGACTTTAATTGTGTTTAAAATCTAGACTTAGATAGGTCTCTTGCCACAGGGGTGATGACATCTAACACTGCAAAAACAATTACACAGTTTGCAACTGATTACAACTTATCAGATCCCTGGCGAGTTCTAAACCCAAACTCAAGAGCACATCCCTTCTACTCACCAGTACATCACTGTTACTCAAGAATTGATTACTTCCTTATAGATAACAATTTTTTGCCTATGATTAAATCTTGTAAGTACGACGCTATTGTTATCTCCGATCATGCTCCTTTGATCATGGAGCTAAAATCACTATGCCCCACATACTTATCTCGCAGCTGATGTCTTAACCCACTTCTATTAGCAGACGAGAACTGTACAGAATTTATATCCAAGCAAATCAATTATTTTTAGAGACAAATACTTCCTCAGAGGTCTCTGCAGGTATACTCTGGGAAACTCTGATGGCTTTTTTAAGAGGACAGATTATTTCATATCTTTCCCACAGAAATAAATTGGAAACAAGGAAGGTATCAGAGCTAACCAGTGAAATTACCAGAATATATCATGAATATGCCAGGTGTCCAAACCTTTTGACAACTAAAGAAAAAGAACAATTCATTTTTAAATCAAGACATGACTATGAACACAGAGAGAAAACTAATGATCTTAGCTCAACAAATCCACAAGCAGGAAATCCCAGCAATTACCAACACAGACAGAAACAAAATCATTGACCATAAAAATATAATACACACATTTAGAGACTACTATAAGTCCTTATATTCTACTCATTTTAAAAAAGACAAGACACAACCTAATGCGTTTTTTGATACATTATAGATACCATAACTATATACTCTAAGTGCAGAGGAATTGGATAAATCTCTGGTACTATCAGAATTACTAGATGCTATAAACTCACTTCAGAGTGGGAAAGCAGCAGGCCCTGACTTCTACCTCAAACTTTTCAGCAAGCATTAATTATCATCTTTCCTAAGAAAAATAAGGACATATTACAATGTCTGCATGAATAACCTTAAGCAAGACTTCCATAGATGGTCTACCCTTCATCTCACTTTAGCTGGAAAAATTAACATTATCAAGATGGATATCCTTCCTAAGTTTCTTTTTCTGTTTCAAAGTATTCCAATATACATCAATAAATCATTTTTTAAGTTAGATTCAATCATAACATCATTTATTTGGAATACAAAAATCCACGTATCCAGAGGGCAACCCTACAAAGACCTAAGGCCTAAGGTGGTATGGCTCTACCTAACTTTAAATTTTATTATTGGGCAGCAAATATACAAGTTATAAAAACCTGGAAATTGACACAAATAGATGAACATACACAAGCTTGGTCAACAATAGAAATAAAATCCTGCAGTACTTCTTTATGTTCCATGCTTTGTACCCCAATAAATACAAGTTATCTCCAATATACTAACAGCCCAATGCTTCATTCACTCAGAATATGGAACCAATGTAGGAAGTACTTCAAGATAGAGAAGCTTCTATCTGTGGCACCTCTGCACGATAACTAGGGCCCACGATTTACTGCGGCAAGAAATGGTAAATTCCGCGGCATGTTTTTTTAAATTCCGTGACGTACTGCGGTACGACAAATGCAGTACTAGAACTCCATAAGACTAATTCGTAACCCAAGCAAAATAAATGCAATTTTTCTTGCATAAGGATTCTTAATCCTTAATAATAATCAATCATAATTCGTAATACTAATCAAATAGGTATATCAAAGTGTTCACATCCGCACATTTTAATCCACAGATTTGCTTTAGGCAAACAATGCTGAAACATACTGTATGTAGGCATAATATTATTCTCAACAAACTATTGAATAATGTTTCTAAAGTTATTGTTTATTTATTGTTGAAGAAAACAGCACTGTAAGCTCGTAGATTTTCTTGTGACAGAGAATATCGCAGTGGTGACAACACCGATCCATATTTTGAGAACGAATGTTCCACATCAACAGAAGAGATCGGCAACGCAATGTAAACTTTAGCAAGAGCTGCTAAGTGAGGCAGTCTGTCCTCTAAGGCATGCCAAAAAGCAGTGATATCAGCTGGAATTACTTCACGAGATGCTAAGTCCAGATAAGCTTGTCATTCATCTGCTGCAGCCATCATTGTTGGCACTGATGGTGCATGATCAGCAAAATTCTTCAATAAGGGTGGTAGCTGTCGTGGATCAAATATTGTCACAGGTCTGAATAGGCTGTTTGGTTCCCACAAAATATTCTTCACGTTTAGCAGCAACATTGTGCTTTGCATCTTCACAGCTGCTGGTTGCAATTGGAAATCCGGACAATTTCAGGCAAGACAGTAAGTCAGACACTTTGTTGTAGACATCGACAGCCATGAATGACTGTGCCTCAAAAGAAGTCAGTGTTCATAATTGGCTGGCAATGAACAGATACAAATTCAAGTTCAGCTATCAGCTTATTAAGTTTATCAGTACTTTGCAGCAATGCCGACAGTTTCTTTAACTGGACTATAGCTCCACTGTGTTTGATTTCAGTAGCAATGAATGAGATATTAATGAGATGATGCAATAGGCTAAAGAAAGAACTTAAAGACGTAATCACAGCTAATCATACTAATATCAATACGCCTCAAATGGTGAGATTTCATTCAGATTTGTTATTTTCCACGGCAGTTTGGTTAATTCCATGGTGTGGCATTTTACCGCTGCAAAACCCTAAATTCCGCGGCGTGGCGTTAAATTCCGTGAGCCCTAACGATAACCACCTTTTTCCACCCTCTCAAATTTACACATTTTTTAATGTCTGGAAAACATTTGGGATTAAATCACTTAGAGATCTGTACATAGATAACGTCTTCACATCCTACGAACAATTATACTCCAAATTTAACTTTCCAGCAGCACATTTCTTTCACTACCTCCAAATCAGAAACTTTGCTAAACAAAACCAGCCCAATTTTCCTCACCTCCCATCTACTTCTATTCCAGAAAAAAATATTGATCAATCTTGAGGACTCAGACAGTATTTCTGTAATATACAAAAACATTTTAAAGTCCCTTCCTTTTGAAGATCCCAGAGTACAGTGGGAAAAGGATCTCTCACTCAACATTTTAGAAAAGGAGTGGAAGGTAGCAATGCACAGAGTTCACTCGAGCTCCATATATGAAAATCATATAATTATTCAACTTAAAATTTTCTATCCAACGTATTTGTCTTGTTTAAAATTGTCCAAAATGTTTCCAGGGCAAGATCCAACCTGCAAACATTGCAATCAAGTTCCAGCCTCATTGTGCCATATGTTCTGGGCATGTACCAAATTAACATCATTTTCAACCAAAATCTTTAAATGCCTCTCAGACAGCCTTGGAGTCACAATCCCTCCTAATCCACTATCAGCTGTGTTTGGAGTACTTCCAGATGGGCTTAAAGTGGAGAAGGACAAACGTAGACTTGTCTTGCTCAACTGGAAGAATCCTAACCCACCTCTTTTACGTCAGTGAGTAACTGATGTTATATACTATTTGAAATCGGAAAAATCACATTCTTACTTAGAGGATCTGTGAAATTTTTTTTTAAAACCTGGAAAGATCTAATCAGTAACATTTTAGAATAAGCATTTCAATTGAAGAAGCAAATTCTCTTCCCTTTTTTATTCTATTTATTTATTTACTTACTTACTTATTTTTCGTATTATTAAAGTTTTACTCTTTTGGCCTAGCTCTCTTTCTCATGGGTGGGGGTTGATTTGATTTGAACTTAGTTTTGTAAAATCTGATTTGCTTGTATGGAATATTATTTGATTTTAATAAATTCAATAAAATGTTAAAAAAAAGAAACTATTGTACCCCAAGGATTTCTGCATGTTCTGAAGGTTTTGAAAGCAGTTTTATAATGTGACCTAACCTGAGGACTGAACAAACCAAAGCTTTGAGATTAGTTCTACCCAATGCTCTGACATTTCAGCACTGATCCCAGTAAGAACTCCTTTAATTGAGCCTAAAGGCAACTACCATGAGCTGTCCAACTCAACACTACTGGTGGAAGAAAGGCCTTCAGGCTTTGAGGGGAATTATTTGCATGGTTTCTTCTGTTCCTTAACATAGCAATCTGAATAAAAATATATTTTTTATATATAAATAAAAATGTATACACACACATACATGCACACACACACACACACATAGACACACTGCATGTGCTGGATACTTAAAATTAAATGCAAGTATATTAACACAGTACAAATGTATATTAGATAAAATTATAAATTTTTTACATGCAAATTTCACATTTATAACTACTGCTATACTTAAGTTTTGTTTTTTCATTTTCTAAATTTTATAATTTACCAGAGGAAATTTTACTTTATTGTACTTGATCTATATTGGGCAGCAATGAATTAAATGTGGACTATAAAATATAAATTCTCCATGAAGTGCTTGTAATATGTATATTTAATGTTATCTTCCTTTTAGCTCAGACAAAAAAATCAGGTCATTTAAAATGTGGCTGACTTTTATGGATCCTCTCCCTAGATTAAAAAAAAATGTTCAATGATGTCAGAAAAAAAACTTGGCTAATGGCTACTCATAAGTCATATAATTATCAGTACAATGCTAATGATCATTTTTTTGGTAAATAATAAAAAGCTATACCTCATTCCCTGTCCTTGTGACTCACAAGTACAGTATGCAATTCCTTGTGTTATCGACAGTTTTGAAAAAATGCTTGGGGCAGCTTTTCCCCATGAGCTTGTCAAGATATGCCAGTGAGCATGATGCCATTGTGGCTTAACACTGGGGCAGTACTGTCATATCCCTGAGGCCATTTTCCTGAGAAGAAAATTGTGTATTTTTTAATTCTGTTAAATCAAATTGAACCAAGTGACTATCAGTGAAATGTTAATTAACACTTCAAAAATATATATTTATATAACTATATACATATGTATATATTGTAAATATAAAATACTGTATATATATGTTATTATATATATATGTTATTTGACAGACACCTAAAACAACTAAAAAATGTTCAAATGTGATACTTTATAAATTTAAAAGCAGTGTATCCTGTCCAGGATAGGTTTGCCAAGACCCACTTCTGGAACCAAGCCTGGGGGTGGCATTCATCAATAAATATCTGGTGGTCAGGCAACCCACATAGCCCAGTCAGGATCAGCAGATGTGGAGCTATCTTATGTACTCACTATCTGCAAGATTTAATCTGAGGAGCTAGGTGAGGTGTTTTGGGCATGTTGTAAAGATGCTCCCTGGGCAGCTCCGCCTAGAGCTCCTCCAGGCATGCCCAGGGCGGAGACCCTGTGGCAGAAACAGGACACACTGGAGGGATTATATCTCTTGGCTGGCATGGGACCACCTGGGAATTTCCCAGGAAGTGTGGGTATCTGTAGCTGAGGACAGGGAAATCTGAGCTAATCTTTTTGACCTGCTGCCACCAGGAACTCTGCCAAAAAATAAAAAATGAGATGAGATCTCCAAAGTCATGATTGTTTGGTTAAGTGGTGATTCCCAATTTGCCTTTTGTGGGTGTGTGTCTTTGTGTGAGTGGGCCATACTATGAACTGGCACTCTATCCATTGTTTTGTTCTTATTATTTTTAGTGTTGCTGGGAAGTTATATTACAGTATGTTATAATGTTACTCACTTTTTTAAGAAAAGCTCTTTCAGCTTTGTGGCTCCTATACTAGAAAATTCTCTTCCTAGGTATATAAAAATATATTGCTTGCATGACATGGTTATCAGTGAAATATGGTGGTCAGGGAAACATCGCTTCATCATTGAAGATATGATAATCTAGGAATCAGGCTTAATAAAGATTAAGCCAGGAATTGATTGGGAAACAGTCAATGATCAGATTATCATGACAAGATTGAAAGTCTTCTTAGCTCTCTGCTTAACTGGGCTGCTGTAATTGTGGGTCGGGGGAAACTCTCTCTTATGCTGGTATCAGCAGAAGGATGGGTTGAGAATGCAGTACTCTGAGATGAGAGTAGGTTAGGGTGGTCAAACCTGTTAAAGAAGTTGTTCATCAGGTTTGCTCTCTCCACGTCTCTCTCGATGGTGGCACCCCACTTCGAGCTGCGGCCAGTGATGATCTTCATCCCATCCCACACTTCCTTCATACTGTTATTCTTCAACTTCTGCTCCAGCTTTCTCCTGTACTGCTCCTTCGCCACCCTTCGCTGGACTAGGAGTTCCTTCTGCACACGCTTGAGCTCATGCTGATCACCGCCTTTAAAAGCCCTTTTTTCTGGCTCAAAAGGCCCTTGATGTCACTTGTAATCCATGGCTTGTTGTTAGCATAGCAGCATAATGTTCTTACTGGAACTACAATGTCCATACAGAAGTTGATGTAGTCAGTAGTGCAGTCAACAACCTCCTCAATGTTCTCACTATGTGACCCCTGCAGGATATCCCAGTCCGTAGTTCCAAAGCAGTCTCTCACAGCCTGCTCTCCCTCAGGGGGCCACTTCCTGAATGAGCATGTGGTTGTAGGTAGCTCCCTCACTCTTGGTTTGTAGTAAGGCTAAAGCAGAACCAGGTTATGATCTGTTTTCCCAAGCGCAGGCAGCGGGGTGGCGCTGTATGCATCCTTAACGTTTGCATACAGTAGTTATATTTATCCAAACTTACTGGTTATGTTTTGACATTAAAAAAAAGAAATCTATATCATGCTTAATTTATATATTAATTAATTAATATATTAATTTATATATTTTGCAAAATCCCCCCTAAACTCCATCCTCAAAAAAGTTATTTCCTACTCTGCCTCAAATGCAGGAAAGTCTATAATCATTATGCTTTTAGACTTTATAGTGGCTGTTGATACGAATGACTAAGCATTCATATGCTTGGGAAAATTAGTTTGATTCTTGTGTACTGTGCTTAGATTATTTATTTCGTATTAATTGAATCTTTTTCAAGTTGTGCAGAAGCTTCAAGACAGTACTCCAGCATTCTTTAATTCAGTTAGATATGGTGTTCATTAGTGATATGTGCTGAAACTAATTCCAGATGCCATTTGTAAATACTTTTATCTTTATTCCTTTGGTAATATATAATACTGATAATAAACTGTTTTAACTTCTTCTTAAGCCTGGAAAAATCAGGTTATGACTGCAGTGATATGCAGTTTACACAATGCTGCCCTAAACTCTTAATGCTAAATATATAATATTATACATATAATAAATAACAGAATGTCCTCTGTAATTTGCAAGGGAGTATTTGTCTTAACATCAATCCATCCAACAATTCTGTTTCTTAAACTTTAGATAAATATTTACTAGGCATATAAGGATAATATTTTACTAATTTTAGTGTTAGAAAATACACACAAAAATAGAAATGATTACATTTAGACCCTTCAGTGAGACATATAAGAAATACACATAAACAGTAATTGCAAATTCTTAATTACAGGCACCGAAATGAGGAAAGAACAATACAATTCTCCAAAATATTAATAATGTATTATATATCACACCTGACTTTTCCACAAAGACTTCATCTGAACATACATTACAAGAGCTTTAAGAGAGTTTTCTGAGTATAAATGTGAATCTTTATGCAGTGCATTTTTATGCACTTAAAAACAGGCACTCTCTTTCTGGAATCTGCTGTATCTGTACAACATTCATCTCTGACAATTTAAGAGTAGAGGAAACTGAAGCCTGTCAGAAGATGGTTTTAAACGGAGTTAACATTATTATAATAAAAAGACTTAAGAATCTGAATATACCTAAAAAAAACATAATTCTAGAAATCACAGCTCAATATTTAATGAAGTCTTCATAGAAAATTGTTTTAGTAAATTAGCAATACGCCTAATACACTCAAATATTTCTCCCAAAGCTTTCATTGTAATAAATGATAAGTTTCTAATAATTAAATCAATAAGTTTTTGGTGTTTGTGATTAAAGTATAAATGAGTGAAAAGTTTTATTGAAAATTAATGGATTACCTTTTTTCTTTAGTTAGCTATATGAATCGGAAACATGTCCTTGGCTATAGCAATAATCTGTAAAATTGACTTTCATTTTCTTCGTTGGCATTGTGGTCAGTGCTGTTTCCCAGCACCTCCAGAATTTTAGTTTCAAATCCTGGCATAGCCAATGTTTATGTGGCACCTGCACATTCTGGTTGTATCAGGATAGTTTTTCTGTAGATATTCCTCCTCGCCTTCCCATTCCAAAAGTATGCGGGACAATCAAATTGTTAACTCTAAACTGGATTTGCATGTAAAACATTTCCTTTGGCTACAATAAACCAAGCTGTTACCATTTTACCTATATACATATTAAGATCTTGCTCACAATAACCATTTTTTTAATGTTATTAATAAAAAAAGTATTTTTTCCATCAAAGAACCATGAGGGTCTTTACTTCATCTTTTGTTACATTCTTCCCTTACCTATCATTTTTTCTTCCAGATAATTTGATTCCACTCCAATTTTGTAATGTATCAAATAAGATATATGTTCTGTTCTTAAGATAAGTCTTCTGTGAAGAGGTAAACCAATGACATTTTAAAAATAAACTATTTCATAAACTCTCCATTCTCAAGTACTCTGGATGCTCATTTAAAAGCCCTATAGAAAAGCCTTGCTTACATAATCCTATCTCTGATTACTATTGTTTAAAATGAGCATATTGATCAGTGATTAGTGAAATCAATTTTAACTTCTTTTTTGTAAATTGGAGTCCCATTTGCAAATCTCCAGTCATCAAATACTTCTCCCATCTGATACAAATTCCCGAAATATCTTTCCAAATGCCTTACATTTATTTTGAAACAATTGGCAAAATTCTACCAGGACAAGGAGGTTTGTTTTTATTTTAATGCAAATATTACACAAAGCCAATTTTTAAATCATTAATTAGGCAGACTTGTTGTTTTATTCTGCCTAAGACTTTCAATCTTTTCAATGTTAAAGCCTGGGTGAATTACCAACCATTTTTTCTTCAGTGATTGACTGTAAAAATTTTCTTTAAATTATTATCATTATTATTTCAGTGCAGTCATCGTATCCTGTTTTCAGTTTCTTTTATAAGTCCAAGTCATCAATTCTATGTGTTCTTCTTGATCAGTAGTTCTTGTACTTTTATATCCTGTTGAGTGATCCTTAAATTCATCATTTTACAGTGCATCCAGAAAGTATTCACAGTGCATCACTTTTTCCACATTTTGTTATGTTACAGCCTTATTCCAAAATGGATTAAATTAATTTTTTTCCTCAGAATTCTACACACAACACCCCATAATGACAATGTGAAAAAAGTTTACTTGAGATTTTTGCAAATTTATTAAAAATATTGATATATTGTGCGTGCAAGAGACTAAATGGAAGGAGAGTAAGGCCAGGTGGATTGGAGGTGGATTCAAATTGTTCTATCATGGTGTGGATGGGAGGAGAAATGGGGTAGGAGTTATTCTGAAGGAACAGTATGTCAAGAGTGTTTTGGAAGTGAAAAGAGTGTCAGGCAGAGTAATGATTATGAAACTGGAAATTGGAGGTGTGATGATAAATGCTGTTAATGCATATGCACCGCAAGTTGGGTGTGCAACGGGCGAGAAAGATTTTTGGAGTGAGTTGGATGAAGAGATGAACAGTGTACCCAAAGGGACATAAAGTGGTAATTGGAGCAGATTTCAATGGGCATGTTGGTGAAGGGAACAGTGGAGACGAGGAGGTGATGGGTAAGTATGGTGTCAAGGAGAGGAATGAAGAAGGTCAGAGGATAGTGAGATTTGCCAAACGGATGGACATGGCTGTGGTGAATACGTATTTTAAGAAGAGGGAGCAACATAGGGTTACGTACAAGAGTGGAGGAAGATGCACACAGGTAGATTAAATCCTATGCAGAAGAGTTGATCTGAAGGACACTGAAGACTGCAAAGTGGTGGCAGGGGAAAGTGTAGTTAAGCAGCATAGGATGATGGTCTGTAGGATGATGTTGGAGATCAAGAAGAGGAAGAGAGTGAGAGCAGAGCCAAGGATCAAATGGTGGAAGTTGAAAAAGGAAGACTGCAAGGGTAGGTTTAGGGAGGAGGTGAGACAGGCACTGGGTGGCAGTGAAGAGTTACCAGACTGCTGGGAAACTACAGCAGATGTAGTAAGGGTGACAGCAAGAAGGGTGCTTGGCGTGACATCTGGAAAGAGAAAGGAGGAAAAGGAAACCTGGTTGTGGAATGAGTAAATAAAGGAGAGTATACAGAGAAAGAGGATAGCAAAGAAGAAGTGGGATAGTCAGAGAGAAAGTAAACAAGAGTACAAGGAGATAAGGCGCAAGGTGAAGAGAGAGGTGGCGAAGGCTAAAGAAAAGGCGTATGATGAGTTGTATGAGAGGTTGGACACTAAGGAGGGAGAAAAGGACTTGTACCGATTGGCTAGACAGAGGGACCAAGCTGGGAAAGATGTGCATCAGGTTAGGGTGATAAAGGATAAAGATGGAAACGTACTCACAAGCGAGGAGAGTGTGTTGAGCAGATGGAAAGAGTACTTTGAGAGGCTGATAAATGAAGAGAACGAGAGAGAGAAGAGGTTGGATGATGTGGAGATAGTGAATCAGGAAGTGCAATGGATTAGCAAGGAGGAAGTAAGAAGAGCTATGAAGAGGATGAAAAATGGAAAGGCCATTGGTCCAGATGACATACCTATGGAAGCATGGAGGTGTCTAGGAGAGATGGCAGTGGTGTTTTAACTAGATTGTTTAATGGAATCTTGGAAAGTGAGAGCATGCCTGAGGAGTGGAGAAGAAGTGTACTAGTGCCAATATGTGATGATGCGGGTTCTGCTCCATGTTCTTATCCGCTGTCCGGGAGCCCTTGAACCCTACACTGTCGGTAATGCTACCGATGAGCTAGACAGTGAGGCAGTAACAATGGAGCAAGGGGATGGTGTATAAAAGTGCAAAAGTGCTTTTATTAAAACCGTCAAAACAACAAAAACAAAGTGTTCAATTAAAGTGCAGTGCTTCAAAAGTTCAATAAATAAATAATCCAATAAAAGCAAAAGTGAATCGTGGAGGTTAAAATCAAAAAATAACCCGAGGTTAAAACATTGTTGTAAGCAGTCTTAAATCACAGACATGCCCGGTGCTTCTTCCACACTAGCGTCTCACCTGCTTCTCCCGTTTGGGCCCTGCAACAGGCGAGATGCTCTCTCTGCAGCTGACCTTCTCAGTGCCTGCTCCTGCTGTCAGTTGCCTTACCGATTCTTGGCTCCGGTCGGCTCCTCCTGACAGTGACTTGGGAATTCCCCCGTGACCAAGGCTCTCACACTGGGGACACCACGTCTCAAGTCCCAACTCCCGCTGCCTTCTGCAGAGAGTCACCCGCCTTCCGGTCACTCCTGTCCTTCATAAAAGTAATCTCTACAGTAGCGACCACATCTACTACTCCCCTGGGTGTCGGCCAAACCCCCAGGCTGCCTGCTCAGATGCCGCGAGCCTGCTCTCATTCGCTGTCCTGCACCGACTGTCTCTCTCCTCACTTGCTTCCTCCTGCCACCTCCGTTTCCTTCTCTTTTCTTTTTTATTCACTCCTTAATCATCTCGGGCTTCTCTTTATAATGGACGTGGCAGCTGTGGCAATCAACGGTTCCCGGGAACAACTACGATGTGGACAGTCCCTCACCTATGCACTTAGGTGAGAAACATCCACACCGCAAATTGCCCTTAGAACCGCTTCAACCACACTACCACGCCCCCTCTGTAAGCTGCAAGCACGGTGATTATTTATTCAAAAAGCGGCTCTTTACGTGAGCTGTGGACCCGCTACACCACACGATATTTAAAAATAAGGGGGATGTGCAGGACTGCTGTAACTACAGTGGAATAAAATGGGAAAGAGTAGTGGAAGCTATGTTAAGAAGTGAGGTGATGATTAGTGAGCAGCAGTATGGTTTCATGCCAAGAAAGAGCACCACAGATGCAATGTTTGCTCTGAGGATGTTGATGGAGAAGTTTAGAGAAGGCCAGAAGGAGTTGCATTGCGTCTTTGTGGACCTGGTGAAAGCATATGACAGAGTGCCTCAAGAGGAGCTGTGGTATTGTATGAGGAAGTCGGGGTGGCAGAGAAGTTTGTAAGAGTTGTACAGGATATGTATGTGGGAAGTGTGACAGTGGTGAGGTCTGCAGTAGGAGTGACGGATGCATTCAAGTTGGAGGTTACATCAGGGATCGGCTCTGAGCCCTTTCTTATTTGCAATAGTGATGGATAGGCTGACAGATGAGATTAGACAGGAGTCCCTGTGGACTATGATGTGTGCTGATGATCTGTATCGATACTAGGGAGCGGATTGAGGAGACCTTGGATAGGTGGACATATGCTCTAGAGAGGAGAGAAATGAAGGTCAGTAGGAACAAGACAGAATACATGTGTGTAAATGATAGGGAGGTCAGTAGAATGGTGAGGATGCAGGGAGTAGAGTTGGCGAAGGTGGATGAGTTTAAATACTTGGGATCAACAGTACAGAGTAATGAGGATTGTGGAAGAGAGGTAACAAAAGAGAGTGCAGGGAGGGTGGAATGGGTGGAGAAGAGTGTCAGGAGTAATTTGTGACAGACGGGTATCATCAGCAAGAGTGAAAGGGAAGGTCTACAGAACGGTAGTTAGACCAACTGTGTTATATGGGTTGGAGACGGTGGCACTGACCAGAAAACAAAAGACTGAGCTGGAGGTGGCAGAGTTAATGATGCTAAAATTTGCACTGGGTGTGACAAGGATGGATAGGATTAGAAATGAGCACATTAGAGGGTCATCTCAATTTGGATGGTTGGGAGACAAAGTCAGAGAGGCAAGATTGTGTTGGTTTGGACATGTGCAGAGGAGAGATGCTGGGTATATTGGGAGAAGGATGCTAAGGATAGAGCTGCCAGGGAAGAGGAAAACAGGAAGGCCTAAGCAAAGTTTATGGATGTGGTGAGAGAGGACAGGCAGGTGATGGGTGTAATAGAACAAGAAGCAGAGGACAGAAAGATATGGAAGATGATGATCTGCTGTGGCAACCCCTAACTGGAGCAGCCGAAAGAAGAAGAAGAAGTTTATAAATTTAATTCACTTGATTATAAGCATTCTGTAACAATATAATGGTACATGGAATGGCCAAACTATTCCAACTACCATGGCTGCTTTAGTGTTGTTAGAAGACATCACAAATGGAAAAATTAGAAGAGAACACATATTTACAGATAATGACGACTGGTTTCTAAGTCGATTTTGATTTCCAAAAGGTATTCTCTTGGAGCTGTGTGCTGAACTGGCGCTGGCTTTAAAAAGGAACTCTTTGAGGAATTGTGCTCTACCTGCTCCTTTGCAAGTTCTGTCCACTTTGGTTTTTGGCCACAGGAGTTTTCCAATTTGAACTTGCTGACCGATCAGGTATTTCATAAACATCACAGAGTTGTGCCATGCCACCTGTATAGGATGGTATTATCCGCTCATTATCCAGATAAGATTTCCTTACACTGTGGTTGAACTGGCAAACATAAAAGTGCAATTTGCAGCAAAGTCCATTTTTCCAAATGTATTTGGAGCGGTCAACTGCACGCATGTTGCTACTGCAATGATGCAGGACAAGTGACATCAGCCAGGGATGAATCACCGAAAGAATGAGCTGACATTACATCATGTATAGCTGGAAGATGTTTTAAAAATGGCAGCTCTGCACAGTCACAGATGCTTTTTCCAATTGGTGCAGCAAAAGGCAAGCCAGTCATTTTAAGGATAGCGAGTCACCTCAAAGTGAAGAGCAGAGAATCAGTCTGTTGTGGTGCTCAGTGCTGTCAATACAGTATAAAGGAACCTTTAGAAAATTAATTTGCTATTGTAAATAAAAAGCGTTTCCACTCTATTAACGTGCTGCTCTATAGTGCACAGAAATTGAGTTACAGTGTGCAAGCATGTACCTGAACAGATGTGGTATGATGAACCTGACCCTGACCCACCAAATAATCAGCCAGATCGGACAGTGTTGCAACTTCATTTGAATATAATTAGCAGAATGTAAAAACAGGTAATCAGATGCAGCATTTATTTTTAAACTAATTCATTTCATTTGTAGTCAATATCACATAGTACAGCCCTTATATTCCTTTGTTCTTTGGCCAATCTTACACTCTCTTACAGCATCCACTGTTGCATTTTGTGACTCCAGAACAGTCTGTCAGCACACAGCCAGATGCCCTCCCAGTGATTTCTGAGGCAAAAATGTGTGTGCAGCTAGCGCCTGAAGATGAGCTTGGCACAGCAGCACCATTACTGCCTGAGCATAGCAGGGGGGTCAGCTTTTTTAATATTGTCTGAAACAGAACAAACAGATGGTGGGCTGCAACTCGTCTTTTCACGTTAACTATGATGTATGACTATCTTTTTTTTCTTTCGGGCACTGCAACTTTCTGAACTTGAACTTTCGAGTGTCTCACTCCAGTGGCTGAGAGAGGGTGTTTGCTCTGTTATGGATTTGATTTCTGACATCTGTCAGTCTGTCTGAGTTAGGTTTAAGACTCTTAGTCTTAATAGAACTAAGTGAGTTAACATTATGATTAGTGGATGGATTTAAATTAAAAGTCTTCTTAAATGATACCATCTGCTTTATAGTATAAGCATTTTCCTTTTGTCATTGTGTATTTTCTATGTGTTTATTCCTAAGTTGTCTATTTACAATTATATTTCTTTATTTTGTTATTTTTTATTTCAAGCTCTCATTCCTGTTTAATTCTTTTTCTCTTACTTTCTCTTCTGTGTTAGGAAGGATGTATATGCATCACACCTTGTCAGGCTTATGACAGACTGAATGAGGAATCAATCAATGTGATTTTTCCTCTGTCCTTTCAATGGAGTGAGACAATACCCTCTAACTCTGTGTACCTTTAAATGGAACCACACATTTTCTTTTATTTTGATCATTTTATTGGTGGCCTAATTCATTCAGTCATCTTTTTAGTGATGGTTTATGTCATCAAATGGCATTAATTTGAGGACACAGGATCAAGTGTCCTAGAAAACAGACTCTTAAATGTCAAATTGAAAATTATCGTTTTGGCATTTTCTTCAAGGAATAAAACAATCATAAGCTAAATACATGGAAAAATAACATGTTTCCAGGCAGTTTGATATATTGTGGTGAGTGTACTTTTCTCTAAAGGTCATTTTTGTATTTATTAGTATTTATTTGGAACTTCGCCTCATCCTTCATGTGTTGAATCAGCAATGCTAAAAGGACTATTTGGTCTTTCAACTCAAAGTTTTTAAGAGTTTACACAAAAAGGAAACAAAACATAGAATTCTCAATGTACATTTTATAATACTACATTTGATATTATAATAATAAATACTGTACAGCTTGATTTAATTATTATAAATTGCAAGCTAATCTCATCTAGTTAAGGTTAATTTGTGGTCCTCTAATATGCTATTTCCCATTATTATCCCCAAGTATTTCAACAGTCATATATGTTAAACAAAATAAATAAATTAACGAACTAATTCGTTTTTCAGAAGTTTAAAGTAGAAACCTTGGACTACTGTGGGGTGCTTAAATTGCACCAAATTATGTAGAAATGTAAGCCAGTTATATGAAAAGTTCTAATATACTGTACTTAATACTACAAAAGTACTCTCTCTCCATATTTACCAATGGAACCAAAATGCAGTACTCATTGTTGGACTGAAATTTCAACCTTCATTGGAATATGCAAATGTAAATAATATAAAAAACAAAAGAATACAAAAAAAAACAGGAAAACAATAACAACTGTGAACATGAACAAATTCCTTCAGTAACTTGCACATATAGGCAACTAGCCCCTGAATCTACATTTCTGGAACATTATCCACTTCCTGCAGAAGAGTCTGTAGAGGTTTTCTGCTACTGGCAGGCAGAGGGCCACATGTCTAGATGATGCAATATAGGGCATAAGATATTCCATAGGGCTAAGGTCCAGAGAGATGGCAGGTCAATGCAGCAACTATACACCACCATTCATTCCTCTGGATTGTTGTGGCCACAGCAGTTGTGTGTGTCTGTCTGTCTGTCTGTCCATGTGGTATGACATGTTGCTTCTGTAGGGTAAGGTCATGTAGGATGTATGAGCAGAGGGGCTTTTGATGGGTCACCCTGGTCTAAGACCACCAGCATGGAGCCTGTCCCTCACTGCCCTGTCACTGATGTGTACATTGTGTCTGGTGTTAGTTTCTATAGCTGTACAGGGGGCAGTCTGTTGTGTCGCTCCTGCTCTGGTGTGGTCTTTGTGGGTGACAAGATTTTGGGTGGTTATCTGTCCTTCTGAAACAATGCTTTAGTCAGGACAGAGTGAAGTGGCTTAATCTTTAATGTCTGGTACCTTTGGTGCCTTTATCATGCTGTGACCTAAAATTTGAATTAAGGCCTTTTTAAAAGTAACCCAGTCATGCATTTTTTCAATTAGACCTCATTAGCAATTTTAAAAGTGCAACTAACAAGCTTTCATGTGTTTGCCTAGTTACAATGGTGAACTGCACAAGCTATATTGCTTGCTAGACAATCTAAAGAAAATTAACATTTTGTTAAAGGTTTCTTTAGAATAAAGAATGTGTTTAAAACACAAAATCTGAAAAAATGTAATAACTCATACATTTACAATCATATATTACAATCACTAAAGCAATTAAAGCTTAAACAAATTAACAAAAGTGTAGCCCGCTCCACCAAATAGGAACTACTTAGGAAAAGAGTTTGGATTGAGACTTGATGCCACAAACAGGTGGCATCACCAGACGCTGTTCCCTGGCAGACCAAAGTCATCATCAAATTCTTCCATGTCAACCTGAATACCATGAGGACTGATTGTGGTCATTTATGTTAGGTAGAATGCCTAGAGGGGGTTGGGCTGTCTCATGGCCTGGAACCCCTGCAGATTTTATTTTTTTCTTCAGCCGTCTGGAGTTTTTTGTTTGTTTTTTCTTTCCCCCTGGCCATCGGACCTTACTTTTATTCCAGTGTTCCCTAATTTTAATTATTTATTCTGTCTTTTTTCTCTTTCTTCATCATGTAAAGCTCTTTGAGCTACATTGTTTGTATGAAAATGTGCTATATGAATAAATGTTGTTGTTGTTGTAAGTGGATGAAAAGTATAGCACCTCATCTGTGTCTCTATATACATTGGACCCACTGACTACTCTGTAGGCAAGCATCAGAGATTTGAACTTGCTACAGGGAGCCAATGTAGCAACCTGAAGGGTGGAGTGACATGTGCCCTTCTCAATTGGTTAAATACAAGACCGGCTGCTGCATTCTGGACCCTCTGCTGTGGCTTGATAGTTCATGTGGGTACTCCTGCCAGAAACAAGTTGCAGTAGTCAAAATGTGACAAGATCAAAGCCTGGGCCAGAAGTTGTGCTACCTACACTGTCAGATAAGGTCTGATCTTGTGGATGTTGTACAGCAGGAACCTGCATGAACGAAAAACAATAGAGATGTAGTCAGAAAAAGATAGCTGCTCATCAATCACCACCCCAAGGTTGCATAATGACTTGGCAGGTGTTAGCGACAGTGAGCCAAGCTGTACAGAGATGGATGGATGAGCAGACTGGCTGTCCGGGATCACAAGAAGCTCATGTTTTTGCCAGGCTGAGCTGTAGACGGCGGTTCTTCATCCAGGTTGAGATATCACTAAGACATGCAGAGACTCTAGCTGTTACCATATTGTCCTCCAGTGGGAATGGCAGGTTTAGCTTTGTATCATCAGCATAGCACTGTTAAAATAACCCATGGGATTGAATAATGGAGTCCAGGGAGGTGGCGCACAGACAGAAGAGTAGATGACCCAGCACTGATCCTTGGGATACACCAGTACATGTCTGGTGTGCCTTTAACAACTCCCCTTATCAGGACACACTGTAGAAGCTACCGAAGATGTAGGACTCAAGCCATCAGAGAACAGTCCCAGTGATGCCAAGGTCAGAGAGGGTGGAAAGAAGGATGCCATGGTTGACTGTGTCAAAGGCTGAAGAGAGATCTAGCAGAACAAGGACTGATGGTTGGTAGCTTTAACACGCTGTAGCTGGTCAACCATTGCCAGTAAAGCTGTCTCATTCAAGTGGTTCCTTTTGAAGCTGGACTGGTTGGTATCGAGCAACTCCTTCTGTACAAGTAAAGAAGAGATCTGGTTAGAAACAGTACGTTGAAGTGTTTTGGAAAGAAAGGAAAGGAGTGAAACAGGCCTGTAGTTGTTAACTTGAGACAGATTGAGTGTTGGTTTCTAGAGAAGTGGAGTTATCAGAGCATGTTTAAAGATGTCAGGGAATGTTCCTTAGCTGAGTGAGGTGTTAAAGATGTGTGTATTTTCAGGAATGAGTTAGGGGGATATGGCCTTAAGGAGATGTGAAGAAACAGAGTCAAGTGGGCAGGTAGTGGGGTGATTAGAGAGGAGGTCAGAAACATCAGTGGCATAATGGGTGGCAGCGAGGGTGAGAACTTACTGCTGATGGCAGCAACCCTATCCTGGAAAAATGTAGCAAGGTCATCAGCAGACAAGGAGGTTGTGGGGGGTGGTGGTGGATGGAAGTTTAAGAAGGGATGTTAAGAAGGATGTTACTGCAGTGGTGATGAAGACTAAATAGCTATATGAGTTAATGGAGTGCTTTCAGATCTAAACTGATGTATAAAGAGTGAAAGTCATTTCAAACCCCTTTTTTGTCTAAAGCAGGCAAAATCAAAAGCAGGGAGTCTCATTTTGATCCTAGCTCTTTCTCTGTCCATGATATGGTTTTCATTTACATGAACATGTTTTATGTTTAGGAATGATGCAGAAACCACTGTATTTGTTAATTTGGCTTAATGTCTTATCAGTTAAGCAACTGAAGCTTTAAAGGGGCCCCACTGGGCATCAGTTGGGTTTAATCTGGCCCTGATTATAATGATTATAAAACTGATTCAAAACAAGTGTTTGAGGAAAAAAAAGCTAGGAAGAAGTGGCATTCAGAATACAAGGCTGACAATTTGAAATCAGTGTTTGTGTAAAACACCAAAAAAAGGTTTTCCTGGCCTCTTCTGTGAAACTTTTTAATAATAAAGAAAATCATTTTCTACAAATCTTGAAACTTTGATGTGAAATGAGTGTAAAGGAAGAGTCTTTTAGACAAACACATTTGTAATGGTGTTGGAAATTTTAAAAGAGTACAGCTTAATGCATATTTTAACATTTAAGTGCATTGGCTGATATTCAAGAATAAACTGCGCCTGAATGGTAATGAACCAAGTCTTAGTAAAGACATTTAATTAGCACTGGGGCAAACTGTGAACTTTTATATCCTTATACTTAACCTTAGGGTTTTTTTTTTTGAGACGATGGTGGAGAGTTGTAGTCTCTGTAATATGCATAAATGCATAAAGCACCAGAGGTTGCAGTTCATTTTTAACCTGTGCTATTCTTAACTTTGTTTTGCTTAATATGTATCAAAGCCACCAAAAAAATCTACAAGTTCCACTAGACTCAGTGTCAGCATACACTTGCATAGAGAAAAAAATAATTTTAAGGTATTCATGACTGTTCAACAGAAAGGTAAAAATTGCCTTAGCTACAGTTTTCTGAAGAGAAAATAGTAGTTATATGAAGTATCTGACTGATGGTTTTGGTTGACGGTAAGAGTTAGGCTTAAGGTATAAGGCTACTTATATAGGCTCTCTTTTTAGCATTCCCAAATGATTGGTAAAAATGTTCATTCTGTGTCTGGTTGTTATTTCAAGCAGATGACTAGATTAGACATACAAGTTATTGTAACTTTCAAATCTGTGTGTGAGTGTCTACATAAAAATATACATACAAACACACATAGGTAAAACCCCAATTACAGTTTCTACAATAACATTTCTGCATGTATCCATTTATTTGTGAACACGTTTTTGTCAAGTAAGGGGTTGCTGAATGCTAGCACCTATCCATCAGCAAAAGGCTATCCACTCTCATGCATAAAACCTCCAGGAGAAGGTCTCTGCAGGAAACCAACAAAAAACATGGTAAAAAAAAGGGCAACCCTGCTAGAATTTTAGCTGGGTTCCAAGTTTTGAATCTACATTTTGCCAATATACTATTACATTGTCTCAAGAAGAACCCCTGCCCTAGCCTTAAATTACTCTTTTAAGGGAAACACAGAAAAGGGAATTGTTTTCTTGGGGAAGCGTAATGTGCCTTTATTCCCACTTTCGGATGAAAAGTGCAACATGACACAGGAGTTTAACTCACAACAAAATATTAATTGGTAAGAGTGGCACTCTAGCTTCAATTAGAGGTCTGATGACCCATAAAGCATATGGGATACACTCAAAAGTGTGTAAAGAAAGAAAGAAAGAAAGACTGTTTAGGGACCAGTGGTGTTCCTACATTACAATCAATCAATCAATCAATCAATAAATAAATAATCTCTGATATCTCCTATTATGTCTTGCATCATGTTATTTCTAGAGGAAAAATCAAGAGTTAGCCTAACTTTGCATACTGAACAACTGTGACTTTTTACCTGTGACAATGCAAATAGATGCAGAATGTTAGTGTATGGTACATGTCCAGATGAATTTTCAATTATTTACAAAGTAAAAAAAAAATCACTTTGTGGTTGGCCATTTCCTGCCTAAAAGATGCACATCATACACAGGCTTACATAATACAGTTTTAACTGTAGGCTTTCACTATAGATGTAAGCTTTAAAGTTCAGACCACTTCCATGGAAAACCCTGAGGCACTTTCTTATTAAAGATTTGCTTGGTCTTATTTGATTAAATCACCATAAACTTTGTCTGAAAATTTCTAAAACTTTCTCTTTCATATTAAGTTTCTGACCTAGATTGTTTGCTTAGCTTCTGTAAACATGTTCTAAATGTGGTAAAATGTTTTTTTTTTTAATTTTTAAAGACTTTATGCAGCATTCAGCAAGCTCAAAAGAGCAATTCTTCCTTAAAAGTATACATTATAAAATACATTATATTATGTGAACACATCTACTTCAGCATTTCATGCGTAACATTTTTATTTAATAGCTGACTTACCTTTACTGATGTATCAGCGCTGATTGATTGATTTTGAGTAAATGCACCTTGTGATGTTCAATGTCCCAACATTCAGAAAACCAACCCAGCAATATTTTTCTTGAATGATTCAGTAGGATTAGACAGTGTTATAATTTTATACAGTATAAATACCTACTGTTTAATGTGTGCTACATGTCAAAAACAAGCTTTTAGAGATTACAGTCAGTTAATCAATTAATTAACAGTATGGTAACAGACTTGGAATAAGCAAAATCAATCTTCAAAAGAGTTTAAAGGTAGTGTTACTTGTAACCCCCCCAGGGGCTCATTGAAAAATGATTTGGCCTTTCTGATAACCGTTTTAACCAGAGCATTCCACCCTTCAAGTTAGACACAGGGTATTGCCGGGAGCATGAGGCAAAGCATTTCAAAAATGGCTGCTGCCAAAATTCCTTTTGTAATAAAATGATAGCATTTTAAAGTGCCAATGAGCAGTCCCATAGGCTGCAAAAGTAAAAATGATGCGCTGACATTAAAGTAACAAATAACCCATTTTGTATTTCAAAGCACAAAGATTGTCCAGAAGTGTGCGGTCTTTACTGCATGCATTGCCATAAAGATTGAGAGAAAAAGAGCACTGCTTCTCAGTAGCATAATTCTATTATGCAAGAACACATTGAGACCATAATTGTTATTTTTGTGGGAATGTGATTTGTATAGAAACTTTCCTACCAAATTTAAAGCAAAAGAAGCTTCTCTTTACATAGACTTTCCTGTTTGTGTGTCCCCACATCCGACACATCAGCTGTTTTTCAAGCTACCAGGCTATGTCAGGAAAAAGATCTATAAAATCTGCCTTGATATATTATATTTATTAAAGTTAGTATGGCTAAAATTTTGAATAGGGCTTTTAAAAATAAATATTTATTTTGCACACTAACAGTGCATTGAATTTCACTCAATCTCAATCTAAAACTTATTTTAAATGAGTTTTATACAGAGGATTCCTCAAAAATGAATGGTGTGCTTTACCAGTACTGTAAAGAAGGCCTTGAAAATGGCTATAACCATATTTATGGTATATTTTTTCTAACTTCCATTCTAATTTGAAACTTCTGGGTCCCAATATGATTCAAAATGAAAATAAAGTACATTGCTTTGAAATGAGCCTTGTTTTGTGCAAGCCCATCTTGTCACATTCTTATATTGGTTGATTCCACAGTTACTAGACCTTTTAATTTAAACTTTGTTTCTTTAAACATTAAATTTTCAGTTAGTGTCAAACTTATTTCACTCAGTACATCAGAGGCTGGTTTATTTGACACTATACTCCAGTGGTAAAAAATAAATTTGTATGTGATTATAAAAAAAGTGTTTAGCCAAATATACAACAGAAAAAAACAAATATTAAACAGGTCAACAGAATATATATGGACCAACAGAGCAGAATCTTATTTTAATATATTAATAATAAATGCTTTCTTGACTCTGCTGAAACTCTCTCTCCCTTTTTCCTTGAAGTCATTGGCTTTCACTGAATATCATCAACCTAAAAACAAAAGCAGGAAAAAAAAAATCTCATTTTCTGGTCTAGGGGCTTTGTGTTGTAGTCTAATACACTGGTCAAGCACACTATACTTTAGCTGGGCTTCCTCCCCCTTGATATCCTAAAGGAGTATGCATCACAGTCACAGGAAAATGATCTTTGGTAGCTTCTGCTTATTTATACTAACATTTAAAGGAAATTTCAATCTACCAACATGCCTTTCTCTCTTCCTCCGTTCATTATTATCTCTTTCGTCTTCGTCTTTGTTTTGATTTGGCAGAGTCCTATGTGACTCTACCTTCCCCTTTTGTACTCTTTATTGTGTAGACTTTATCAGAATGCATCAAATCCCATACACTTAGCACTGTTTATAAGGTATTGTACTTTAGCATTTCTCCCACCTTCCCTTCTAGATCTATAACCTCATGCAATTGGCTAAAGTAAAATGACAAGCAGTAGTTAAGTTACACATTTTTGTAATGTATTGTTGATAATATCCATAAAATAATAATAATGGAGCAAAGTGCATATGAATATTGGCAACCATACAACATGATAAATGCTAGATATGTAGTTTCAGGTGGCACACAGACTTGTAGTTACTCAAATGTCTCTTGTCAAGTCGTTTCTTGTCAGCTTTATACATTCTTGTCTAAATCCTTAACACTAGAATTACCAAAGCCTATGAATGTTATTACATCCTCCCACCGTCACACAAAGTTTTCTCAGCTCAAGTCTGTTTACCTGCGTGTCAGTTGCTTAGAGTTGTATAGAGTAAATACTATATCGTTATTTGGAATACATGCATTTCATGTGTGTTCTGTGTCTACAACAATCTATGTAAACACATCGTTAAAACAGAAACGTTTTTCATGTTTTAATAATAATTGACAAAATGTAGACATGAAGCGTATAATGTGTGAAGCCTAAAGTCCAAATATCACATAAACACTTTCACAAAAGGCACAAATATTAGAAAACAAGCATACTTTTATTCAAGAGTATAACTGCAGAAAAAGTTAGGGTTAGGATGCGACATTGACTTTGGTGGCTCAGAGATAAGAACTACTGACTGGTAATCAAAAGGTCACGAGTTCCAGCTTGGACGACTCCGTTTTCAGAAGTGAGCTGCTCTTATTCTTACTATTTCTTATTACTTGTTAGAATAAAAACATACATTTGATTTGAGTCTGTAACAGCTGGTGTAAATTTATGGTACTTCTAAAGGTTAGCTTTGTTTTTATTTTTTTATTCAGTTTTATTCTCCCAGTCACGTTCACGCTCCCCCCGATGTGACACTGCTGTTTTTACATAAAGACGCGCTATAGCATAGATCAGGGGTGCCCAATGCGTCGATCGCGATCGACCGGTAGATCACAAAGGTAGTGCAGGTAGATTGCGTTGCATTAAATAATTTTTTTTTAAATGTTAGTCTATATATCCTCCCTATGACATTTGCCACTTGATTGACATACAGGGCGGCCAGTCTGAGATCTCTTTTCTTCTAACACACTGGTCATCCTGCACGCATGATCAAACGTGTGAGCTACTGCAAAACTCTGGCTGTGATCTAGTTAGCCTTCCAATTTATATCGAATAAAGAAGGAATTAAAAAAAAATGTTTGGGAAGGGTATGGGTTGGATGTGGAATTGGAAGAGGATTTTTTTCTCATAATGTCACAATCGAAGTGCATTTGTCAGATCTGTCAATCTATCATTGCTATTCCAAAGAAGGAAAATGTGAAAAGGCACTTTCAAACTGTTCATAAAAACTACTAAACTGACTTCCTTCCGAAAAGCGATCTGAGAAAGAGAAAGGAGAGGGAACTAAAATCGCAGTTAATCAAACAGCCTTCATTTTTTACTCGGCTGTATTAAAAAACTCCTTGACTGCATTATTCGGCTGTACTTATTTATACGAGTTCATCTATGTGGGCACCCCTGGCACAGATGAACTCAGATGATGACGAGGGTTCTACATCGGAGAAAGAATACATGTCGTACTTTTGCCGTCGCTGTACTTTGTATATAAAAGCCAGATAAAATGATATTTACCTATTTACCTTGATTTATTTATTTATTTTCCTACAGCGTAAAGTCACAAGTAGACTGCACAGGTTCCCGTGTACATATACAATGTACACCTCTGGTACCCCTTTGCCCATAGCTTTAACCCTTCAGACCTCTCACAATATAATTGTTTCAATTTTATCGGCACCTGTCATTTTCTACAATCTGAGACTGCTGCACATTTACAACTATTCAGTAATACAGATTTTTGTTGAGAGCCACGCACCAAGGATGCAGCCATGAAAAAGGCTTAGGGCAAGTTTTTGACCTAATGAAAATAAATCTAAAAAGGGAATTAATTTTTTTTAAGATATTAATAATGCCTTTTCAGACAAGATTCCAATGTAGGATTGACTCAAAGGTGGTCGAACAGGCAGGAAGGGGAGAATCAAGGATTGCAGACAACAGAAGGGACATCACAGATGGAGCAACTGTCAATCTTCCATTCTGCAGAGGGAAGAAGAGAACAGGTATTACCACACAGCACCAACCACTGGTTCGAAGGGTATCTACTATCACCAGAGCCCTGTAGCTGCCTCCCAAGTGCATGCATGTGACAGTAGTTATATATGTCTACATTAACATCAAAATGATCACTGGACTTTAAAAGAAAATTCTTCAAAGATCAATCCTTACCTCTTTAGACTTTAGACTAACTCAGTCAAAGGCCCTCACTGTACCCCTAAAGAAAAACAACACAGGACACTGGAAACATTAACATGGAATGGCTTGTAAAATAATTCAGACTTGCATCATTTGCAAAATAATTTCATTTTATGTAGCTATGTTTTTTGAAGGCAACATTAGATAAAAATGTATGCAATTTTTTGGAAAATAGATTATGCCAATATTCATATTAGCATGGGACTTCTATCAGAATTGTTAAGGGAGTCTAATAACATCACAAAATAACTTTCCTTTTCAGAAGCTATTTTTTAAAACTATGATATCAAGTAGAAAGTCCTAACCTAACCTAGTCCTTTAATAAAATGTCAAATCCACGTTTCTTCTGAGAAATGTTTGTTTAGGTCCAGATCTGTTCATACTGGTCCAGATGAGACAAGCTATAAAGTATGTAATACTATAGCTCTGAGACATGCAAAATGTAACATCTTAGCATTCTATTTGGAAATCAGTGTGACTTTTTTTGCTTTTCACAGTCCTCCCCTATATTATTATTATTATTATTATTACTATTTGTCTAATGATTCAGATAGTTTAAGAGTGTACATGTATACAGACCTCCAAAGCAGCAAATGGCAAAATGTTTTCTGAACAAAAGTAAAAAGATTGCACATTTTGATATTTGATAATTAATTTCAGATAACATAGCACTACACCAAAAACACAACCTGCACCTGTGAATTGGCACTTCCAATTCATGTCAAATTTCAAAGAGTATGCAACCTTCTTTGGGTGAATATTAAACTATCAAGTATATGATGCTGTTTAGACATTCTTTATTAGATAATGTGTTTTGATGTGCATTTGTTTGCACAAGAAGATAGCAACATATTGCTGAAAATCTTTTGACAGTCTAACATAAAACAAAAGGCTTACATTGAAACAATCCACAGTAGTACTTTCAGTGCAGAAAAAGGAACTGGTAAGAACTGATTATGCATATTTTATTATTCAGTAGTTGCTGGATACAGTATTAATTTTAGGTAGCTGAAAGAATGAAATCTCCAACTTGTTTAGACATAAATATTAAATACTTAATCTGGAAAATAAAGGCTTTGCCTTAAATGATACTTACATTGTTAGCATAAATTTCTGCTGGAGATTTAAGTCAACGTTTGATTTTAAAGATGTCGTAAAGTAACTTAAATAGCTGGATGCATATAACTTTTAACAAAACCTTAGGTAAGAAATCAAGGATGCATTACGTATTGTATTCAAAAGCAAACAAAACTACAAACACATTTGTGACTAGGCAAGATTCTGAAAATAAATTAAATTACATTATACATCAGTCAGTTTATCTATCTATCTATCTATCTATCTATCTATCTATCTATACAAAATGAGTCTTTTCAGAGGAGGGAATGCATTGAAGATATAAATATTATGTTTCATTTTGCTATTCTGACCGTTTTTCTGTAGACAGGAAGTTAGATGTCGATCTATCTGTTGTTTTAACTTGCTTATGATTGCAGAGTATTTGGTTGCCAGGGACTAAAGGTTGTTTGGAAGCATTTGATAGAAGGAATAAAGGAGCCCTGAAACAATTACCAGTTCATCAAAAGGTATATTCGTACATACACATATGTGCTAACTCCAGTCAGACTCATTCAGACAAACCAATAATCTTTGCCTGCACATTTTTGGGATGTTAGAGAAAAATCTGTAGTACCTACAGAAAAATCAGACAGGTGCATGAAAAACATGCTAACATTATCTATATAATAATTTTCTTTGAAATTAAGCTAAGTCATTTAAAATCATGAGGAAGCAGAGCTTATCTACTCTGCCACTCACCAAATTTTCTTAATTGTGTAAAACGTAAATTATTTTAAAAAAAAGCTTTTTATACAAACACTTTAAGGCACATTCATTTATCCATCCATCCATTTTCCAGCCCGCTGAATCCGAACACAGGGTCACGGGGGTCTGCTGGAGCCAATCCCAGCCAACACAGGGAAGGAACCAATCCCGGGCAGGGTGCCAACTCACCGCAGGACACACACAAACACACACTAGGGCCAATTTAGAATCGCCAATCCACCTAAACTGCATGTCTTTGGACTGTGGGAGGAAACCGGAGCGCCCGGAGGAAACCCACGCAGACACGGGGAGAACATGCAAACTCCACGCAGGACGGACCCGGGAAGTGAACCCAGGTCTCCTAACTGCAAGGCAGCAGCGCCACCGTGCTGCCCACATTCATTTATATAACAGTAAATGATGATTTAATGCATTTCATAATTTACTTGTAATAACAGGTAATAAAAAGAACACAGTGATTTCTTTATCTATGCTGAGTTAGTTGATGTGATTCAGGTGAATTGTTGCCATTATTTCAACTGACTACTGCAAGCCATATACTAAACGCTTAAAAGCTTTTTCAAGTACTGCAAACATTCACAAAGTAAGCCTAATGCTCTTCACTGTGTTGACATTTTTAAAAAACAGGACAGTGGATTAGCTGTGTGATAATGTCAAAGAAGCATATAGTCTACCTAATGCCTTTGTATTAGCCAATTATACAGCTACAACGAGTGATCACCAAGACAGTAAGAGGAAAATGTCACCAAAAATTCATTGAGGCACTAAGAAGCTGCTTTGAGGTTATGGATTGTGAAGTACGTTGTGAGTCACTTTGTATGGGTATATAGATATAGGTAGCCCAACATCAATTTCTATGTAGACATTATAATGTGAACTGGGACTGTACACTCCTTAATCAACAACAAACTATAGTTACTAATGATCTGAAAGTTCTTTCTAACCAGAAAAATAGAGTAGTTTAACAGGGAGGAAGAAAAGAAGACACAGGAAGGAGAAGAAAATGAGAATTGTGGCGGTTAAAGATGCGTACAGGAAATGATGGAATAAAAGCCTTAAACAAAAGGATCTGTGGAAGTATCTGGAGATTATTACTGTTTAAGAAAAATCTGCCTATTGATCAGTGCAACACCGACACAACCAATGTGTTTAATCAATTTTTCAACAGGTTTCACAACGTTCTACCTGTGTTCTGTGTTCTACCTCAAGCTCACCTGTCAACACCATTAGATATTATAGCAAATCCCTCACTGTATACATCAAGCCACTCACATTATCAATATCACTCCATTCTGCTACTGCTCCCCTATATGTACTCACTACTGTTCTTCTCCTCTGTCAACTCACTGCCACATGCCATTCTGCACTGGCCTATTTTACCATCAACTTAAGTGAGAGAACAACAGAAACTGTGTAGGCAAAGCAACAGGGCACCAATGTTTCAGCACAAGTATGTGTAGAATATCTTTGTTAAGCTCTTCAGCATGTTTTCAGCCTTAGCTTGAACATGGAAAGTGATCTATTGGAGTGGAAAGCAACATTCCTGGTACCAGTTCCCAAAGAAGGAAAATCTGAAATCTATTAGTGATTACTGATCGATGGTTCATCATTACACATCATTAAGACCCAACTTGGACTAGTGTTGGTCCACCTCAGACCTTTGATCTGTGCAGTGCTGGAACCCCTGCAGCTTGCCTAACAAGATTATATTGGAACAGAGAGACAGTGTTATCTACATGTTTAATAGAGGGGACTCTCAATTGGACAAAGACAGTAGCACTATGTGTATTACATGTTGAGATTCTCAGATCTGTTCAGGTAGATGCATGCATGGTATCCAATTTGGCAGACCACTGTTTACAATAGTTACAGAGCTCTGTGTCAGACATCAATGCTAAGATACTGGCTCTCTTCAGTTTATCCTGTACATCTTAGAAAATGGATGTAACACTGCATCATGTCATCTGCAGAAATTCTCTGATGATATAGTAGTACATTAGAGGAAGGAAACAGGATGACTACAGGACTTTGGTGGAAGATTATGTTGAGCTGCACAAACAGAAAAAACAGCTGCTCATGTTTACCAAGAAATAATGGTGGATTTCAAGGGATCCAATACTACTCTATCCTCTGTCAGTATTAATGGATAGGCTATTTAGGAGAAGAGAACCTAAAAATAACTGGGAGGCATCTGCACAGCACATCAAAATAGACAACCGACACATAAACTCTGTAGAAGAAAAGTTATAATCATATCTATAATTTATGAAACTCAGGTCCTTTGGAGTATGCAACTTTTTATTACAGAAGTTTTATCAGACTTTTGTAGCTGGAGCAATTTTATATGCTGGGGAAGAGGAATGACCAAACATAATGATAGCAAACTAAATAAACTAATAAGGAAGAGTGGTTCTGTTCTGGGAGTTCATTTGAATTTACTAGAAGTAATTGTTTAGACCCTTCTTGGAATGAGGCCTTGCCATGGTAGAAGAGCTTGTGTGGTCTAGTGATCCTTGGAGCTATGTCGTCGGGAGCTACATGCTCCTGGTAGGGCAAACAAGGCAAACAGGTCTGAGGTGAAGATCCAGACTAACTCGATCCTGAGACCCCACATGGACTTAAATCAAGGATCAGCATTTCCCTGGAGCCAGGCCCAGGGGAGGGGCTTGTTGACATGCACCTGGTGGCTGGACCTTTGACCACAGTGCCCATCCGGGCTTAGCCTGAAGGAGCAACGTGGTTCCGCTCTCTTGTGGGCCCACCACCTGCAGAAGAGGCCATAGGGGTTGGGTGCAATGTGATATGGGTGGTGGCCAAAGGCAGGAACTCTGGCGTTCTGACCCTCGGTTGCCGAAACTGGCTTTTGGGACATGTAATGTTAACTGTCTGGTGGGGAAGGAGCCCGAACTGGTGCGAGAGGTTGAGAGGTACTGGCTAGATATAGTTGGACTCACCTTTACGCACAGTCTGGGCTCTGGAACCATTCCTTTTGAGAAAGGCTGGACTTTGTTCCATTCTGGAGTGGCTGTGGGTGAAAGGCGTCGGGCAGGGTTGGGCTTGCTTATGGCCCCCCGGCTCGAGGCCTGCACATTGGGGTTCTCCCTGTTGGATGAGAGGGTTACTTCCCTGCACCTTCGAGTTGGGGGAAGGACTCTGACTGTTGTTTGCGCTTATGCGCCAAACGGCAGTTCAGAGTACCCAGCCTTCTTGGTGTTCCTGGAAGAAGCGCTGCGAGGTGCGGCTCCTGGGGACTCTTTCGTCCAGCTGGGAGACTTAAACACTCACGTCGGCAACAACACTGAAACCTGGAGAGGTGTGATTGGGAGGAACGGCCTCCTTGATCTAAACTCGAGTGGTATTCAGTTGTTGGACTTCTGTGCTGGCCATGGATTGTCCATAACGAACACCATGTTCAAGCATAAGGGTGTCCATAAGTGCACTTAGCACCAGGATGCCCAAGGTTGCAGCTCGATGATCGACTTTGTAATCGTGTCATCGGATCTGCGACCTTATGTCTTGGACACTCGGGTGAAGAGAGGGGCTGAGCTGTCAACTGATCACTACCTGATGGTAAGTTGGATCAGATGATGGGACAGGCTGCTGGACAGACCAGGCAGACCCAAACGTATAATGAGCGTCTGTTGGGAACATCTGGCTGAGGAACCGGTCAGAATGATCTTTAACTGCCACCTCCGGCAGAAATTCAATCTCATTCCGAGGGAGGCAAAGGACATTGAGTCTGAATGGGCCATGTTCAGAGCCTCCATTGTCGAAGCAGCAGAATAGAGCTGTGGCTGCAAGGTTGTCGGTGCCTCTCGTGGCGGCAATCCACGAACCCGGTGGTGGACACCTAAGGTTCGAGAGGCCGTCAAGTTGAAGAAAGAGTCCTATCGAGTCTGGTTGACCAGTGGGACTCCAGAGGCAGCTGAGGGGTACAGGTGGGGCAAGCGTATGGCGGCATTGGCTGTTGCACAGGCAAAAACTCTGGCATGGGAGGAGTTTGGGGAGGCCATGGAAAACGACTTTCAGTTGGCACCAAAAAGGTTCTGGCAAATTGTCAAGCGCCTCAGGAGGGGAAAGCAGTGCTCCACCAACACTGTGTACAGGGGAGGTGGGGCCCTGCTGACTTCACCTGTAGACATTATTGACCGGTGGATCTTTGAGGATCTTCTCAATCCCACCAGCATGTCTTCCTTAGATCAAGCAGAGTTGTGGACTCCTAGGGGGGCCCAACCATATCAGAGGCAGAGGTCACCAAGGTAGTTAAAAAGCTCAGAGATGGTGGGGCCCCTGGGGTGGACAAGGTTCACCCTGGGTTCCTCAAGGCTCTGGATGTTGTGGGGCTGTCCTGGTTGACACTTCTCTGCAACATTGCATGGACATCGGGGGCAGTGCCTCTGTACTGGCAAACCGGGGTGGTGGTTTCCCTTTTTAAGAAGGATGACCGGAGGATGTGCTCCAACTATAGGGGGATCACACTCCTCAGCTTCCCCGGTAAGGTCTATTCAGGAGTGCTGAAGAAGAGAGTTTGGTCGATGGTCGAATCTCAGATTCAAGAGGGACAATGCGGGTTCCGTCCTGGCCGTGGAACACTGGACCAGCGCTACATCCTGCCCAGGATCCTGGAGGGGGCATGGGAGTTTGCCCAACCAGTCCACATGTGTTTTGTAGATTTGAAGAAGGCATTTGACCGTGTCCCTCGAAGCATCCTGTGGGGTGTGCTCCAAGAGTACGGGGTACAAGGCTCGTTGTTATAGCCATTCAGTCCCTGTACAGGAGGAGCAGGAGCTTGGTCTGCAATGCTGGTAATAAGTCAGACTCGTTTCCTATTGAGGTTGGACTCCACCAGGGCTGCCCTTTGTCACCGATTCTGTTCATAAGTTTTATGGACAGAATTTCTAGGCGCAACCAAGGAGCGGAGGGGGTCTGGTTCGGTGACCTCAGAATCTCGTCTCTGCTATTTGCGGATGATGTGATTCTGTTGGATTCATCAGACAGCGACCTCCAGCTCTCACTGGAGCGGTTTGCAGCCAAGTGTGAAGCGGCGGGGATGAGAGTCTGCACCTCTAAATCCGAGGCCATGGTTCTCTGCCGGAAAAGGGTGGAATGCTTTCTCCGTGTTGGGAACACATTACTGCCTCAAGTGGAGGAGTTCAAGTATCTTGGGGTCTTGTCCATGAGTGAGAGAAGAATGGAGCGGGAGGTTGACAGACGAATTGGTGCAGCATCTGTGATGGTGAAGAGAGAACTGAGCCAAAAGGTGATGATTTACCAGTCGATCTACATTCCTACCCTCACCTCTGGCCACGAGCTTTGGGTAGTGACCGAAAGAGCAAGATCGCGGATACAAGCGGCCGAATTGAGTTTTCTCTGCAGGGTGGCTGGACTTTCCCTTAGAGATAGGGTGAGGAGTTCAGCTATCCGGGAGAGACTCAGAGTAGAGTCACTGCTCCTCCGCATTGAGAGGAGTCAGTTGAGGTGGTTCGGGCATCTGGTCAGGATGCCTCCTGGACGCCCCCCTGGAGGGGGTGTTCCGGGCATGTCCCACTGGGAGAAGACCACGGGGCAGACCCAGGACACGCTGGAGGGATTATATGTCCTGGCTGGCCTGGGAACGCCTCTGGGTCCTCCCAGAGGAGCTGGAGGAGGTGGCCGGGGAGAGGGAGGTCTCGGCTTCCCTGTTTAGGCTTCTGCCCCCGCGGATAAGTGGTGGACAATGGATGGATGGATAATTGTTTAGAGAAGGATACATAATAAGCTACTGGCTATCATGGATAATGACACTTCACCTTTTTCAGGTCATTCTGGACAAAAAAAAGAGTGTCTTCATCAAAAGAGCACTATATACAATAATTTCTATAATACCAGTTGCAAGTATCCAGAGTGGCTTGGCATCAGAGACTGGGCCTATGTTCTTTTTTAGCTCCAGCCAATCTCTCTGAATTGCCTACTGCAATGATAGTATTAAATGGACCAGGAGATGTGCGTGTATTTAAAAATCCGTGATGTGATTCCATATCAAAAACTCTAAAGTCTAAATGTGAATTGTCAAAAATCATTAATCAAGGGACAAGTCCAGACCAACCCAACAAATTAAATTCATTTTGAGTTGTTATACCACTGTTAATGCTTAATGCTTTGGTAACCAGAAAACATTAAATATTATGTAGACAAGTCTGAAGTTGTTAGAGGTTTTATCTTGGATGCTGTACTGAGCACTATGCAGTGATATAAAGAGAAGCATCCTGATGTTGTGCATTTTGTCTTTTGGGAGGCAGCCTGGCAACCTAGTAACAGAATTCTAAAACTATAAAATGGTAACGTGATACATTCAAAATTAAATGGTGAAAATATGTATAGTTATCCAAAACGGAATGAGAAACATTCCTTTAGATTAGAACTCACAATTAATTATAACAGAGGGATAGAAAAAAAAGTTATTTAACTAAAATACCTCAATAAACATGCTATTCTTGATAAATTTCAGTCAGGTTTCAGAACAAATCACAGCACAGAAACTGCACTCGTTAAAGTAGTAAATGACTTGCGGGTAAATACAGACAGAGGCCATTTATCTGTTCTCATCCTCTTAGATCTGAGTGCCGCATTTGTCACCATTGATCACAGTATTCTTAGAAATCGCCTTAGTCAATGGGTGGGCCTCTCTGGCAGTGTCTTAAATTGGTTTGAATCCTACCTGGCAGGTAGAAAATTCTTTGTGAGTTGTGGTAATCACATCTCAAAGACACATGATATCTGATATGGTGTTCCACAAGGCTCTATCCTGGGTCCGCTGCTGTTCTCAATCTATATGCTTCCGTTAGGTCAGATTATCTCAGCGCACAACGTGAGCTACCACAGCTATGCTGATGACACACAGCTGTACTTATCAATAGCACCTGATGACTCCGACTCTCTCGATTCACTAACACAATGTCTTACTGGTATTTCTGAATGGATGAATAGTAATTTTCTCAAACTAAATAAAGAGAAAACTGAAATTTTAGTAATTGGCAAAAATGGATTCAATGAGGTTATCAGAAATAAACTTGATGCATTAGGATTAAAAGTTAAGACAGAAGTAAAAAACTTAGGGGTAACTGTTGACTGTAATCTGAATTTCATATGAATCGCATATTCATCAGACCACTAGGACAGCATTTTTTTACTTAAGAAACATAGCAAAAGTTAGACCTCTTATATCATTGAAAGATGCTGAGAAATTAATTCACGCTTTTGTTTTCAGTAGACTAGATTACTGTAACGCACTCCTCTCAGGACTACCCAAAAAAGACATAAATCACTTGCAACGAGTGCAGAATGCAGCTGCTAGAATCCTAACTAGGAAAAGAAAATCCGAACACATTTCTCCAGTTTTGATGTCACTACACTGGTTGCCTGTGTCATTCAGGATTGACTTTAAAATATTGCTTATGGTTTATAAAGCCTTAAATAATCTCGTTCCATCTTATATATCGGAATGTCTGACACGTTATATTCCAAATCGTAACCTTAGATCCTCAAATGAGTGTCTCCTTATAATTCCAAAAGCTAAACTTAAAAGAAGTGGTGAGGCGGCCTTCTGCTGCTATGCACCTAAAATCTGGAATAGCCTGCCAATAGGAATTCGCCAAGCAAATACAGTGGAGCACTTTAAAACACTGCTGAAAACACATTACTTTAACATGGCCTTTTTATAACTTCACTTTAACTTAATCCTGATACTCTGTATGTTCAATTCATCATAATAACTATTTATAGTGGCTCCAAAATCCGTACTGACCCCTACTCTCTCTTCTGTTTCTTTTTCCGGTTTCTTTGTGGTGGTGGCGCCTACTCAAAGCTTCATGAAGCTCCAACATTGATGGACTGAAAGCCAGAAGTCTACGTGACCATCATCATCAAGTCCTTCCATGAAAACCCTAAATACAAAGAGGACTTTTTGATTTATGTTAGGTAGATTGCCCAGTGGGGACTGGGCGGTCTCTTGGTCTGGAATCCCTACAGATTTTATTTTTTTTTCTCCAGCCTCTGGAGTTTTTTTTTTGTTTATTCTGTCCACCCTGGCCATTGTACCTTACTTATTCTATGTTAATTAATGTTGATTTATGTTTATTTTTTAATGTGTCTTCTATTTTTCTGTTCTTCATTTTGTAAAGCACTTTGAGCTACATTTTTTTGTATGAAAATGTGCTATATAAATAAATGTTGTTGTTGTTGTTGTTAAAAATTTCTAACAAAGGTGAGCCATTGTAACAATATTGAAATGAGTAAAAATTCTGTTTATTTGTATTTAACTTTAACTGACTTATTCCAAGGTCTTCTATGCATTGATTGAAGAAAGGTGATTTGCTTTTTGTAGGTTAAACAAGGTGGCTGTCAAGATGGCATGTATAAGTAAAAAATAAAAATATATGTGTGTTTAAGTTTTGTGGGTAAGCACTCCCCATCAATCATGAACCAGGAACGTTTGTACATACTGTACACTTTCTCACATTGTGGAGAGCCAAAGAAGAAATGTTATAAGAACAAGAGAAATAAAAGGAGACTATTCATACCATCAAGCTCATTTGTTTAGTTAATAGCTAAATCCCAATATCTCATCCAAATACTTCTTAAAGATTGCCAAGGTTTCTGCTTAAATTACATGGCTTGGTAGTTTGTTCCAGATTCCCACAACACTCTGTGTGAAGAAGTGAAAGCAACAGTCACGATTCCGTGTGTGCAATGTCAGTAGGGTCGTCTCTCAGCATCCTGCTTACATGTGCAACTGGACCATTACAACATGCCATTGAGTCACTAGTCAACTAGTTAAAGTCAGTAACAAGGAGACAATGTGGAGTAAATGCACATAGTGCAAAGCCTTGGAGGCCCTAACACCACCCTGAATAATTGAGCTGCTACTGGTAGAACTACACTCTGCAGTATACATAGGCATCTGTCTAATTAACTAGGTCCTAAATTAGTTAAAACACTTCAGTACCAAAAAGAAAATTAAACATATTACATATTAAACACATAAAAATAGGTGCAGTACACAACAAAATATACTCAAAACTTCAAAGAAAAACTATTTGGAAAGCATGGGCAATGATAGAAAAACAATGCTAAGATGTAAATAAGAAATATCAAAATGGCCCGCGTTCCCCCTAAAAAAAACCAGAACATGGTGATATTCTGACTATCTTAGTGTCCTTACATGGCCAGCAACCCCATGTGACATTACATAATCACTGTGTCAGTTGTAACATGAAATCACCCCAATATGATGTCATAATGTGGAGGTCAGCTCAAGTCCCTGGAACAATTACTTATCACAAAAAAAGAAAGCAAAAGAAATGATAATTAAAAGACAAAATAGTGTCACATGTGTCACCACATGAACCTGATGATGCATTGTTTTGCAATGCTGCCTAACACTTCCAGAGTCTTGGGTTTTGAGCCACAACATTGGTTCCCCTCTTGCTGCCATGACAGCACTCAGCTAGCCGCAACACTAGATTGAAACAGAAGATGGTTGCATGGTTTTACTTAATTTCCTTTTGATTCTTGTATTACATATTACTCCTAATCTCCAGCCAAGGAATTACTAGACCATACATATTTACAATACAATACAATTTATTTTTTTATAGCCCAAAATCGTACAAGGAGTGATGCAGTGGGCTTCAACAGGCCTTGTCTTTTGAGAGCCCCCCAGCATTAACTCTTTAAGAAGACAAGAAAAAGCTCCCAAAAAAACCTTGTAGGGAAAAAAAATAGAAGAAATCTCAGGAAAGGCAATTCAAGGAGAGACCCCTTTCCAGGTAGGTTGTGCATGCAGTGGGTGTAAAAAAATATGGGCAAAATAAAATGCAATGTACAGAACAGAACACAGGTTCTTTCTAAATACCATACAATGCCACATTAGTAATATTACAAGTACACAGCAAAATGCAAGAGTAAATGATATCATGTAATATGAATCAGATTTTGTTCAGAGTTATAGAGACCTCAGCCATCCAGCTGCCTCCCCCAGTTGGCCATTCCACAGCTGAGTCAGTGGTGGGCCGGCCAACATGATGAAAGGACCCTTCTACCTGACAATTCCAATGCTCCTCTATTAGAGATGACTTTTCCTTAGGCAGGCAGACAACTTGGCAGTAGGGCAGTGGCACCAAGTGCCACATTTGAGTACCAAGAAGAGAAACAGAATAGGTGAGGGTTAGTAACAAATTATAACTATCATATTACTTATGTTTTAGTGCTAATGACTAACAACAGAGATGCAGTATGCACAGTTACAGTCAGCGGCTCTAGCCTGGTCATGCTAAACTGAAGTTGTGAGTCTTCAGTCGGGATTTGAAAGCTGAAACGGAAGGGGCATCTCTTATTAGTAGCAAGCAAACCATTCCAAAGTTTAAAGACTCTTTAACTAAAAGTTCAGCCTCGCACTGTTATTTTATTAATCCTTGGAATCATAAGAGATGACTTTTCCTTAGGCAGGAAGACAACTTTGCAGTAAGGGCAGTGGCACCAAATGCCACATTTGAGTACCTAGAAAAAAAAAATAGAAGACCGGCATCTTGGGACCTTAATGTGCACTCTGGTTTGTAAGTAATGATAACTTCAGAAAACTAAGGCCATTTAAGGCTTTATATGTTAAAAGTAGGATTTTGAAATCTACCCTAAACTTTAACAGTGTAGCCAGTGTAAGGATTTAAGGACTGGATTTATGTGTTCGTATTTTCTTGTTCTTGTAATAATTCTTGCAGCAGCATTTTGGATTAACTGGAAGCTGCATACTAGAAATAAATGCATGACTTAATTTCATGCATTTGATTTGAGTCTGTAACACCTGGTGTAAATTTTAGCTACTTATAAAAGTTAGCACTTGTTTTTGTATTATTCAGTTTTATTATCTCAGTGACATTCACATGGTACAATGAACTTGCCTCTCCCTCTGTGAGTTGATGGGATTTATCTCTATTCTTTTCACAACAGCAGCAATGACCACAGTGGGTGCTGTGACTGATGCCTGCTCAGAACTATTTGTTGTACCGGCAATCAAAGATATGATGTCCCATGATCGCAATCAGACTGGACAAAGGCAGGACCATAAAAACAGAGAGCTTCTTCACAGCGCTTTTGCTGGCTAATAGACTGCTGCACTGCAATGCAACTCTGCTTGGCACCATAAAGTAAAATGGTATTTCCACCTGCAGCTATAGTCACTTCAGTACACGAGCAATTCACCATGCTAGTGTTTAGATCTGGCAGTGTCATGCTGACAGTGTACGCGCCCAAAAAGAAGAAGCCTTTGATTTCAGTCTGTAACGGCCGGTGTAAAGTTTTTCTACTTGTAGCAGACATTGTTGAAGGAATATAAGCAGACACACAAACGTTGGTGAATCATGTCTTCTGGGTAACTTGTTGTCACTTGAATTTATTGTTTTTCAGTTTTATTCTTGAGTAAAAGCACGCTTGTTTTGTTATACCTTTGTGAAAGTGTTTATTTTATATTCCAGTAACCACTTGAATAAGGACAAATCTGTCTCTGCCTCACTCGTGCATGCACACACACACATTCATACATGAAAATGTCACTATTTGAAAACACTATGCCATTTGAACATGAGTTGTCATTTGAAAATGTTTTTTTTTCTGATCTTGCCTGTACTCCATGGCATAGAGTGACACATTGTGATCGACATATTTACCAAACAAAAGATGCTGATGGAGAGGTTCAAAGGGATTTAGGTAGGCTTTAGGGATTCTAGTGTTAAAGACAGGTAGTTCTCATCCATCCACTACTTTAATTCACTAACACAACTAATTAAATACAACATCGGAGAAACTTCATTTGGTGTAAAAGACAAGAATAACTGGGCGTCATCTGCATACAAGTGAATTAACATTATGTTTTCTAATGATAGATCCCAGCTTGGAAGCATATAAAATGACAACAGTAAAGGTCCCAGTACTGAGCCTTGCGGGACACTATATCTCAGTTCTCTGTATAAGGATAGAGTACTGTCAGCACATTTCTGTACATATTGGAATTGATTTGATAAATAAGAACTAAACCAGTCAAGGACAGTGTCTGTAAGCCCAATGTCATTTTCCAGCCTTTGTAGTAAAATAGAATGGTCAATGGTGTCAAACACTGTGTTTAAGTCTAACAACATAACTAAGATGGAGTTTCCTTTATATGAGGATATTAGAATGTTGTTTACAACACATGTTAGTGCTTTCTGTACTCTGACCAGTGCGGAAGCCAGACTTCAATTTCTGAAGTACATTATAATGCGTAAAGTGTAACTGAAGCTGACTGGCGACTACCTTTTTCAGTATTTTTGAGAGAAAGTGTAAATTTGATATGGGTCTATAATTATAAAGAATGTGGGGGTCAAGGTGTGACTTTTTATGTAATGGTTTGATGACTGACACTTTTAGTACAGCAGAGTACTGTGCATGCAATAATAAACTATAGATAATGCTAAGAATAGGTGCTGTAAAAACATCCATTGTGCTTTTTGCTGGTTTTGTTGGCACCATATCTAATGATCAAGTAGTAGGTTTCATTTTATAAATTAAAGTTAAGACTTCCTGCTCTATTAAAGGATTAAAATTTCTAAAGTGTTGAATGCCAGGCTAGACAGGGTGTGCAAAGCTAGTTTGCACTATGATGCTGAGGTTTGGGATCTTATATATTTTTTTTTTTTCATTAAAGAAGTTAAGTAAAGTAAAGTATGTATTGCTAATGTCTGTTGGTATTTTGCACAGTAGTTCTGAATTCCCATTTGTTAATTTAGCCACTGTTCTATACAGTACACAAGGATTATTATTATTATTATCTATTATTTTAGAAAAGTAGTGTGATCAAGCTTTAAAGAGCTTTTTTTATATTTTTTAACACTTTCTGTCTATGCAATTTGAAACATCTGATGCTTTGTTGTTCTCCATCTGTGCTCCAGTTTTCGATACTCTAATTTAATAGCTCGAGTGCTGTCATTAAACCAGGGTGAGTTTCTATGTGCTTTGATCACTTTTATTTTAAGGGGAGCCACTGTGTCCAAAGCCTCCCTCAAGGCTGTATTATATTTTGATGTTAACTGATCTAAATTGTTTTCGAAAATTACACTTGACTTAGTCAAAGTATCTATAAAATCTGAAGCAGAATTACAATCTAGATGTCGCACTGTCTTTGTTTTAATCTGTGCGTGAATTGGTAAGAGCAGAACCAAATCAAACGTAATTAAGTAGTGATCAGAAATATCTTCATTTAATGGAGTAATATTTAAATTTTGAATTTCAACTTTGTAAGTTATAATTAATTCTAATGTGTGGTTATGATTATGATTTAGACCTTTGACAATCTGACAAACTCCTACTGAATTTAACAAATAACTAAAACATTTGCTAAAAGTGTCAGTTTCCACATCAATGTGTACATTAAAATCCCCTATCAACACTACATGATAATAATTTATAGCCAAATCACATAAAAGGTTGCCAAATTCAGTCATGAACAATGTATATGGCCTTGGTGGTCTGTAGACTAGCACTACAATTGTGTTGGAATCTGTTTTAATATTTAAAATGAATGCCTCAAAGGATGTTAAGTCACCTGAATTTTTAGAGGCGATTTGCATTTTGTCACAATTAATTATTCCAAGGCTTCCTCCTCGACCAGAATCTCTAGATTTAACAAGAAATGTGTATCCATCTGGTGCTGCCTCAGCTAGGGGAACAGTATCAGATTTACTAAGCCAGGTTTCAGTGAGAGAACACAGATCGGATTTTATACTTAATATAATATCATTTACCAAATCCGCTTTACTTTCAAGAGAGTGATTGCTTTATTTTTATTTTCTAAATGTTTTTAAAAATTTGTGTTACTTCTATGGTATTCTTTTATTTTTTGTAGCTTGAGAAACCACCTGTCAATCAAGCAACAGCTGTCAACTTTTGATTGAAAATCTGTCAGATCTTCTAAGTTGTTCATCATTATTGAAAGCAACTTTGAATAATAGAGCTCAGGATTTTGTATAATGCAGAAAATGATAGAGATGTTCTTTGATAAACAGTTTGCACAATCAAAAAACATACAGAACATGCCCTTTTTAGATTGTCCTCCAACTATAAAGGAATGTCATTATTTCAATGTAGAGTTCTTTACAGAAATGTTTAAAATATCACAAGCAATGAGATTTGTTTCTGATGAAATCTTTAAACAATGCAATGCTAAATGCAAGCAATTATCCACTTATATAAATAAGGACAAATAAAAAAAACTGTAAAGAGAACAAATCATTATCTTGTAAAGAATGATGTTATGTTAAAATAATAGGTCTTTTATCCACCATTTGTCATAAATCCTTATACATCCCCTCTATATGTGTTTGCCGCCTACAGTAATTTCTTTAGTTAAATGTTTAAACTTCTATCGTAAAAAATGTAGAAGAACTCAAATTCAATTTTACCAATATAAATTCTAATAAAAGTGGTAGTCCACTGGCACAGTGGGGCGACCTTATTGTATAAAGTAATGGCTGTTGCTTCACATATTCAATATGTGCTGAGTTTAAATCCTGGCTGGGTTGCTGTCTATGCGGAGTTTTTACTTTCTGAGTGTGACACAAAGGTTTTCTTCATTTTATTAGGGCTTTATTCCACATCTATTAAAATGTTCCAGTTAGGTTCAGCAACAACTCAGTTTTCTCAGGGTTGGTGGGTTAGCGATTTGGAAAGGGTTGTAACCCCATCCAAAGTTAATTCTTGCCTTACTCACTGGAGAATACTGTGGCTTCCAGTAACCCTGTTTTACACTAGGTAGGTTTGGAAAATGAACTAACAAATGAATGGGTAATTGTAATTATTGGTGCTGCAATAATTCAGAATGATCATAACTTGGTAAATCAGAAAAGGGAAATACAGGATAAATGTATGTATGTCTGTATATGACAGCAAATAAAGCACCAAAACATAATTACTTATATTAGTCCTACTATAATGTGGATGTATGTACATCTCAGTTATGGGATTAAATTTTAATGTACCTCTCAATATCACTGCCTGATTGCTGTGCGGTGAAAGAAAATTTCTGGTTTTGCTGACTAATTTAGACGCAATAATATATTTGCACAGACAAACGTAAGTAAATATGATTTAAGGAGTTTAAGAGTTATGATTGGATTCTCACATGTGCCATAACACTCTGTAAAAAATTATTCTGTAGAAAGGAGTTTTGTTCTTTCCTATTAACTACAAAGCAAATTAATTTTAGCTCACAAAATGCAAATCTCAAAACAGAGTACAAAACATGCTTTTCACAAGGTGCCTTGTTTTAAATAAAAGTGCAGTATCTCATCTTATCTAAAGAATAAGTGTTGATCAGAAGACTTTAAAGTACACTTAGTATTCCAAGGACAATAAGAAAAATACATTTTCTGTGAAAATAATAACGTGCTGTGTTGCAAAGTACCAAAAGACTGGAGGAGCTCTGTCCTGGTCTCAAGCTAGTCCTCATCTGAATTCCAAATTCAGAGTGTGCAACGGCTTATATGCCACTTCAGAAATGACGTCAGTTGTCCTCCATGGGTTTCTCCCCCACTCTAGGGAAACAAGCAGGATGTGTGTTGGCAGCGGTGCCACACTCTTAGCTTTCCCTATAATCTTGTTGTTCCTAAAGCCTCTATAAAACTTCCTATGCTTTTGTGACTGACACAGCTCCCCACTAACTCAGTCTAAAAGGGTTGAGTGAACGAACCTAACTGTCTGCATTGGCATACAAAAGACCCTTTCGATGGAACACCAAAATGTTGTACAGATGGAGGGCAAAGAACCAGTGAGTAACCAAAGTGAACTTTCATCCCAACAGGTAGTAATTTTGTAACGGCCGACCCCTTACCCAGACCGGCCACTATACTACCAAGACTTAAACCTTGGATAACCTGAGGTTTCTTGCTCTAATAACAAGCCGTACTCCTTACAAGTTATCTTATTTTTTCCCCGACACAACAAAATAACCAGAAACAGTAAAAACATATGTAAAATTAAACACTGGTATATTTAAAAAATGAAAGGACAGACATATCTTCAATAATAAATATATATGTGCGCGCAAACCACCAGTTATCCCAAAATCACCAGTGACTAATTATTATCCATCCATCCATCCATTTTCCAACCCGTTGAATTCGAACACAGGGTCACGGGGGTCTGCTGGAGCCAATCCCAGCCAACACAGGGCGCAAGGCAGGAACCAATCCTGGGCAGGGCACCAACCCACCGCAGACTAATTATTATAAGAAACACAAATATACAAATATTTACATTAAACCCTTCCTTTCCCCTAAGCAATAAACAAAAGCACAAAACACAAATACAGAACACAGATCGGATAAACTCAGCAATTCAAAATGTAGTGATAAATGTGTACCAAAATAAAGTCCGGCGGTATTGAAAATTGGCTGAGGCGATATTGTGCTTCCTCCCGACAACAAAATTACCTCACCGTAAACGTCCTGGCAATGGTTGGAATGGATTTGAACCCTGGCGTTATCAGCTCTGGCAGTAGTGATGTAGAAATCGGATGATGAAAAAACAGGCAGTGGAATTAATCAATAAATAGCAGTGATGAGTTTGTAGATTAGTGGTAAATTGTCTTCTTTTTCTCTCTCTCTCCTCTTGCCTCTCCCGACTGTCCTCTTTCGCCTTCGCTCCTCTTTTTTAAATGTAAAATGTCCTGGATGTATCTGATGTGTAAACAGGTGATTTCCGTCATGGGGCTGCGGTCTCTCTCCATCATCCTTCCCCTCTGCCCTTCAAGGGGACAACATTCACTGACGCACACATAACAGACAGTAAACGGGACGAGGAAAACAAAACGCACTCAGCACAAACATAGAATATACTATTATGTAGCCCCACTACAATTTAATTACAGATAGCCCACTTAATGGCAAGGCCTTCAGACTCCACTACAGCATGCCTGGTCTCCCCAATTCAGCATTGGCTTAGGTACAATATGGGATGCTCACCACCTTCAATGTTTCCATGCACTGCTGCAACCTGGTGCCGAAGCTGGTTTCAGAGCTGTCGGTCTAGAGTGTAAAAGGGAGAAAGAAATTAGGTACAATTGAAATGGGCTCGAAATTAATGTTTTAACACTAGAATTGCCAGAGCCTACAAAAAATCTTGTAGATCCGACCCACCTTAAATCCCATCGCACCTCTCCGTCAGCGTCTTTTGTCCTGTAAATGTGTCCATAAAGACGAGCAGCAAGCAGCCAACTATTCCATCCCCCAACAGCTGCAGAATGTGCACAAAGTTCTCCCAGCTCATGCCTTGATTGATTATCTGGGAGTGAAGTGCTGGAGTTTTAGAGTGGAAATAATAGATTGTTATTTGGTACACATGCATTTCATGTGTGTCCCGTTTCTACAATAATCTGTGTAAACATATTGTTAAAACAGAAACGTTTTTCATATTTTAGTACATGACAAAATGTTGGCATAAACTATATAATGTAATAAGCCTAAAGTCTAAAGATCAAATAAACATTTTCACAAAAGGATCAGGGACACTACAACAGCTTCTTTGGCTTAGCGGTAAGATTTGCTGACTTGTAATCAAGAGTCCCCTGGTTCGATCCTGACTGCCTCCTGTATTTGCCATTTTCAGTAGTGAGCTGCTCTTATTGTTAATATCATATAGTAAACACATACATTTGGTTTGCATCTGTAACAGACGGTGCACATTTATAGGACTTGTAAAAGTTACCGTTTTTTTTTTTTCACTTTTATTCTCTCAGTCACGATCACAATACATACTACCACCCTAGGGATCTGATGCTGTTAGTTTTTATTTGAAACTGGGAATAACTGTAGATAACTGTAGGTACACATGTCGTAAATGTAGGAAGGGCGGTCCTTGCGTGTGAGTGAACTGTTAACATTTGAATTTGATGATTGCATATAGCACTGAACTGACCTCTCTGTACAATTCTTTCCGCTGTATGTCCTAGAGTACAAAAGAAACAGCAACATGTAGAGGCTGCATGGGCAAGATCGGAAAAAAAAAACATGCTGTCACCAATTACAAGCGCAAGATGTTATGTAAATTAATATGAATAATGTTGCATCCGTGCCACAATGTTTTCCGAAATGTACAATACAGGTCATAAAATGAATAATTCCAAATATCATATATACCTATGTCTCTGTTTTTTTGTTTTGTTTTTTTTTGACTTCATGGACCATAAGGCGCATACTAATTCAGCGTGAGCAGGAACACTCAATAAAACTGAATAAAAAAAATAAAGTGACAGTGAGATACGAAGGAGGCAGATTCACCAGCGTTTGTGTGTCAGCTTTTATCCCTCCAGGGCCCTCATGTATAAACGGTGCGTACGCCCAGAAATGTTGCGTAAGAACGTTTCCACGTTCAAATCGCGATGTATAAAACCTAAACTTGGCATAAAGCCACGCACATTTCCTCGGTACCTCATACCCTGTCGTACGCAAGTTCTCCACTTGGTTTTGCAGACTGGCGGCACCCAGCGTCAAAGCAGTGCTACTGTTCCTGTGTGGTTTATCTTTCTTTTTCAGGTCCATGTCCTTGACGTGGCTTTATAAATACACTGAAATTAACCGCATATTGTTTATTAGTTTAATGCATCTGATTGTAATTAACCTGTAACAATATAATGGTCCACAGAATGGTCAAACTATTACAAATACCATAACTGCTTTAACGTTGTTACTCTCACTGCACCTTCTTCTTCTTCTTTCAGCTGCTCTCACTAGGGGTTGCAACAGCAGATCATCTTTTTCCATATTACTCTCACTGCACTACTAGGAGCAGCTGATCGGAAAGAGAATTATCGGTATACAGCATCAAGCACATGCTGCATCAGCCATGCTTCCTATTTGAACTGCTTCTCACATGGCAAACACTTCAAACCTTTCCTGTACGGACCTTGCGGTTCAGAAAGAGTTTCATTACAATAGCTCTAAATGCACTCAATCAGTCCATCAAGTGCTTCTTGTAAAACTGTTTGTACTTATAAGTACAATCACCTCACACTAAACTTGCACTACAGTTATAATATTGCACAACCTGAGCCACTTTATAAAGCGCGTATTTACATATGATGACGATATCATTTTTAAGATGAAATGCAGCAAAATATGTTTATTATATTATACAGATAAAACTTTAACTTTGTTTAAATAATCTATATTGTTAATAATTAAAGGACACGGTGTTGCTACGCTAGGAAGGATCTGGCACTCTGCTCACGATTGCTCCTGCCTCACACTGTATGCTTCACTGGGACTGGTGTAAAGGATAGAAAAATTAAACACGTACTACGAAGATATTTCAATGTTCCTTAAAAGTTTTGAAGAATCGACGTTATAAGCTTACAGATGGCTTAACGTCTATTACAGAGCTGATTCTGTGGCGATTAGTTACTTGGAGAAAGAAAAGGAAGGACAGGAATTGCAGGTTAGTACATTTGAAAGAGACAATACTGCAGGGGCGGCCTTAGGCATATGCAAACTGGGCACCTGCACAGGGCCGCCAAACCAATATATATTGAATATAAAAAAGAAAGAGAAAATAACGACACAGCTAAAAATGCAGCGGCAAATTTCGGCAAAAGTTAAACGCTTGTGTCATGAGCACGAGGCAGCTATGCAGTGTCCGCAATAGACATGGCCATCCGCCGTGCATAAGATACCATATTGACATTGGCGTGCGAAGGAGCTACCGATTCTTCCTCTGCCCAGGGCTGCCACGAGCCTAGAGCCACCCCTGAGTACTGCTGCAATAAATTATTTCATCGAAGGTCGCGCATAATCACGTACTTTAACTCCTATCATCATGAAAATGATATCACATATATATCTCAGTATTTTAGTTATTCAGAGAGCTGTAATATCACAAATGTAATGGATTCTGTGTCCTGTTGGAGGAAGAGAGCCAGTTTAAGAAGCACATAGTGATTCACACACATAGAGCACATAGAAGAACACATACAAAACAAAGCATTTAATGTGCTACTTTAATTACGATGTGATTTGAGAAACTGGTTAATTAAACGATTTTAAGATGAAGTTTATGATGTTCTACTTTAAAGACAAAATAAACTACGTGATTAAAGTGGAAATTTCGAGATTGAAGTTGACATTTCGTGCTTTTTCCCCAGTGTGCCTTTTTTTTCTCTGTACCCTAATAAGCTTTCATATGACACTCAGATGGTGGGCTACGACTTGCCTTTTCACGGCGACTTTGATATCTGACAACTTCTTTTTTATTTCGGGCACTGTGCGAGTTTGTGAACTTGAGCTTTCAAGTTTCTCCAACACGCTATGTCACTCGATCTCCTTCCTTTTGTTGATTATACCACGGTTTAAATAAAAAAATAGTATGTTTTTCCTTTGCCTCCACTTGGTATTTGCTAAAATTCTTATATTTTCCCCTGTGCTTTTCCCATTGTCTTTTCACTGAAGGCTGAGCTTAAGGGCTATTTATATTGATCTGCATATTCAAAGAGGCTGTCACAGATGGCTGGGGTTCTTATCCGGCTGGGATGCCTAAAAGGACCGGAAGGTGGCATAAAAACCTTCCGGGTCACAAGGGGGCAACCGCCCTGGACAAAAAAAGGACCACGGGAAAGGGACAAACAGGTTCTGGCCTGTTGTGACCCGTGGCCACCGCCAGGGGGCGACTTAAGCCTCGAGGGACCTGGAAACAGTTAATTCTGCCACACTTGGCAAGATGGCGGAGGAACCTGACAGAGATGCCCGGAGTGCTGCTGGTGCAAAGGGCAGCACTTCCACAACACCAGGAAGTGCTGCCGGATGCACGTCATCAGCCACCTGGAGCACATCCGGGCGGGAATAAAAGGGGCCGCCCTCTTACACTCGAGGAGCCAGAGCGAGAGTTGGGAGTAGGACGAAGCTCCCAGGAGGAGAGAAAAGGCGGCCAAGGACTGAGAAATAGATTTGTTGGGGTGATTATTGCTGAGTGCATTGTGTGTAGTGGTGGGACTGTGTTTATTAATGTTTAATAAACGTGTGACTTTTATAAAGATGTGGTTTCCAACTGGTGGTGTCCGGGCAAGTCTCACAAGGCGTAATTCTGGGAGGAATTGGGGCAGGACAGCAGGCGCGTGCACGTGCGTTACTTTTCACGCTGACCGGGATTTATGTAGCGGAACAACGTGGAAGTTGGAGTACGCACAGATTACTGCATCTGGATTTTTCTGTGCGTAAGCACATTTCGGCTTTTGTGCTTACGTCATGTTATAGTGTGAATTCTACGCACAGCCCCAGATCACAGAATGTCCAGTTCCATTGCCTCAAAACACCACTCACATCTACAGTTGCTCCCAGTTTCAAATAAAAACTAACAGTGTCAGATCCCTAGAGCGGTAGTATGTATCGTGATCATGACTGAGAGAATAAAAGTGCAAAAAAAGGTAACTTTTACAAATCCTATAAATGTACACCGTCTGTTACAGACACAAACATAATGTATGTTTGTACTGTATGATATTAACAATAAGAGCAGCTCACTACTGAAAATGGCAAATATAGGAGGAAGTCAGGATTGAACCAGGGACTCTTGATTATAAGTCAGCAAATCTTACCGCTATGCAACAGAAGCTGTTGTATTGTTCCTGATCCTTTTGTGAAAGTGTTTATTTGATCTTTGGACTTCAGGCTTCGTACATTATATAGTTTATGCCAACATTTTGTCATTTACTACTAAAATATGAAAAACGTTTCTGTTTTAACAATGTGTTTACACAGACTATTGTAGAAATGGAACACACATGAAATTTATGCGTTCCAAATAACAATCTATTATTTTCACTCTAAAACTCCAGCACTTCACTCCCAGATAATCAATCAAGGCATGAGCTGGGAGAACTTTGTGCACGTTCTGCAGCTATGGGGGGATGGAATAGCAGGCTGCTTGCTACTTGTCTTTATCGGCACATTTACAGGACAAAAGTAAAAAGTAAAACGAGTTTTTTCGTAGGCTCTGGTAATTCTAGTGTTAAAGAAAAGGATGTTTCTAATAGAGTAGAAATTGGTGGTTTTAAAGAAAGGGATGCTTCTGTGTGTTGCTTTAAAAAAAAACACATGTCAATAATAAATGGGAAAGCCAATAGATGAAAGGACATTAAGCACCCTTTGTTTGACACTGGGATAAGTGAAAAGGCAAATTTCCTGAGTAATCCTGTTACAGATTATGGTTGGTGGCTATCTACAGGTCTTAGATATTTACCTGTCTCACAAAACAGTGACCTGCTTTAAAGAACAGAACTACCTGCTTCCTTAGAAAATGTTTGTATTTACTTCCTTTGAAAATGATCAAGTTTTGGGGACATTCGTCTCTAATCAGAATATACACACCATGATAGTAAGCAACACTACCTTTGTTTAACCAAAGGAAATTGGTATGTTCCATTGTTTAACCAATTGTCATATTAACATTGAAGCAGTTATATATCGCTTTGTAAATGATAAAAAAGATAGAAGGTATGGTGAGAGAATCCTTTCTGCTGCCTGCTTCTTTTATGTTTTTGACACCATATCGCTGTGGGTACACCCTGTACATGGCCCAGGTTCCCCTAGGTCTAAGTCTGATAACAAAATTAACACTGGTGCAGAAGTTGGGGCCTGTTTTAAGTCAAGAAACATTCTCTCTGCATTATTATTCCAGACCACATGGTTGGGTTGGAATGGTGCTTTTTTGTTAATTTTTTCAAAGGTACAGCCTTCTCTGCAAAATGAGTTTACAAAGCTATGATAGTATCCTGCCAGTCTGAAGAAAGCTTGCACCTGCCTTTTCGTTTTCAGTCTAGACCAGTTCTGCATGGCAGGCACTTTGTGGTTTAGCAGTGCCTTGAAGCACCACATAGTCAAGATACTTGACCAGATATTTTTTAAACTTAGGGGAAGTCTGGCTTTGTGGAAGGTCTTAAGCACTGCCAAAGCCTGTCATAGGTGTTCTTACCAAGTGCTGAAAAAGAATGATTGCATCATCTACGTAAGTAGGCAGAACTACAGACATCTAAAAGTCAGTCTACCAGGGCTGAAATGTTGCCAGAGGCCCGTGTAGCCAAAAGAGGAGGACATTATACTGCTCATAGCTACTATGGGTGCTAGACACTTTTTTTTCCTTTAGCTCCAGTGCTAGGGGAACTTGCCAATACTCCTTGATCTTGTTGAGTTGTGAGGAAATGTGCAGGTCCTAATGTCTCAAGTAAGTCACCCATCCTGGACATTTGGTAGCTATCAAACCAAGAGATCTGGTTGAGTCAACGAAATTAATTGCAAAATTGTCAAGTCCTATCCAGTTTAGAAACTAATACAATGGGACTTGACCATGGGCTGTTACTTTCTTCAATGACACCCAATTTTAACATTCTTTGCATTTCCAGTTCCACTTCTAACGGTTTTACCTTGGGAATATGATATGGGCTCTGTCTTATAATCACTTTTGGCTCAGTGACGATGTTGTGATAGATTAGGGAAGTCAGGCTGGGTTTAGCATCCACATCTTCAGCCACCATGCAACAAGCGCCTTCATGTATTCCTTCTGGTCAGGGTTGAGTGTATGTCTGAAGTTAAGTGCTTCAGTTTTCACATACAGAACAAGATTATTTACCAAAGCCAAACAGGAATTGATTGGAGGCAATGCCCAAAATGGCTTTAGCAAATTGATGTGATAAACACATTTAGCTGGTTAGAAATTTGGCTGATTAACAACATAATTTACTAAACCTTTTCACTACCTCACTTCATAGGGTACCTGCCAGTGGGCCAAAAATTTAGAATGCAAAGTGGTAGACAAAACCATAATGTGATCTCCTGCCTGGAATTCATGGATGATTGTTTTATGATCATAAAGGTAGGGCTGTGTCTATTGGGCTGCTTTGAAGGTGGACAGCTACATAATGGACTGTATTTTTCGTAAACTTTTACAGAACCGTGTGATATATTGTAAAATTCACTGGTCAGTATTCTTGGTCTTCCCAGGCCTCCTTGAGCAGTTTCAAAATGCCCTTTGGCTGACTCCCTTACAGCAGTTCGAAGGGGGAAAAAATAGCAGTGGCACCTCTCTATAATTATATAGAATGAGGAGAATCAGTTGATTTCAATCCCCTCTTTTCTCGCTACTTTTTCAACATCTGCTTTAATGTTTAGTTTAAAAGCTCAACAAACTTTTCTGTCTGTGGGTGATAAACATGTTTTTATATACTTTACAGGGAGGAATTTCATGACTTCTTTAAATACTTTCTATGTGAATGGCATTCCCTGATCCATGAGGATATCTTGGGGAGTGCCCCATGCAAACCCTTCTAAACATGCCGGTTAATTGTTTCTTTGATCACCATTGATGTACCCACTCTCAGGGTGATGGCCAATGGTGGTGTCATCAAGTAAGACTAAAATGTATTTATGACCCCGGACAGATGGCTTGAATGGTCCTACAATACAGTAGTCATGCCCAGAGGTTCAAATGGAAAGTCAATAATTGGTAAAGGAAAAATCGAGCTTTATCTTAGCGGTTATTTGGTATAGCTAACACTGTGGACAGGATGCGCATCTTACATTCTCATTTATACCAATGAAATCTCATGTTAATACTTGTAGGTGTCCCATTGGAACATAAGTGTGCTCCCATAAGGCACACATGTGGCAGTAAGCAATCTTCATGTCAATACGGGCAGGACAGTGGTTGTGAGCTAGCAGTTTTCACCTTAATAATACAAGAGATTGTTTTCCCAGTACGAAATACTGTCGCTGTAGAAAATAATTGGTAGCTTCATCATTAACAGAGATGACAGCATTTAGGTTATGCTTTATGAAATCATCATTTCACTGTTCCATTTTAAAAATAGCTGGCAATGTCTGAAACTGAAATTGCAAGCTTTGAAATGGGTCCTGTAATTCATTCCTGATGGAATCTGAAGATGTGACATAGAGATTGCCTGTATTGTGTATTAAAATGGAAGCCGGACGGGGCCAGTCACATCATATTGCTATTCATTTCATGACCCTTTTGGCCATACCAGATTACGTACATAAAGTGGGAGTGTTTAGTCTGGTACCGGTTTCCAGCACTTCTGGGGTTAATTTTACCAGCATGTTAAAGCTGTCACTAGGCTTACAACTATTATTTTCAGGCCAATCTCACCCAATTATGACTGCACATAGATTACTGGGTAGCACCAGTACCATCAACACTTTAGAAATACCTCTAAACATCAAACATTGCTCTGCCATTGGGTAGACTCACACATCTCAATGAGTGCAGTTAAGTTCAGTCCATTGATCTAAGTAATGCAGTAAGACTAAATGGCTCACAACAACATTAATGATGCTGCCAGAGTCAAAGAGATCATTTACCCAATGGCTATTAATCCAAGCAACATCTGTAAAAGAGTAAGACAAGTGATTCGACACCACCAATGCACAGGACTATTTTGACTTGGACCACCTGCACTCCGTCCACTTGTCAAGGTTAGAGAAGTTTGGAGAGAGGAGTCCATACTCCATAATTGCTGCATCTGAGCAATGAGGAGTGGGATTAGTTTCCTTTCAGCTGGTCTCAGGTTGCTGCATCCAAAAGGTCAGAAGTTGTATTGACTCTTCTGATTTTCTGTGTACATAGTGGTGTAGTGCCTCACAATTACGCCTAAAAGCTCCTCCATGTCATTCCACATCTGGTAGTGGACTAACCTGGTGAGAGACTTGGGAAAGAAGTTTATTAAAAAAATATCACAAAGTTATTTCCTTAACACAGGCACTTGAGTTCCCATCAAGCCCTCAGCCAGCATGCCATTTTACCCCATAAGTCAAATTTCTGGGCTTGGACCAGACAATCTCAGTCAAAGCACCACTCTCTGCACTTCTAAGCCCTTACATCCAAGGTAACCCCAATGCAGGCAAGTATTTCCTTAATAACCATGCCATAATCTGTTGCATATCTTTCATCCAGGTTATAGTAAGCATGCTGTGCATCTCCTGACAAGAGTCAGTGTAGGAGCCTATTCTGTTTAAGGCCATCCCTCATCATTAGTGGTATGCATTAAGACCAACAGATACTGTGTGCTTTAATGTAATCACTTTTCTTTAAAGGAACAAGTACTTAAGAGTGTTGGTTTTTCCAGCTATATGCTGGCTTCTGTGGTGTATCTTGCTTCTAGTAATCCAAAACTGCTCTGCTGGTTTGCGACCTGTACTTGGTGTTGCTGTACCTGTTTGGCTAGGCTTTAGGTTAGGTTAAGTTAGGTAGACTTTATTATCCCAGAGGGAAATTTGTTTGCCACTGTTACAGGTATCCAAAAGACAAAAGAACAACATTTGACAATCCCTGTTACTGCAAATATATACATTCAAGATTAGTGCAAAGATGAATTATTACTTTCAACAGTACAGAAAACAATAATACAGAATTTAACATTTAGCAGTATCCCTACTAGAGGCAGAATTAATAATGCTTATGGCTCTAGGAATAAAATAGTTCTTGAAGCTGTTCCACTTTGGAAACCTAAATCTGCAGCCTTGTGGCAACAACTGGAATTTAGAGAAAAGTGGATGGCAACTGTCTAACAGAACTGAGTTGGCTTTCTTTCAAACCTATTTGCAAAATATTTTTTATAATGTTTTTAAGATAATTTTATATTCTTATTGCAAAAAAAAAGCAAATTTAACAATGGATTCAATAAAGGACCTATAAGAAAGTGTCATTATGGTTTTGTCCACTTTAAAACAATTAAGTTTCCTAAGAAAGAAAAGTCGTGATAGCCCTTTTTTACAAATTTGCTCTGTATTAAGATCAAAGTTTAGTTTGTTATAAGTGATTGTTCCCGGACATTTGTATTGATCTACCATCTCCACTGCCTCCCCTTTAATTGAAGTTGACACAGTGGATGGTGAGGAACACCTGAAACCTACCATCATAGCTTTTGCCTTAGAAATATGTAGTCGTAAATTGGAGTGATCATACCATTATACAAACTAATCAACAATAGGTCAATGGCTGTCTTCCTTATTTTGTAAAAGACTCACAATAATAGAGGCATCTGCAAATTTCAGGATATGTCTATCCCTGTGTGAAGTCCTACAATCATTTGTATATAAGACATACAAAACAGACAGGCAGCATACTTGCGGAGTACCAACAGATGTAATTATCAGAGAAAGAGGCATTGAAATGGTTGCTATCACATCACCCACGTGGATGCTGCACATGTTGGTGATTGAAATGGCTTCCCATTCACTATGTAAAGCACTTTGAGTGGTGAGAAAAGCAGTATATAAATGTAGAGAATTATTCTTATTACCATTATTATTATTATAAACAATTCAAAATAGATGAATGGATAGAATCTTGCATACTGGACATAACAGAAAAGATTACATTAAGCATCAGAAAAATTGTATTATGGTAACAAATAGGTTGGGATGTTTTTAACTGCTATACTGTATTTAATTTGTGGGAGTATCATCTTCTGACATTTGACGACAAAGTGTTGATTTCGCACAGAATAAGCTGGACCATGGAGCCTCATTTATTAGAATTAAAAATAATGCTACTCAAAAGCAATTTAAAGCAGTTGACTCTTTATCTGAATCACTTTCAATCACTCTTAGCACAGCAGTCTGTGAAATTCCGTTTATTTACTGACATTCTGAAGTAATTATATGTGCTGCTTAACAGTCACATGTCACTATCACTATAAAGAAAGTCTGCTGCTAATATGTGACTTCAGAGTGACCCGCGTGAAGAGAGTTAGACATCTGCCAGACAGCCTTTGCCAGCTTTTACTTCAATAACACTTTGCTAATTAGATTTCTGCCTCTTGGACAGTTCCCAAAGTGTGATCTACGCAAAGTGAAATTTACTTCATATTAGGGAAATGTTGCTTTTTTTAAACATAGACACTTGTTTTCCAGATTACTATCAGTTTGAGATCTTAAGCTTTAAAGAAAAAATGTGCTTCCTATTTTTGTAACACTTTATTAGTCATGAGCTGGTAAGGTAGGTTTCATATTTTTCATTATAAAGATGATAGATTAAGGTAGCTTAGTATTTTATGCCTAATGCTTTAAATCATTTTCAAGAATTTTCAATTTCATTAAACTGATTTATTTCATTTAAAGGAAAACACAAATTTCTTTAATCAGCACCATCAAAATATGTGGTCACTTGAAAAATACATGAGATGCAGTGCTTATCCAGTCCAAAGTTACAAGTGTCTTTTCAGTCTTTGCCCCTTTAATTCTTTTTAAATGTTATCAATGCTATTGTTGGGATTCTGAGCACCACTGCAGGTTATTGCTGTACTAAGCCACTATGAGGACAGCTTATGTAAATACTGTACATTAGTCTGATATGAGGGAGGATATATGACAGTGTGAAAGTACCAGGCGCCACACCTTGTCCAAGAGCATCTAGGGAAGACACCATTATTATCAGACTGTGGAAAGCTTAATAAAACCTATATTAAAAAAATAAGCAAATTACAGGGCTTTCAATGTTTTTTACACCTAACTTGCATAAAGGGAAGCATAAACCACACATGTTTATATCCATCAGGGTGAAGTTCTCCATTATAACAGTATGTCTGTAAAGAATAATGGGGTGCCTTAGATAGAGAAATCCCAGGTACAAGATATAACTCTCACAGATACTGGGCATAAAAGAAAGCTTAAGAATGATTAGTTACATGTTAAAAACTTTTTTTTTAATTAATTAATTAAGATCCTTTTGTACTGTCAGATTCCTTTATGACCTTGGTCATAAATATTGTTTATTAATGTATCAACTCTACTTGATGAGGGCTTAATTAAAATTAGAGTTGATTTTTTTTTAAAATCAAATGTTGATTAAAGCTATTTTTTACAATAGATTGAATATGTTACAACTTATACTTAATTATATTTTTGCAAGATTCTTTCCATATTCTCACTGATTGTATAAGCTGTTACACTTGCTAGCAATAATCTTACTTACAAAAAAATTAAAATCACAGTATACTTTGCAATTATTGCATTGTAAAGAATGATTCACTGTTTTTCAACCAAAGAATATTCCATTGAAAGCAATTCAAATCCTTTAGCACAGTTTTTTCTAAATATAAACAAATTTTGTATATGCCTTTGCTGAGATGGAGGGAATGGAGGCAAATATTTTGCTCTACTTTGAGATTTTCAATTTGATTTGAAGTGCAAATTCCAATGCTTGTGCTGATTGCTACAAACAGCACTAGCAATCTGGGACCATAGATTTGTTCAACCAGAAAAAAGGGAGATTATCTGATCCCAAAAGGCCTGCACCTCCTACAGTCTCACATTCAATGATGAATGGCACTGCTAAGAAAAGTTGTTGTCTCAGCATGATTTCGTATTAGTCCCATTGTCCAAGCCTTTAAGCAAAATGGGTGTGAAATAGTTTTGTGGAAATACCTTTTTTTTTTTTTTGCATGGCTTCATCCTTGACACTTGCCTATTTAGTTCCAACTTCTTTTAAAGTCACATTGCTAAAACTTTGCAGAAATGCCAGTAATATTTTTGCCAAATATCGAAATTAAAATAAAAAAACTATATAGACTAATATGCATATATCTGTATGCATACAGACAAACACACACACAAACACACATTCATTTTGTATACTCAGCAAAAAAAGAAACGTCCCTTTTTCAGGACTGTGTATTTCAACAATAATGTTTTAAAATTCCAAATAACTTTACAGATCTTCATTGTAAATTGTTTAAACAATGTTTTCCATGCATGTTCAATTAACCATAATCAATTAATTAACATGCACCTGTGGAATGGTCGTTAAGACCTTAACAGCTTACAGAAAGTAGGCATTTAAGGTCACAGTTCTAAAAACGCAGGACACTAAAGAGACTTGTCTACCGACTGTGAAAAACACCCAAAGAAAGATGCCCAGGGTCCCTGCTCATCTGCGTGAACGTGCATTAGGCATGCTGCAGGGAGGCATGAGGACTGCTGATGTGGCTAGGGCAATAAATTGCCATGTCCGCACTGTGAGACGCCTAAGACAGCGCTACAGGGAGACAGGAAGGACAGCTGATCATCCTCGCAGTGGAAGACCACGTGTAACAACACCTGCACAGGATCGGTACATCCTAATATCACACCTGCGTGACAGGTACAGGATGGCCACAACAACTGCCCGAGTCACACCAGGAACACACAATCCCTCCATCAGTGCTCAGACTGTCCGCAATAGGCTGAGAGAGGCTGGACTGTGGGCTTGCAGGCCTGTTGTAAGGCAGGTCCTTACCAGACATCACCAGCAACAACGCCGCCTATGGGCACAAACCCACCTTCGCTGGACCAGACAGGAGTGGCAAAAAGTGCTCTTCACTGATGAGTCACGGTTTTGTCTCACCAGGGGTGATGGACAGATTCGTGTTTATCGTCGAAGGAATTGAGCACGTCTGGGACCTGTTGGATCGCAGGGTGAAGGCTAGGGCCATTCCCCCCAGAAATGTCCAGGAACTTGCAGGTGCCTTGATGGAAGAGTGGGGTAACATCTCACAGCAAGAACTGACAAATCTGGTCCAGTCCATGAGGAGGAGATGCACTGCAGTACTTCAAGCAGCTGGTGGCCACACCAGATACTGACTGGTACTTTTGATTTTGAGCCTCCCTTCATTCAGGGACAC
>JANRMT010049829.1:50600965-50614992 GCA_026402145.1 Polypterus bichir lapradei
AACAACCAACGATTTATACAGGAAAATAATGACTATTAACAAGGTTGACCAAACTTTTGCGTCCCACTGTAATTTAAGAGTCCCAAAATAGTTAACATGCTAAAAGTTTTGGACACACATATTTGTCCCTAAAGAGAAACTTCTAATTTGAAAATTCTAAAAATTAAAATATATTTAATAGTAATTATAATTACTATTATAATTACTGGATATATCTTATTTTTATCTTGGTTACGGTGGGCACAGAATATCTTAGTTTTACAGGAAAGTCACAACCAGAATTTGTAAATTCACACAGAAAATAATAAAACACAAAGGGATACATTAATGCCCATTTCTTGTACAGTGCTGTTTGCTTTGTTGAAAATCATGATAGTTTCAGGAGGAAGGAAGAATAATTGTCTCATACAGTATATTGATCTCTTACTTAATTTAAAGACACATTGGTAACTTATTTATCTACTTATACAGTATGTAACATTTTCAGATTCTATGGGCAGAGGTCATTAAAAAATATGTCTTGGTTTACATTATACATTAGCTGTTAAGCACAAATAATACATTACCTTTTTCTGTGATATCAGCATTAAAATTGTCATAATGTAAGTCTTATTCTGACTGTATGTGCAACACAACATCATCAAGAAAAGGGACTGTCAACCCTGTGGGATTTGTTTGCAGGAAATACTTGTGTCATGTCCCTTCTCTTCTTTATCCACTTTAGTATTTTATAAAAGACTTATTGGATATTCAAAGAGTCACAATATGGATAAAACCTAAATATGCATGCCTATGTGGAATTGTATAATTGAAGAGCTACTATGCAAAGGTTTTCAGAAAAGTCCAACAACAGCAAACTATATAATGGTACTGAATACATAATACATTGTTTTAAGATGAGCAGCAAATTAAGTGCCCGCACCCAGCCTACCTCTAATTATTTCCATTGCAGTTCTTCTCATTTATAGTAGATAATAGTATTCGAATTTTGGGCAGAAAGACTGCAGGACACTTTGAAGTCACACTCAAGTGTTGTGGTGTTTTTGGTAATTGTGCACAATTCTTTTTTTGAAACAACATAAATAATTTGCATTTGTTCCTAGGTAATTATAGATGCTTCCACTATACCACATGTCCTGACTTCTTTATGTAAGTGATCTTTTTTATTGTTGTTGCTGCTGCTGAAGTAATTATCAAAAAAATGTATACTCTGGAGAAGTATTAGACAGGGGCAAGAGCAGAAAGAAAGACAAAGATGTTGCTTGGATGGAAAGCAGTCAGTATTCTCCAAAAAACACTAGAGGGCAGGTAACCAAACACATGCTAGGAACTACAAGCTGTTTTCATAAAAAGAGACAAGATGTGGGAAAAAACATCAGAGATATCAACAGGAGACAGTTTAGAAGCTGCTTTGCAGACCCAGCTCTTTAAGTTTATTGAAATCTAATGGGCACAGGGACACCAGGGGCAGCTAGCAGATATTCAAGCTTGGTGTAGTGCTGTCACTGGCACTACAATTAATTTCAGAACATAGCTGTAAGAGATCATCTCATTATTTCACTGACAAAAAATTAATGAGTGCAAAGTTAGAAGAAAAGTGGGGTGTATGTTTACCTGACAGGAGAAAGAGAGGATAGCGTCCACAGAGACAGAGAGATAGTGTGAAAGAATGAGAATTGGGTTCTAAACATTTAATGTGACAATTTGTTAATTTAATTTCTCTGAGATCTCTTGCAAGAGGTTTTAATTTTGAGTTCCCACACCACTTACTGCTTAATATTCAATCTTAGAATAATGATGCTCTGCATTTCCATACATTCAAGGAAAAAAAGACAGATATTTGACTGAAACATGCCAACAGCAATGTCAGATTTCTAAACCAATCCATCACTTCATTAAGGTGATTCTCAGAATAGAGAAAGTAATTTTCAACTGTAAATATCAGATTTGGTTTTGTTAACCTGTTCTGATAGAGAGCACGCTTGTTTATAGTGAACTGTCTACAGTTGAAAAGTCTCCTAAAAAACTTTATTAGATATATAAACATAACCTGATGCAAGGATAAAAAACCTTTCTGTAGCATCAGATTATACATTGGCATTCAACACCATCAAAGGATGAATAATAAACATGAACGAGACGGTATTGCAGGTGCTGTGTGTGCTCTCTGTCACTTAGCATTATGACGATATGTAGTCAAAGTGAGTTTGAATGAAGAATTTGCGGCTATATAAATGAAAATATGAAGTGAAAAATGTACTTTTGAAGTTAATAGCCTGTTGCACTCCATCTAGAAGACAGCTGTTAAGAGAACTGATAATGGAGAGACATAGGAGATGCAGATTTCACTACTGAAAATACCTGAATCAACAAATCTGCCTAACAACACCAGTAGATGCACTCATGAGGCTGCATAATATCCCCCTTCTGACTGCATGTCTAAACAAATAACTACAAAATTTAACATTACTTTCAAACTGGAAATGCAAACATGCCGTGACAAGATAGTCGCAGTGTTTTAACATGTTGTATATCCATAGTCCACAAAGCTTATCTACACTCTATTTGCTGTTATGTCTTATAGTGATGTAATGACAATAACCAAAATGACAGAAAGATACTGCGGCAGACAGAGGCACTTCATAAACGGGTGGAGGCCAGTAGTTTGCGGAGGTATCCACGTGTATGTCTGAGGGTGTCTGTGTCTGTCCCCAGTGTCGCCGTGCTTATTACATCATGCACATTAATTATTAAGCTTCAGTTACCTTGTACTAATGAACTCCTGAAAGGATAACATCAGTTTTACCTTTTTAGTTTCTCTCAGTGTTATGTTTTGTTCAGTATCTTTTGCTTTCTCTCCAGTGTCAGTTTAAAACACAGGGACTGCAGAAATTGTGGGCAGGTGTTTTAGGAAGGAGTCCTGTGTGTGAGAATTTTGCTTCAATTCACTACACACTTTTTAACGGGTTGTCCAAAGATGTATATTCTTATTTGAGAATCAAGTCTGGCACTGTGAGACTAATCACAAACATAAAAGTAAATAATGATGTTAGATTTAACTGACTTTTTGCATAATTAATTTTTCTCATTTTGAAATTTCGATGTAATGATTAGGATACACTATATCCAAATTACATGTACATAAAAAAATTGTTCCTTTCTTCAGTGAGCAAAAGACGAAGTTCCTCGGATCTCTAATAGGCCTCTCTTAAAATGGGAAGAAAGTAAGTGAATGTAATTTGTGTGTAGGCCCTCCACCTTTCTGATTATGTAACAGGATAAAAAGCAAATTCTTTTTGAGTCCAAAATTGGCCACTGTTAGTGGATGCCAATTTAAAAACAGTTCTGACATAACCCAGTTGCTGATGAAATTATGGCACCCTTCAGTCAGTACAATGTTTATCTAAGCTGTTAAAAAGGCAATACATTACAAACTCTGGACTGCAAATGTTTAAGAAGACCACATTATATAAAACATTGAAAAAGGAATAAAAATATACATTACTTTCTGAAAGCACAGTGGTGCTCTGGTTTACTCATTTTAATTTTCTGCATTTTACTTCTGTTTCTACAGTCACAAAGTTATTAGCTTTAATATTTAGGTTAAATAAACTAAAATACATAATTACATTATTTCCTTATGAAATGTAAAAAAATATTGACCATCTGACCATGTTTCCATTATCAGTATGAATTCATTTTCGGACCTTCTTCCATTACTGATATATCCAGTTATTAAAATGAATACTTACTTAATTCTCTATGACAGGGGGGCCCACACTTTTTCGACTTGTGATCTACTTTTAAAATGACCAGGTCGAAATGATCTACCTACATTAAAAATGCTATATATATATACATACTGTATATATACTGAGTATACTTTATACATAAAATATATGTTGTCGTACCTTGCATAAGTGAATAACGTTTATGGCACAATAACAATTCAATACATTTGTGGTCACTACAGTATTTGGATTTAATAATCTTCATTGGGGAAAGGCTGACTCGCATAAATAAGTAGAGCCGAATAATGCAGTCAAGGAGGTAGCACATTTCCTTATGTTTGGGTACTTTTCCTCTGTAAGTTCCAAAACTGTCCAAGAGCCCCAGACTTCAGCTGAATGTTATCCTGTAGTGTCAAAATCTCATCCTCCACTGTAGAGGAGTTTTAGGTGAAACAGTGTTGCAATTTCTGATGCGAATGAATCACCCTAAACATTTTCCCTAAATGGATAGCACTTAAATGTAGCGATTGGCCCAAGTAAAACTGAGTCTTGAAACCGTCTGTCAAAGTCTGACAGGCAATTTTCAATCTGCTCTGTGTAGCGGATGCTGTCAAGTTGCGCGCACGCCTTCCATTGCGTCTCCTGCTCTGACACGTGGTTTTGGATGTTCCCCAAATCAAGGCGCTGCAGCTTTGAGGGCAGATGTTGCATTTTTCGTTTGAAAGCATTAACTGAGCTAATTATATTGACCATGGAGTTCTCTTTTCTTTGCAGCTGTAAATTAAGCTCATTCAATATGTTGGTCAGATCAGAAAAAAAATGCCAAGTCTAGCAGCCATTGATCGTTATTAAGTTGCTTGTATTCTGCATGTTTAATGACAGGGAGAAACTCCTTTTTCTCCGGCCAGGGGTCTTGAAATCTCAGCAGGAATTTCTCCCTAGCCATCTGTCTCAATAAAGGCCTCTTTTTATCATCTCTCCATCTTGGAAAGACTTCTTATGCTTAATGATCAAGTGACTCACCCAGAACGATGCTTCGGTATGTGTGCCTTTGCTTTTGAATTCAGCCGAGTGAAAAATGACAGCTGTCTGAATTTCTGCAATTTTAGTTCCCTCTCCTTTCTCTTTCTCAGATCGCTTTTCAGAAGGAAGTCAGTTTTGTAGTTTTTATGAACAGTTCGAAAGTGCCTTTCCACATTTTCCTTCTTTGGAATAGCAATGATAGATTGACAGATCAGACAAATGCTTTTTGATTGTGACATTGTGAGAAAAAAAATCCTCTTCCAATTCCATATCCAGCCCATACCCTCCCTCCCCAAACAATTTTTTTTAAATCCCTTCTTTAGTCGATATAAATTGGAAGGCTAACTAGATCACAGCCAGAGTTTTGCAGTAGTTTGCGCGTTTGATCGTGCGTGCGGGTTGACCAGTGTGTTAGAAGAAAAGAGATCTCAGACTGGCCGTCCTGTATGTCAATCAAGTGGCAAATGCCATATGGCGGATATATAATAGACTAACGTTTAAAAAAAAATTTTTTGAATGCAACGCAATCTACATGCACTACCTTTGCGATCTACCGGTCGATCGCGATCGATGCATTAGGCACCCCTGCTCTATGCACCCTTGCTGCTGTTAAAGGCAGCAATGTCTTTTTGAATCATAGTGCACCCTAATACACAACAGTGCTACAGTCTTACCAGGCATCTGAGCATGGCTTGGAATGTGGTCTGGTTGAACATGCATTTGCACATTTTCTTATTTAATATCACATGCACTTATTGTTTTTGTATCATAAGTGCTGGTCAGAAAATTCATACAATGCTTTTTTGAAGGGTAATAACTTTTTGCAGTTTCACGGTAAGGTTCCTTTTGCTATTTTTCTGGAATGATCTAGAAGAAATGCTGCTTCACAGGTCCAGCATTCAGGGCTTGATGTGGACTTTGTATGTTCTTTCCAAGTCTTTGTAGGTTTTCTGCCCAGTTTCCAAAAGATATGCTACTTAGTTTAACTGGTGACTCTCAATGGGCCCCTGTGCAAATATTAGTGTAGATGTGCATGTAAGAGTAGGCATGCTGGTGGATTAGCACTCTGTCAAGGATATCATCAAAAGTTTGCTACTCACTTTTAACATTTTTCCAATCCAATACCTATGCCATTTACCAAATCCTTGGCAAAACACTATAACATTCCCTTGTGTGTGTGTGTCTCTCTCGCACGCACATGTGTGTCTCTCTCTCTCTCTCTCGTGCGCGCGGGTGTGTCTGTGTCTCTCTCGCGTATGTGTCTGTGTCTCTATCTCACACGTGTCTGTGTCTCTCTCAAGCACGCGTGTGTGTGTCTCTCTCTCTCTCTCTTGCTCGCTCGGTGTACGGGGAATACACAGCACAGCGAGAAACTGAACACGTGCGGAAATCATCGGCGCACACAAACCGAAAGGGAAACTGGCTTGTTCATATACCGAGTGTGTGGTCATGAACAGATGCATTCATGACCACGTTTTGAGACGTTCGTGAACTGAGGTTCCACTGTACACACTTATGCAAGATAGATATGTAATGTATAGGGTGGTCCAGATCTAATTATGCAATTTTCATTACGCTATAACTTATTAAGTTTAAGCGAGATAAGCGAGAAAGAAAAACAAAATCTGCAGAGGTTCCAAAGCTAAAAGACAACCAAACCCCCACTGGGTATTTTACCAAACATAAATGTCTTTAAAGGATAAGTACAGTATTCTTCAAGTTATTTCTTCACCAACATGGTATATATGCATTTGTCATGCAAAATTGTACTCTAAAGTAAAAATTTTTCTATAAATTAAAAAAAATCATAGCCATTGACATTACAGATTGAACTCTATGGGGCAGTGGGCATAAAGTATAAAAACTTACCGAATATGTCTGTTTTCCAAACCAAGACAGTTGTCAAGTATTAATCCATATCTTTATTAAAAAATAGCTTATACATGAACAAAAACATGACCAATATTATGAGATTCAGATATTTTAAAAGAAGACCAGCTGTGCATGATACCTCAACATTTGTCGTCTTCTGCAATAACGTTTCACATCAACCTGGGCCATGGTTTCCTTTTGAAACGCAAAATCACATTAAATTGTGTGAGAATGTAGAATTGAAAATGTATATAAATTGAGGAAAAGCTGTTTTTTTCTAGAATTTTACATAGAATGTAGACAGAGTTGTCAAAATTTTTTTCTTCTGTGGGGGTTTAACTACTGCAGTTTTTAGACAATCTGGGAAGACTCCTGTATCAAATAGTTAAATATGTCAAGTATACTATCAATTATCACATTGGAAATGTCTTTAAAAAATGCCCTTTGGAACTGGGTCAAGGACACAAGTGGAGGGTTTTAGTTGAGCAATTATTATATGGTGTGAAGGTGAAACTTATTTCAGTAAAGGAATTAAATCTGATAAAAAGAGCATGCTGAGGTTTAACAGGATTAACTTTTCAGGGATGTATTATATTACACCTAATACCATTTATTTTGTGTTTAAAAAATGAGGCAGGTTTCATTAGAGGTTTCCAGGGGACATTTCATTGACTTAAGGTTAGGGGTAGGGTTTAGAAGATGATCAATAGTTGAAAATTAAACTCTTGGATTTCCTGTATAATCAATTGTAATTTTCAAAAAATAGGAATACCTCTCAAGGCAGACTACTTTGTTGAACTCAGTTACATGTGCCTTTAATGTTTCATAGTTGATTGTTCATATAGCTCTCCTCCATTTATGTTGAATCCTATGGCATTTTTTCTTAAGATCAGATATTCTATGAGTTTTCCAGCGTAATTCAGTACTAGAAGATTTTTTTTTCAAGGGAAATGTCAACTGTAGCTCTCACCATTTGGTTAAAATATTCCACCATACTGGTAATATTGCTAGCTGTGCTTGGACAAGCACTAAATTTGAACTGATTATTCAGAATATTAGCAAACCAAGATGCTGCAGATGCATTAAATTTAAATTTTTAAACAGTTTCAAGCATTTCTATGTCAAATAAAATGCAGAAATGATCAGAATTACCAATATCCATGACATACCTCATGTCAACCTTTACTCCTTTTAAAATGACCAAATCCAATATGTGTCCTCCAATGGCAAAATACTTAAAACATACAACAGTACCAAAACTGGTGTGGTTGTAATTTAATCGGCTCGAAAAAATGCTCACTAATCTGAGTATTCTTACCTTGGTGAACAGAATGAACAAATTGTTGCTATTTCAGTTGACACTTCTATGCTGTCACTGCCTAGACCTGTTTCACTCAATATAAGAACATTTATTTTCCTATCACTAATAAGATTGCTTTTGTAAAAAGTTGTGCAGATTAACACTAACATTTTGTAAAGCTACAATTAAAGTTTCGGAAGAGCACAGCTGTATCAGAGTGTTATTGCATCTTGAAATAGCTGTTAAGTTACCTGCATTTATCCCACTTTGTCTGGATGTTTTACTGGGACTGTGGTCCATTACTATAGTACTAATATAGTGCACATCTGTATGAGAAGCCACTGCAGAATTATCATGTCCAAACATGGATTTATAGTTAATAATTAGAACACTCTAGACAAGAACAGGTCATTCAGCCCAACAAAGCTCACCAGTCCTATCCACTTATTTCTTCCAAAAAAACATCAAGTCAAGTTTTGAAAGTCCCTAAACAACAACATTTATTTATATAGCACATTTTCTTACAAACAATGTAGCTCGAAGTGCTTTACATGATGAAGAATGAGAAAAAAGTCAAAATAAATAATTAAAATTGGAGAACACTAATTAACATAGAGTAAATTTAAGGTCCGATGGCCAGGGAGGACAGAAAAAAAAAAAAAAAACTCCAGATGGCTGGAATCTTACTGTCTACCACACTACTTGGTAGCTTATTCCAAGTGTCTGTCATTCTTTGTGTAGAGAAAAACTTCCTAATGTTTGTGCGAAATTTACCCTTAACAATTTTCCAACTGTATCCCCGTGTTCTTGATGAAATTATACTAGAACTTCATAGATAATTTAAAACAGCTTATTCTTTACATAGAATGATTTTCCAGTTAGGGCACTCATGCTTTGTAGGAGCATTTTTATCAGTCAACGGTTGGCATGATTTTACCAAATAAAGACAGGGATATTAATTTAGTTGTAAACATTAAACCTTCATTGTATACTGTTTTTAATATGTTTTTAGACAATTCATCAACCGGCTTGGCTAGATTTGAAAAATATTTTAGATTAGTGTTAAGATTAATTTCTGGTAGTCAAAGCTGATTAATTACCTTAGCTGCTGGGCCTGTTTGGATTTAAGCTATCACATCTGACCAGTATTACTTGACTAATACTCACTGTTAGAATGGCAGAATAAGTACTTGCTTAACTCTGCAAATTTCCACGTCAAAGCATAATGTGGTCTTTACAAATAGGCACTTTTACCAAATGAGAGATTTGGGTTTATATATAAATAATTACTTTTATTTATTTTCATTATGACATCAGTTATATTTCCAAATCAAGAATAAGTGTGTTTATTAAAAATATTTCACTTTGAAAAATTGTATTAGCTTTCTAGGAAATAGTTTGTCCTTACTATTTACACACACCCCCTTAAGGAATACCTGCTGCAATTACTTTTCAGTAAGCATTTTAAAACTTCTCTGACATATTATCAGCAGGCATTCCTTACCAAATGTATCATTTGGGAACCTCTTCAAAACACCACTTGCCCTCAAACAAATTGAATTTTAATGCAGTAATTGATTAAATTGCAAATAGTAAAATTATATTCAGTTCAATAATTTTTAAGATAAAAATCAAATAATTCTTGTTGAATTAAGTGTACCTGTGGGAAAACATGTTATGCCCTCAAAGAATTATCTGCTTGGAATTAATCAATTAAGTTGAAACAATTAGAAATAATTCATTTCAAACTTATTTTTTAAATATTAAAATAAGACAGAAAATAGAGTCTATATCACAAATAATATCAGGCCATGAAAAGTATAATATGCAAAAGTAAAGCTTCAGTTTTGTACTAACCATTACTATGTTTTGTTAGGGGCAGCTTAACAAAACATACAGTTGATAAATCTCTAAATTCTAATAAAGTAGCTAAAACAACAATTCATCTTTAAAAATACACTTTACATTAAATTATTTATTTCTATGTTATACAATATTATTTAAATAAAGTGAGTACTATTTTAGATACTATCATTAAATATTTTAATGTAATTCTCATGAATGTGACCTTTTTGCTGTAATGGGGACCAAAGACATCAACATTTTTATTTTGGTTTTGTATCACATTTCACATTGGCGTCTGCTTTGTGATCTGACTCTGTATGTGCCTTTGCTTCCAGTTTTTTAATTTTAAATAACATTTTATTGCTCCTTGGAATTGCAGTCCACTGAAACAATGTATACTCATTTATATATTTATCTTCAGCAAATTCTACAGAATAAAATCATACTTTTGCACATACAGTACACTTCTTGTGTGTGCCTCTGATTATAGTTCATATTGGTCTGAGGTCTCCTTACTTGAAGTCAATATTCCAATTTCTGTATCTTCAGGGACACATGTTGTTGCCACAGTATTTATTCTAATTTATACATGCAGGACATAGTGCTCTGAAATAGAAAGTGATACTAAAAAAATGAAAAATAGCACATAAACAAAATACCAGTTCATAATTGTGAAAACACAGGTAAGGGTCCTGATACGCAGGATCTAATTTCAAAAATGCATATTAATCTAGGAGGTGTGTGCATCATTTTAAATATTGCTTAGTTGCCAATGAATCTGTCTCAAACAGAGTATATAGGTAGCATTACAAAGTAACTCACTTTAGCAATCTAAAAATCAATTTTTATTAATTAAGCCAAAATTAAATTGAACACAGTCATATAATTGGATTGTACAGTAATTAGAAAAACAACCTGTGCATCCAGTCCATGGTGAAATTATCAGTGAAGTTTTCACTGTTAAGACAATTATGTCATTAATTTATTTTAACATAACAGAGTAAGGACAGCTCAGTGGTGCATTTGGTAAGGATGTTGATCTCAGAGATCATTGTCCTTGTAGTGCATAGATGTCAAACTCTGGCCTGCATTGTAATTATATTTGGCCCGTGAGAAAATACCAAATGTCTACTAGAGCTGGCCAGCCGGTAGACAGCGCATGTACCGCTAATACTACAAATCCTAGAATGCTCTGCTGGTGTGTTGCTGTGATGGTGCGTCAATCAGGACTCACAAGCGCCCCCTCCTCTGTTGACATTCATTAGCGACCTCATGCTACCAGTCACATTGGGCCACCCCTCCCAAAAATGGCCAAATGAAAAGGTGGAAAGCAGAAGCTTTCTAGAAAAGTAGGAAGCAGAATTTCTGTTTACAAATATAAAGGACAGACCTATTTGTCTTGTGTCCGGAGCCAACGTAGCTGTAACCAAAGAATATAATGTAAGAAGACACTATGAAACGAAACACCACGACAAGTACAAAGGCCTGGACATAGCGCAAAAGTTGCAGAAAAATGAGAGGAGATGAAAAGAAGTTTGGTTTCACAACAGACTATGTTCACAAAAGCCATATCACAAAGTGTGGCTGCTGTAAAGGCTAGTTTTATTGTGGCAGCAGAGACTGCAAAATCAGCCCAGCCCTTTAATGAGGGAGAGTTTGTCAAAAAGTGCATGATCAAAGTTTGCGACGTCGTTTGCCCAGATAAAAGGCAAGCATTTTTCAATGTGAGCCTTAGCAGAAACACAGTAGCTGATCGTGCATGTGATCTTGCCACAAATCTACATGAACAGCTAATGGAAAAGGGAAAAGATTTCATTCCATTCCATTGCTGTGGATGAGAGCAGCGACACATTTGATACTGCCCAGCTGTCAGTCTTCATCCGTGGAGTGGACTCAAATCTGTGCGTTACAGAGGAACTTTTGGGATTAAAATCAATGCATGGCACAACCACAGCAAAAGAAATCTTTGAAGAGGTTTCCAAATGTGTAACTCAAATGAGGCTACCTTAGGATAAACTTGTGGGACTAACAACAGATGGAGCGCCCATAATGTGTTGTCAAAAGGGTGGGTTGGTGGCCAGGATTCGGGAGAACATGCAGAGGGAGAACTGTGCAGGTGAGCTAACTGTTTATCACTGTATCATACATCAGAAATCGTTGTGTGGCAATGCCCTGAAGACGGAACATGTTATTAGCACCAATACATGAGTAGTTAACTTTATAAGAGCTAAAGGTTTGAATCACCACCAGTTCAAGTCTTTTCTGGAGGAGTGTTGTTTGGAATACACAGACATGCCTTATCACATAGAGGTGATATAGTTAAGCAGAGGAAAATTACCGAACAGATGTTTCAAGCTGCGTGAGAAAATTTGTCAGTTTCTAGAAAGCAAAGGGAAAGGCACAGCAGAGCTCCTGGTAAAGAGTTTCTGTCTGAGCTGGCATTTCTCTGTGACATCGTGAGCCAGTGCTGAACCTGCAGCTTCAGGGGCGGGGCCGTGTCATCACAGATATGTACGCTGCAGTGAGGGCTTTTAAAACAAAATTGTGTCTGTGGGAGACTCAGATGCTGCACGGAAACCTGGGCCATTTTCCTTGCTGCCAAACCATAAAAACGCAGACCTCTACCACCATGTTCCCAAGTGCACAGTTTGCTGAAAAACTCGGCTTACTCAGCGCCGCGTTTACCCGGCGATTTGCCAACTTTGATGCCCAGAAATGTAGGTTTGAACTGTTTAGTAATCTGTTTGCAGTTGACGTGGAAAGCACACCAACTACCCTCCAAATAGAGCCGATTGAACTCCAGTGTAGTGACATGCTGAAGTCAAACTATGCTGCTGTGGGCGCTGCACAGTTTCCACTTTACATGTCTGACACAATGCCCCAGCTCCGTACCCAAGCTGCTCAAATGCTCTCTATGTTCAGTAGCACACATCTATATGAGCAACTATTCTCCTTGATGAAGATGTACAAAACATCACACAGGAGTCATCTCACTGATGAACACCTTCACTCAATCCTGAGGATTTCCTCAGCTCAGAGCCTGACCCCAAACATTGATGAACTAACATCCAAGAAGAGATGCCAGGTATCTGGCTTGGACCAGTGTGCATCAGAGTAGATCAGAGTGTAGCAAACTGAGCTTGAATGAATGTTTTCTTTATGCACTTTTCCTTGCTACTCCAAGGCATGGACTTGAATGGCTGGATTTTCATTGAAGGAAATTATTATTATTATTATTGTTAGCCTGTGAAAAAAATGTTACCATTGAAATTTAACTCAGAAGGCTACAAATAGAGAAAAAGGCATAAGATTTTTTAAATTTTATTTAAGAATTAAATGCCACAGATGTGTCTTTTATTTGACATTTGATTTCACGTGTTTATAGTATCAAGCTTTGCTTGTTTCAGATTCAATGTTTAAGTAAAACGTTAAGTTTGTTTCCATATGAAAAGGTTCATTGTTATATCTGATGAGGATTAAAAACTTCCATTCAATTGTAGACATTTTTTCAATAAATATCAAGGTTGACCCACAATTTTCTCCAAATTTTTAATTTTGCTCCACTGTGTATTTGAGTTTGACACCTCTGACATAGTGTTTGCACATTCTCCCCATGTCTGCATTATTTTTTCCAGCTACTACAGTTTTCCATCCAAATATCCATATACGTACTGTTTAGTTTGATTTGTGGTTCCAAACTGACCCTGTGTGAATGAGTTTGTGAGTGAAATCTGTGGTAGACTGGTGTGATGTCCAGGTTTACTTTTCCGGCCCTGGTAAGAGTGCAGGTTCCCTTCTCGGTTTCCCCTTTAGTTGATGTCACCACACTGGATGTAGCTTTCCTACAATGAATTACATACAAACATTCAGGACACACATATAAAAGCACCAAGTATAATTTTTAATTCTTTTCTTAAATAAACTGCACAAAGCACCACAACCACCACAATTCACAATAATCAATAACAATAATCCTCCACTCCCAGCAGCTCCGTCACACACCCTCCCAACTCCGTGGCCTTCCATCCTCCTGACTCCGAAGTACTTCCAGGTTGTAGGAAAAGCAGAAGTTCCCAGGTCCTTTATGAGCTCCTCCTGGTGGCACCCAACAGGGCTGCGAAAACAGATTCCATATCCCAGGATGCCCTGAGAGAATCTGGGGTGCAGCTACCGTTCAAGGACGTCCCGGCATGCATACATTAAATATACTGTATATATAATATATATATATATATATATATAATATATATATATAT
>JANRMT010049829.1:50615092-50629546 GCA_026402145.1 Polypterus bichir lapradei
CAGTATATATTGGCAGCATGGTGATATAGTAATTACAGCTACTGCCTCTCAGGTCCAGAGTGTTGGGTTTAAAACCACACCCCTGAATATTGTCTGTGTGGAGGCTTATTACATGTTGTTTAGGACTATTTTCATTGCAAGGAACAATAATGACCCTATAAATCTTAAAATCATTCTCCTGCTATGTGGTAGTTTAGTCCATGAGTACTTCCATTTTCCTTCCAGATCCTGTCAAGTCAACATAATTGGTGAACCTTAATGGTTAGTGCATGTTTCAGACTGAGAGCTTGATCTGGTAAGGCAAGAAAAAAGAAACAAGTTTTGGAACTAGACAAACAACTAGAACATGTAGCTCAATTGCTACAAGAGCAGATAAAAATAGCAAACTATTAGAAGCTAATTCTAAAAAATTTTAAGACATTTAAGTTGACAAGACATCTTTATTATCAAGGAGACCTGAAGAAGAATTGAAGAAGCCTAATAAAATGCTCAGTAATGCTTTATTTAAATAAAGTAGAATAGATATTGTGACAGATTAGGGCTTTCTCGCACCCTTGTACCCTCAGACCACACAACAGACACCAGATAAAAGTCCAAATAATTAATTTATTATTATAATAATGTGCACAAAGCACACTCCTCTTCACAATTCTCCAATAATCAAATAAACAATAACCAATAACAATCCTCCAAACTCCCAGAAGCTTAGCCACCCTGCCTCCCAACTCAGCTCGTCTGTCTGGGATCTCCCACAGTCCTTTATACTCCTTGACCCGGAAGTGTTTCTGAGTCCTCTGTCCATGTGATTATCCAACACTTCCGGGTCGGGTAATTTTCTCTTTTTCTTCAGCCCGGAAGTATATCATTTCTTCCGTTTCCACAATTGTGAATTACTTCAGGGCTATAAGGAAAGTATAAGTCCCTGGGCCTCCCTGCAGCGTCCTCCAGTGGCCCCCATGGTATCCAGCAAGGCTGTGGTGAAAACCTCCAAGTTCCATGATGCCCTGCTGGAATTCGGGGCCCTTCCATGTTGCAGGGATGGCTCCATCTGGCGGTTTGGGGTTGTTGGCCAGGATACACGGCCGGAAATCCCTCACAATATCAAGGGACATTATTTTTAGTCTCTAGAATGCACAAATAAAATCAGATCTAGAGCATTATCTACTTTTCTAGTCATCTTTTTCTAAAAGACTGAAGAGTAGCCTGGTACAGTATTACACCGGACCACAGTGCTTGTCCTGCTCAAACAGGTTGATAGATATGCATCTTTTCCATCCTGAATAGTGAAAATATAATGGAATTTAAAATGCATTCAAGCATTGACAAACATAAGTTTGGATGATTGTTTCAGCACAAAATAAATCACATACTTGTGGACACTGGTAAAAATTAACAGAAGGTGCATTTTAGACCGAAACCAGGAACCTTGCACAGTACATCAATGAAGCAGATACCCTGCTATTGTTTTGTAAGTGAACAGATGAAACACTAAAATATTAAACGGGGAAACTACTGTTGGTTAATAGTTTAGTTGGTTTATCTAATTGGGAAACTTTCCATTATTCTTAAAGTATTTAGCTCCTTTAATGCAGATTTTAGCTTCTGCTATATTGTAAATATTGAAAATATTGTAAATCTCTCAATTATTTTTGTATAGCCCTTCCTATAGTGTGATGTCACCAGTGTGTTGTACAAAAACAACATCACCTTCTCTCATTTTGTAAATTTATTACTTGCTAATGTCCCCAAAGCTTACTTCAAAGAGTACTGATGTAGAATTGCACTGTGTACATTGCTCAGATGTGCCCAGCTACAGTGTCCACATTTTCTTCAGATATTCTTGTTAGTGACAATTTTCATAATTAAGATTTAGCATCATTTTCTTAGAAAAAATAAATAAACTAAAGTATTAATAGAGTTAGTAGTGAGTATCAAGGTAATGCAGTTGTTGGATTCCAAGTACAGTCAAAGCTTATATGACCTCCCTGGGCCCACATGGATCTTCTCTGGATACTCTGATTTCCTCCCACAAATTAAAATTCTATTGGAAATATTCATGAATGTAAATCAGTGGATGTTATTAAGAACTATGTAAAGTACTATTGAGACCACATTTGGAGAATTTTGTACAATTCTGGTCATAACGCTACAAGAAAGACATAGCAGCAGTAGAACCTATGCAGAGGATCGAAACCTAGTGTATCAAAGGACTAAAGAACATGACCTAATCTGAGTAAGTCAGAGAACTAAACCTGTTTAGTTTAAAGCAGAGGAGGCTGTGTGGGGAACTAATCCAGCACTTCAAAATTCTCAAAGGTATTGATAAAGTAGATCTAGCAGAATTCTTTGAACTAAATGGTGAAACAAATACTTGAGTGCACCTGTGGAAATTAGGGAAAAGTGCATTTAAGACTGAATCTAGGATTTATGACATTATGAGTTGTGTGAATCTGTAACAAACTACCAAGACATGTAGTTGAAGCAGAAACCTTACCAACCTTTAAGGAGTGTCTGGGTGAGATATTGGGATTTCATGGCTATTATCTAAACAAACAAGCATAATGGACTGAATGGCCTCCTCTTATTTGTCAAATTTCTTATATTCTTAAGTTGAGAGGAATTCAAAATTGGCTCAACATGAGTGAATTTTGGCATTTCCTTGAGAGGACTGCCAGATTGATTGATGCATTATGCTATCTTCAAATATCAGAACACAGAGAATGGATAAATGGAATGACTGGCGCTACAGTAGACATTTATTACTAATACATCCTCTCAATAAGGTAAGACACAAGGCCCATACTTGCACACACTCACACTCTTTCACACCAAGCCAATCCTCAACTGCCAATGAGCGTATGAAACATAAGTCTGGTTGTAACCAGGGTATCTGGAACAACACCCGCAAACAGAATGGATAAACATACATACTGATCACAGACAGTATTAGACTGGGACTTGGACACAGGCAAGAGTGCTAATCATAGTAGCATTGTGCTGTCTAAATATAAAAGTAGAAGTAAAAAATACTGCACTTTAAAATTAATATACTGTAATTCTAAATTAGCAGCTTTGGTCTAATATTCAACTTTAATGAAAAAAGCAACAAGTATAACAGTAACAAATAAGATGCCATAAATTCTCCTTTAGTTGCTAATTCTACCATCATGAGTGCTGCATTTTGTCAGATTAAACTGCTGCCGGCAAAAATAATATAAAATAAAACAAATGTTGCTTTGGGGTTGAGTAATATATGCTCTTTTAATGTTATAAACACCTTTCTTCATAATGGTCTCTGTGCAGCCTGAATACAGACCATAATACTTCCTCACATTACAGATGCAAGTATTGCATGAGAAATAGTTGTATGTGCTTTTGAACATAAATAGAAGGTAAAGTGATCACAGCCCCAAAGATGAAACAAAACCTCATTCTTCTACTTACAAAATGTGTGCGTGACAGAGCCTGGCATTCAGATATTAAAACAAGATGCATTTACAGCACTTTAGACAAAGTGATGACTAGTGAACGATGGTAAGAAATGATGTGCTTATGAATCTTTCATTAACTGACAAAGTTCTGAAATGTTTACTTACAATGTTTTTGCTATAGAAGCGCAAAGCATGCAGCATTAATTCAAATTAATTTACATTTAGTTTTCTAAAAAAAAAAACTCATAGCATTTGGATAAAAATAAAAATATGGTGACAATTAGATGTACTTTATAAATCAAAAATATAGTCAAGTGTGTAAACTATGGGAAAATCATTCATATCGTGCCAAGTAATGTAGTTAATGACATTCATTCAGATTAAGTATTGCAGCCTGCTTCCCATCACAACCATTTGCAAACATTTACATTTAAAAGTTTGTTTCAGTATTTCTGTGCAATCTGGGAGCAAATACTTGCCCTTTATTCTAATTTTAAAGTTTCATGATCTGTCAGTAATTTCAGTAGTGAAACTAAATAAAGTATGGGTAGTCAACATGGTTTTATTATCTTTGAAAAAATGTCCAGTTTTCTTTCAAAGATTAATAATTTGCCATTTATATATAAAAAATATCAGGATATAATAATGACAAATTACAAAAACAATAAAAGCTTTACAAAATTGTTACAAGTTCAAATTAATTTCTTATTCTGTGTGTGCAGTTTAAAATTTTAAGTGAATTATTATTTGTGTGTTAATGAGCACTTCTTGTGTCATTTAGAAAATAAACATGCAGCTTTGCATATTAACCACATATCTGCTTCCAAGGCTTCTAAAAACAGAATAATATAATTTGTACAGTATAAAGAGTCAGCAAAAAATATTTCTAAACTTTCAGAATGTTATATTTAAACAAAATAAAGGGCAAAACTCACCTTTAATGCCATGCCCTTTTAAGGTCTCAATGTGGCAGATGATTTGTAGCTTTACATGCGGTGCTATTACTTGACTTCTTTCCCAACTTCTCCTCCTTTATGGAACAATATCGCAATGCCCATGGAGATGGTGGTGAGAATACAGCAAGCAAGCAGCAAGATGTTTCCTGTCTTTCTTCTGTTTGCAGATAAAATTATTTTTTCTTGACAAAGAACTCTTTAATTAGAGTATATTATTTGCAGGCCGCAGTGGTAGCGCTGCTGCCTCGCAGTAAGGAGACCTGGGTTTGCTTCCCGGGTCCTCTTTGCTTGGAGTTTGCATGTTATCCCCGTGTCTGTGTGAGTTTCCTCCGGGTACTCTGGTTTGCTCCCACATTTCAAAGACATGCAGGTTAGGTGCATTGGTGATTCTAAATTGTCCCTAGTGTGTGCTTGGTGTGTTTGTGCACACCCTGCGGTGGGCTGTTTCCCTGCCTGGGGTTAGTTTCTTGCCTTGCGCCCTGTGTTGGCTGGGATTGGCTCCAGCAGACCCCTGTGACCCTGTAGCTAGGATATAGTAGGTTAGATAATGGATGGATGGATATTATTTGCAAATTACCTACTCATTCAACCATAACTGAGGACCAGCAGTACACCACTGTCTGCTCCTTCTATTTTGAGTTTTATTCTTCATATAAATTATTTTTTTTTTCTGATGACATTTCCACCCACCAAGTAAAAAGGTATTAATTAAATGACAGTCAATACAGAGTAATATTGTAACAGAACACAAACTGTAAGATATTTTTGCTATTTTTTCCTTAACATAAATGACCATATAGGCTGAATGTAAAGTAAAAAATAATTTCAGCTACAAACATATAATGATGCCTCTAGGCAACACACCTTTGCACACACTTAATTTCTTTCAATAACTTTGTAGAAGAAAATCTGGGGCACAACATCATTAAAGCTACACGCCAGTAGACTCAACGTTTTATGAAATTATATTCTTGGGGCTTGAAAACTGACTAGTGCATCATACTGGCATAGTCTTGGCTGATGTGGGTCTAATTAATTCTGATTATATTATCACACAGGATAACAGAACTAAATGTGTCATTGTTACCTTTATTTAGATACTGTATATAAAGTTAAATCTCCCTGGTTGATTCAGCGACTGTATGACACAAAATTCTTTGCTACTTGCAGACAAAGAGAAAACAGTTTTCACTAATGAATCATTCTCATTTTCCAGATATAACTGTCACACACATGCACATAGAAAACAGCTAAAGGGCCTAAATAATGGTAATTCTATACCTGACCAGGGGGCGGCAGAGTGTGCTAACTGTCTCTTGGCGCTCTCTTGGTTCCAGTGCTGACGTCATTTCCAGTCATGAAGATGTCACTTCGTCATTTCCTGTCCTATCTGTTAAAACTGTCATCTTGTCTCAATGCAAATCAGTTCTGTTTTGGACTCTGTTCTGTGAACATCACGCATTTAAAAACAAATTTTGCAGCCAGGAAAACAATATATGGGTGGCTGCTCCAAATTTTCATGATGTCTGTGACTCATTTGTTTGAAAAACTTGGTTGTGGATGATTTGGGAAAAACCTTGATGACGTTTCACATACTGTATGACAGTAGCAAATGGCCCTCTTACCTCCAGTTGCAGAACAGCCACAGATTATAACTTGACCACAGCACCTAACCTCCTCACTATGAAACTGTATGTTTCATATTAAAAATACGGTCATCTGTTGCTTTTTGTGTTTTCATTTATTTGCCCATTAGCTCAAAATAAGCAATAACATCCCCCAATGCTATCCCTATGGCATGAATGATTTATGTTTTAATGAACGTTTGTTGCTAGTGCAAAAACAGCCAGGGAGACAGTGTCTGGACTGTGTGACAGATCAGTAATAAAGATGTTAAAAGCCTGCAACCCTTGAATTGAAGATCTAACAAGAAAACAGGTCAGTCATAGCCCTAATCAAAGCGTAAAAAGGTTTATGCAGAGCTAATTTGGAACTAGCACCTTCACCTAATGGGCATTTCTTTGAGATGTGGGAGAAACCAGAATGCATGAACAAAACTTACACAGAATGAATGAGACATGTAAACTCCACATAGTGATTCGGTCTGGGATTTGAACCATGATGTCAAGAGTAGTAAGCAGGAATACTAATCACTGTGCCATTATGTACATTATAAGTTAAGTATTCCTGTTCATTTTTATTAAGTAATATACTCGTAATAAGGTATGCCTTCATTGTTCCATTACGTAAAACTTACAAATGCCTATGATGGATTGAATTTAAATGCAGAATTGTTTCCTAAAATTCACACATGGATTAATTTAATTAAGCAGGAAACTCTCTTTTAAGGCAAAACAGATTTTGTTAATGACATTTTAATATCATTATGGAATTAGTGCTAAATAAAAAGTATATGATTTGTTAAAGAGATTTAACAACACTATGATGTAACCAATCAGCTGTGAGGTGAGATCTTTTTCAACTGTGGAGTCACAGATTTGAATGCTCATTAGTAAAAAAACAGTAAAACTAGTGAATGCACATGTGACACATATTTCAATGGACTGAAACAGATGCATTCTTCGGTTACAAATAATTACTGCAGTTCGGATTGGTCGAGTCCAGTGGCTAATCCAGGATTAGCACCCAACACTAAGCAAAAACAAAATCTGATTGCTTAGAAGAAGCACCTTCATACTGTTTGAAATTGGAAAAAATCAAATACTCAGTTAGATGATTTGTACAGACTTTTTTCAAAACATGGCAGGATCTAATCAGTAATATTTTAAAATAAGCTCTTAAAGCACAGATGAAGCAATTATTTCTGTATTTCTTTGTCTTCTGCATTCATCTCTATTGGCTTATAAAACTTATTAATTTAGGTATGTTTACAAGCCTTAAATTTTACGCCGTTTGCCTTGCTCTGTCTCTCAGGGGTGGGGGGTCAATTCGTTCTTAATTTTACTTCTTGTAAAAATTGATTGATTTGTATGGAATGATTGCATTAAAATTAATAAAATTTCAAAAAAAAAGAAGCACCTTCAAATTGACAGAACACAGTTGTTTCACAGGAGTTTTGTAATAATGGATTAATCATAAATTGGCAAATCTGATTGCACAAAGGAACCTTCTAACTGAAACAAATTAAAAAAACGGTCAATGCAACAGGCATTTATCATTTTTCAAATTTGATTTAATTTGACTTCTTTATTAAATATTACTCTTCAGTAATTGATCAACCAACACTGAAAACCAGAAGTGATTGTTCTGAAAAAAAACTGGTTTCAACAATGTGTTGTTACAAAAATGATAAAAAGTCTGGCTAAATGAAAATATCCTGAATTACCTTGATATTCACTTGCCATTTTTACCATTTACTTTAGGTAGTATTTATTATTTTTTTACTGGACATAAAATGAATGTGAATACATTTAGTAAGTTTACATAGTAAAATAAGTCAGTTACCCTCCATGTCATTCTTTATACACCCTACTCTGAAATCCACACAAATCAATAAATTCAAGACATCTGTTGGTTCATTGTGTAGAAGTCTTTCCCTGTACCACAAATGAAATTCAGACCTTCCCTATGACTTTTCAATTAAGTAAGCATGTTAATACATAAGAATAAGTCAGACTGTTATTTTTTATTTTATTTTACTTTTAATTAAGTAAAATGTTTCAATATACCCATAGAGGCAAAGGGCAGTGCTAACCACTGTATAACAGTGCATATTATGTTTAACACGTTTGCTTGATTTTATGGTGTGATGTTTTTGTCTCTGGTCTGGGAGTAATGGAATGCCATGGATTACAAGTGACATCAAGGGCCTTTTGAACCAGAGGAAAAGGGCTTTTAAAGGCGGTGATCAGCATGAGCTCAAGCGTGTGCAGAAGGAACTCTGAGTCCAGCTCAGGGCAGCGAAGGAGCAGTACAGGAGAAAGCTGGAGCAGACGTTGCAGAATAACAGCATGAAGGAAGTGTGTATAAGTGTATATAAATGATTTAGATAGGAATACAAGTAACAAGCTGGTTAAGTTTGCAGATGATACCAAGATAGGTGGATTAGCAGATAATTTGGAATCTGTTATATCATTACAGAAGGACTTGGATAGCATACAGGCTTGGGCAGATTTGTGGCAGATGAAATTTAATGTCAGTAAATGTAAAGTATTACACATAGGAAGTAAAAATATTGGGTTTGAATACACAATGGGCGGTCGGAAAATCAAGAGTACACCTTATGAGAAGGATTTAGGAGTCATAGTGGATTCTAAGCTATCAACTTCCCGACAGTGTTCAGAAGCCATTAAGAAGGCTAACAGAATGTTAGGATATATAGCACGATGTGTGGAGTACAAGTCCAAGGAGGTTATGCTCAACCTTTATAATGCACTGGTTAGGCCTCATCTTGAGTACTGTGTGCAGTTTTGGTCTCCAGGCTACAAAAAGGACATAGCAGCACTAGAAAAGGTCCAGAGAAGAGCGACTAGGCTGATTCCAGGACTACAGGGGTTGAATTATGAGGAAAGATTAAAAGAGCTGAGCCTTTACAGTTTAAGCAAAAGAAGATTAAGAGGTGACATGATTGAAGTGTTTAAAATTATGAAGGGAATTAGTACAGTGGATCGAGACTTGTATTTTAAAATGAGTTCATCAAGAACACGGGGACACAGTTGGAAACTTGTTAAGGGTAAATTTCGCACAAACATTAGGAAGTTTTTCTTTACACAAAGAACGATAGACACTTGGAATAAGCTACCAAGTAGTGTGGTAGACAGTAAGATGTTAGTGACTTTCAAAACTCGACTGGATGTTTTCTTGGAGGAAACAAGTGGATAGGACTGGCGAGCTTTGTTGGGCTGAATGGCCTGTTCTCGTCTAGAATGTTCTAATGTTCTAATAACAAATTAACATAAAGAGCCATAAAAAGTAATTAAAAGCTTCTAAAATATTAGATTAAGCATAAATTAGAATGTTAAGCAAATAAGATATGTCAAGCAAATAGTTAACTAAAAATTAGTTATATTGCATTATTTTTTAAGTTTACAGCAAAATTTCTAGTCTGGGAAAGAACAGAAAATTGACGCACCAAAACCAGCTTAGAACAGGATAAGAGTTTGAGAACACCTGTGATTCAAGGCTAGGAAGCTAGAAAGCGATAACACAGAGAAGATGGCTCTGGAAGGCACGTAGCGAAACCAGCTGGGTTGATGAATCAGCAGAAAGGCAATAAAAGGCTTTTGCTGCAAGCAAGGTACCACTGATGTAGTGCATGAAGAGAAAATCTTAGTATATTCAGGCATTAGTAATAATTATAGAAGAACACATTAGAAATTAATTTTAGTGTAGAAATTAAGACAATCAAGTATGCCAAGCAATGATAAAATGAAAGTATACACAATATTTCTTTTTTAATTAAAGTTTAGCTTTCGGCCAATATTATAGTATAGCTTGAAAGGCTAGAGGAGGAAGTGACACCATGAAAGACCAAATATGGAATAGAGGACATCTGCCCAGTTGAAGAACCAATCAAGAATAAGAAAAATAAAAACTGGAATAAACAATAGCCAGTATAGCCAGGTGCAGAATGAGCTCATTGAACAAGCTTAAAATGATAAGAAATTGTTATAAAAACTTCGATTATGGCAATGTTCAGGGCTCAATCTCATTCGGCCGAATTGGGTTGAGTCTGTGTTGTTGATTTATTGCAATAAAGCCTTAAAACTCTGTCTGTCTATGTTGAGTCCTAATAGCCTTTATTTTTAGGTAAAAAGCCTTCTGATGATGAATTTTTCGCCACGACAGGAGGAGTATAGGAACCTAATCAAGGACTTTGTTAAAGGGTGCGACTCAAACCACACACCTGATCACCAGCAAAACCAAGGAGCTGGTGGTGGATTTTAGGAGACCCAAGCCCCTCCTGTACCCCGTGATTATCAGAGGCGACTGTGTGCAGAGGGTACAGACCTATAAATACCTGGGAGTGCAGCTGGATGATAAGTTGGACTGGACTGCTAATACTGATGCTCTGTGCAAGAGAGGACAGAGCCGACTATACTTCGTTAGAAGGCTGGCGTCCTTCAACATCTGCAAAAAGATGCTGCAGATGTTCTATCAGACAGTTGTGGTGAGTGCCCTCTTCTACGCGGTGGTGTGCTGGGGAGGCAGCATAAAGAGGAAGGACGCCTCACACCTGGACAAACTGGTGAGGAAGGCAGGCTCTATTGTGGATATGGAGCTGGACAGTTTGACATCTGTGGCAGAGCGACGGGTGCTGGACAGGCTTCTGTCAATCATGGAGAATCCACTGCATCCACTGAACAGTATCATCTCCCGACAGAGGAGCAGTTTCAGCGACAGACTGCTGTCACTGTCCTGCTCCACTGACAGACTGAGGAAATCGTTCCTCCCCCACAGTATACGACTCTTCAGTTTCACCCCGGGGGTGAAACGTTAACATTATGCAAAGTTGTTGTCTGTTTTACCTGCATTTTTATCACTCTTTAATTTAATATTGTTTTTTATCAGTATGTTGCTGCTGGAGTATGTGAATTTCCCCTTAGGATTAATAAAGCATCTATCTATCTATCTAATAGCATCAGGTATTCAAAGATATCACTTTTTGACTTTGAAGTTAACCCCTTGTGGCATATGGCCGGTCGTTTATCCCAGCCAATACCCCCAGGCCGCCAGATGGAGCCCTCCCTCCAGTATGGAGGTCCCCCGAAGACCAGCAGGGAATCCTGGACAATGGAGTTTTCATCCACAGCCCTGCTGGATACCACAGGGGCTGCTAAATATAGCTGCAGGGAGGAGCAAAGAATATTATTTGCCCTACGCCCCGAAAGTACGTCCGAGTCACATGGACAAGTGGAATGACGTGATTCCGGCGTGAAGAAAAAGGATTTTTATCTGACCTGGAAGTGTTCCTAGTCACGTGGATAGAGAGGGCAAAACACTTTCGGGTCGAGGACTATAAAGGACTGTAGGATATCCCCAGACGTTGAGCTGAGCTGGGTGGAAGGGTGGCAACGCATCTGGGAGTGGAGGATTATTGTTTATTAGTGATTTGTATTGTGATTTATGAATATCATTAATGCATTCTTATTAATAAATTCAACTTTTGGACTTTTATCCGGTGTCTGACGTCTTGGACAAGGGTTCAAGGGAGTGATAGCGCCCCCTATCCGTCACACCCTGCAAAGAGTGAGAGAAGATAACCACAAAATTTACCTTAGTTCTCCACCATGCTCAGCTAACACTGTTTGAAAATAGTTAATATAAGTTTTAAGCATTACATATTTATAGTAATACTAGCCAACCTGCGGCGTATCATATGCCGCATATAATTATTTATTGATGAGTGAACACTTCCTGAAAGACACAGTTGTCCAAATAGGGAGGGTCTGAGGATACAACTGTCAGTGAATGAAAAGATGGAACTCTGGAGAGAGCAACATACAATCGTCCATGAGTGAAAACAGGTTTTGGCAGATACAGGCATATTTTTTTTAAAGTTTGTCCTTGTGCCTTAGTAATAGTCATTGCAAATGCCAATCTAATAGGAAATTGTAAAAGGCAAATTAGAATCTGATGAGGTCAGGGAAATCCGGGCAATAAGGACAGTTTGTGAGGTAGCAGATGTGATAGTCTTACACTCCAGTACATTGCGGTGAATGCTGGGAATAGAAAGTCTAGTGCCATTACAGAGACCTTTTGCTGGCATGAGGTTCCTGAGAAGCATGATGACCAATTTTAATTTTGAGTTTATGTGAAGGCATGCCAGTGGGAGTAAGACTATAAAGAAATTCTTCGGGGAATGCAAGTTGATCTGCAGGATCGTCTGTGACGATGGAGTCAACGCTGGTGAAAGTTACTTCGTCGTTAGGAAGTTTCAGCACCTGTTCATTAAGGTGTAGTGAGTCTTCGTTGGTGACGCTTAATATAGCTCGTGTACTGAGTTGTTCCAGAGTGGCAGTTGAGAAGTCGATGTCGCCATATAATTGCCTCGAGAGCGATGTTGGAAGCCTGCAGAGGGTGAGAGTTGGTGGGCGGGGTCTTGTCGTGCGTTCCCCATGACGTGTGAGGAGGGTTAGAGTGGGCGTTCGTGGCTCTTTAGTGTGTAACCCATGGGTGTGGCTCTGTTAGAGTTGGCAGGCGGGGCTCTGTGACTTGGCGGTCATGGCTCTCTGTCTTACGTATGGTGAAAAGTCAACGTGGCTCAGAGGTGCATGTGGACTTTTGCACAGACGAAAGCGACTGAGGCTGTGTTTGGTGAGTTGTTGCGTGCGGGCACATGAGCAGGCAGTGCACATGCCTCAAGAGCGATGCTGGACACGGGAGGACAGTTACAGTTGGCGTGTGTGGCTCTGTCATGCGTATCCCATGACGCGGTAGGAGGGTTAGAGATGGTGGACGGGGCTATGTCAAGCGTATCCCATGGTCTTAGAGTTGGTGGCCGTGGCTCTCTGTCTTGCTTGCGCTCACTGTCTTGCGTGCCCTTAGTGAATTATATATATAGATTCTATTAAAATCATTAAATACAACTGTGTTAAAATCTTCTTTGAAGAAATGGTCATTGAACAATATTATATTTTTAAATAAGTCTTATTATTTTCAAAAAGTCATGCAATCCTGAAATTTAATGTTTCATACAATGTCAACAAACATACCTGTTTCTTATGTTTTAAGTTATTCATTGATTTTTACATAATTTTATTGTTTGGAAGCATAATAACAAATATCACAGCCATTGCCATCTCTATCAATCCTGCATTTTTACTTCATATTTCTGACTTTCTCCAGCTCCATTATTAAGATTGTCATTATTATGCTGTAAAATCCTTTTTTCTTACATCTCACTGGTTGTCTGACTGATAAGAATTTTTGGAAAAACATTTTGCCTAAATGGATTATTTCATGACCCCAAGGCTCAGAAAAGTTAACTTCACCAAGAGTTAATTTCATCCATCCATCCATGGATCCATCTAACCAAGAGTTAATTTAACTGTGAAAAAATGGATAAAATTGTGATGCTATTGTTGCATTTAACAGTCAAAAACAGGTCATCTTACTTCCACTCTATGCCAGATGCAAAAGAGCAAGGATGATAGTGTGATAGATGGCAAGTCAGCAGGATCATTGTCCGAGTGTCGCCTGTATCCTATTTTCTTGATCATGCTAATATATACAAAAATACAGTCACCCCTCACTGTTCATGGATTAGCACAAAATAGATGCTACAAATAATAACTTCCTCCATTTCATGGATTTCAAAAAGGCCCATGAGATACAAACAGACTGCTGTAGGAACCCCCATCACTGGATACAGCACTGGATACTAATAAAAGGCAAAGCCCTCACTCACTCACTCACTCACTCACTCACTCACTCACTCACTCACTGACTGACTGACTGACTGACTGACTGACTGACTCATCACTAATTCTCCAACTTCCCGTGTAGGTAGAAGGCTGAAATTTGGCAGGCTCATTCCTTACAGCTTACTTACAAAAGTTAAGCAGGTTTCATTTCGAAATTCTACACGTAACGGTCATAACGGTCGATAACGGTCGACAACATCCGCCATGTTGAACTTTCTTATTTATGGCCCCATCTTCACGAAATTTGGTAGGCGGCTTCCCTGCGCTAACCGAAACCGATGTACTTACTTATTTCGATGGTATGACGCCACTGTCGGCCGCCATATTGAACTTTCCAACGTCACCAATTTTCCAACTTCCCGTGTAGGTAGAAGAATGACCCCGTCTTCACGAAATTTGGTAGGTGGCTTCCCTGCACTAACCAAAACCGATGTACGTACTTATTTCGGTGGTATGACGCCACTGTCGGCCGCCATATTGAATTTTCCAAACGTCACAAATTCTCCAACTTCCCATGTAGGTAGAAGGCTGAAATTTGGCAGGCCCATTCCTTACAACTTACTTACAAAAGTTAAGCAGGTTTCATTTCGAAATTCTACGCGTAATGGTCATAACGGTCAACGACGTCCGCCATATTGAACTTTCTTATTCATGGCCCCATCTTCACGAAATTTGGTAGGC
>JANRMT010049829.1:50629556-50689983 GCA_026402145.1 Polypterus bichir lapradei
AAAGTTAAGCAGGTTTCATTTCGAAATTCTACGCGTAATGGTCATAATGGTCAACAACGTCCGCCATGTTGAACTTTCTTATTTATGGCCCGATCTTCTCGAAATTTTATAGGCGGCTTCCCTGCACTAACCGAAACCAATGTACGTACTTATTTCGGTGGTATGATGCCACTGTCGGCCACCATATTGAACTTTTCAACAGTCTTTGTTACTTATGGGCCCATCTTCAAGAAATTTGGTACATGGGTTCCCAACGCTAACTGAATCCTACTTATGTACATATATACGTCCATAGCCTGCAGCTCAGTCACTGTGTGAGGTGGCGTTGGGTCCCCCATACCAACGCCTCCCACGTTGTTGGCTGCCTGCCTATATAAGACCGTCCGTCGCTCCGGTCTCTACTTTCCCTTCCTTGCTTCGCCACAGGATTCACGTCTCCCTACTGATAACTACAGCCTTTTTGTTTAATCCACGGCTTCTCCGCTGTTTTATTGTTTGTTTATTACAATTATAGTTATTGTATAGGTATTTTAGACTTACTTTACATTGCTCAGGTACCCATTTCTTTTATCATTCCAACCCCCATTACCATGTCTATCGAGGTGATCACTATCGATCAAAGAACTGTCACTTACTGAGTGGTTTCCATGCCCGGAGATGGCACCAACTTTTTCCATTCTCTTTGTTACATATTGCACGGCCATATCAGGCTCACTCTTGATATCCGGAGGAACATTGTGTCTTATGTATTGAATGACTGGGACAGGTTCAAGGTGTGGACTGATGACGGTACAGGAGATAATTATACTACACAGGAGTAGTAGTACTAGGAGCACATCTAGGAGCACTAGAAGAGTGAAATGCTTAAGCCCTTCACCTATGGTTCTGCATGTGAGTTGATGGCTGCCGCTGAATTGTTCGGTTGTCGCTTTCAAGTGTACCGAAATGGCCAAATATTTTACACCTTTCGACAACCGCCAATGCCTCTTAAACATCTTAGATTCACAGGTGACGATTTCAGTAGTGGACACTTTGATGTTTATGAGTGTTTAAACTCTCAAAAGCTGGATGTAAAGTTATCGATGAAACTGGTTGTGTGCTTACAATGCTTGACAGATGCCGAATGTCACTTCAACAAAACAAGTCCTGCAAATACTGTCGTAATTGAAACAAACCATGAAACTCAAACTGATTATGACAGCAGCAATCCAAGCTGTGAGATTTGAAACAAGATTACTGTTCACATGGCCAACTGTACGTTGCATGCTCAAGAGTAAGCTCAGCACACAGCTTGGTCAGGTTACAACCGGATGGCCAAACTGACAACGTGGTATACAAAGAGATCCTTAACAAATAATTATTGGCATATTTTCCCTCAGTTTAAAAAGGTTACATTTTCTTCTTAATAAAAATTTTAAGGCAGTACTTCGCCGCTGCGAAGCGCGGGTATTTTGCTAGTCTATACTAATAAAAGGCAAAGCCCTCACTGACTCACTCACTCACTCATTCACTCACTCATCACTAATTCTCCAACTTCCCGCGTAGGTAGAAGGATGAAATTTGGCAGGCTTATTCCTTACAGCTCACTTACAAAAGTTAAGCAGGTTTCATTTCGAAATTCTACATGTAACGGTCATAACGGTCGATAACGGTCGACAACGTCCGCCATGTTGAACTTTCTTATTTATGGCACCATCTTCTCGAAATTTGGTAGGCGGCTTCCCTGCGCTAACCAAAACCGATGTATGTACTTATTTCGATGGTATGACGCCATTGTCGGCCGCCATATTGAACTTTCCAACGTCACTAATTTTCGAACTTCCCGTGTAGGTAGAAGGCTGACCCCATCTTCACGAAATTTGGTAGGTGGCTTCCCTGCGCTAACCAAAATCGATGTACATACTTATTTCGGTGGTAAGACGCCACTGTCGGCCGCCATATTGAACTTTCCAACGTCACTAATTTTCACAATGTCCGCCATGTTGAACTTTCTTATTTATGGCCCCATCTTCACGAAATTTGGTAGGCGGATTCCCTGCGCTAACCGAAACTGATGTATGTACTTATTTCGATGGTATGACGCCACTGTCGGCCGCCATATTGAACTTTCCAACGTCACTAATTTTCCAACTTCCCGTGTAGGTAGATGGCTGACCCCATCTTCACGAAATTTGGTAGGTGGCTTCCCTACGCTAACCAACACCGATGTATGTACTTATTTTGGTGGTATGACACCACTGTCGGCCGCCATATTGAATTTTCCAAACATCACTAATTCAACAACTTCCCATGTAGGTAGAAGGCTGAAATTTGGCAGGCTCATTCCTTACCGCTTACTTACAAAAGTTAAGCAGGTTTCATTTCGAAATTCTACGCGTAACGGTCATAACGGTCAACAATGTCCGCCATCTTGAACTTTCTTATTCAAGGCCCCATCTTCACGAAATTTGGTAGGCGGCTTCCCTGCGCTAACCGAAACCAATGTACATACTTATTTCGGTGGTATGACGCCACTGTCAGCCGCCATATTGAACTTTCCAACGTCACTAATTCTCCAACTTCCCGTGTAGGTAAAAGGCTGAAATTTGGTAGGCTCATTCCTTACAGCTTACTTACAAAAGTTAAGCAGGTTTCATTTCGAAATTCTACGCGTAACGGTCATAACGGTTGACAATGTTCGCCATGTTTACTTTCTTATTTATGGCCCCATCTTCACGAAATTTGGTAGGTGGCTTCCCTGCGCTAACCAAAACCGATGTACGTACTTATTTCAGTGGTATGATGCCACTGTCGGCCGCCATATTGAAGTTTCCAACGTCACTAATTCTCCAACTTCCCGTGTAGGTAGAAGGCTGAAATTTGGCAGGCTCATTCCTTACAGCTTACTTACAAAAGTTAAGCAGGTTTCATTTCAAAATTCTACGCGTAACGGTCATAACGGTCAACAACATCCGCCATGTTGAACTTTCTTATTCATAGGTAGAAGGCTGAAATTTGGTACTTATTTCGGTGATATGATGCCACTGTCGGCCGCCATATTGAACTTTTCAACGGTCTTTGTTACTTATTGGCCCATCTTCAGGAAATTTGGTACGCGGGTTCCCAACGCTAACTAAATCCTACTTACGTACATATATACGTCCATAGCCTGCAGCTCGGTCACCGTGTGAGGCGCCGTTGGGTCCCCCATCCCAACGCCTCCCACGTTGTTAGCTGCCTGCCTATATAAGGCCATCTGTCGCTCCAGTCTCTATATTCCCTTCCTTGCTTCGCCACGGTATTCACGTCTCCCTGCTGATAACTACAGCCTTTTTATTTAATCCACGGCTTCTCCGATGTTTTATTGTTCATTTATTACGATTATAGTTATTGTATAGGTATTTTAGACTTACTTCACATTGTTCAGGTACCCATTTCCTTTATCATTCCAACCGTACCCCCATTAACATGTCTATCACGGTTATCACCATCGATCAAAGAACTGTCACTTACCAAGTGGTTTCCATGCCCGGAGATGGCACCTGCCTTTTCCATTCTCTGTGTTACATATTGCACGGCCATATCAGGCTCACTATTGATATCCGGAGGAACATTGTGTCTTATGTATTGAATGACTGGGACAGGTTCAAGGTGTGGACTGATGACGGTACAGGAGATAATTATACTACACAGGAGCACTAGAAGAGTGAAATGCTTAAGTGTACCGAAATGGCCAAATATTTCACACCTTTGGACAACCGCCAATGCCTCTTAAACATCTTAGATTCACAGGTGATGATTTCAGTAATGGACACTTTGATGTTTAGAAATGTTTAAACTCTCAAAAGCTGGATGTGAAGTTATCAATGAAACTGGTTGTATACTTATAACGCTTGACAGATGCCGAATGTCTCTTCAACACAAATCCTACAAATACTGTCGTAATTGAAACAAACCATGAAACTCAAACCGATTTTGACAGCAGCAATCCAAGCTGTGAGATTTGAGACAAGATTACTGTTCACATGGCCAACTGTAAGTTGCATGCTCAAGAGTAAGCTCAGCGCACAGCTTGGTCATGTTACAACCGGAGGGCCGAACTGACATCATGGTATACAAAGAGATCCTTAACAAATAATTATTGGCATATTTTCAATCAGTTTAAAAAGGTTAAATTTTCTTCTTAATAAAAATTTTAATGCAGTACTTCGCCGCTGCGAAGCGTGGGTATTTTGCTAGTAATCAATATTCAGCAATGTTAAAAACCAAAAAGCCATTCCAAATTGATTTAAACTTACTATGAATCATAACTCTGCATTGGCATAAGAGCCAAGAAGCAGAATTTCCTCATCACGGCATTAGCTAAAATAAATTTCTAGGGATAACAAGCACCAAAAGTTAATAATTACAATAGATAGATAGATAAATAGATAGATACTTTATTAATCCCAAGGGGAAATTCACAGTTTTACTCGTTCATTTTCCTTAGTGAAAGAAGCTATTGTCAATTGTTCTGTTTCTTTTTGTCATATTCTCAACAAGAGAATTTTCACTATATTGCATTATTTACATTTTGTAAATGGTCCCAGCTGCACAGTTCCATGTTTTTTTTCTTATAGTTAGTCAACATCCTACAAAAACTGCATAATGCTGGGTATTATTTGGTATTAAGGGTTTAGTAACCACATTTTTGTTGTCAATGGTGTTGGTTGGCTTTACAAAAAATGAAACAAGAATACAATGGACTTATAGTAGTTTGAGCCTAGGTTGACCCCAACCTCCTTAGTCTGTGCCCAATTCCCATTACTTTGAGCATCCTATTCACACTTTGGCTGTGTTCAGTCTTTCATTCAGTACAGGTTCAAATTTTGCATTGTTTTTTTGCACTTTAATTACCTATGGCTTTTATTAAGGTCTTAAAAGTGTTCCCATTACAAGTACAAGTTATCATACAGCTGAAAAGGCCATTAAGGTGATTATTTTGGCAGAGAAAATGTCACTTCTGGAGTAATAAAAACAGGACATTTCTTCATTTCCATGGACAGTAGGTTTATCATGATTGAGTCTATGGTTTGCTACTTTTATAGGGAAAAAAAAGAATTAGTAAAAGTTGTATTACTAGTGCACCAAATGTTGCAAAGACAATCCTTCAAATGCATGTTAAGGCTCAGGTGAAAATTTAAAGATTCCTTAACATTAAAGATGGAAGACTGGTGCCACATGGTGCCGACTGGTGTGGCAGGCCATCTGCTTGTCTCATTAATCCATCCATCCATTATCCAACCCACTATATCCTAACTACAGGGTCACAGGGGTCTGCTGGAGCCAATCCCAGCCAACACAGGGTGCAAAGCAGGAAACAAACCCTGGGCAAGGCAGCCCACCGCAGGGCACACACACACACACCCACACATGCACCAAGCACACACCAGGGACAATTTAGGATCGCCAATGCACCTAACCTGTATGTCTTTGGACTGTGGGAGGAAACCGGAGCACCCAGAGGAAACCCAAGCAGACACGGGGAGAACATGCAAACTCCAAGCAGGGAGGACCCAAGAAGTGAACCCAGGTCTCCTAACTGCAAGGCTGTCTCATTAATTTATGTTTTAATTTAATTTTTGTGTGCTAGTATATCCTAGTGGCTACAGTCCTATGGTTGTGCTTCCTTACTTAATATCTTTTCTGGCATGCAATTCTCTCAATTTTCTTCTTCTGATGGGAATTTATTTGAACCTCCACCCTTGTTTTATTCATCTCCTGACTTCCGTACCTGGATTCCAGTGTTCACCCTTATGAGTAAGATGAGTTCTCCTCAGAAACAGAGACACAGATTTTCCCAACACAGAAGGCGTGCTGGTTTTGCTGTTAATACCGGCTCAGATTTTCCTTACAGTCTCTTTAACGTGAGGTTAGTGACTAATAAAACTTGCCATTATTTTTAAAAGTATGTGTGGTTTATAGGCCTCCAGTAATTAATAATGCATTTATTTCTGAATTTTCTGATCTCTTGATTGATATTACGCTCTCCTATGATAAGGTACTTATTGTTGGCGATTTTAACATACATGTTTGCTGTCAATATTTATCATTATTGGATTCATTTGATTTTATCCAGCATATTAATTTCCCAAATCATTATTTTGGCCACACCCTTCTCTTGTTTTTACATATGGTATTTCAGTATAATAACACTGAAATATGTGATTTTCCTTTTACCAATCATTTTTCTCTAATTTGGATTTGATTAATACTGTTGATGTTGCTACTGCAAGCTGTCATCCATACTATTTGAGCTTTTTAAATTCTTCTGTTATACAGTATCTGATTTTAAAACCATGACGTAGTTATTATCTACAAGGCCAGAAGATAGTATAAAGGATTCTGTTTTAGCTTAAAATTCATCATGTGAAATGGTTTTAGACTCTGCTGCTCCCCTCAAAATACGCTACAAAAATGGCTTAATGACACCATACAGCAGGTGCACCAATCCTGTAGGATTGCTGAAAAGTGGTGGAAGAAATACAGGCTGACTCTATCTAAGCAGACTTTTAGAACTTCTCTGTTCACACCTAGGAAGCAGTTAAGAAATGTATACATGATTACTTCACAGATTTGGTATTGTCTCATTCTAAGAAACCCAGGGTCTTATTTAATGCAATTAATGTGGCTATTTACCCTAATTCAGAGTGAGGATTAAATAATATTGTCCATCAGTATGAGCAGTTTCTTTCATTCTTTGTCAACAAAACTGATGCTATCCTCTCTGGTATTGTTCAGATGGGTTATGTTCTTCCTATTGTTAATCATGGCATTGTTTTGGAATCCTTTAATATTGTTTCACTTTCACTGCTAAAAAGTACTATTGACACACTTAGACCTACCTTTTGTACTCTTAATGCTATTAAACCACCCCTCATACTGGAAGTTTCTGATATCTTGTGTCCAGCATTGTTGACTATTATAAATGGATTATTAGTGATGGGGTTGTGCAGTTATTTTTTTAAACATGCAGTGGTGCGACTTTGTCCTAAAAAGGCAGAATGAGGTTCTGGAGAATTAGCTAATTTTTGCCTGATTTCCCATTGGCCATTTTTGGCTAAATATTAGAATTATTTATAATCAATTGGTTGATCATCTTAACTCTAGTAATTTATCTGAGATCTACCAATCTGGCTTTAGGCATTATCATGAATTTCAGACTGCCCTCCTGAAAGTATTTAATGACATCCCTCTTATTACTGACTTTGGTGAGGCAGCAGTCCTTGTCCTCCTAGGCCTTTCTGCAGCTTTTGACACTATTGATCATGAGATTTTACTGTTGCAGCTTGAACATCTGGTGGTGCTCAAAGGTCCTGCTCTTAACTGGTTCAGGTCATATCTTACTGATAAACACTTTTCAGTAACTTTCAGTTCCACTTTTTTGCCTATTGCTCCTGTTAAATGTGATGTTCCTTAGGGATCCATTCTGGGTCCTGTTTTATTTCCTATATCGCTATCCTATAGGTGCTATTTTTAGGATGTTTAATGGTTCTTTTCACCGTTATGCTGATGACACACAGGTCTATATTCCTGTGTGTAAGTGTTTAATGAAACAGCTGCAGAATTGTAAAACTAATATGAATGACTGACAATTTTCTCAATCTTAATCAAAATAAAATGGAAGTGCTCATAGCTGGTAATCTTGCCAAAGCTCAAATTGGTTTTGAACTTTCTCTTTCGCTGACTTTTGCAAGCCTTGTGTTCAGAATTTTGGGGTAATTTTTCATATTAACCTCTCTTTTGAGGAACAGATACATTTTGTTGTCAAGATTTGCTTTTTCCAACTTTGACTTTTAGCCAAGGTTAATCCTTTTTTAACTCTTAGGGATGTTGAGAAAGTTACTCATCTTTTCTCAGCTTGATTACTGTAACTCGTTGTATTCTGGAATCAGCAAATCCATGATATGCAGGTTGCGGTTGGTCCAGAATGCTGCTGCTGGTCAAGGCAAAAAGGTTTGATTATGTATCTCCTAGTTTAGCCTCTTTACACTGGCTGCCTTTTAGTTTCAGAATTGATTTAAAATTTTTTTCTGCTGGTTTTTAAATCAATACATGGATATGCTCCCACTTATTTATCTGAACTGTGCATTATACACCAGCCATCCAAAGAGTTTAGGTCTACTGGTCAGTTGTCTCTTGTTGTCCCTTGTGCTAAGTGTAAAACCAAAGGGGATAGGGCTTTTGCAGCTTATTTACCTCCTCTGTGGAATTCTTTACCTAATTACATTAACATTAACACTAGAAACCTTGAAGCCTTCAAAAAAAGTTATAATGCCGGGCCACCTTAAATTCCCTTGCACCTCTTCATCAGCATCTTTGTTTTGCAAATGTGTCAATCAGGGGAAAGCAGCAAGTAGCCTGCTCTCTCATCCTTTACCGATTCAGCTGCAGTCAGTCGCAAAGTTCTCCCAGCTCAAGTCTGTTTATCTGGGTGTGAGGTGCCTTGAATTGCATTGGGTAAATAGTATCTCATTATTTGGAATACATACATGTGTGTTCCATGTCTACAAAGATCTGGGTAAATGTAGGATGACAGGAAATGCGAGGCAAGAAATGTTGAACACATAAATAAAACAAAAACTTTTTTCATGTTTTATTATTAATTGCCAAAATGCTGTTGTAAAGTGTAGAATGTGTGGAGACTGAAGTCCAAATATCAAATAAACACTTTCATAAAAGGTATAACAAAATAAGTGCACCCTCCTTTTGATATATGTCCTAGGTGAATGCCTAATTCGCCTTACTGGTGCCTTAATGGGTATTTTTCCAAGCTTTTTTGAGATATTCATGCAATAATTTCATTGTACTGTTTTACATGTCAATAAACATGAACTTGAATTATTCATTCCAAATGAAAAACTAATTGGCTTATAAAATACAAACCTTAATCTTTACTAGCTTTCATATACTGCAAATATGAGAGAATGGAAGAGAAAAATACAATGTCAAAAAGCATTTAGCTTCTGCAGATGATAATCCAGTATAAAATACATATCAGTTTGTAGCAAGACATCATTATTTGCTAAAGCTGTATACATTTCAATATTTCCTGTGTAAAGTGAGTGCATGATGATTAGCAGTAGACATGGCAAAAGGTCCCAGAAAATAAAAGTATTTAATGTATAAGGAGATTTCTTTTAAAAATAAGACTTTTTGAATATTTAAAATAATACTGAAGACAGGACCTACATAAGAATTTCCAGTGCTGACCCATATCTAATTATTATCATTGCCTTTTTTTAAATAACCACGGTAGTGAACTCAACAGTGAATGTCATATAACCTTAGTTGAATCTGTCTGCAATTTGGTTGCAGAAAATTCTGTTGCATCCGTGATCTAATTTACCAAGAATCAATGCAAAAAGTAAACACATTTTGGTGTGTCGGGTCAAATGAATTGCTGACCCATCACTCTATAAACCTAAGAACTAAATAAAACATTTCTTGAATTATATAAAAATGTATATGTTTTAGAATACATATTTAAAATATACTCCCTTTCATACGCTTGCCTTTGATCAAAATCTTTTTAAGAAATGGGAGGCTATGATATTATAAAGTAAGATATAAGTGCAACTTCAAGTATGTGCTGCGTTTAAATGTCTATGAATTGTTAAAAAACTTATTTTAAAAAAAATTTGCTATTCATCAGAAACATATGAATCAATTAGCTGTTCTTTTGCAGTATTATTTTAGCCAAATCTATGTTGTCATACAGAGTACAAGAATAGACAATGAAGAAAACAGTGACTTTTGTACTATCTAGTGTTGAACCTAAATACAAGAATTCATCTAAATACACAAATGAAAATGCTCATGCAGTACATTGGTCTGACATAGCTAAATCACAAAGGTGTTACAATCACAAAGATGTTACAGGATTTCTTTGTCAGGTCAGGTCAGGTTGGGGTACAGACACGTGGTCCAGTCCCACTCTCTGGAAATGGCCATCTATCTTCCGCAGCCAGGTGTTATATGGCTTCCCCTTGACCTGGTCCAGCCTCTTGGATCCCGTGAGCCGGATCACCCTTGTGGTTCTGGGTATGGCGTTAAACTGCATCTGGCCCTGCAAGTGGTCCTGCAACTTGGATTGGCGCTCTAGCCATAGTAAAAACTTCACGTAGATCCAAAACGGCAGACCAGTCTCTTTTCTGCTCTCCATAGGAGTAGTTCTTCTATAGCCGACATAAGGAAAGGAAATAAGCCATTCCACAACTTGGCAAATTTTAAAAGATGTCAACTTTACTGCATAACCACTGATGAACTCAGGATTAACAAATACTAAAGATTTTTTTATTTCACATGACATCCATCTATTTTCAAACCCATCTAATCCAGTTCGCTCAAAAAGGAGATGAAACCTATCCCAGTGGCACTGGGCAAATTGTACAGGTTACATACTGATAAAATTACCTCATGTTTTCTTTAGTGATTACTGCTCACATTAATTGCATAATGTTATTATTTTTTGGGAGACACTCCCCAAAAGGATACCAGAACCTCCCTAATTATAGAAAGGGGCTGCAGGATGACAGGTAACAGTTCTATGGGCTTATTGTACCATGTACCTCTCTAAGCATTATGGCTGTAACCCAACTGTCAGTTTTTTTTTTAATCAATTTTTTTATTTATTTGCCATCAACAAAAATAAACAATCAAAAGTTTCAAATAACAATTTTGATAGCAATGTAAAATTTGCTCAAACACAGGAACATATGTTGGTGTAAAAGTATAACAAAACAAGTGCACTTTTATTCAAAACTACCTGTATAACCGAAGAAAAAAGAAAGCAAGTTACAGTAGGCGATTGATACGACAGCTTGCATGGTGCAATGCTAAGAAGTGCTGATTTCCATTCCGTGCTATATAAAATCATCACATTCAAATATTAACAGTTCCCACACACCCAAGGACCGTCCTTCCTACATTTACGACACGTGTACTTGTTGCAGTGTACACACCTCTCTGTGCTATGGTTCCTATTACACTGAATGAGCACCTGGCACTGTACTTTCTTCCCTGGGGGATGGTCCCACATCAGAGAATTTCCAGTTCCTGCATAAACTCACACCCGATCTGACGCTGTTCGTTTTCAAATAATATTGCATTAGTGCGATGATTCTTTTCACATATATTGTCTCTTTCTTTCAGGTGTGTAATAGAAACCACAGCATAGAGAGAAGTGTGTACATTTCTTCTTACAGGAAATACTTTTAAATGAATATGTTCCTGTGTTTGAGCATGCTCAAACGGGCATGCTCAAAAAATACACGTGTAATGCCACGAAAAGTGCACGCAGACACTTCATTTCGCAAACATTGGTACGAGAATGCAGTCACAAGTACACTGCAAAGCTATAGCGCGTCTTTATGTGAAAACAGCCGTGTCAGATGGGGTTGTATGGATTGATTCTGAACGCGACTGAGAGAATGAAAAGTGAATTAAAAAAAAAACAAAGCTAACCTTTACAAGGATCATAAATTACACCGGCTGTTACAGACTGAGATCAAATGTTTGCTTTTATTCTAAAATAATAAGACTAAGAGCAGCCTACTTCTCAAAACGGAGTGGTGCAGGTTCGAACTTGTGACCTTTTGATTCCCAGTCGACAGCTGATTCTATTGCGTCATGGAGGCAGTCATAATAAATGGGTGTCAATGTCGCATGTTAAGGCAGCTTTTTGTTTCTGCAGTTATATTTTTGAATAAAAGCGCAATTGTTGTGTTATATTTGTACCTTTTGTGAAAATGTTTCTTTGATATTTGGACTTCAGGCTTCATACATTATATAGTTTATGCCTACATTTTGTCATCTACTACTAGAATATAAAAAACGTTTCTGTTTTAACAGTGTGTTTACACAGATTACTGTAGAAACGGAACAGACATGAAATGCGTGTGTTCCAAATAACGATCTATTATTTCCACTCTAAAACTTCACTTCACTCTTAGATACTCAATCAAGGCATGAGCTGAGAGAAGTTCGTGCACGTTCTAAATTGGTGGGGGGATGGAATAGCCGGCTGCTTCTAGCTTCTCTTTATCAGCACATTTAGAGGACAAAGGACGCTGGTGGAGAGGTGTGAAGGGATTTAAGAAGCGATTTAAGGTGGGGCGGATTTACGAGTTTTTTCGTAGGCTCTGGTAATTCTAGTGTTAATTCTAGCTGTGGACATATCTAAATGGATTAAATTAAAAAATTAAACAACCCAGTGTTGAGCAGTCATCAATTCTGGGGGATTTCCTTCTAGATGCAATAATGATTTTAGCAGCAACAGAACCTAATAAGAACACACTCTTTTGATAATAATTAGAGGGAAGGGAAGAGCCATCAGCAAGAAGAAACATTGAAGGAAAAAAGTGAATTTTACAGTTTAATATATAGGATAGCAAATGGGCAACTGCAGACCAGAATGCAAAGACAGCTGGGGCCCCATGTATAAACGTTGCGTACGCACAAAAATGTTGCGCACTCCTGTTTCCACGCTCAAATCACGATGTACAAAACCTAAACTTGGCTTAAAGCCACGCACATTTTCACACTAGCTAAATGCTTGGCGTACGCAAGTTCTCTGCTCGGTTTTGTAAACTGGCAATGGCCCGCATCAAAGCAATGCTTTTGTTCCAGTGTGGTTTCCCTTTCTTTTTTAGATCCACGTCCCTGATGCGACTTTATCATATACACTGAAATTAACTGCATATTGTTTATTAGTTTAAGGCATCTGATTGTAATTAACCTGTAACAATATAATGGTCCACGGAATGGCTAAACTATTCCAAATATCATAGCTGCTTTAGCGCTGTTCCTCTCAATGCACCACTCAGACTATTTATCCCACTGTATCTAAGTGTGCAATCTGATCTGAAAGAGAATGATCGGTATATAGCATCAAGCACACGCTGCCTCAGTCATGCACACAGTCTATTGAACTGTTCTCAAATGGCAAACGCTTCAGAGCCTTTCCTGTAGAAACATCACGGTTCAGAAACAGTTTCATCCCAAGAACTATAAACACACTCAATCAGTCCATCAAGCGCTCCTTTTGGAACTGTTTGTACTTATTAGTACAATCACCTCACTGTAAACTTGTGATACAATTATAATATTGCACAACCTGTGCCACTTTATAAAGCGCATATTTACATATGATGACAATATCATTTTTAAGATGAAATGCAGCAAAATATGTTTATCACATTATACAGATAAAATGTTAACATAATTTAAATAATCTATATTCTTAATAATTAAGCATATGAGAATACTGTGTCGCAGCGCTAGCAAGGAGCTGGCACCCGTTCAGGGATTGTTCCTGCCTGTATTCTGCTATATTCTTGCTGGGACTGGTGCAACCCTGGAAGGATAGATGGATACAATAATTAAACATGTACTACAAAGATATTTCAATATTTCTTAAACGTTTTCAAGAATCAACGTTCTAAGCTTATAGATGGCTTAACATCTATTATAGAGCTGATTGTGTGGCGATTGGTTATTTGGAGAAAGAAAAGGAAGGACAGGAATTGGAGGTTAGTATGTTTAAAAGAGACAGTACTGCTGCAATGAATTATTTCATCAAAGGTCGTGCACGGCACAGCAAGCATCTTGTATATGGCAGTCTCTAGACAGGGCGCCAGCTTTCACTATCACTGTGCCACTGTGTTACCATGTTTAATAAAATGCTTTAGCTCCTATCATCATGAAAATGATATCAAGTATACATCTCAGTATTTAAATTATTCAGAGAGCTGTAATATCACAAATGTGATGGATTCTGTGTCAAGTCGGAGGAAGAGAAAGCCCGTTTAAGAAGCACGTTGTGATTCACAAACGTAGACCACATAGAAATACACATACAAAACAAAACATTTAATGTGTTACTATAGTTACGATGGTATTTGAGAAACTAGTAAACGATTTAAAGATGAAGTTTATGATGTTCTACTTTAATGTCAAAATAAACTATGTGATTAAAGTGGAAATTTCGAGATTAAAGTAGACATTTCAAGCTTTTTTTTTCTTTTCCCTATTTTTTTTTTCTTTTCTCTGTACGCTAATAAGCTTTCATATGACACTCAGGTGGTGGGCTATAACTCGCCTTTTCATGGTGACTTTGATATCTGACAACTTTTTTATTTTAGGCACTGTGCGACTTTGTGAACTTGAGTTTTCGAGTTTTCTCTCTCTATGTCACTCAATCAACTTCCTTTTCTTGTTTATGCCACTGTTTAAACCAAAAAATAGTAAGTTTTTCCTTGCCTCCACTTGGTATTTGCTGAAATTCTTCTATTTTCCCCTGTGCTTTTGCCATTGACTTTTCATAGAATGCTGAGCTTAAGGGCTATTTATATTTATTTTCATATTCAAAGAGGCGTAATTCTGGGAGGAGTTTGGAAAGTGGAAGCAGGCGCATGCACGTGCATTACTTTTCACGCTGACTGGGATTTATGGAGCGGAAGAACATGGAAGTTGACGAATGCACAGATTTATGCATGTGGATTTTTTTTGTGCATACGCACATTTCCGCTTTTGTCTTTACGCCATGTTTTAGTGTGAACTCTATGCACGGCATTATGCATGAAGCCCCTAGACGCTCCCAGAAAGCATGAAGAAAAGTACCAGGGAGATCTAGAGAGCAGAAATCACAAAATCAATCTGATACAAAGCAAATTATATGTCACTTCCTAGGAGTAAGAAACATTCTGTGAATGATTTGAAGTTGTGAAAACTGATTGTTTGGGTTTTTGGAAGAAAAACATACATTCTTAAATATTATGTTGAAGCATATATTCCTGTTGTAATGGTATAAGTCTTTAGTCCACATATAAATGACAGAAACAGGTTTACAATAGGCATTAGATAATAAAAAGTAAACAGCTGATACAGGACCTTTGCTAGCAGGGATAGTAATTAGCTAAAGATATACACAATAGGAAGGAATATTAGACTGTAAATTGACACCAATGGAGCTGACCTGAATATTAGATAAAAGTAAAAAGAGGTGGAGAGCAGATTGAAACATGCAATTTCTCAAATGAGAGCAGTCCAGAACTTAAAAATATCCCCAAGTGTCACAGTAACCCAATGGGGCCAAGGTGGGAATGTGTAATGTCATCCTCCAATTAGAATAGCTGAATTATTAAATATAGGTATTTGCCTGTATCAGCTGGGTATCTTTTCTCAATCGAGCACAAGCAGTGAATGGGCTGAGTCATAAAAGGCCCAAAACAGAGTCTAAAAGAATTAAATAAATAATATAATTATATATTATTGTTCAAGGTTACTGTATAAGCAAAGGTTTAGATAACTGATCACAAAAAGCTATAATTAGTTCTGGATACCCTGTTGATACCAGGGGCCTCATGTATAATGCCATGCATAGAATTCACACTAAAACTTGGCATATGGACAAAAGTGAAAATATGTGTACACACATAAAAATTCAGATGCACAAAACCGTGCATAAACCATCTTCCATGCACTTCAGCACCATAAATCCTGTTCAGGGTGAAATGGAAAACATGACCACGTGCCTGTCGCCCTACACTGACTCCTCAAAGAATTATGTCCTTTTGAATATGCAAATCAATACAAATAGCCTTTTATGTTCAGCATTTTGTGAAAAGAGAATTGCAAAAGCACAGAAAAAAATATTCAGCAAATACAAAGTGAAGGCAAGGAAAAATGTACTATTTGTTACCTTAAGCAGTGTTATAAGCAACAAAAAGAAAGTGATGGAGTGATACAGAGTGGCAGAGACACTTGAAAGTTCACGTTCAGAAAGTCGTACAGTGCCCGAAATAAAAAGAAGTGGTCAGATGTCGAAGTCGAGGTGAAAAGACAAGTCGTATCTCACCATCAGAGTGTCATACAGAAGCGTACTAGGGAATAGAGAAAAGAAAAAAATTAGAGACACAGTGAAGAGGAAAAAGATCAAAATGTATACTTTAATCTCGAAATTTCCACTTTAATCTTGTAGTTTATTTTGTCATTAAAGAAGAATGGTGCAAACTTCATCTTGGAATCAATGTTTAATTTACTGACTCACATCCCATCATAACTAAAGTAGCATGTGTTCCCCAACCGAGTCTTTAATCACTACTTACTTCTTAAATGAGCTTTCTTATTTGTAGACAGGAGCACGCAGGCACTGATCATGATTACATTCATGAAATTACACCTCTCTGAACTATTTAGAATAGTAAGAAGTATACTTGATATAATTTTCATGATGAAATGCATTAAAGCATGTATTAAACATGTGTGGGCATACTGGCCCAATGGTATTGATAGTTCTTGCCACCCCCGTCCAGGGATTGTTCCTACCTCCCACAAGATGCTTGCTGCAACACGCGGGACCCTAAATGGAATAATTTAACATTAGAATTACCAGAGCCTATGAAAATACTCGTAATTCTGGCCCACCTTAAATCCTTTCTCACCTCTACGTCAGCATCTTTTGTCCTGTAAATGTGTCGATAAGCAGCCTGGTATCCCATCCCCCCGCCCACTGCCGCAGTTCAATTCGCAAAGACGTTTTTCAGTGCTCAGTGTTTATCTTTCAGTGAAGCGCTGGAGCTTTATAGGGTAAAAAAGTACATTGTCATTTGGAACACATACATTTCATGTGTATTCTGTGTCAACAACAATCTATGTAAAAACATCATTAACACAGAAACGTTTTTCGTGTTTTATTAATAATTAACAAAATGTAGACGTGAAATGTATAATGTGTGAAACCTGAAATACAAATATGAAATAAACACTTTCACAAAAGGTACAAGTATAACAAAACAAGTGCACTTTTATTCAAAAATTTCACCGAAGAAAAAAAAAAAGCAAGTTACGATAAGCAGTTGATACGACAGCTTGTGAATTGCAATGCTAAGAACTGCTGACTTCCAATCAAGAGCTTCTGGGTTTGATGCTGGCAGCTTCTCAAGTTTATTATTTTGAGTAGTGAGCTGCTCTTATTGTTAATATTATACAATAAAAACATACATTTGATTTGTGTCTTTAACAGCCACTGTAAATTTATAGTACTTGTCAAAGTTAGTGTTTTTTTGTTCAGTTTTATTCTCTCACTCACACCCTTTGGGAGGAAACCCTGCAGACACGGGGAGAACATGCAAACTCCACACAGGGAGGACCCGGGAAGTGAACTCGCATCTCCTAGCTGCCAGGCAGCAGCTCTACCACTGCACCACCATGCCAGTGATGTATTCTATTCACTTTTAATAATTGAGTACTACACTAGAGGGCGCAATTGTTCAAAAGCTGCCAGTTCACTTTCAAGCTCAGAAATATTTTTTTATTTGATTTGGTTAACATGAGAAGTAAAATAAATGACACTATTTCTAATGAATTTCTTATTTGTTATGCACTATTGCATTTTGCGACTCCAGAACAGCATCCATCAGCACATGACCAGGTGGTTGCCCAGTGTTTTCAGAGATGTGTATGCAGCCAGTGCCCGAAGATGTGCTCGGCCACCATCACCATGTCCTCAGAACAGGGGACAGCTTTTGTAATATTGTCTGAAACAGAATAAACAGACATAAATGGTGAACTGCGACTCACCTTTTCATATTGTATTTGTTATCTGACCACTTCTTTTTTAATTCAGCACTATGCAGCTTTCGGAACTTGAACTTTCGATCACTCCATAACTTCCTTTTATTGCTCATACTACTGCTTCAGCCAACAAATACTATATTTTTCCTTGCTTCCACTTCGCATTTGGTGAAATTCTTCTTTTTTCCAAGTGCTTTTGCCATTGTCTTTTAATAAAAAAATTTTTGTGCATACGCACATTTCCAGTTTCATCTGTACACCATGTTTTAGTGTGAATTCTACGCACAGAGTTATACATGAGGTCCCTTGTCATTAACCTCGTCATTCTTCCTTTTGACTCTCCTTTTTTTCTTTCTTCTATTTTCTCCTCTTCCCTTTTCTTGTGCTGGCTCATCCTGATATGCTTCTGTGGGTGCAGAGTCCCAATCATGCACCACAGGAAGCCGATGAAGCAATTGAGACAAATTGAGACTCACATGCAGGTGCATCTCACCCCAATTACTCCACCAACCACCCGCAGCTGTGTGAGAATGCACACCCATGAAGATCGAGCCGGCCATTCGAGCTGGCCAACTGTACCACATGCACTTCAGATAATAATTCATCAGAATCTAAGCATGATTGGGCTTGGTCAGTACTTGAATGGGAGACCATCTAGGAAGAAGCTTGGGTTGCTGCTGGAAGAGGTATTGGCCATTGGGAGTGTTTACATTGTGGTCCCTGTGTGAATCCCAATGCCCCATTACAGTGATGGTGACACTGTGCTGTGAAAACTGGACCCTTCATTTGGATGACTTGTAAAACTGAGGACCTGAATCTATGTGGTCATAAAAGATCCCTTGGCATTTTTTCTAAACAGTAGGGTGTATCCCAATGTCCAGGGTAAATTGCTCACTACAACTGAGTCATTCTGACCACCTAATCATCCCCTGTCTCTAATTAGCTAACTCTCTCATCTATTTATTACTTAATGGCTAATGTGTGGTGAGCATGCTGGCACATAATGGCTGCCATCACATCATTCAGGTGAATGCTGTATATTGGTAATGCTTGAATAACTGGCCACTTCTTATATAAAACATTTTGATTAGATGAAAAAGTGCTAGATAGATGTAATATCTGCTTCTTTGTTTCCAAATTCCAGTTTATACACTTTCTAGATTTTTCATCTATTTGCATGCTTTTCCTTCCACATCTGAAAGATATACAGTCACTTGACCATGTGACGCTGATGCATTTAAGTTGATTTAAGAAATTGATTACTATGAATACTGTTAATGCTGTTATGTTATTTCTTATAATTTAATGCTGTTGTGTTATTTATTATAATTTATTACTGTAGAGTACTTTACTAACATACGTACTCATGTGGTACATGCAATTCTTGCAGTATATGTCCATTAGAGTTAGTTGGATGTGAGAGAATGTTTCAAAGATAACATAAATATGTTTAGAACTTCATACCAAGAAGCCACAAAGCTGATGGCCAGTGTGCTAAAATGCAGCAGGAAATGTCATACGCAGAGTGAGTGTATACAAAGCAGCGTAAGCAGCGGGTTTGAAATTATATGACATTACATATAAGTTGTTTCTTTAAACAGGTGTTTTAATATAATGTCACTTTTTCTGCTATACTACTTTGTAATAATAATTGAGATTATACCGATACCCCTTGTGCATAGAAAATAATAATCTGTAGAACCTGCTGGCTACATATAGATAATACATTTTACGATGTTTTTTCAACAAAATGGTAGGATCCAGATTCTAAGGTCAAGCCTGGCCGTTTCCCTGGCCATTCAGTCTCGCTCTCAGTATAGCGATAGCCTTAATGAAGGCTGCAAATGCTTTCCTCCTGCTGACTCCACTGGTATTCAAATTCAAGACAGAAAATCTGTGACACTGCCAACCACAGCTTTGCTCTCTGTGGTCTTTGTTCAAAATCTGGCATTTCATGGATCTCTTCCACTTCATACATGCAGATTACCATAAATCTGAGTTGTTTTATAATTCAAGGTATTTCCCAAGGTCTGGTGCTTTAGCTGAAATTATTATTAATTTATATATGATCATGCATTAATATGAACTACAATTTCACTGTTATGTTGATAGCCCCCCAGTATTACAGTATGTCATTATTAGTCATAATTCAGCTTTACCATTTCTATGAAACTTTATCCAAGATACTAAATACTGTAATGAATGAAAGAAAACAAAACTGTAAGAAAACAAATATTATGATTTGGAAACTAAAGCCTTATATTGTATACTTAAATAGTGTCATAATTTAAACAGTTTGAAACATTTTTCCAAAATATGTAGAAACTTCAGTTAAAATGTCTAAAACCTTTAAAGATACTGCTTAGTATAAAAACAATACTGCAAACTGGTTGAATGCAAAAAGGGGCTTAAAGCAGCTTTAGCAATGAAATCTCATTGAGAACACCCTAACATGATGCACGATACCCAGGGTGACTGAAGATAACCAGTGAAGTGTGTAGCATTTTATGAAGGATAATGCAAGTGTCATTTTTTAAGGAGTATCAGGTTTGTTTAATGAATTATATATATATTATATAATACACACTTTTACAAGTGAAAGTGTTTTAACCTCCTAGTGCTGTTAACAGATTTGTTTTTCAACATGTTGGGGTGATCCCATTTCACCATATTTCATTGCAGTGCTTTTAAAATAAAATTTAAAAAATCACATCATGATTTTAAAATTTGTGTTTAATTTGTTGATAAGCTGCATGTAACCCATCATTAATCAAGAAAGCACTTAGAATTTTTCCAAAAGAAATTTCTCAGTTTTAATGGTTCAAAGAAAATGTTATTGATATAATTGTGTCAGTTATAGGGAAGGCCTCTTAATGTTGCTGGTGCATTTTTATATTTTATCTGTAACCATAATTACAGGAGAGGGCTCGGATTCCTTACTCAGGATAATGTTATTACAACTTTTAAAAGATATGTAACATAAAGAACATATTTTTTGTCAAGACAGTGTTTTAACATCTGAACATCAGTAAATTCTTCCAAAGAATTTCTTCTCAATCTAAATGTGCTGACCTGCAGTTGTCACTAAGGTTTCAAAAAATATGATTGCAAACCATTTAGAAATTCTCTTAAGTTCTCATAAATACCTTCAAAATTGAAAGTAAAAATCAGAAATTTGCACATCTTAGATTATGTATCTCAGTTTTTATTGAAGGATTGATCCAAATTTTCACCAATTTATTTTTTCTTGTAGATGTTTGCATTATTTGCTGTTTTTTAAGCTTATGTGAATGGCATTATTAGAAAAGTGTATATGCCCCTCCATTATGCAGCTTGGTGGCTACAAAATATAGTTTCAACATTAAAACAATTCAACTGAAGTTTTTCAGCTACTGCTAAAGAAATGGTAGTTTTGGTAAGACACAAACACCAATTACACAACTGAGATTTTTATCTAGTCCAGAATGTGCAGTGTCAGAGACTGTTTCTTTTCAGGATTTCATTGATATTGCAGGTATGGCATTTCTTGTCTGGCACAATGAACTTGTGTACTCGTTTACTTGATGAACGACCAATGGAGATGTTATCATCATCAACCACTTGTCCTTTCCAGGAAAACCTTTGGAAAGTTACTGGAAAGAAATGTCCATTTGTCAAGCAAACCTTTATTCATTGAGAATCTTTCTGTAAGATCCAGGTCTCAGCATTATTTCAGATTATTGAGTGATGAGTTATTGTAGATTGATAGTGAATAATCCCATGAGGGGAAAGCCAGTTGCCCCAGCAGCAGCACAGAACATGAAATGTCTCTGTTATAACTGGCAAGGATGTACACAGCCATAACAAATGGAGATTATACACTTTCAAAGCTGAAAACAAGGAAAGCCAGCCACAGGGTATGCACAAACCAGTGTGTTTCTTCGCGCCAGTCCCAAGCCAGGATAAATGGGGAGGGTTACGTGAGGAAGGGCATCTGGTGTAAAATTTTGCCAAATCAATATACGGACAACAATACAAATTTCCATACCGGATCGGTCGAGCCCCGGGTTAACAATGACCCCCACCAGTACTGTTAGCCAACTGGGTACTGGCGAAAACTGGGCTACTGTTGGCCGAAGAAGAAGAAGGAGAAGAAGAGGGGGGAGACGTGTCCGGAGGCAGGAGGAGAGGAGGAAAGTAAAGAGAGTGGAACTGAGGGTAAGAACTTTGAATGTTGGCAGTATGACTGGTAAGGGGAGAGAAGGTTACTATATTGTGTGTGCAAGAGACTAAATGGAAGGGGAGTAAGGCCAGGTGAATCGGAGGTGGGTTCAAATTGTTCTATCATGGTGTGGATGAGAGGAGAAATGGGGTAGAGTTATTCTGAAGGAATGGTATGTCAAGAGTGTTTTGGAGGTGAAAAGCAGAGTAATGATTATGAAGCTGGAAATTGGAGGTGTGATGATGAATGTTGTTAGTGCATATGCACCGCAAGTTGGGTGTGCAATGGGTGAGAAAGAAGATTTTTGGAGTAAGTTGGATGAAGTGATGAACAGTGAACCCAAGGGACAGAAAGTGGCGATTAGAGCAGATTTCAGTGGGCATGTTGGTGAAGGGAACAGTGGAGACAAGGAGGTGATGGATAGGTATGGTGTCAAGGAGAGGAATGAAGAAGATCAGAGGATAGTGGATTTTGCCAAAAGGATGGACATGGCTGTGGTGAATACGTATTTTAAAAAGATGGAGGAACATAGGGTACGTACAAGAGTGGAGGAAGATGCACACAGGTAAATTACATCCTATGCAGAAGAGTTGATCTGAAGGAGATTGAAGACTGCAAAGTGATGGCAGGGGAAAGTGTAGTTAAGCAGCTTAGGATGGTGGTCTGTAGGATGACGTTGGAGATCAAGAAGAGGGATAGAGTGAGGGCAGAGCCAAGGATCAAATGGTTGAAGTTCAAAAAAGGAAGACTGCAAGGTTGAGCTTAGGGAGGAGGTGAAACAGGCACTGGGTGACATTGAAGAGTTACCAGACAGCTGGGAAACTACAGCAGATGTAGTAAGGGTGACAGCAAGAAGGGTGCTTGGCGTAACATCTGGAAAGAGGAAGGAGGAAAAGGAAGCCTGGTGGTGGAATGAGGAAATACAGTAGAGCATACAGAGGAAGAGGATGGCAAAGAAGAAGTGGGATAGTCAGAGAGATGCAGAAAGTAAACAAGAGTACAAGGAGATAAGGTGCAAGGTGAAGAGAGAGGTGGCGAAGGCTAAAGAAAAAGCATATGCTGAGTTGTATGAGATGTTGGACACTAAGGAGGGAGAAGAGGACCTGTACCGATTGGCTAGACAGAGGGACCAAGCTGGGAAAGATGTGCAGCAGGTTAGAGTGGTAAAGGATAAAGATGGAAATGTACTCACAAGTGAGGAGAGTGTGTTGAGCAGATGGAAAGAGTACTTTGAGAGGCTGATGAATGAAGAGAATGAGAGAGAGAAGAGGTCGGATGATGTGGAGATAGTGAATCAGGAAGTGCAATGCATTAGCAAGGAGGAAGTAAGGAGAGCTATGAAGAGGATGAAAAATGGAAAGGCTGTTGGTCCAGATGACATACCTGTGGAAGCATGGAGGTGTATAGGAGAGATGGCAGTGGAGTTTTTAACCAGATTGTTTAATGGAATCTTGGAAAGTGAGACGATGCCTGAGGAGTGGAGAAGAAGTGTACTGTGCTGATATTTAAGAATAAGAGGGATGTGCAGGACTGCAGTAACTACAGGGAGATAAAATTGATGAGCCACAACATCAAATTATGGGAAGGAGTAGTGGAAGCTAGGTTAAGAAGTGAGGTGATGATTAGTGAGCAGCAGTATGGTTTCATGCCAAAAAAGAGCACCACAGATGCAATGTTTGCTCTGAGGATGTTGATCGAGACGTTTAGAGAAGGCCAGAAGGAATTGCATTGCGTCTTTGTGGACCTGGAGAAAGCATATGACAGCGTGCCTCGAGAGGAGCTGTGGTATTTGTATGAGGAAGTCGGGAGTGGCAGAGAAGTACGTAAGAGTTGTACAGGATATGTACGAGGGAAGTTTGACAGTGGTGAGGTCTGTGGTAGGAGTAACGGATGCATTCAAGTTGGAGATGGGATTACATCAGGGATCGGCTATGAGCCCTTTCTTATTTGCAATGGTGATGGACAGGTTGACAGACGAGATTAGACAGGAGTCTCTGTGGACTATGATGTTGGCTGATGACATTGTGATCTGTAGCGATAGTAGGGAGCAGATTGAGGAGACCCTGGAGAGGTGGAGATATGTTCTAGAGAGGAGAGGAATGAAGGTCAGTAGGAACAAGACAGAATACATGTGTGTAAATGAGAGGGAGGTCAGTGGAATGGTGAGGATGCAGGGAGTAGAGTTGGCGAAAGTGGATGAGTTTAAATACTTGGGATCAGTAATGGGGATTGTGGAAGAGAGGTGAAAAAGAGAGTGCAGGCAGGGTGGAATGGGTGGACAAGAGTGTCAGGAGTTATTTGTGACAGACGGGTATCAACAAGAGTGAAAGGGAAGGTCTACAGGACGGTAGTGAGACCAGCTATGTTATATGGGTTGGAGATGGTGGCACTGACCAGAAAGCAGGAGACAGAGCTGGAGGTGGCAGAGTTACAGATGCTAAGATTTGCACTGGATGTGACAAGGATGGATAGGATTAGAAATGAGTACATTAGAGGTTCAGCTCAAGTTGGACGGTTGGGAGACAAAGTCAGAGAGGCGAGATTGCATTGGTTTGGACATGTGCAGAGGAGAGATGCTGGGTATATTTGGAGAGGGATGTTAAGGATAGAGCTGCCAGGGAAGAGGAAAAAAGAAAGGCCTAAGCGAAGGTTTATGGATGTGGTGAGAGAGGACATGCAGGTGATGGGTGTAACAGAACGAGATGCAGAGGAGAGAAAGATATGGAAGAAGATGATCCGCTGTGGCAACCCCTAACGTGAGCAGCCGAAAGAAGAAGAAGATAGTTAAAAAAAAGAAGGGTTCTAGTAGCACCTTTTAACACACTATGATGGAATAAGTCTACGACTAATGGTGCACCAGGACAACACACATTGGAGAGGACATGTAACATCATAAAGACCTCTGATTTTAACCATATCTTTTTTCTGAAACTGTCTTCGGCAATTCCATTGACAATTCTATAATGTAGCCACAATCTTTTTGTTTGCTGTGCTAGACTGATTGGACATCCCTACCTTCTTATCACAGATTAAAGAACCTTAGGCTTCTCACAATGGTGAGGCTGTATTATTCATACTATGCAATTTTTTGTTCAAAATAATAGAAGTATACAACTCTACTGTTGAAGCAGTCTAAAAAGGAGAAGGCACCTTAGTTCTCCTGTGACATCACGGGATTGCTATTTAATTAACATTTCATTTTAATAGACACATGTAACTGGGGTTGGGGCATATTGTTGGCATAAAAAAAAGACCAGGGATATCAAGACTAAGAAAGACTAGGGATACCAATTTCTGACAGACATGACAAGCATTGTGTGGCAGCACATACAAATAGGAAGGGCCAGGATAAAATGATCTGCAAAAAGAAGGGCTTGGGGTGGACTCCCAGGTAATTCATGACACCAAGAGGTGTGTAACAGCTTAATGACCTTGACCTAGTGGAATGGGGGTCAACTATAGGTTTTTTTCTGCATTATGTGCTGTTGATGTCTAAAATGTTGTTTCACTAATTCTTAACAGCCTGTACCTAAAAGTTTTTATTCCATTGCTGATCCTGGCAGAAGTACAAGGTTGCATAGCTTTTGAATTAATCAGTTTGTAATCCAGAAGTGGTTAGCAGCTGAAGAGTTCAGGGTTGTCACAGAGTAAATTAAGTTAATACCTAAGGACCTTCCACTCAAGTAGTGCTAGGTACAGCCCATTATGACACTGTGGAGCAGATCCAGGACATATTATCAATCCTGTATGTCTCCACAGGTCTCAGAATATTTGGGAATTCCCCATGAAAAACTGGTGACTGCAGCATAGGTCAGGTCAAATCATGTTGGGGAGCATGTGCTGGTACATTGCATGGCCGCACCCACCACACAATGAAACAGTACGGGATCCCAGTTTGCAACCCCCCAGCCAGACACACAGTCCAGTCTCACCCCTTGGAGATGACAATCTATCTGCCACAGCCAGGTGTTACATGGGTGCCCCCTTAGTCTGGTCCAGCTGCTCATGTCCTCAACAATGAGGTTGCTTTGAGCCAGATCACCCTCGGGGAATGGCACCACATGGCAATAGTGCCATAAGTGATGCTCCCTCACAATGCAGGTTTGGGATTAGGAGTCTAAACAACAGCAACAATATTTATTTGTATAGCACATATTATACACATGATGTAGCTCAATGTGCTTTATAGGATGAAGAAAGAGAAAAAAAGACAAAATATAAAAATAAAATTAGGAACTAATAAGTAACATAGGATAAAAGTAAGGTCAGATGGCCAAGGAGGACTGAAAAAAAAAACTCCAGACAGCTTGAGAAAAAAAAAAAAAAATCTGCAGGGGTTCCAGGCCATGAGACCATCCAGCCCCCTCTAGGCATTCTACCTAACATAAATGATCTCAATCAGTCTTCATGGTTTTCAGGCTTCACATGGAGATATTAGATGATGATGGTCATGTAGACCTCTGGCCTTCAGTCTTTCAATGTTGGTACTGCATGGTGCTTTGATCGGGTGGTGGTGGCACAGATCGCCACCACAGAAAACTGGAAAAAGAACAGCAGAGAAAGTAGGGGTCAGTACGGATTTCGGAGCCACAAAAAAAAAGATAATTAAATGCTGTGGCGGATGGCCAGGGCCCATGCCTGGCTGGGACGCCCCCTCTGTACATGATCTGGGGAAACAGCCATGGACAGCACAACATCTTCCCCAGAATGCTTGGTGGCAGCCCCCCTGGGTTGCATCGGGGCCACAGGTATGGGATTTCGGGACTCAGCCCTGTTGGGCTCTGTGGACACCACCAGGGGGAGCTGCACGGCCTCCTGAGCCCACATGGGCGGTTCTTCCGCCACACCCAGAAGTGCAGCCGGATGCAGGTCATCACACTCCTGGAGCGCTTCCAAATAGGCTATAAAGGGAGCCAGCAACCACCACTGGAGGAGTCAGGAGAAAGGGGACAAAGCTGTCAGAGAAGAGTGAAGGATTCAAAGAAGAATAGATTTGTGTGTGCTTTTGTGTTGTGCTTGAGGGGACTGTGTTGCATCTTGGAGTCTGGGGAAGATGCAGCCCACAGACGAAGAAAATAAAATTTTATTTATTTTACTTGTGCCTCCGGTGTCAGTCTGTGTCGTTTTGGCACTCATATAGCGCCTTTATCACAATGCATATAAAGAATATCAGAGTTGAACTAAAATGAAGCTATGAGAATATTTTAAGTTTTTTAAAATTCTCCACCGTATTAGCCTGGCGAATTTCCATTGGTAAGCTATTCCGGATTTTAGGTGCATAACAGCAGAAGGTTGCCTCACCATTTCTTTTAAGTTTAGCTCTTCGAATTATAAGCAGACACTCATTTGAAGATCTAAGGTTACAATTTGGAGTGTAAGGTGAAAGGCATTCTGAAATATAGGATGAAGCGAGATTATTTCAGGCTTTGTAAATCATAAGCAGTATTTTAAAGTCAATTCTAAATGGCACAGGTAACCAATGTACAGTAGTGACATCAAAACTGGATAGAGGTGCTCAGATTTTCTTTTCTAGTGCATTCTGCACTAGTTGCAATCGATTGATGTCATTTTTGGGTAGTCCTGAGAGGAGTGCGTTACAGTAATCTAGCCGACTGAAAACAAAAACTAATTTCACAGCATCTTGCAAAGTTATAAGAGATCTAACTTTTGCTATATTTCTTAAGTGAAAAAATGCTGTCCTAATAATTTGATTAATATGTGATTTAAAATTTAGCTCAGAGTCAATAATTACCCCAAAATTCTTTACCTCTGTCTTGACTTTTAAGCCTAATGGATCAAGTTTGTTTCTAATACCCTCATTACATAAATTTTGCCAATCACTAAAATTTCTGTTTTCTTCTTATTTAGTTTGAGAAAATTACTACTTATCTATTCAGAAACACATGTAAGACATTGTGTCAGTGAATCAAGAGAGTCAGGCACTATTGATAAATACAGTTGTATGTCATCAGCATAGCTGTGGCAGCTAATGTTATACCTTGAGATAATCTGACCACAACTAATAAAGAAATTTCTACCTGACAGGTAGGATTCAAACCAATTTAAGAGGCTCACCCATTTACTAAGGCAATTTCTAAGATCTATTGTGATCAATGGTATCAAATGCGTCACTCAGATCTAAGAGGATGAGAACAGATAATATGGCCTCTGTCTGCATTTAATAATAAATCGATTTTCCTATCACTAATAAGATCGTTGATGAAAAAAGTATTGTTGGTTCATGCTCTAACATTTAATAAGGCCATATATAAGGTCTCTGGAAGAGCAGAACTAAATTGTAGGAGCGTTATGGGTATTCAAGATGGATGTTAAATTATTCGTATTAGCGCTACTTTGTGCGTATTTTTTATTTAATCTATAGTCTGTTTTTATAGTTTTAATAAACTGCTCATCTAGAGGTGATTTGAGTTTAGTTATTAGAGTATTGATGCAGTGCACTTTTAAAGAAGAATCGCTACAGAATTATCATGTCCAAGCAAGGCATTATGGAAAGAGTTAGGAGTAAAAATACAGAGTCAAGAGAGACGATTTACCTTAGAGATGTTTACGGAGAGGACCCGGGCGCCAAATCTATTAGGATGCAGACCATCCTGCTTGAAGAAACTTGGCCTCTACCATAAGAGGTCCCAGTTGTCCACGAACCCGATGTTTTGTCCCTCACAGAAGCCTTTTAACCAGATGTTTAATGCCAGCAGACGACTGTAGTACTCATTCAATCTTCTAACCAGAAGTAAGGGACCCGAGATGAAGATTCATGCAGTCGGGGTCCTCTCCTTTGTGGCTTTAATAAGTGCTGTGAAGTCTGGCTTAAGAATCTCTGACAGTCGGTATCTCACATTGTTTACCCTTTTGTGTATTACAATGGATTCCACTGCCCTGTTCTTGTGCCTCTCGAAGACTGTCGGTGCTCTTCTCATAACATCTCGAACACGGACACCGGGAAAACAAGAAACAAAAGATTTCTGTTTAGGACAAGAAATGTTTAGGTATCGTATGATTGAATCTCGATTCACAAATACATCACCCGGGGTTGAAGGCAAAGTGGCGGAGCAGAGAGGGTCAAACTGGTTCTGGGTAGAGTTGCTTGCTTGGGCCGACAGAGGTGATCTAGCCTTAACCCCCCCACCTGCACAGCTGAAACAGGCTGAGTTCCTTGTCGCTCCAACGAGGCGTGGAGGCAAAACTCACTTGGCCTTGAAAGTGAGCAGCATGGTGTGGAGTCGAGGTTACTGAAACATGATTTGCTGTGACAATTTCAGATGTTGGGGAGGATTCTTTCAGTAGACAAGCCTTCAATTCCCTCAGGTGCCATCGTCTGGACAGGAGTTTCTGGATCTGGTTATCGAGGGCCTGGAGTTCTTCGACAACACGCTCCATCTCACCGTCGGCCATTGTCTGCTTCCGCTTCTGCTTTGTTTCTTAGGAAAGAAAGAGAGACAGAGAGAATGTAGCAGCTAAAGACTTGGACCTTCGTCTTTTTCCAAAGATATTGGGAGCACCACACACCACTTTCCATCGATCTCATAACCCCCCAATGTTGTCCGAATCCGTCTACTGACTTCATAGGAAGAGTCACCAGAGACATAAATGTCACTGCCAAGATAAGTAAACCTCTCAACATTCTTTCCACAGACAGATACACTGCCAATGGCTGTGCCCTAGAGGTCATGAAAGGCTTGGATCTTGTCTTTTTCTAATAGCATCACTTTTTTATACATTTCATTATGGATTTAATTTTATTATGTTAATTATGTTATGCCACTTTTTTTAATAAAGTCTTTCAGAGTGAAGTAGATGCTTTAAATAATAAATAAATAAAATCTGCTGCTGAATTTAAATAGGACTGCTGGCAGGCATGACTAAGATAATCAGGTCTGAAAATGAATCTATAGAAAAAAATGTATCATAATTATGATTATAATAATCACCACTGTCTCTCTCTCTCCCTTGTTGTAGCTCCTGTGCACTTACCCCAATGCTCCTTTTAAAGGACAGCAAGATCAAGTGAGCTCTGCATTGGCCCCAATTAATTGTGTTTGCCAAGGCAGCTTTTGAGCAGCAAAGATGGCCTTCTAGAAGTGCTCAATTCCTGTAATTAGAACAGAGAGCTGTCAAACAGTACCCTGTTTTGCCCCCTGTGAAATTATACAATAAAAGACAAGAGAGGTACGTAAAGATTTTTGAATTGTAATTAAGCACTCACTGTACAGAGGCAAATTATCTGTACAGTGACAGCAAGTCTTTTATCCATCTCTTACATGCACACAGACTTGCAAGAGAACATGCTGACAATTGCACATAATTATCTCCTTTTCTAGAATCCCATGTGTGGCTATGTTTTCTACTTTATGGTAGCTAGTCAGCCCAGAAAATACTAATGGCCATGTAATGCCCAGATGGATTTAAGTAGGAGCGGGATCTTGGATTTATAGGTTTTTGGGATCTGAGAAACCGTAAAATTTGTGTGAACATGAATAGGCTACCAGTTAGAAGTACAGCAGATGGGAAATGCTTCTCAGATGTTAAGTAGGCCCAGAAGTGCACAAGAAAAGAAATAGAGACCTTATTAGAGAAGATAGCCATCTGGAATAAGAGGGTAAGTAGGGTATGCCCTTTGTAGCAGGCAGGTAGACTAAACAAGTACAGTCCTGGGTCTTTGGCCCTTAATATTCTTTATAGGTTTAGAGTGAATTTTCTGTCCCATAACATGGCCCACTGGATACTATGTGAGTCAACCGTCAAAAAGCAGACCATTGTGGTTTAAAAATAACCATAAGTAGAATAATTATCAGTCTTTTCAGTTGTAGAGTCACGGCAAAAATGATGAGAACACAGGGCAAAGACCTGCCAGAGAAATTAATGGAGAAGAGGCTCTTCAGTAGGGGGTGCTGGGGGCGTTGCAAAATCATGGGGTGTACAGGTACTATTTAATCAGAAGATTTTATAGAAGAAGCAGAATAGGGGAATTGTCATGTGTGAAATGACACACTATCAATTGTATTTGAATTCATCCCTAGATTCCTGTAGAAGCATATAATAAGAAAATATTCAGACTTCTTAAACATGTGGTAGACCGCTTTAAATGAAAGCCATTGAGCAGGGGTGCAGAAGGACAGCTAAGGGTGGCTGCAGAGTACTACAACCCTGACTTTAGGACTTTATGAGAATACACAATAAGTAATAAAATGATTTCCTGAAACTGAATTTCAGGCTGAAGTATACTAAGGCATACAGTAAATTGAGGCTCTTTCAATGCCCATTTAATCTTGAGTTAGATGGTTAATAGTAAGGCAGGGCCACCAATGGTTTTGGAGAAAGATTAAAAGGAGGTTGGAGAGAGTTATTTGCTTGTATTTGACATGAACAAATAAATAATTTACCAATTCAGACAGGAATAAAGCAGTTCTGTCATCATGTCAGATGGAGATAGCAATATACTGATTAAAGATAAGGAAACCAGGAAAAGACAGAAAGGATATTTTGATGAAATATTGAAAGGAGAATAGAATGGAGATACCAGAATAGGTACAACTGTACAAAGGCTCTAAAACAGAAATTAATGTATGGGAAGTCAGAAAATCAATTAAGGAGAAAATCAAACAAAAGCTCTAGGATCATCAGAAGTGACAATAGAGATGACAGTGAGGCATTAATGTCATGGTTGTAAAATGGGGAAGACAGAATGAGATGATTGCATAAAATAATTAATAATTTCTGAAGATAGATAGATAGATAGATAGATAGACAGATAGATAGCACTTTGTCTCCAAGGAGATATTTACCCTTTCTACTGATGCTCAGTGAATAGGTCTCTCTATTATAATAAAAAAATCCTTTGACGAGACAAGACTTTTTAGCCTGGGACGAGATGTGACTTTTTTAGAGAGATACTTTGTGCCAATAGATTTAACCATGCCTGGGGCTGGAAATAAAAGACAAAGAGTAGATGACAAACTAGAATGTCATAAAGAATTCAAAAACATTGGCACGATACATATGCAGAATAGGTAAGAGATAACGAAAGTACTAAAATTTGATAGTCTCAAAAAAATGATAGTAAAGATCGCATTAGCGCAAACAGATGGAAATTATTACTTGGTGAAATAACGGAACGGTGAAAAGAGATTGAATATATTGTTCAAATTTAAACTTTAAGTCGGAGACTTGTAAATCATCTAATTCGTGTTGCCATCAGGGAAAAGTAGTGTTTCTTCCCAATTAAGAGGCGTATCCGCAAGAATGAAAAGATTTGTTGATTGGTGAAAGTGAAATCCACATACATCAAGGGCAGAGACGCGAAGTGGCTGGCACGTAGTGCAGGCCAAGAGGGTTGGCGAGCGAAGCGAACAGGAGGCGAAACCCCCTAGTATATAATAAATAAATAATGTTATGATAAGCAACATCAAAAACCAATCAAATAACAACCCCCCCCCCCCTCCCAAATACACATGAGAATAATTAAAAAAGAAAGGAAAACTTTTGACTTGTCTAAAGGTAAAGAAAGCAGTCACAGTCACAATGGGGCATTACAAAAGCATATTACGTTTGGGATAAAGCAGCCCCAGTAGCATTCATTCCTAGGCAAAAATATACAGTATTCAGTGTTAGTGTTTCAGAGAGAAGATGTGCAGCATTGTTTATATTGTTACTCAATTTTGTTTTCATTATGTCTGGGGGTCGAGAGTGTGTGCCATAGCTGAGGTTGCCTTTTTAATTAACATATTAATTCAAGTATTGAAAAGTATCAAAAGAAAGTGAGATAGAGATAATATTTAAGTGCAAGAGAGATATCTTGAACTGCAGTAATTATAGATGAATAAAGCTCTTGGAATTAGTGCTAAAGATCAATGAACAAGTAATTGAAAGAAGAATGAGACAGAATGTGCAGATCATTTTGGCTTTATGCCAGAAAAGAGCAAAAGAGATAGCATTTTCATCATTAGACATATACAAGAAACTGGAGAGGAACAGAACAAGATACCTGTTGTTTGCTGATTTAGAGGAGGCATTTCATAAAATACTAAGAACTGATGTATTGGAGTTTAAGAAACAAAATTATTTGGTTAATAAAATCTATGTGTAATGGCTCAGAAACCATTGTTAGGATATGTTGAGGTCATAGTAAGCAATTCAAAATAATATTGGCTTGTTTTTAAGTCCAATGATATTTATAATATCAATGGATGTAACTGCTGAAGATTTTAGGAAAGGTGCATCTTTGGATATTCTATATACTGTTGACCTAGCTAACAGAAAAGAAACTTTGAAGAAATTGTAAGAAGCCTTCATCAGATGGCATTAAGGAGCTTGAGGCAAAAAGAATAAGAATAGACGCAGGGAAGGCAAATGGTAGTTTGCAATAAAACAAACTGGCAGGTTAGCATTACGGAGAAATCTGGCATTGTACTGAAACAAGTAGACGCTTTTAAATGCCTAGGATCCATTAAAACAGCAAGTGGAGAATGTGACAAACATATAAAATCAAGTGTCTAAGCTAGTTGGAATAAATTGAGGTAAATTTACCAGTGACAAGTGGCATGAACTTGACAGGTTAACGTATATAAAGTCATGATGCTGTATGGATCTGAAGCATTAACAAGGAGGAGGCAGGAACAATCCGTGAACGGAGTGGCAGCTCCTTGTTAGCGCTGCGACTCTGTGGCCTCACATGTTTAATTATTAACAATATAGATTATTTAAATGAAATTAAAGTTTTATCTGTATAATATAATCAACATATTTTGCTACATTTTATCTTAAAAATGATATTGTCATCATATAAATGCGTGCTTTATAAATCGTAAATGCGTGCTTTATAAACTGGCTCAGGTTGTGCAATATTATAACTATCGCAAGTTTGCAGTGAGGTAATTGTACTTATAAGTACAAACAGTTCTACAAGGAGCACTTGATGGACTGATTGAGTGCATTTATAGTTCTTGGGATGAAAATGTTTTTGAACCGCGAGGTCTGTACAGGAAAGGCTCTGAACCGTTTGCCGCATGAGAGCAGTTCAAATAGGCAGCATGGCTGAGGCAGCATGTGCTAGATGCTGTATACCAATAATTCTCTTTCTGATCAGCTGCTATAGAGCTGCTACTTCATTCCACACTCAGATACAGTGATATAAATACTCTGAGTGGTACAGTGAGAGTAATATGAAAAAAGATGATCCGCTGTGGCAACCCCTAATGGGAGCGGCTGAAAGAAGAAGAAGAAGAAGGTGCAGTGAGAGTAACAATGCTAAAGTGGCTATGGTATTTGGAATACTTTGGTTATTTCGTGGACCATTATATTGTTACAGGTTAATTACAATTAGATGCCTTAAACTAATAAACAATATGCAGTTAATTTCAGTGTATATGATAAAACCACGTCAGGGATGTGGATCTAAAAAAGAAAGGGAAACCAGACTTGAACAAAAGCAACGCTTTGACGCTGGGTACCACCAGTTTGCAAAACCTAGTGGAGAATTTTCATACGCCGGGGTTTTAGCTAGTGTGAAAATGTGAGTGGCTTTCCGCTAAGTTTAGGTTTTAGACATCACGATTTGAGTGTGGAAACGGGAGTACACAACATTTTATACTGTTTATACATGAGGCCCAGGACTGTAGATTGGCAAAGGGCTTGGTGTGTGAACACACATTAAAAATGCTCTACACTCTGAGCTACAGTATTGGGCTATAAAGCATCATATGACCAGCTATAATGTTTTTCTGTTGCTAAGTGTTTCTAGATCTTGTTGTGGACCAGTTTATACCAATGCCATGTGAAAAAGCACAACATTACTAAAAATGAAAGTTAATACAACTGTATTACAAAAATGAGAGTTAAACACATTAAACTGTAGGAACTGCATATACATACACTGCCTTAAAAAATTTCAAGAAATATATTTATTTTAAAAGTTTGAAATTTTGTAGAATGCAACTTACATCATGTGCTTTGGAGAATCAATATGCTATCTGTACATGGTTCTGACATTAATTTCTCTTATTTTCACATATCATATTGTGTATGTGCTGATTGTGTCATTTTGTAAAACATTTTTTAATTTCTGGAATGTTAGTTAGGTGTCGGGCACAGGTACAATGTCTATTAAATGTCTCTCAAGTTTACACCACATATATTTAGGGCAGTTACCATTTAGATAAGCATGCAGAATGAGCTGAAATAAAAGCTTGGAAAAATTGTGACAGATCAAGTTGTCACTGACCCCAGGTGAGCCGTGTGAAGAAGGGCAGGTGGCAAAACTGTAAGGCAAACTACAAGGCAGATTGTAGGGGGTTTACAGGGCAGCCATGAAGGGAGATTTTCAAAGCTGAGATCCAGACCTGGAATGGTCTTTGCAGTGTCAGTTTACTGAAAGAAAACAGCCAAAAGACCCATACATCTGTAACTCCATGCAGGAAGGTTCACCTTCTTCCTTATAATCGACAGATCACCACACAGAAGTTGCACTGCCTGACAGTGCAGCCCTCAACATCCCTGCTGTGGCACCTGACAATGAAGCACTCAGAACTCTTGCTGACATGCTTTTGTCACAGGCTGCACAACTATGCCAAAAACGAAGACCATGCTTCTTTTGAAGAGTTGTGCACTGTTTCAAGAAGTTAGAAGTGGTTTCTTGTAGACAGCAATTTGGAGAGGGGGTGCTATCTAATGGCACTGATAAGTTTTATCAGTCAGAGATGAGTCACTCATAGTGTGATATGGCATTTTGTCATTCAAATGAGCAGCTTCACAGCCAGCTACAAGGCCCTATAAAAATGGCAAGCCTGTAATCTCACTAACAGAATTCCATCTAGTATGTACAGCAACGGTGAGTATCCCCTTTAAGGATAGCAAGCCACCTAAAAGAGCCATAAAGAACAAAAGGATCCATTCTGACACTTGGCAGTGCTACACTATATTAATGGGAACCTGTTGCACAATCACTACCATAGTTTAAGAATGCTTTTTATTTTAAAGTGTATAGAAGCAACATACATGTAAAATGTGAACAATCACAATTCATTTTACATTTTCATTTACATTCAATAAATAACTTACCACCAAAGTAATGAAATTCCCACCCAATCTATGTCAAGTGACATTTAGACAAAAGACTGAAAAAGTAATTAGATTAGATTAGATTAGAATAGATATGGATATTCAAATACATACAGCAGCAGAAACATAAAAGACAAGAATATTGACTCACAGGACAGATAATACAGTCAATCAATAAAACAATCAATCAATAAAGGTAAATATAAATAAAAATAAACTTAACAAGTACATCAGGTGTAAGCACTGAATTGCCTGATAGCAGATAGCAGAAAAGACCCTCAGAGATGCTTCTTACCACATTGTGGTAGAATGAGCCTATGGCTAAATGTGCTCTAAGATGGCACCTCCTGGATAGGATGGAGGTGATTTTTCATGATCTCATCCAATTTTGTCATCATCCTCTTATTCACAAAAGCTTCCAGTGTGTCCAGGGTTGGCCCTGTGATGGAACAAGCTTTTCTGATAAGTTTGTTCAGTTATTGTGCTTGTTCAGGCACAAGACAGGGCACTAGCCCAGCAAATGTAATCATAACTGATATCAGCCTCCAGATACAGAAGCAACAGACATCATTTTCTGTTTCAGGAACTGAATGACACTGGAATCATTCATTTGGATGTAAAATACATTTTAGAAACCTGTTAAGATTGTTAACACAAAGGAAGTCATAACTAACATACAACTAAACAGTGTAAAACAACAGTCATTCTGCTTATCTGACCCTACATAATAGGGTGTTGTCATTGGTAAGTTAACTGGGTTGACATGCCCACCATACCAACTCCTCAAGTACAAAAACAGTCCCCTCTTTGTCTGAGACTTGTTCTTGCTTTACCCTAAATTGTCCTCCAGACTCAACTTGCCTTTCTTCATGAGGAAACTGTGGTATGGCGGGTCCGCAGCTTCAGAAAAAAAGGGCCGTGATTTAAATCCATAAAGCCGTGTCACTCTCCGTGGACACGATTGCACAACTGCGGGGAGTTCATGAGGTAGTTGGGACAAGTCGCACCTGCACATGCGGGTGCAGTCGTTCTCAATTGCTTTATTGGCTTCCTGCAGTGTGTGATTAAGGTGCTGCACCCACAGGGACAAGTATATGTGTATATATACTGGCCGGCACAAAATGGGGGAATAAAAGAAAAGGAAAAAGACAGAAAGAGGTTAAAAGACGTTAAAGGCAGTCTTCCCGAATGATCTGGCCACCTAGAAGGAGGAAGTAGTATGAGCTGGGGCCCCATGAAGGAGCGTTAGCTGTGAAGCTCTAGGGGCTAGTTCACCCCACTGAATATTCGGGAGAGTGTGGAGAGCAAGGCAGGTGCCCTCCCTAGGCTTCCAAGGTGCAACCAAGTGAGCGCAAAGGAAGAAGGGAGGAGAGCCGACCTTGGACGGTCTGGCTGCAGTGTCTGGAGGCAACCAAGACGGGGGTCAGAAGAAAGGAGCTCATGGCTGCTAAGTCTCTGCCGGCTACACGAGTAATGGGTGAACCAGGGAGAATGAGAAGGAGGTGGACTGAGATCAGGAGGAGTTAGTCTGCATTTTAACCTCGGATTTTTAATGGATTTATTTATTGATTTTTATTCCCACTTTTTATTGGATTTTTATGGATTTATATATGTACTGTTTTTTAGAACACTGCACAATTGACACTTGTTGGTTTTACTTTTGTGTTGACTGTTTTTTTTCCGCCTCTCCTGATCTGACTCTAAGTAACAGCGCCAGCATAAATTCACACCCAATCTGATGCTATTCATTTTCAAATCATATTGCAATAGTGCAATGATGTTTTCTGATTAGTACTATTCAGGTCATAAAATGATTTCTTCAGAATGTCACATATATTGTCTCTTTCTTTCAGGTGTGTAATAGAAACCACAGCATAGAGAGAAGTGTGCGCATTGCAACAGGTACACATGTCGTAAATGTAGGAAGGATGGCCCTTGCGTGTGTGTGAACTGTTAACATTTGAATTTGATGACTGCATATAGCGCTGAACTGACCTCATAAAAAGCCATAAAATGAATAATTCCAAATATCATATATACCTACATCTGTTTTTTTTTTTGACATCATAAACCATAAGGTGCATACTAATTCTGCGTGAGGAGGAACACTCAATAAAACTGAATAAAAAAAATAAAATGATGGTGAGATACGAATAAGGCAGATTCACCAGTGTTCCATCCATCCAGATCAGAGAATGTCCAGTTCCATTGCCTCAAAACACTACTCACATCTACAGTTATTCCCAGTTTCAAATAAAAACTAACAGCGTCAGATCCCTAGGGTAGTAGTATGTATCGTGATTGTGACTGAGAGAATAAAAGTGAAAAAAAAGGTAACTTTTACACGTACAGTACTATAAATGTACACGGTCTGTTACAGACACAAACCAAATGTATGTGTGTACTGTATAATATTAACAATAAGAGCAGCTCATTTCTGAAAACGGCAAACATAGGAGGCAATGGGGATCGAACCGGGGACTCTTGATTACAAGTCAGCAAATCTTACCACTACGCCACAGGACCTGTTGTATTGTCCTTGAACCTTTTGTGAAAGTGTTTATTTGATCTTTGGACTTCAGGCTTCACACATTCTATAGTTTATGCCTACATTTTGTAACATTTATTACTAAAATATGAAAAAGTTTCTGTTTTAACAATGTGTTTACACAGATTACTGTAGAAATGGAACACACATGAAAAGCATGTGTTAAAGATAACAATCTATTATTTCCACTCTAAAACTCCAGCACTTCACTCCCAGATAATCAAACAAGGCATAAGCTGGGACAACTTTGTGAACGTTCTGTAACGGTGGGGGATGGAATAGCAGTCTGCTTGCTGTTTGTCTTAATCGGTACATTTACAGGACTAAAGACGCTGATGAAGAGGTACGAACGGATTTAAGGTGGGCCGGATTTACGAGTTTTCTCGTAGGCTCTGGTAATTCTAGTGTTAATAAAAGCACTTGAGCACTTTTTCCACCATCCTCAAGCATCACTAGAGAATTGTCCTCATTTGTTGGCTCATCTCGGTCATAACTATCGATGGTGTTGGTTCAGCAGACTCCCATGTGGGAAGAGGGAGGCTGTAGAGGACCGGCATCATCACAGAAGCTTTAAACACTACGCTGCAGTTACTTTCATCCTACACATGCTCCTGGAACACAATACTAGAACTACCATTGGCATTTACTGGTGTTATTCAGTTGCCCTTAAAGGTCAGGATTTCTAAGGCAGTTTATTAGCCAATCATGTATTAATTGGAAAGGCAGATTTCCTCTCCTCCAAAGCTCTTGACTCTATACTGACCCCATGATATAGGTAAGGGAGTATCAACCACCGCACTCTTCTTCTATCTATTTACTTCAAGAGCAACCTCTATCTGTTCTCTGTTCACAACAGTTCCTAGCTTCCTATCCTAGCTTTCTGACTACCAGTGTAGCTGACAGGCTTTTTCCTAACTTGATCCTTAATAACTGAATAGACTAAGCTTATATTAACATTTGTGACAAAATGTCTACTTAAGGTTGAAATTCTTTGCTATTACAAGCTTACATCAATTTGTGACTTTTTTTTTTCCATGACTACTGCTCATCTGTGGTGACATTTCAAGATGGAATGAAGTGTCACAATTCAGGAAACTGTATGTATTGTATTTTTCATGGAGAATTTCACTTTATTAAAATATTAAAAATAAAGTCAAGAGGCAAATGTTTGTGACATTTCTTGTTAACAATAATTACAATATTGGTTCCTTTAAATTAGTAGGCACTAAGCCGTGCAAACATTTCTGACATTGAATTGCAGAACATTTGTGATGTTGTAAGACTATGTTTGGTATTGTTGGAAAGTGGTATAACTGTAGTAGATTTCATCAGTAATTGAAGATTACAAATGTGTAGTCAGTCTACTGTGTCTTAATTTGGCTGCTTAAATGTGTCTAATTAAAACTGTACAGAATTATGGAAATAGAAATGGTAAATGAACTGTGGTGTAAGGTGTTATTTATACCCTAGAATTACTAAAGTGGCTCACATACAAAATTAAGTGTGTAAAATCAATCAAGTATGATGTTTCTTTAAAACTTAGATTTTCTGAAAGCAAGTGTTTTTAAGTGAAACAAGTTTTGCTTAGTAGTTTCACAACTTTTAATCTATTCACCCACCTAAAAAATATATCCTTCCATCTATAAAACCAAATTAAAAAAAGACACAAAACAAATGTGCAGATAATTACATATATTGCAAAAGGGCACATCTGGGCAGGACAGAACTTTGGATGGAGTTCTCATAGTGACATCAATTGTGGGCTAATCCTTCGATTCCCAAAAAAAGTCTCATAAGTTGTATGATTATAGTACTAGGGTGTTGTACCATGTTATGGATGTAGTGAGTAGTCAAGCAAAATGACACCTTTTATTGGCTAACTAAAAAGATTACAATATAAAAGCTTTCAAGGCAACTCAGGCTTTACATCTTGCTCTCCGGGGAAGCAATCATGGACTGCTCAATACCTCTCCCGGGATGCTTGGTGGCAGCCTCCCTGGCTGAGGATGGTGCCTCAGTTTCCCGCAGGGCTCCATGGGAGATGGAGTTCTCCACAACCCTGTTGGAATCTGGGGTGGCCGCCAGGGGATGCTGTGTGGGTCCCTGAGCTGGCCTGGACAATTCTACAGCCCCGCCCAGAAGTGCAATCAGAAGCAGGTGATCAAGCACCTGGAGCACTTCCAGGTGGGCTATAAAAAGGGCCGGCAACCACCACTCAGGGCCAGAATCGGGAGGAAGAGGACGAGGTTGCCTGGGAGGAGTGGTGGTGCCAGAAGAAGGGCTGTTATTTGTGTTGTTACTGTGCTTGGGACTGTGTTGTGGCTGTAGGGTTCATGGGGAAGACGTACCCTCCAGCTGAAGAAAAATAAAAGTTCTTAGTGTTTTTACACATGCCTCTATGTCAGTCTGTGCCAGGTCAGGCGCTTTAGAGCGCCTTTATTCACAAAGGTTATAAAATTAGCGTAGTAAAGCAGGCCGTATTGATAAATGAAAAATTAGATCAATGTAGAAATATGTAACACTTACTATATCTTCTGCAAATATGTCCAGGCATTTATCTACTTGTAGGTAATAGAAAAAATTATATAAAATAACTCTTAAACTGACTAAGTAAATACGTATATAATTCAGAACTGGATCTATTTATTTGCACCCTCCTTTAAAATGCGCAGTAATTGAAGCACAAACCACTTTGCTTTACTTTCTTTACTTGTGCTTTAATAACATGCAACTACCTCATCATCAAAGAATTGTTTCTGCCATTATAACACTTTGATTTTCAAATAAATTCTTTATTTTTTGTGGGTTATTTGGTATAGGAGAGGTTGACAGGCCAGAATAAAACAGCATGTGAAGAGGAGGAATGGAACATGAGCTGGCAACACACATCATCATGGCTTTTTAACACTAGAATTACCAGAGCTTACGAAAAAACTCGTAGATCCGTCCCACCTTAAATCGCTTCTTAAAACCGTTCACAGCTCTCCACCAGCGTCTTTTGTCATCTAAATGTGCTGATAAACTCAGGTTGCAAGCAGCCGGCTATTCCATCCCCCCATCGACTTAGAACGTGCACAAACTTCTCCCAGCTCATGCCTTGATTGATTTTCTGGGAGTGAAGTGGAGTTTTAGAGTGGAAATAATAATTGTTGTTCGGAACACACGCATTTCATGTGTGTTCCGTTTCTACAGTAATCTGTGTAAACACATTTTTAAAACAGAAATGTTTTTCATATTCTAGTAGTAAATGACAAAATGTAGGCATAAACTATATAATGTATGAAGCCTGAACTCCAAATATCAAAGAAACACTTTCACAAAACGTACAAACATAACAGAACAAATGCGTTTTCATTCTAAAGTGTAACTGCAGAAAAAAAAGCCGCCTTAGTAGGCCATACTGACGTATATTCACTACAACTGATGCGGTGGCGTAAAGGTATCAGCTGCTGACTGGTAATCGAAATGTCACAAGTTCGATTCCTCACGATTCTGTTTTGAGAAGTAAACTGATCTTAGTCTTACTATTTTAGAATAAAAACATACATTTGATTTCAGTCTGTAACAGCCGGTGTAATTTATGATACTTGTAAAGGTTAGCTTTGGCTTTTTTTATTCACTTTTCATTCTCTCAGTCGCGTTCAGGATCCTTCTCTATGTGCGGGGGGGGGGGGGCCATCTGACACTGCTGTTTTCACATAAAGATGCTCTATAGCTCTGCAGTGTATCATGATACATTCTCTTACCAATGCTAGCAAAATGAAGTGTCTGCATGCACTTTTTGTGCCATTACAGGTGTATTTTTTGAGCATGTCCGTGCCAAATAAATAACATTCAAGCTATAGCGTGTCACCAAATAAATAACATTCGAGCTGTAGCGCATCTTTATTTGGAGACGCGCTATAGCTCGAATGTTATTTTTTTGGATCACATAAAGACGCGCTATAGCTCGAATGTTATTTATTTGGAGACGCGCTATAGCTCGAATGTTATTTATTTGCATCACATAAAGACATCCCAAAATTTGGGATGTCTTTATGTGATACAAATTTTGGTGATATCCCAAATCAGAAAACAATTCTTCAATGGGTGGCTAAATTTAGACATATGGGTACAACACTGAACAGAAAATCTCCAGGCCATCGTCGGACTGTACGAATGTCTGAAAACATCCAGGCTGTAAGTGCATCAATTTTACAGTTTCCTAGACTTTCAGCACACAAACATCCTTCTGCCTTAGTCATTTCTAACACATGTTTTGAGGGGATTTTACATGAGGACCTTAATTTCCATCTATACAAAATGATGGTAGTACAGGAACTCACTGAGAGAGACTGGGAGAGCCGTAGAGAGTTGAGCACGAACATTCTGCAAACCATTCATTGAGATGTCATTGTCATGTGCAGCGACGAGGCACATTTCCATTTGAATTGTTGTGTAAATAAGCAAAAGTTTTGGTATTGGTATTGGACTGAAACCAGCCCTCGTGAACTTCATCAGAGACCCCTGAACAGTGAGCATGTTACAGTTTTGTGTGCTATGGCAGAATTTGGCATTGTAGGCTCTTACTTTTTTGAGGAGGGGGGAGCAACAGTCACCGTCACTTCAGAATGTTACATTAAAATGCTAGAGAACTGTTTGTGGCCCCAGCTGGAAGAAATGGATGTGCTGGATGCCTGGTTTCAAAAGGATGATGCAACAGCTCATACGACAGAGAGATCCATGCAAGTTTTGCGGGAGATGTTTCTGGGGAAGCTAATCTCCCTGCGCAGTGATGTTAGATGGCCTTCACATTTGCCTGATCTCACTCTGTGCGATTTCTGCTTGTGGGGCTATCTCAAGTCAAAGGTATACACACACCAACCTCAAAACCTTGAAGCCCTCAAGAACACTATTCGTCACTAAATTGCCACTATTTCCCTTGAAATGGCCGAACGAGTCATGCAAGCGTTCAGAAATCGTCTCAAAGAGTGTATCGCTAATGATGGCCACCATCTTGAAGACATAATTTTTTAAAACATAGTGAAAAAAATCTATTTTGTATACCCTTGTGTCATATGAAATTTAATTTTATCTTGTAGCGTTTTGGTAGAGTAAATGTTTGAAATGTGGTACTTCTTTTTGGCTCATCCTGTACAATTATAAAGATGTGCAAAACAAAATGTATGTGTGCATACACATTCCTTTCAGACATGCATACACAAACATATACACTCTCACCTTCATACAGTATATGAAAGAACACATGAATAAGCAAGTAGGACAGGCTAAATTACTGTTTTGCAAGGCTTTTTGCTCTGGGAAAGAAATTATGTTACGTTTCTGTTAGTTTTGTTTTTAATTGACCTAAAGCATTTACCAGAGAGGCGTTTTTGGAACAAGTGATGACCTGGGTGACATGAGTCTGTGGTGAACCTTTGACATGGTTCAAGAGACTAGATGCATACAGGGCTGCAACACATTGAAGAGAAGAGCACAGCCAATTATTTTCTCAGCAGACCTCACAACACAATCTAATTTATTTTTTGAGTGGACTGTTGTTGAATCAAACCAGACAATAATGGAGAATTTGGTCACACTTTCAATTATGGCTTTGTAGAATTGTACTAGGATGGGCTGGCAAATATTCAGTTACTTTAGGTGATGTAAAAAATACATCAGCTGCTGAGGCTTCTTAATGATGGAAGTGGTGTCCCAGCTGTGATAGTTGTGCCTAAAACAATTGAAGGATTCTGCCATATTGACTAGACTCATTCATTTTTAGAGGTAGAGTTTGAAAATGCAGTCAAAAGTCAATTACCATTTGCACTGTTCTGATGGTATTGAATATCAGGTTATTTGTAGCACACCAAGACAAAAGACAAGTCACCTCCATTTTAAATGCTGTTTAATTTCCATTAGTAATGAGTCCACTGGTGGTAGTGTCATCAGCGAACTTAATGATTTTTACTCTCAGTGGAACTACAGTTATTAGTGTCCAAGGAACAGAATATGGGAACAAGCACACTGTCTTGATAAACACATGTGCTGAGACTGTATGTGTGGTTGGATCCCATCTGAACATTCTTTTTTTGTATGTCAAAAAACTGTAAATCCATTTACAGATGGAAGCATTCAGTTCAGTTTGTAGAAGTTTAGTTAAGAACAGCTCAGAGACATTGGTATTAAATGCTGAACTGAAGTCTACGAGCAGTATTTAGGAGTACGTTCCTTTACAGTTCAGATGCTCTGGTACAAAGTGCAGGCCCATGTTTATGATGTCATCCACAGATCTGTTTGTCATATGCAAACTGAGGTGGGTCAAAATGAGTAGCAGACGCAGACTTAACGATGGGTTAGAACAAGCTTTTCAAATATTTTCACTAGAACTGACATAAATGTAATTGGCCTATAATCACTGAGGAAGCTTATTTGTATTTTTTAGGAACTGGAACAGCAACAGTAGATTTAAAGCTGTCTGGAACAGTACATGTTGCAAGAGATTACTTTAAGATATTAGTGAAGAGAGGATTAAGCTGTCTTGTGCAGTGTTTGATTTTTTCAAGTGAGATAGAATCAGGACCAGCAGACATTTTTCAGCTTTGTCTTGCAAACAGATTCCAGACATCGTACTCAATGACAAAAAGAGAAGAGGAGGAGGGAGGCTTTTGCGAAGATTGTGACTAGTTTCAGAACCATTTTAGGATGGAGGGAGCAAGGGGATTGTTGATACTTTGGACCTTGTTGTTCAAATCTGTAGTAAAACTTATTAGGCTTCAAGGGAATTTTTATAGCTACTAAAAGATTGGAGACTTCTCCATACAGTGGAGCCAATTGTGTGCCTGAAATCTGAACCTATATCATGCAGATATAGTCAAGAGGTTTAGTCGTTGTTTAACAAAGCTTTTGAAAGGAAAGTTGCTTACTGCATGCATTTACTTATCTGTGTTTTAAAACTTGTACATGAAAAATTGAAATATTCTATAAATGATTAAAATGTTAGAAACGTATGATACCAGTGTAAAATGCAGAATGCATTTCTAGACTTTAAATGAAAGAAAAGGGAAATGAATGATAACTTTAAACCTCAAGGAAGTAAACATTTCAATTAATACTTTTAATCATTTATTATTTACACAAACCATGTTATAAATAAAGCTATGCAAGCAAAATGCAATATGGTTATAATGATTCTGAAATGTGTGGGTTTTCCAAAAAAAAGAATACAGGAGATGAACGCAAATCAAAAAAATTACCATCAACCCAACCAAACACAAAGAGAGAAAGCATAAAATAAAGACTGACAAGTGAGTAGCTCTGTTCTAATGATGGACTGGTAATGAAAGGCTGGGAGGGTTAACTGCCTTCATTGTAAACATTATTAATTATTGTCTTGCCCCCTTCCAAAACCTCCTGCTTATATTTTTCATGTTTTATGTTTAAAGTTCATGTCATGTTACACAGTCATTCCAGCCATTTTTAGTTGTAGACTTTACGTATTTACATAATCTTAGCAAGCATGGGGCAGCCATGGCACACTCCATTGACTATGAGTTATTTAGGGTTGCCTACACAGCGACTCATCCAGACAAAATCATACAGTTTTATTTTGTCTTAAGTCATACGTGCCGACTTGTATGGATGTGAAAACTAACCACCAGTGTGTGTTCACCTGGAAATACAATGCTTGTAATGCAACTACATAGAGTAAGGAATGCAGGTGTTTCAGACCTTGCAAACAGAAGTGAGGCTTGTCTGATTGATGCTGTGCATTTTACGTACCATGACAGAAGGTAAAAGTGAAAAAAAGTATACAGATTGCAGCTAGACTCGCTGTAAATTTAACGGTTTTTTTTTTACAGACACCCATTGTGTCAGGCAGCACTTTATTGAGTATAAGAAAAAAGGGGGCAGCTCACAATACTTTGGAAATGTGAAACTCTCCTGGATAGTTGTTTAACAGTCATCTAATTTGACATATCATGTGATTTATGGTTGTTTAATATGACACGCTCAGATGATGACATCAGCAACTACAGTTGTCAAGTTTGACATCCCCTCTGATTAAAGGTTGTGTGATGTGACATTGGTTTTAGGAAGTTTGGAGGATTTTGATGGAGGTTGGAAGTAGGAAGGAGGATGGAGTTTGTCAAATGGTGTAAAGTGGATGGAGGACTTTATCACAGGATTGGTGCCATTTTCACAGAGGCAGGAGAGAGAGAGAATATTGTTGAAGAGAGGAGGAAGACGATGTCCTAAAATGGACACCATAACAGAGTATGTATTACAAATTACACTGCTCAAAATATTAAGGGAACACTTAATCATAGTCATAATCATAGTCTAACACTGAGTCAGTTAGACTTCAGGGATATCAGTCTATCCAGTTAGGGAACATAGGCGATTCTGAATCAACTTCACCTGCTTCAGTGCAAATGAAAGTTACAACAGGTGCACTGGAGAGGCAACAGCACAGCAATCCTCAAAAAGAGAATGGTTTTGTAGGTGGTGGCACTCTCCATGTCCTTCCTGACTGATTCTTAACTAGTTTTGTGGTTTTCTAATGTCGCTGTCACTACTGATAGCATAAGGCAGTACCTTCTGCTGATTCATTTTGCTCAGATAGTCCAACTCCTCCATGATGGCACATCCATACGTGCCATCACAAGAAAATTTGTTGTATCTCCCAGCACAATCTCAAGGGCATGAAGGAAATACCAGGAGATGGGCCATTACACGAGGAGAGCTGGGGGACATGCGGGCCATACATACAGAATATGACATCAATTTTTGAAATTCATTTCAGTAAACTCCAGTTTAATATTTCAGTCCTTAGAACAATGTGACCTGCACAGAATACTTTTCACACATTCTTTGAAGTTTCCATAAACAGGCAATTCGGCTGATGGATGTTTCTAACTAACCGTTGTGAACATCTAAATATTTCAAAAAATGGAATCCCAAATATTGTCTGAATCCATTTGTTCAAATGAGCAGTTTCTTCCCCAACTATAGGGGATCCAGTAGAAATGGAAAGCCTCTCGCCATCACGTGATCTCTGTTCTAGTGTGGCTAAAGTTAGTGGCCTTTCCAAGGATAGCGAGCTACCTAAAAGAGCAATGAAATGGTCTTAGCTGGCATGCACTGTTTTGCTACCTCATAGCTATAGAAGATTCAGTTTGAAAGCTGATCATCTCAGTGTATGTATGACATTTTCACATTTTCCTAGTGTTTATGTGGGTTTTTTCTATACACGTTTCCTCTATGCAGTTAATTGCTCAACATAGTGTGAATGAGTATGAGACTATGCCAGGATAGGTATTAGTCCAATGCAATATTCTGATTTGAATAAGAGGTTTCACCTCGGAAAGATGAGAAAAATACAGTATGTTGATTCTTATAAGCACATGTTAGAAAGGCTATTGAAAATATGAGTTTTTCACATTAAAGGCATTCAAATTCTTCAGGCATATTAGCATACTGTAATGGCTTCAACAACTTGGCAGCATATAACTTAATATTGGTATTTAATTACCATTTCCACTTTTCATATTAAGGTCACTGTTAAAGGCTTTTAAAGTAAAAGAGCTTAATGTAGAGTAAATGTGATGCATTTAAATATCTTAAAGTTCAGCTGTTCCCAAGCAAAAGAAGTAATCATTTAATTTAGTGTATTTGATACTCAAAGTGCAGAAATACTGGAGCCAGACTGCTCAGTGTAGGAACTGGTTTTGAATCCATGGCAGCACTAAAGTTTAGTATGCAAAACGTTAGCTTATTCCGTTTTACTAAATTGAATGAGGATAATAAAATATTACAAATGTGGCCAGTTTTAAATTTATAAACTAGACAAAGAAATAAGCAAGGAAATAGTATAATTAAGAAAGGAGATCAACTAAAGGCATGATTTAGCCTCTCTAATAAGGATCAACAGACACAAACTCTGTTCAGAAATTGAGTTTGACACACTTGACTTAATACATATAATGCAGTTTTCCTCACAGTAACGGGACTAAGTGGCCAGTGGGTAGGGAGATGAGGTGTTTTGAAATCTGCATGAGAACAAGGAATAAGAAAGTGCTTAAAATGCTGCCAGAAGCCTGGGCTCAGGTTTGTGACAAGGGGGCAAGAGGTTTTCATATTTTCTTTTAGTCTGAGTTTCAGTGTATTTTACAGTATTCTTCCCTACAACTGGAAAATGTACATATTAAGTTAACTGCAGTTTCTAAATCAAAACATTATCAGAAAGTAAGAGTGTTGTGTGCAAGCAGGCCCTTTGATGCACTGGTGTTCCATGCAAGATTAGCAGCTTTATTGTGCTTATTATTAATGTTCCTGCATCCCACTATTTCAAAATGGAAACGGCATAGCCATATAATAAATGCATAGTTAAAAATATAAAATATAGACCATATTAGTATTTTACATTTAAAGCACTGTATGTATTTGAATGCCACATATTAAAAGCATTGACAATTTTGCATAGTAGACTTTGTCAATGCATAGCTATGTTTTAAACATGAGTAAATAATTTAATCAGTGTCCCACACACTGCCCCACATTTTTTTTTAGATTTTTTAGTCGGTCAATGCATGAAGCAAATAAAAATGTTAATTGTCATTTTAGCTGTGGTGGTTTCCTTACCCTGACAATAAATTCTTCAAGTAATAAAACAACATGAAAAAATAATTGTTTTTATATGATATGAATTAAACAATCAGGATGATTCAAACCTATGACAGCTTAAATGAAACAACCTAAAAAATCACACGCTCAGATTAATGCATTTGATTTACACAGTAGTCCCATGTCATGTCAATGTCCAAAATAGTAGGTGGAAGCAGTGTATACTTAAAATTTGTGATGTTAATTCGAAGGTTTGGTATATTTACTGCTCATCTCTGTCTCACTGTGTTTTTCTAAGCAAATTAATTTATTAGTCAGTGCTGCAGCTGAAAATACAGATTCATTACTTCCCAAATTTAGGTTTAAATCCAAGTTCAGTCAATGGCTGTGTATTGTTTGTACATACAGTGGAACCTCGGTTCATGAACATCTTGGTACACGTACAACTCGGTCTACGACCAAAAAGTTCGCCAAACTTTTGCCTTGGTTCACGACCACACACTCGGTGTACAAACAAGCCAGTTTCCCTTTCAGTTTGTACATGTTCAGTCTCTCCCTGTGCATTTCCTGTGCAGCGAGCAAGAGAGAGAGAGAGAGAGCGCGACACACACACACAAACACACAGGCAGCGCGCATGAGAGACAGACGCACACACACAGGCAGCGCGTGCGCACACACACACAGGCAGTGCGAAAGAGAGCGTGGCACACACACACACACACACACACAGAGGCAGCACGCAGACACACACACACAGAGGCAGCGCGCAGACACACACACACAGAGGCAGCGCACAGACACACAGGTAGCGCGAGAGAGAGCTGGACGCATTAAGTTAGGAAGGCAGTTAAAGAATGCACTGGGCTTGATTTTGTTTTCACTTCTGTTTCCAGCGATCGGTTTGTAGCGTGCATTGTTGCAATATTATTTTTCTTGGTGGTTTCCCTGTGCTTAAAACTCATTAAAAAAGTGCTTTTAGCCAGCGGTTGGTAGTACTATAGCGCAAACTATTGTAGTGTTAGTTTTCTCTGTTGTTCAAGGTTTTCTCAGTGTTATTCAATGTTTTTACATTTAGTTTACTATTACGCTGTGCATTCTATGGTTTAATTAACTATATTTGTGCTTAAAAGCTTAAAAATATATATATATTTACATACAGTTCATATGGTCTGGAACAAATTAATTGTATTTACATACAATCCTATGGGGGAAATTGCTTCGGTTCACGACCAAATCGGTTTACGACCAGAGTTTTGGAACGAATTATGGTCGTGAACCGAGGTTCTACTGTACTTCTGGTTTCTTTGAGGGTGTGTTTAACAGGGCTCTAGTTTCCCATCATATTCAACTTACATTGAAATGGGAGTGTGCCATGAGCATGTTCTGCAATGGAATGGCATCCTGTTTAGTCTTGTTTCCACTCATGTGGTCTTTGAAGTCTGGATAGGCCTTGGCTTACACAACCCTGCACAGTAATAACTTGGCTTTTGGATTCAGCACTATTGTAAAATTAGCTTTTAAATTTCTTTTTGTAAAGTACCCTGTGATGGTGTGAACCATAAGAAAATGCTATATAAAAAGTTAATTTTAGGGTTAGTATATAATTTTGTGGATGGTATTGAAGAGGTGTCAGAATATTGTTTTTCTTTTATGAAGAAAAAACATACTGCAATGATGACAAAGCAAAGATTTACTTACAAATTAATCTTAGAAGGAAACAAGATCCTCTAGACTTGACAATCCATGGCACTGCTTTGGAGAATCCTTTGCTAAGCAGTTATTTTGTATATTAATAACGTCTAGGGATAGGTAGGACTGGTCAGCCTAGTTTAGCATGTTCCTACTATGACCCTCACCAGTAACGAGTAGAATGACAATAAATTAAAATTATGGGGCATGTTGGCGCAGTGGGTAGTGCTGCTGCCTTGCAGTTTGGGTTTGCTTCCCGGGTCCTCCCTGTGTGGAGTTTTCATGTTCTCCCCGTGTCTGTGTGGGTTTTCTGCGGTTTCCTCCCATACTCCAGTTTCCTTCCTATACATATATATATATGTATATATATATATATACAGCGTATCTATCTATCTATTGTCAGAAACTCCACACAGAGTCATAGCAAGGTTTGGAGCAGCCACCCATATAATTGGTATCCTGGCTGCAAAATCGTGAATATATTACACAGCACTGATGTGCACAGAACCAAACCAAAAACAGAACTGAGGGAATAAGGAAAAGGTGGAGGCTTTTAAAGGGGAAGACAGGAAGTGAAGTCAGATGGGTTGGGCTCATAAAGGTCTTCAACCATAGGCAACGAGCCCAGACATGACATCAAAGGGGCCGGGGCCAACAAGGTCTTCCTTCACAGGCTCAGACCCGGAAGTGACGTCAACAGGCCCAGGTAGAATCTCCTTTGGATGGCCTGCAGGAAAGCGAGAAAAAGAATCAGTGGACTCTGTCACATCCCGGTCTGACTCGGAATTGCCCTTACTCAAGCTCTTTAGCTACCTCCCATGCACACGTATGTGACAATATATATGTTTATATATATATATTGTGACAAAGTCACTATATAGGCGCCTGACCCGACACAGATGGACACGGAGGCACGTATAAAAATAAACAAACTTTTATTTATCTTCAGCTGTTGACACGTCTTCCCCATGCCACACAGCTCAACACAGTATCAAAACACACCTGCAACACCAAACACTCTTCTTCTCTCCTCTACCACCACTCCTCCTAAAGCTCAGTCCTCCTCCTCCCGACTCTGGCTCTCTGAGTGGTGGTGGCTGGCCCTTTTTATAACCCACCCGGAAGTGTTCCAGGTACTTGACCACCTGGTCCTAATTGCACCTCCGGGTGGGGCTGAAGATTCATCCAGCCAGGCTGCTGAGTCCATGCAGCTCCCCCTAGCGGCCATCCGAGACCCCAACAAGGCTGTGGAGGACTCTATCTCCCATGGAGCCCTGCGGGTGGTTGGGGAATCACCCTCAGTCAGGGAGGCTGCCACCAAGCATCCCGGGGGAGGTACTGGACTGCCCATGGTAACTCCCCCGGAACATAAGCAGCAGGGGCGTCCCTGCCGGGCATGGCACCCGGCTGTCCTTCACAATATATATATATATATATATATACTGTATATTACATTGCATTTTCCTCACATATGCCACCTCATCTCTTTTTCCTGTGCAAGACAGCTGCCCTTCATCACTTGGAGCCAGCCTCATTTCCTACAGCCTCAGCTTGGCCACTGGCATGCTTCTGCTTGTGACATTCAGTTACATAAACTGCAAGCCCCATTTCTGCATGTTATTACTTGTCAGCAGAGAGGTATTACCTAATACCCCACTGTCTGCAACATTATTATTGACAAATATAGACAAATTTCAATCCAATCAGTCAATGCATTTTTGAGATTTTCTTTTTTGGGGAGCTTTACTCATTAATACTGATATATCAAAATGTTCTTAACGAATTCCTACTGCCTTAGATGTACCATCTGGCACAAATTTTATCTTTTTACTAAATAAGAAATAGTGTCTTTCTTGATGAGTACTTAAGTGAGTTAGTGAGTGAGTAAGTGAGCTTTGCATTATATAAATACAACAAGCATGTGACGTCAAATTTATGTTTCTGACTGTACACAAGTGGTCTTCAATTTGAAAAACAACACAGGAGTATGCTAAGAAGTAAGAGTGCTTTGACTGTGAAGAGGCTATGAATAGTGTAAGGGTTGAAAGGGTTTTATTTAGTGGTCTTGTATAAACTGAACAGTGACTCCGACAAATAAAGTAATTCAATCACACCCACAAGAAAAAATGTCGGCTGATCTTTGCAGAATAATTGTTTGATTAACATCATCCATGTGTGTCCTTGATCTATCCCCTACAGGTTTTTTTAAAGAAGTCTATGACTAACCAACAGTGTCTTTGATATATTTACCAGGTTCAATGGACCCACACCTTGCTCATTATTTTCCCCTTTGAATTAGAATTTCCCCTTGGGATTAATAAAGTATCTATCTATCTATCTATCTATCTATCTATCTATCTATCTATCTATCTATCTATCTATCTATCTATCTATTATCACCTTTTACTATTACACTGCACCAACAGTTTAGAATACTCGGCTCTTTCTCTCATTGGCATCCTCAAGTAAATCTTCCTAGGGGATGGGGACTTTCAGAAGATTAGCTTGTTTGGTGCTTGTGGACAGCAGTAGCAGATCTGGCCTTTGTATTGCTATTACAACAGATTTTGGGAACTTAAATTGTCTTCCCAAGTCACTCTTTAACTCCCTTCAACTACTTATGCAGTTGTGAGCATGCCAGTGTGTGACCGGGCAGCTTGAATGACAGAAATTATTTTTTTTTACTGTGCAAAGGCACTTGCAGTTGATCTTCCCTCAGCAGAATAGGTTGAATGGGGTAGGTAGAACATCATAGACTGCTTGTATCAAAAACTGGCTACGGTATGACTCTGTTTTCCTTGGTTCCATCCAAGAGACCTGACATTTCATTGCTTGCTCCCATTTTTCCAAGCTCCTAGCTGTTCTTATTTGAATACTACACACACCACCACCTGAACCAGCTTTTTCCTATCTTTTCATTGGGAATTAACATACCATGGTGTAGAGGTACAACCAAGACCAGCTCCTCCTTGAGTCACCATCCCAACTAGAACATTGTGCCTCAGCTGAGACTCTGCATCCTGTACTATGTCTCCCACTCTCTATTTTCTTCCTGTCTTTATGTCAATACCAGCCTAGTAGACCTTTTGGGTCTCTGAACTCCAGGTATTGCAGCACTTCCCTTGCATAGGCCACTTGAATTCTTTGTACAAGATGCTGAAGGGCAGCTTCAATTTGTTTTTGCTGGACATGACAATGTTGCTCAGACTTTGGGTGTGGTGCAGCACACCACTGAAAGTGAGAAAACACTTGTCATATTGTAGCAGTTTAGCTATTATATCCTTACTTTTTTTTTAAATATCTATTGAGAAAATGAGCACACTTACTTTGAGAGAGGAGGCAGTATGTTATATCTCTGGAGGACATAAGGCTTCTCAGCGGTTCAGGTCCACGGCACACATGCCTGATTCATGTAGTATAGCAGGAATCGGATAATGTCTGATTGGGTGAGGTCTGCCTGTCTGTCGCACTCTGCCACTGTTGGGGAATAAGAAAAGAGGCAATGCATTGCCTTGTTCAAAAGAAGCCGTCCAAGCTGAGTGAAGTCACGGGCAAAAGTTTAAAAAAGCCAGTAGTACTTACTTGAGGGAGTGCAATGACATGTGACATTGCTACATGCTCCCTGATTGAGGAACGACAATGCTTTGGCGGGGATTGGGCACTAGACACTAGAAGTCATCTTTTGACCATGTTGGGTGTCTGACTAATTTTAACAACAACATGCAGAGTGAAGTTGGAGTGATGAGTGAGAGCAATAGCCCAAGGTTGCTGTTCTCATTGGTTTCTGTGATCAGCTGAGTAATTGCACCAGTGTGCTTCAAATGCACGGGTACTTTTGGGGCCCTGCTTTCTGAAATGAGGTGAAAATGTAAGAGTTCTTTAGGAGAAAATATATCCTTTGGTAAAGATGCTGAAGAATATCTTTCCTTCAATACTTATCAATGAGATGGTCCTAAACTGATCGATGAGCTTAGACTCCTTCTTCAGGATCCACATGCCTTCTACATACCTCCATACATGAATCATATTGGAGCCACTGCTTTCCTTTGCAGACTTCACCTGCTGATGTTCTGACTTTATAAGTGGGCTTGAAGTGTGTGCTACTTGGGGGTTCTGGGCACTGGGAGGTGACTCTGGGCCTTGCTCATCTTGTGATATTTACAAATTCTGCGCAAAATTAATAAAAAAAAAAAAATTAAATTAAAAATTACAAATTAGGCACCAATCACAGGATTTAACGAATTAGGTTCAACTATGCTTTTATTTCATTTTATATGTTAACAATAAATAGATTACGGACAAATTGTATTTGCTTTATTTATTTGTCTTTCTTTTTTTACCTTCTCATCTTGAGTATATTCTGTGTTGTTTTGTGTATTGGCTGCTGGGACCAATAAAGTGTCTGTTGTAACAGACAGCCGGGATTCTTACCTCAATGGAAGGACTGGGGGAAAAATACCTACCCTGTGATGACAGAGAGCAGCCCCCCCTGGTGTGCTACAGTGCCACAGGTTTGAAGCATTGAAGCTCTACCCTGCTGAAACCCATGGCCACCGCCACAGGTCACATTGAGAACAGCTAAGCCCTCTTCTGCAGGGCTGCCACTACACCTGGAAGTGCATCCAGAAGGAGATTTTGGAACACCCAGATCATTTTCAGGTGCTCTATAAAAGGGGTCAGCTGCTACAACTCGAGGAGCCAAAGTTGGGTGGGAGAAGAGGAAGCTTTCTGGAGGAGGAGTGGAGGCAGAGAGAAAGAGAGAGGAAAAAGAAAGGAACAGTGTATTGGTGCTATTTGGTGCTTGTACTGTGCTGTGTAGTGGGGAGCAAAGGATAAGCACTTCCTCACTTAAAATAAATGTGTGCTGTGTGACAAGACTGGGCTCTGTGTCTGTTGTGTCCTGGTTTGGGTGGATCACACTGTCTATCCTGATATGCTACTCTTCACAAAGGATAGGCTAGCACATTTACATACATTTACAATAGTAATTTACAACGGTTACAATACTTACAAACAACAAGGGTAGCTTATAATTTATTTCTTATTAATGTTTTCAAAATTAGAAAAAAGAATTCAAAAAGACCAGCACCAGCTTCAGAACTGAGCGAATACTTGGAAAATGCAGTTTAATGTAGAAAAGTGCAAAATGCTACACATGGGCAAAAGGAGCATCAGTTATAGATACAAGAAGGGAGACACTGTCATACAGGAAGCAGCCTCTGAAAAGGAATTTGGGGTTTATGGTGACACAAAGTTTTCATCATCTAAGCAATGCACCGAAGTGATTAAAAAGACAAATAAAATGTTAGGTTATGTCATAAAATCCGTTGACTATAAGTCAAGGGATGTTGCAGCTGCTTTTATCACAAATTAACAAAGTTCTGCAGCCTTTAGTTTTTGTCATAGGACAGTTCAGGCAATAGTGTGATGTATGTGCACATAATTCCACAATCCAAATATCTTTGTTTTAAAGGTATTAATAAAACTTCAAAGAAAAACAGTTCACAGTCACCAAGCATTACATCTTTATTGTGATAATTAATAAGTTGTATAAGTGGATGTGACTCAAAATTCCAGCTCATTCTAGATGAAATGAAGCCAGTAAGGAGATATAACAGACATTAACAGGAATTAGACCCAACAAGCTTCTTATTTGAACTATTTTTGAATTAAAGACACCTGATCAGTGGCATTTATTTTTTACATGTCAAATATTTTTAAATATCAGAACTTTTTGGTTAATAAAAAATGTTAAACATTTAACATTTGTAATATTTTTTCACACAAAGTGGCAAACTGTGTTGTTCTGAAACAGACAATGATAACAACAAATCTTAACAGAAACATTTTCCAGAGAGTTTTAATTAAAAAACATACATCCGATGATATAACTTCAGCACAAAATGATCAAAGTCAAAATTGGAGGTTGAATCTTGGTCGTGTCTTTCTCCATCACAACTATCCCAGCTCATTTCCAAGATGCATTACTGGTGAAGGCATGAAAGCTTCACTAGCAGAGGATAACCTTCAATTTCTGTCCTTCCCTATACAATGAATACAGATTATGGCCACACTTACAACTGTATTATTTATAAAAGAGAATAAAAATAGTTTTTATTGACATTAGTATAAAAATAATTTGTAATTATGAATGATATTGCTGAGATACCTAATGTTATAATTAACACTATATTCTTGTCAAATAATTTTGAACATATGTTTGAAATTCTTCTTCCAATCTGGCAGTCAAAAAGTGGACGTCTGTCTTTAGATAGTATCCTCTGTGTTTACCCATAACTCCACATTTATGTGTTACAGAACCACATGATGGCATTCTGAGAGACTGTAAATCTATAATTTATTATTGTTTTTTAACCTAAAGGTATGTTTGAACCCCACAAAAGTGAAATTGGTAAACATAAGCAAAGTAATTCAATCCACAGATAAGAAGCATGTGTTCAATATCACACTGATCCTACTTATAAATTGTTCCTTTATTAAGATCCATCTTTTTTCAGTTATTTCACAGTATACTCATCTGAGACTGTACACATGCCTGTGTAAAGTTTTTTTGGTGTTCTAATAAGAATTTTTACCTTATGTAGCTTATGCTCAAAGCTATATAAACATGAAGCCATTAGGTTAAGCAGCATATTTAGAGAAATTATTTTCTGTGCCTCCCTTAAAGAAAAATGCACCAGTTACACAGGTATAGCTCCTAGCAATGCATTTCAAACAAAGCAAACTTATTCTGTGTGGTTATTGAATTTAAACAATGGCAACATGGCATGCTAAGATTATTTTAAGATTAGGTAAACATCGTAACAAGGAATAACACTTCCTCACAGGATAGCTAAAAAGAAAGAAACTCCTGACTAGTGGCCATTTATTATCAGTATTTGACAATATTTGGACGGTTTGAAAAAACAAGAGTGCTTAAAAGACATGTGATGCTCATGAATTCAAGAAAAATATAAACTATAAGTTCCATTCAAATCTTTCATCCATTAATCCATTTTTATAAATTACTTACTCAGTCAATAGTCACAGGGACACACAATATAAATAGGAAAACTTCAAATTAGAATTGACTTATCTTCATGCATGTAGTTTGATATTTATTATATTGTATATAATAATTTAGTCAAGACAAGAATTCCAGATAAATTAAATACATTTTATATTGTGTCAGTCTCACATTGGCCAGCTACTCACTGAAAGGCGCTCATCAACTCAACAAGGCATAGTGGCAGTGTAAATTAGATACAGACTGATACAATAAACAGAAGCCATGAAAAATAAAAACATGTAAAAGAGAATATAACCCTTTTGTAGTCCATTATCAGCAAATAGCAACCAAAAAACAAATTGGACTTTGGGTAAGCAAAAAAAAAAAAAAAAAAAGAATCTGAATTTTTATTTCCCTTTTTCTGTCCAAGGAATAACTAATACCTAATCTATAACTAATATTTAGCTTAAAACAAATACCTAAAGCCTAAATGACTTCAGACCATTTGACTTTGATATCCCTGTTAATGAAATTGTTTAAAAAATGTATAAAGAGAAATCTAATAGAGAAAACTCAGGATTTACTAGATCCACTTCAGTTTGCCAATCAGGCTAATGAATAGACAGAAGAGACCATTGTTACTTTGCTTCATCTGTTGTATAGCCACTTAGATGTAATCGAGACTTGTGAGGCTCCCGTTTACAGACTTCTTGTCATCTTTTATTACCATCCAGCACATGATTTTTGCAGGGAGGCTTATGAAAGACTGCAATTTGGATTTTAACTTGGTAGGGTGCATGATCGACTTTAAACAGTGTCAGGGATGCCAGGGGCAATGACCCGGCCGGGACGCCGTGAGGGACCGGATGTGGGTCTGCGCCCAACCTGGATCACATGGGGGCCGCCTTCCTGGTTGCTCTGGGGGCCACGGGTTGAGGGCATGGAAGCCCCACCCTGTAGGGGCCCGTGGTCACCGCCAGGAGGTGCCCCAATGCCTTGGGGGCCTGTTACCTCAGTACTTCCGCCACACCAGGAAGTGCTGAGGGGAAGAATTAAGAGGACACCCGGGGAGCTGCCGGGAAAGCAGCCGACACTTCTGCCACACGTAGGCGTGGCCAATGGGGGTGTGTCAGAAGCACCTGGAGCTCATCCGGGGAGTGTATAAAAGGGGCCGTCTCCCTTCATTTGAGGCTGGAGTCGGGTGGAAGCAGGACGAGGCATGAGAGAGGTGTGGAGGCGGCCCGAAGAAGAGGCATTTGTGGCCAGGACTGTGTGTTTGGGGTATTGTGCACGAACTGGGTCTGAGTGACCATTTAATATTATTGTAAATAGTTGTAAATAAACGTGTGGTGGTTTGATGAACAACATGTCCGCCTGTCTGTGTCCGGGTTGGCTCCACAACAGATAGAGTGAAAGTAAATGGTTGTCTGCCTAACATGCTCTCCTCACAAACAGTTTCTATACAGGCTTGTGTTTTTCACCTTTTTTTATACATTCTGTACTCAGATGGTTTTGACAGTACATTTGAAAACAAGTTTATCTTTACATTTGCTGATGACTGTGTGGTTTTGAGTATACTTAAGTTAAACAAAATGAGTCATGTGTAAGTGATTTTAACTGGTATATTTTTCATAACTTTACGTTACAATACTAAAGAAGTGATAATAGATATTAACACCAATCACCCAAAAAACAAGGTGGAGAGGCAGTGCTTGTTAGCAATGGGGTTTGAATGTTCTTATATGTATTGATGTTTTCATGGTCACATTTGATTTGCTCTGATCTATATATGCATGTTTCTTTAACAAAAATTTGATAGCAAAAAAAAAACAAACAAAGGTATTGTGCAATATTGAACAGTACCACCTCTGCTGCTTTAGGAAGATTTATAAAGTGAATTCTAGACAAATATCTATGTCCCTGTCTTGCACCCCAAAACACAAGGCTGAGTCTCAGTGCTTTAGCGAAACCAACTTTATTCAGATTGAAACAGGAACAGCACGGTTTTTTAATGTAGCAGGATCTACCACTCCCCTATACACAGACACAGCAATCAGGCAGGGTCGTGGCCAAGTAATACTGTTCCCTGCATTTAAAATGTTCCTTGCATCACCAATCAACAGCAGGTGCTCATAGCGTGACCCCAATCTTTTCAGATTTGTTTTCACGGTGTTCCATAGACATGGCGATCGCACTTTGTTTGACTTGTTGTTCTGTTGGAGCGAGTCCCAAAAGAGTTTAGATTCCTTACAAAAAATACATATATATATATATATATATATATATATATACTCAGCAAAAAAAGAAACGTCCTCTGACTTTCAAGTGTTTTTACTTTCAGTAGACTTAATGTGTAAATATTTGTATGAACACTAAAAGAGTCAACACCATAAGACATAAACTAAAAATGTTTCACAATGTGTCCCTGAATGAAGGGAGGCTCAAAATCAAAAGTACCAGTCAGTATCTGGTGTGGCCACCAGCTGCTTGAAGTACTGCAGTGCATCTCCTCCTCATGGACTGGACCAGATTTGTCGGTTCTTGCTGTGAGATGTTACCCCACTCTTCCACCAAGGCACCTGCAAGTTCCTGAACATTTCTGGGGGGAATGGCCCTAGCCCTCACCCTGCGATCCAACAGGTCCCAGACGTGCTCAATGGGATTGAGATCTGGGCTCTTCGCTGGCCATGGCAGAACACTGACATTG
>JANRMT010049829.1:50704377-50738752 GCA_026402145.1 Polypterus bichir lapradei
TATATATAATAAAAAACGGAAGTGTGCATTAACAGCATCCAGATATTGTTAAAAATCTAAGAGTAAGACCCTGTGAGAAAAGTTTTTTTTTGAGCTATCAATTGTCTGATATTTTTGACTATGTCTTCATTTATTCCTTTCAATCTGATAAATATTTGTTGACTTTTAAGTGATTTCATCATGGGTATGTTGAACTATCCTTCTAAAACTGCACACAAAACTCTGCCACTTGATTTATTTAAAGTGGTATGTAAGAACTTTAGAACTAATCATAGCAATATGTCAAAATCACTAATCTAATGGAAGCCAATATTAAAACTGGAGCATGATCATACTTCCTGATTTTAGCTATGATCTTTGCTATGTTGAGTTAACTATAGCATTAATCACATAGTTTATATCTAAAAAATCTAAATGTTTGCTTACAGTATATAGAATTTTACACAATTTTTTACAATATTTCTATACTAGAGAAAGCAGTTCTTGTTGAAATGTGATGGCTAGATGATAAATCTATGCAAAAGATAACAACTAAAATCCTTATGGTTACAGTCAATGTAAAGTTCAGTCCTTTGAAATAAGAAGTATTTGCTTGCAATTTACATAATTATCACTAAGGATGATATTAATGATATTTCTGAAAAAGAACTATTGGCTTTTATCATCTACATACAAATGAAAGATAAATATATTTTTCTGAATAACATCTCATAATGGGAACATACAGAATAAATGGAAAAAATATTTAACTGACTCCTAAGAAACATGTCTAACCTTAGACAGGAATTAGAGAGTGCTAAATCTGCAGATATTAAAAATGATTTAGTAAGTATGACGTCAGAACAATGCCTGCTATTACACATATTGTGGAGCATATATTTAGTAGTACAAAATGTGGCTTAAATATAAAATTTATGACTGAATCACCCTTTCATTCTACCAGAGAATATTAGAGGTTGAAGATTCAATGTCATAGAAAGGGAAAAAATATAAAGTAAGTTTTGTCATAAAGGTTGCAAAATTACAAGTTTCTCTCTCTATATTTAAATTAGATATTTAATATTTAGGAATATTTAGCTCTAAATTAGATTCCTTTAATAAAAGTCTAACAATAGCCAATTTGTTGGAATTATGAAAAGTACAAAGTTAATGATGTACTAAAAAATATGGACGGAGCAACTACTGCAATTGAGGTTTCCAGTAATCAAGTCGAGGTTAGATCTGAATGGTGGAGCAGAATTTATTTTGTAAATGAACAGCAAAATTTCCTGCTGTGTCATTAATTTAAATTTACTGAGATGCTTTTAAAGGAGTCATATTATACTTCAGTACTGTTAGACCTAGATTGTGGATTCTCAGTCTGAGATTGGTCTAGTGTGGTTGATTATTAAAGAAATTCAAAAAAGTTTTCATGAAAATATTTGTAAAGATGTAATATTTTAGAAAGCAGACCTGATTTCTTTTTTTTTGCTAGGCTTGCTATTGTTATACATAAGAACTGAGAAACGATGTTTCAATCTATTAATGTATAGGAGAGTTTAGAAAGGCCCTTTCTTTATTATAGCATTATTGCTTTTAGACTATTAAAACTGACAACTGTGTACCTTTCTCTATTGATACTTTGATTTTTTTCTAAAATCATATTTCTTATATATATAATCAGCATTTAACAATGTTTTACTATTAAAGATGATTATCAGAACTCTGTACATGGAACTTAGTGCCATCCTCTGTTCAGTTTTGGATTTCCTAACTGGCAGACCCCTACAAGTGTGGTCTGAAAACATCACTTCCTCTATACTGTTCCTTAACATAGACAGCCCATAGACTATTGTGCTGAGCCCCTTGCTGTGCTTGTTGTTCTCCTGTGACTGTTTGGCCTAACACAATTTCAGCTGTACCAATTTCTGTTGATTACATCTTGCCTTAAGAAGTGTCCTGAGTTGCCTCAAAAGCTTGCATATTGTAATCTTTTTAGTTAGCCAATAAAAGGTGCAATTTTGCTTGATTTCTCAGTACATTCATAATGGCTAACACGGTACAACACCCTAGTACTGTTGACACTATTGCAGTTTTTGGCTTGATCACTAACAATGATGAGGTAGCTTGGAAAGATAAGATCTAACCGTTGATACAGTGGTGCCCAAAAAGTTATATTTCCTTTAATTTTATATCCAAGTAAACTGGTTGTTGACTATAGGAAGCACAAGGCAGACCTTAACTCTATCTACATGGATTGACCATCACTGATGACACATCTTGGCTATAGTCAAGAAGGTTCACTAATTGCATTATTTATTTAGACATCTTTGGAAAGTCCAGATGATTTTGTCTATGCTGACCAACTCTTACAGTCATACAGTGGAGTCCACACTCACTGCCTTCATTATATCGTTTTACTGCATCTGATCAGCTTATGACCACCAAGCACGACAGTGTGTTGAAGCCAGCTCAGAATACTACTGGTACATTGCTCCCTTATGTTTGGGACACATATATGAAACTCTTCATCATTAAAGACGTTTGCCATTCTGCACAGTCACTGTTCTCTCGCCTCTCTTCTGGTAAAATCTATACAACGATTAGCATGCACACCACTAGGTAGTTTTTATCCATAGGCCAGAATGTTAGTTAACAACAACTTCTAGTGAGAAATGCACATTCTTACATAAATATTGTACATATGACACATTCTAAAATATATTATTGTATGAATTTGCAGGAGACATGTAAGTATGAATTTCATTATAATACAAATGCACAAAAATAATCTTGAACTTGATCTATTTTGTATTAGCACCAGTCTTATAGCATTTGCTTGGTGATGTATGAATATCAGTAAATCTTGAAGTACTGTTTAGATGATTTAAAATTCAGATTTCAGTCCCATGCCTCATCTTTACTTGGAGTCTGCATACTCTCGCTCTATTATGTGGATTTTTCTCCAGGAATCGCAGATTTCTTTAAAGGGTTGCTTCCTGCCTTGTGCCGAACACTGACAGGATAAGCTTCAGTCCTCCACAAATAGGCAGATCTGAGAATATTATATTACGAGAAAGATTAGATGAAATAAACAATAGTTATTATACATTGAACATAACAAAACAGACACAATCGTCAAGGTTTGGGGTTTTTTAGGCCCCGTATACTGTAAAGCAATAAAGTTTGTCAGTGTTTTCAACTTAGTACAACAGACAGGGAAACAAAGGCAGGTCGTACAATTTATAGTGGAGGACAGGAAGTGATGCAATGATGGGGAAAGCCGTGATGATGGATGGGTAATTGACATCATCATGGAGGGACCAGAGGTAAGAAAGGAACCCGGAAGTGGGTTGTATCAAGAGTCTTCCGGGAATGGTTATGGCGGCGATGCTTCATTTTTTTCTGACAAGGAAAGAGGTTAGTACACCACCATTGTCCCCTGGCACGACTTGTCGTGGTGCCCGTCGGGTCCTTAAGCCTCTCCCCATGCGCTCATGCGTGACAACATGTATATTGATCTCTAATGGTTATAGTAAAACGTATTTAACATCAAGAATTAACCTCAAATTAAGAAATTGGTTGGAGTAAGATTAGAGGCATGTATCAAACTCATATTTACTCTTGACCTTAGTTACACTACTTCTTGTTGCTTAAAAATAGTAAATGCTCCTGTCATTTGTTTGTATATTATAACATTATATTTAAGACAAGCCCCGCCAAACTTCATTACTTTAACACACAGATCATCCAGTTAGATTTTCATTCCAGTATTTTTACCTTTAGCTTGTGTTCGTGCTTAGCTCATTTGGGTTTTGAATTCTTCTGGTGCCTTTTGTCATCTTACCTCATCAATGCATGTGAAACTATCCTTGTTTCTGAAATTTTGAGAAAGCAGTGGCACTCACATAGTAATCTGAAACTAAAGTTATTGTGCAATTCCACATTTCTGGCCGCTATGATGCTATTATGTAGAATTTTACTTTTCCTCCCTGTTTTCAACTAGCCATATATCTCTCTGTATATAAAATCCAGTGTCTGTCTGTATGTCTGTCCACTTTTCACAAGAGAACTACTTAATGGATTTAGATGGGGTTTTTTTCTATAATTTGCTTGAACATTCCAGTTGATTTTGCGACTTCTTTCATCGTGTATAATGAAGTATTATACTTCGGTTTCACCACCAATTTATTTGTGCAAATCTGAGACACAGGCTGCAGACTGAGGGGAGGAGAAGGCAGGACTTCAGGGGTAGGGAGCTGGGCGAGGCCATCTTCACTCACACGCCAGCCTCTGTTCGAGTCACTCAACCTCTTGCCACGTGTTGGAGCGTACCTTGCCTCCTCTTAAATTCTTAAATTCCTCTTTAATTCTTCTCATAACAATTTATTAAATTTTTAATTTTTTTTTTATTGATTTTTAAAGTTTGTACTGTTTCACTACTACACGGGTGGAGTCGAGGGGGGCAGCTAGTCAGTTATAAAAATAAATAATTCTGTTTTGCTATGTCTTTATTTACATGTTCATATACTGTACATAAATGTTACATACTGTAGTTTAAAAATTCAATATCAGTAAATCAGAGCTGTAAGCATACACTCACCTAAAGGATTATTAGGAACACCATACTAATACGGTGTTTGACCCCCTTTCGCCTTCAGAACTGCCTTAATTCTACGTGGCATTGATTCAACAAGGTGCTGAAAGCATTCTTTAGAAATGTTGGCCCATATTGATAGGATAGCATCTTGCAGTTGATGGAGATTTGTGGGATGCACATCCAGGGCACGAAGCTCCCGTTCCACCACATCCCAAAGATGCTCTATTGGGTTGAGATCTGGTGACTGTGGAGGCCATTTTAGTACAGTGAACTCATTGTCATATTCAAGAAACCAATTTGAAATGATTCGAGCTTTGTGACATGGTGCATTATCCTGCTGGAAGTAGCCATCAGAGGATGGGTACATGGTGGTCATGAAGGGATGGACATGGTCAGAAACAATGCTCAGATAGCCCGTGGCATTTAAACGATGCCCAATCGGCACTAAGGGGCCTAAAGTGTGCCAAGAAAACATCCCCCACACCATTACACCACCACCACCAGCCTGCACAGTGGTAACAAGGCATGATGGATCCATGTTCTCATTCTGTTTATGCCAAATTCTGACTCTACCATTTGAATGTCTCAACAGAAATCGAGACTCAGACCAGGCAACATTTTTCCAGTCTTCAACTGTCTAATTTTGGTGAGCTCATGCAAATTGTAGCCTCTTTTTCCTATTTGTAGTGGAGATGAGTGGTACCTGGTGGGGTCTTCTGCTGTTGTTGCCCATCCGCCTCAAGGTTGTGCGTGTTGTGGCTTCACAAATGCTTTGCTGCATACCTCGGTTGTAATGAGTGGTTATTTCAGTCAAAGTTGCTCTTCTATCAGCTTGAATCAGTCGGCCCATTCTCCTCTGACCTCTAGCATCAACAAGGCATTTTCGCCCACAGGACTGCTGCATACTGGATGTTTTTCCCTTTTCACACCATTATTTGTAAACCCTAGAAATGGTTGTGCGTGAAAATCCCAGTAACTGAGCAGATTGTGAAATACTCAGACCGGCCCGTCTGGCACCAACAACCATGCCACGCTCAAAATTGCTTAAATCACTTTTCTTTCCCATTCTGACATTCAGTTTGGAGTTCAGGAGATTGTCTTGACCAGGACCACACCCCTAAATGCATTGAAGCAACTGCCATGTGATTGGTTGATTAGATAATTGCATTAATGAGAAATTGAACAGGTGTTCCTAATAATCCATTAGGTGAGTGTATATAAGGACTCTGAGCTTGTTCTCAATGAACAGCACTATAGAAAAAAGGCATAGAGGTCCAAGGTGACTTGATTTATAAATTATTACTAATATTACTTAGTATTTTAGACCTATGATGGTTAATTTACATTTGGTTTCCATACACATGATAAGACATGTAAGGAGAATAACTTTTAATATTGCTGTACTGCTGCCTTAGGTTGTCAAATTGCCTTTAAATCAAGAATAAAAATAACATCAGTAGAAGTTTGACTGATTTTTTTTAACTAAAACTACAATTTGCTTTACCTTCCCGCTGTGACAATTTGCTTCAAATACTATGTGTCTATATATTGTGACAGATGCCCACTACGGAAAGAAATACCAGGGGTACAAAAGGCATATGTTGGCATAAGGCAGAGAAAATAGCTGGCAGTCTTGCACTTATTAGAGTTTGGATAATTTTAGGTACTCAAAAGGTAAAGGTAAAGCATTAGGCAAAGAGGAGAAGCACATCAAATGTGTTTATCAATACCCCCACTAACTGGAGGAGAGAAACTTTTAAATATAACACAAGACTCAGGAATTAAGTTCTTTTGTGCACTAGACGGCACTGCAATCTAGCAGCAATGAAAATTTTTGTGGAATATTTGCAGAAGTATCCACAAGGCAGGGATGAGACAATTTTTTTAAATCCCCAACTGGGAAGTATTAAGATTATAACTGCCTGGTAGTGGCTTAAAAGACTACGAAAATAGGATATAATGCTTTATGTAGTCTAAGACCAGACATTCTGATATTTTCCATAATTTGTCAAGGTGGCCTCTTCTTTAGTTTTAAAAAATTAGTATTTGTGATATTTGGGCTTCTTGATTCTTTTATTTCAACTTCAGATGGCACAAAGTAGTGGTATTTTGTCTCATCAGGCATAGTTCTGAGAAATCATAATTGCTTTATTATGTGAATTATAAAAAGAAATAGGGAAAAACTAGAGACCCATTCACGGCCAATTACTTCAGAATATTTTTAGCCTCTTTTTATGTTAAGAAAATTAGATGGATGGATGGTTGTGTGGATGGGTGGAAATGTGAAACTTACAGACCACCTGTGGTTAAGTACTAACAAGATGCGACTGATGTTCCTTGTTGATGATATTATTTCCTCATTGATTACTGTAATTTGTGTACACTTCTACATTCTCAGAGAAATATCATGCAGCATCCACTTATTTTTTTTTCCTTTGTAAGTCAAATATGTCTGAGGAGGAAGAAAATTATAACAATCTGTTTGACATCATTTATGATGCCACAATGAAATAGAGATTATACAGTTATTTTCTTGGACATATCTCTGTTGGAGCCCTGTATGTTACAGACATAGAATAAAAATTAAGCAGAACTTGAAATAACCTTACTCTTAAGATACTTTTGTTCAGTTGTGTTTGAAGATCACATTCACAGAAAAAAATACATATAAGTGACAAGGTTTAATAAAACATAGTCCGTATGCAAAGCGAAAAATCTGTGCTTAATTTAAGACATATGTTGTTAATTACCTTGTTCACAGCATCACATCTCTGGGTCTCAACCCATCTTGGTCTCTGTCTGTGTGCAGCTTGTCTGTATTCTCCATGTCTAAAGTATGTGTGTGTGTGTTTTTATCTTTAACTGTCTCTGCTTTCCTAGGATTGCTTCCATTCTGTCTTCCAATACTGCCCTTGTAGATCATACCTCCCAATGACCCTACACAGTGGGATAAGAAATGAGTGGTTCAAATTATGATTTCATGTTTTCAACTAATGTTAATTTCAAATGAGAATGACAATGTTCTTTGCCACTACATTCAAGTTTGTACTGCTGTGCTAATGAAAGCAAACACACTCATTGTATTTTAACATTTAACACCATAGCACCTGAATTAAAATTTCCCATCACAAGCATAAAACACAAAAGTTACATACACTAAGTTTGCTTAAAAGAAAAACATAAAAGCATTATTTTTTCTGAAGTGGCTATCTTCAAGGAGGTGTTTTTCAGAACTATGTCTCCACATTGATGACATTAAAGCTCCCCACACACATGCACGCCCACTTAGACATCTTTGATACTAATCAGCAGTATTCAATTGTAAATCAAGGAGGACATTTTTCTTTACAGCGTCACATTCGGAAAAACTTATTATAGCCTTTCTGAAGATATGCATGAATGATGTGCGATGATTGAGGCTAATCACGCTTTGTGTTCCATCCTTTGTCATTCTATTTACTTTTCACCGTTATTGGATGTTAAAAGGATGATTTGACCTCTGCAACTCTAGAGATTTAGTGCTTTTCTTTGATAAATCCTGTAATTTTATCTTGTCAAAAAATGTTTTCAAGCTATTTACTGTGAAACTTTATTCGGCATTCTTAAATGTTACCATACAACAACATCCCAATACTAGTTAATGTTTAAAGGGTGCAGTGACAAGTGAATGACAACAAACAGCTTTTAGAGCTGAGGATAAATTGGGCCTTTCAAGCTTAAAGGGACAATTTGAACATTTCACAGATTTTACCCTACAACATTCTTAGCCTCAAAGACCTCATGTGCTAAAATGGATTGACATTTGCTGCTTCTTCTTTCCTCCCACTTTCCAAGCAATTATATTTCAATCAATGTCAATACATGTGATATTCCTAGCATGAATAAGAAACCAATCAAAACAAAGAAACTGACTCAGTTATCAGATCACAGTAGTAACTAAAATGTCATTATTCAAGTGCAGTCCTTGAAGCTGCTTCTTTGACTTTGGATTACAATATTTCAACAGGTCATTTCCTTTCTGGTAATGCACGAATGGAGTTATGTATTCGAGACCAGCTAATGTCCACTGATTGAACTTTGCTCATGATGCATGCTGTTTCAACTGCCAAGATTTTACACCCATGATGGCAGCTGGAAATGAAGACAATTCAAGAAGTCATGGGTGGTTAGATGCAGTCATTGGAACTTGTATGCACTGACCTCTCAGTCTTTTCTTTACAGAAAAAAAATATAAATCTGTAATGCATAAAGTAATAGACTGGCACAGGAAAGCTCTTACTGCATAAAAATATTGTTTTTTTTCCAAATCTCATTTTTGTTTTTAGCATAACAAATACCAACAAAGGCAGCTTGTGTCATTTGGTTAGAAACTGTATATTATGCAAAGTTAAGCATAAGACCTTAATTATAAATAGTGATAATACTCTATATGGTACAGTCCAGTTAACTTGCTTCTACAAAAATACTTATACCTTACTGTATATTATATAACTTTACATGGATTTGTAGTGTAGTATTAAATGCTGTTGCCTCCTTACTGTGTGGAGTTTGTGCATCTGCTCTTTGAATGACATTCAGGTTTACCTCCAACATCTAAAAAATACAAGCTAACTTCACTGACAACTTTTATGAGTGAGTTTATCTCGTAATTGAATGGTTATTGGGTATTGTTGTTTTTACTTACATTCTAAAGACTTGCACATTTAGGGTAACAAGCAACTTCAAGTGATCCTGGTGTGAGTATTTTTGACTAACTCTGTGGGTGTTCACTACCAAGGACACCTAATTAAGGGTAAATGTCTGTGCTATACTGCCAGGAGAGGCTCTGCTTACTAGTCACCCAATATTGGTGAATGCAGTATACAGCTGGTGCTCCCTTTGGACAAAGCTCTTCAGACTACAAGAGTCTCACAGACAGGCAGAGTTAAAAAAAATACCAAAAATAATGGCAAGATGGAAAAGCTAAATTAGATTTCATTGAGAGCATGCTGTTTTGTGGTCTTGCATTACGAGGTATTGTACATACTTAATGTACACTGTATATGAAGCAGAATTTTAAACAGGTAGAACACTCTTTGTGCTTTCTCTGGAGTTTTCTTTGGAACTGCAGACTACAAATGATAGCTCCAATCAATAATCAGTTTTATAGTACTGACAGTTGCATCATGCTATTCCACAAGGGATTTCTATGTGATTATTGGAACTTGACACCAAGTATGACACTGACTATAGCATTTCCTATGCAAAATGCATAGCATAAACACACAATGTCTTAAGAATTCAGTTAAATATGTAATATAAACATATAGAAACATATAACAACCAAGCATATATTATAAGACTGTGTGACAGATAGGGGCGCTGTCGTCCCCTTGAACCCTCAGACCAGATGCCAGACACCAGATAAAAGTCCAAATATTAATTTATTTGTACAATATAGTGCACCAAGCACCTCCACCTCCACAATACTTAAATAAATCACAATACAATAATCAATCGCAATCCTCTAACTCCCAGATGCGTTGTCACCCTTTCAACTCAGCTCAACTCGCTGGGGTTTCCCATAGTTCTTTTAAAGTCCTCGACCCGGAAGTGTTTCTGTCTCTCTCTCTCTGTCCATGTGACTTTGCAACACTTCCGGGTCGGATGAAAAACTCCCGGGCTGTAGGGAAAATATTCCTTGAGCCTCCCTGTAGCATCCTCTGGCGGCCCCCTTGGTATCCAGCAGGGCTGTGAATAAAGACTCCATTGTCCATGATTCCCTGCTGGAATTTGGGACACCTCCATGCTGCAGGGAGGGCTTCATCTGGCGACCTGGGGGTATTGGCCGGGATGAACTGCCGGCCATATACCACAACTGTCATATGTTAAAATTCTTGCTGAAGTTTCATATCTCCATGAAGTACTTTATCCATATTTGCATAAACCTACAGTAAATGAAAAACCATTTATTCATTAACCATAACAACACAAATGCAACTGGTATCTACACTTAGGTATCTGTACATATGTATACAGAATGGAACCATGGTTAGCATGTGAAATCTATTACAAAAGGTTAGTCAAACATAGAGTTGATTTCATGCTTTCATTTTAGTAGTATTATTAACTAGTTAATTATTACTTTTAAGAGGAACTGATTGCTAATGCAGATACGTTAACAAATCAATCACTCACCATCCAACTACTGTTGAGTCTGGTCTTTATTAATTGTCTTGCTTAGTTGTGTCCAATGGGTCAAAATGTACAAAGAAAATAATCAGCGTTTAGATTTTGTCCCTATAATTATTATATTAATCCATATGACTTAAATTAACTTATCTCAACATTACACTATCTGAAGTTTTTGTTTTCTTTGCTTTATGAAGAGTAGAGAAGTGCACAAGTAGTTAAGGAGCAATTTAGAGGTTATAGCTTAAACACACAAATATTTTACTAAATACTGTATGTCAAATGAAGTCTGCCCGATTAATAAAAGGAATGCAAAAAATTATTATTACAGAGCAAATCATTTAAGTTATATCAAGAGTCCACCATTCATCAGTATGTTTCAATTAGAAATATCACAGCCATTAATTTATAGAAATTCCTTATTCATTTTATATAGTAATTGTCTGTGTCATAGTTTATCATGGGCGGCACGGTGGCGCGGTGGTAGCGCTGCTGCCTCGCAGTTAGGAGGCCTGGGTTCACTTCCCGGGTCCTCCCTGCGTGGAGTTTGCATGTTCTCCCCGTGTCTGTGTGGGTTTCCTCCGGGCGCTCCGGTTTCCTCCCACAGTCCAAAGACATGTGGATTGGTGATTCTAAATTGGCCGTAGTGTGTGCTTGGTGTGTGGGTGTGTTTGTGTGTGTCCTGCGGTGGGTTGGCACCCTGCCCAGGATTGGTTCCTGCCTTGTGCCCTGTGTTGGCTGGGATTGGCTCCAGCAGACCCCTGTGACCCTGTTCGGATTCAGCGGGATGGATGGATATTTTATCATACTTTTAGAGTCATTAAGGTTTTTGCATCCTGTTAAAATGCAAGTCCATCCTTCCTTCTGGCTAGGTGGCAGCAGCCATTTTCAGAAGTACAATATTAAGACTTTACAATGTCTAGAGCTGTCAGTACAGACACTATCAAAAATTAACTAAATGCTGTCTGCAGGGGCCATTGATTTTGGATGATGGCTGTTATAGGGGAGAGCATATCCCAGAAAGTAATTTCTAAGGACTCAAATGGAGTCAAAATGAAAAGTAAAACTGTGCACTGTAGATTAGAAGGATGCCAAGACAATGAAACCAAAAAATCAAAGTACATTAATTATGGTACTGGTCACATACAGTATAAATTCATTTTTCTGTAGAGCAGAGAGTTATTTTTTGTTTTCTATTACATTTGTTTTTACCTTCCTCTTATGCTCCACATTTTACTTTGCCCAAATAATGGTGTTTCTAAGTGTATAATAAGTAATTTTCGATAACTGTGGCTTATACCACTAGAACAATAGGGTACCGAATGTTCGGCAACCGTTACACCATGCCTAGTAGACGGCATTTCTCAGACGTGTGCTTACCTGAGATGTATAACGTCGTTTCAACTCACGTCCATGAGCTCTTGGCTACAGATATTGCAGCCCTCAGCTTCACGACTGATATTTGGAGCTCGGATGTGAGCCCCACCAGTATGCTGAGATTAACTGCGCAGTGGATCAACACAGATTTCAAGCTACAAAAGATTGTGCTTCACTCACAAGAGTTTAGAGGGTCCCATACAGCTGTAGCCATATCCGAGGTGTTCGCCAACATGTTTGACACTTGGCGTATCGACCGATCTAAAGTGCATGCGGTAGTCAGTGACAACGCAAGAAATATGGCTAAAGCCATGGAAGATAGTGATCTGAAAGGCATACGGTGTATGGCACACACAATTCAACTGGCGGTCAATGAGGGATTGTTGAGTCAGCGCAGTATAGCAGATGTGATAGCGATAGGCAGGAAAATTGTTGGCCATTTTAAACATTCACCGCTTGCCTATGCGCGCCTACAATCTATCCAAGAACAGTTCGGAACGCCACAAAAACGTTTCCAACAAGATGTGAGCACAAGGTGGAACAGTACATATTATATGCTGGAAAGCCTTTTTGCGCAAAAGCGAGTCTTGGCTACATACATAGCAGATCATGACCTGCCCGCAACATTCACCGCATACCAGTGGGTGTTAATCGAGAACGTTCTCTCTCTTCTCGCCCCCTTTGAGCAGATAGCAAAAGAGATAAGCTCATCTGATGCAACTGTGGCAGACGTCATACCTTTACTTGCAGCACTAAAGCGTCTTTTAAACAAAGAGGCTGAAACAGACCACGGAGTTAAAACAACTAAAAGTGTGCTCTTGGAAGCTGTCAGCACATGATTTAGTCAGGCCGACTCAGAACCCCTGTACTGCATCGCGACTGTGCTTGATCCACGATATAAAGATCATTACTTGGATGTGGGGAAAAAGCTGCGCACACGAGAAATGATCCAGGCCGAGTTGGATTTGGGAAAGCCGCTAGGTGATGGAGACGGTCAGGTGATGCACAGTGCAGGAGATGAAAACAGCGCAGAGAGTAAACGGGCTCGTACTACAGATGAGCCGCGCACAGTCTCGCTGTCTGACATGATCGATGAGATCCTCCAAGAGAATAACCCATTTGCAAGACAGAGGACAAGCTCAACCGCTCAACAGTTAGATGGTTATCTCTCAGAAGTCCCCATCCCCAGGAGCAATAACCCTCTCGAATTTTGGAGGACCAATCAAGGCCGCTTTCCCGACCTGGCGCAGATGGCACGCAGGTAGGCTACTTCTATGGGAAATTAATTTAAGATTTTATTTATATTTTGGATTATGGTTACACTTTATAAGTAGTTTCTATTTTTAACATTAACTAACAATGAAAAACCCTTATTAAAAGCATTTATTAATCTTAATGTTAACATTTACTAATACAGTATTAAAACTAAGTATCACATTTTTAATTTTTGAATTAAAAAGTATCAAAAGTGGTAGGCCTATTTGTTAAAATTGTTAATGCACTTATACTAACATGAACTAAATATTTTTTATCTTACATTAACGAAGATTAATAAATACCATAACAAATGTATTGCTCATTGTTAGTTAACGCAATAATGTTAACAAAAGGAAACATTGTAAAGTGTTACTACCTATATTTTATATTATGTATTTTGTGAAAATTTAACTATTTTCAGTGTAGTAAAATAGTAGGCCTACACTGGGTTTCAACCATTTCATTATCTTGAAGACATTGTTCGTTTTGAAATGAGCAACTGTCAGAAAACTGCAATAAAAATTTCAACTATTCTGCAGATACTTGTCTGCTCCATGCACAAGCACCGATAGCGAGAGACTGTTTAGTGCTGCATCTAATGTCATCGATGAGAAGAGGAACCGACTTTCATGTGAGAAAGCAGAGAAGCTACTTTTCATAAAGAAGAACCTGCCACTTTTCCTGAAGAAGTAGGCTAAGTAGGCTTATGTCTAGGACAGTTATTCATTTGTTGTGGGTTCATCCACATTTTTTGCACTATTCAATGCACATTTGTTGTTGTAGACATACAGAGTTACATTCTTTCAGCAGTCAGTTATAGGCCTAACATAGGCTATTCAAGAAGGGGGCTTCAAAGATGGCCAAATAAAAATATTTTTTTATTTTACTAATTTATTTATTTTAAGTTATATTGTGCTTTGTTTGTATAATATCTGCTGGAATGTTAAAAAAATGTTCAGTGTTAAATAAATATTTTGAAATTGTATTTTTGTTATTTGATTTATTTCTCTGAAAAGCAACACAAAATAGTAAAAAGCAAATTTTTACTATTTAATTATTGTAATGGTGAAAAAATTGGCAAAATAAATGGAAAAAAATGCGAAACACCGCTTTCGGTATTCGGCCTTCGGCCAAGCATTTCATTATTATTCGGCTTCGGCCAAGAATTTCATTTCGGTGCATCCCTAAATGTTAATCAAGAGGGAAACATGGCGCCTCTCCTTAATCATCATGCGTTAGCCTCTAGCAGTTTGACAGGAGAGTACTGGCTGTGACAGTGCGGGTTAGCTCCACGCTACCACTTCCGTTTTGGGAGCCTCTCAAACCTGACACCACAGATGAGGACAAACACACACAAAGCAAGGGCAAGGTGTAAAAGTACCATAGTGCTTTTTTTACAAGCAAAAAATCAAAACAGTGTCCCCAAGTACAGTTCCCAAATGTCTTCAATATATTCATACATAAAAAAGTAAAATCCAAGAGTTTAAAATCCAACTTTAAAATGAGGACCATAAAAGAATACAGTCATCAGGGGCCTCATGTATAAATGATGCGTATGTACTAAAATGTTGCGTACGTCCGTTTCCTTGCGCACATTGCAATGTATAAAAATTAAACTCGGCATAAAGCCATGCATAATCTCACACCAGCTCAATCCATTGTGTACACAAGTTTTCAGCTCGGTTTTGCAAACTGGTGGCACCCAGCGTCAAAGCAGTGCTACTGTTCCTGTGTGGTTTCCCTTTATTTTTTAGATTCACATCCCTGATGCAGCTTTATCAAATATACTGAAAATAACCACATATTGTTTGTAAATTTAAGGCATCTGATTGTAATCATTCTGTAACAATATGGAATGGCCAAACTATTCCAAATACCATAGCTGCTTTAGTGTTGTTACTTTCAGTGCACCACTCACTGTTTCAGCCATGAGCCATGAAATAACAATAAAGGAATTCAATTCAATTCAATAGAAGACAGCACATATTTACATATGATGATGACTAGCTTCTAAGTTGATTTAGATTTCCAAGAGCCATCTTCTTAGAGCTGTTGATATCATTTTTAAGATGAAATGTGTAAAGTATGTATATTACATTATACAAATACATTGTGGACTTCATTTAAATAATGTATACTGTTGGTAATTAAATGTGTGCACACGGTAGACAGCGGTAATGATGAGCTGGCGCTCCTTTATTGTGTAGCGATTGGTTACTTGGAGAAAGAAAAGTAAGGACAGGAATTGGGGGTATGTTTAAAAGAGACAGTACTAATACAATAAATTATTTCATCAAGGGTTACGCACATCCCAGAAGCATCTTACTGGTGCCAGGAACAACCTCTGGTCAGGGCATCAGCTTATCGCTACCATTGCACCACCATGCCCTCTTGTTTAATACATGTTTTAATTCATTTCACATGAACATGATATCAAGTATACATCTTAGTATGTAAATTGTTCAGAGAGCTGTAATATCATGAATATAATGTATTCTGTGTCCTGTCCTGTTTTTTTTCTTTCCTCTTTACCCTAATATGCTTCCATATGACACTCAGACAGTGGGCAACGACTCACATTTTTACAGTGACTTTGATATCTTTTTTATATTGGGCACTGTGTGACTTTCTGAACTTGAACTTTTGAGTTTCTCCGCACTCTGTATCACTTGATCGACTTCCTTTTGTTGTTTTTGCCACTGCTTAAGCCAACAAATAGTATGTTTTTCCTTGTCTCAACTTCACATTCGCTGAAATTCTTTTTCTTCACATGCTTTTTCCATTGTCTTTTAACCAACCACTGAATGGAAAAGGCTATTTATATTGATTTGCGTATTAAAATATGCAAAATTCTGGGAGGAGCTGGGGTGGGGCGTCAGGCAGGTGCATTACTTTTCACGCTGACCGGGATTTATATCGCAGAAGTGTGTGAAAGTTGGATTACACACAGTTTTGTGCATCTGAATTGGTTTGTGTGTACGCACATTTCCACTTTTGTCCATGTTTTAGCGTGAATTCTATGCATGGTGTTATGCATGAAGCTTCAGACAGACAAGCCCAGCAAAACTCCATCTTTGTCTCCCCGGCTCACCCACTGCTCGCTCAGCTGACAGTCTCGGAGGAGAACTCCTCTATGCTTGCACCCACTCCACTAAGTTATTCAGTAGAGTGAACCAGCCCCTGAAAAGGCACTGCATTACTCCTTGATGAGATCGCGCTGCCTTTTCCCCACTAGCTGTCTTTTCTCTCCACCCAATGCTCCTCTCTTCACAAACTGTTTCCATTCTCTCTCCCCGTTTATTGTCTTCTTCCCCTCCATACTGTGCCAGTTCCTTTTATATTGACACTCCTAATGGGACACAGGTGTGCACGCACTGCTCCCTCCAAGGAACTAATGAGGCACCTACCCAACTCATGTGCCTACTCAGTTTCGCAGGCATCTCCCCGATCACTTCCTGGAGCGAAGTGCATTTGCGCACTCAACTTGTGCCTGATTAGAACAAGCACTTTACACTCTTCCCAGTTGCCTCCTGCCAGTCCTTCCTAATAACTATTTTGAATGGGAAGCCTTATGGCTTCTTGCAGTCCCTCCCTTGACTCATTTTTGACAGAATAAGGCACCCTAATAGTTTTGCCTGTTCATTAAAGTAACAGACTTTTGCCTTTTTGGAAGCACAAAGTAGATGTTAATGGCTTATTCACACAAGGGCTCTTTCCTTATCATATTGGAAATTCTGTGTCTTCATCTTTCTGCCATAATGTGCCTTTCTCTCCCTCTCTCCTCTGAAGGCCTTGCTTTTAAAGGTCTTCCTTACAATTCCAAGTTAATGTAACTGTCACATTCATTCACTTACACACTCAGTATATAGTTTTGCCAAACTAATTCATATTACATGCAAAACAAGAACAAAACAGACTTTGGACTATTGCTATGCACCCTTCCTGCAAGGGAGGCAAAGCCCTCTTCCATGGTTTGTTTGGCAAATTGGATCATGCCTCCATTTCACTCTGATAAACAGAAGCTGAAACAGGAAGCTTCTGCTATTAGGATGATACATTGTTGGATCAATCAATCAGACCAAATACGTCATGATTATTTTGATCAGGTAGACTAGAAGGTATTCTGCATTGCCTCTACAAATAAAATCAATGAATACATGGAAGATTGTGGATTTATCATAAAATGCCTAGAGGATGTTTTTTCTCAAAAACTTTACCCTAACCAAACACTGTGCATAAATAGCAAGGTTTGAGTGGCTCTCACAATGTTTAGCTCAAGGAACACGAAGGAATGGAAAAATGCCAATTATGCCCTCCAGAAAAAAAAAAAAATAACAGCAGCCAATTGTGAGTACAGAGGCAAGTTGAACTCCATGTGGCAATACAATAACAGACTATACTGTAGAGGAAATACCAGCATGCTTCACTGTACTTCCTCACTCATGGATGAGCTGAATGTGTTTTACTCATGTTTTGAGACAGACAACCCTGCCCTCACGACAAGAGCGGTTGCTTCTGACTGTAAAGCCAGACTTTACATCTCTATGGATGACATGTGCAGCAGTTTTATGCAAGTGAACAATTGTAAGATACTGGCCCTAACAACATCCTTGGCTGTGTTCTTGAGTATGTGTATACCAACTCACAGGACTGTTTCAGATATTTTCAGTCACGCCCTCTGTTTGCATGCTTTAAAATCTCCACCATTTTCCCTGCACCTAAAGTCGCTACATTAACATGTTTAAATGATTGGCAAGCTGTTGCTTTAACTCCCATTGTAAGTAAATATTTCAAGAGATTGTTCAGAGACCTTATCTGCTCCATGTCGCTTGCGACTTTAGACCCACTACACTTTGCCTGTCATCAGAACAGATCCACTGATGATGCAATAGCCCTGATATTGCACACCACCCTCTCCCACCTGGACAAAAGAGACACATATGTGAGAATGCTGTTTGTAGGTGATAGCTCAGTGTTTAACACACTAATTTCTTCTAAGCTTAACAGCAAGCTCAGAGCTTTGGGTGCAAGTGACTCAGATTGGTACCAGGTGGATAGACTAGGTGGCATCACTTCTTCTATACTAACTCACAACATGAGAACCTCCAGCAGGGATGTTTACTAAGTCCTATCCTATATTCCCTCTACACCCAAGACTGCATGGCTAGGAACAGGTCAAACATCATTGTGAAATTTTCAGATGACACAACAGTGGTGGATCTTTTTTCCAATGGCGACAAGACTACAGAATGCAGAATGGAAATCAGAGCCCTGCCAGGAAAACTGCTTCTGCCTTTAACACTAGAATTACCAGAGCCTACGAAAAAACTCGTAGATCCGTCCCACCTTAAATCGCTTCTTAAAACCGTTCTCACCTCTCCGCCAGCGTCTTTTGTTAATCTAAACGTGCTGATAAAAGAAAAGCTGCAAGTAGCCGGCTATTCCATCCCCCCAACGACTTAGAACGTGCACAAACTTCTCCCAGCTCATGCCTTGATTATCTGGGAGTGAAGTGGAATTTTAGAGTGGAAATAATAAATCATTATTTGGAATACACGCATTTCACGTGTGTTCTGTTTCTACAGTAATCCGTGTAAACACATTTTTAAAACAGAAATGTTTTTCATATTGTAGTAGTAAATGACAAAATGTAAGCATAAACTATATAATGTATGAAGCCTGAAGTCCAAATATCAAACACATTTACAAAAGAGAACAAATATAACAGAACAAGTATGCTTTTATTCAAAAATATAACTGCAGAAAAAAGCCACCTTAGCATGCCACATTGACACATACTTACTCCAGCTGCCACGATAGCATAATGGTATCAATCACTGACTAGTGTTCAAAAGGTCATGAGTTCGATCCCGCGCGATTCAGTTTTGAGACGTAAACTGCTGTTATACTTACTATTTTATAATAAAAACATATACATTTGATTTCAGTGTGTAACAGCCGTTGTAATTTATTATACTTGTAAAGGTTATTTTTTTTTATTCACTTTTCATTCTCTCAGTCGTGTTCAGGATCCTTCCCTACACCCCCCACCCCAAATTGAGAATGCTGTTTTCACATAAAGATGCGCTATAGCTCTGCAGCGTATTTGTGACTGCATTCTCGTACCAATGCTTGCGAACTGAAGAGCCTGCGTGCACTTTTCGTGGCATTACACGTCTATTTTTTTGAGCATGTCTGTGTCGCTCAAACACAGGAACATATGTTGGTGTACAAGAATAACAAAACAAGTGCACTTTTATTCTAGACTATACGTGAAGAAAAAATAAAGCAATTTACAGTAGGCGGTTGATACGACAGCTTGCGTGGTGCAATGCTAAGAACTGCTGATTTCCGATCCGTGCTATATAAAATCATCACATTCAAATATTAACAATTCCCACACACCCTTCCTACATTCACGACATGTGTACTTGTTGCAGTGTACACATCTCTCTGTGCTATGGTTCCTATTACACTGAATGAGCACCTGACATTGTACTTTCTTCCCTATACAAATCACATTCGAGCTATATCGCGTCTCCAAATAAATCACATTTGAGTTATAGCGCGTCTTTATGTGAAAAAAAGCAGTGTCACATGGGGGGGGGGGGGGGGATCGTGGACGCGACTGAGAGAATGGAACTGAATAAAAAAAAAAGAAGCTAACCTTTATAATTATCATGCATTTACACTGGCTCTTGCAGACTGACTGAAATCAAATGTATGTTTTTATTCTAAAATAGTTCAATACATGCAATATTATTTGAAAAAGAAGAGCGTCAGATCGGGTTTGAATACACGCTGACGCTGTTACAGAAGGAGTCTGCTTATTCAGTGCCGCAGTTTCAACGCACAGTACATGCAATATTATTTGAAAACGAACAGCGTCAGATAGGGCGCATATTCAAACCCGATCTGACGCTGTTTGTTTTCAAATAATATTGCATTAGTGCGATGATGTTTTTACATATATTGTCTCTTTCATTCATCTTGCGGTTTGTAATCAGTGACCGCGTGTTTTTTCCCCGATCTTGCCAGTTCGCACATGTTGCTGTATGGTGGTGTTTCTTTTGTACTCCAGGACATGCAGAGGACTGAATAATACAGAGCAGTAAGTTCAGCGCTATATGCAATCAGACAGACAGACAGGCAGAGAAGGCACTAGATATATAAATAAACAGGGAAGGCACTGTATAATAGATATATAAAAAACAGCTAAGGGGATAGATATATAGATAGGTAGGAAGGAAAGGCACTATATGATAGGCAGACAGGGAAGCTCCTATATAATTATACAATTACTGTTATTACTATATAGATAGACAGGGAGTTCAGGCAGGCAGAACGGCGAAGGTTAAAAATAAAGAAATTTTCTCTCTAGCGGAGATTCGAACTCGGATCTCTTGAAGTACAACAAGTCTGCTGTGCTCTAAGTGACGAAATCTTACCAGTACGCCAGTTTATGTCTACATTTTGTGACATTTATTACTAAAATATGAAAAAGTTTCTGTTTTAACATTGTGTTTACACAGATTACTGTAGAAACGGAACACACATGAAATGCGTGTGTTCCAAATAACAATCTATTATTTCCACTCTAAAACTCCACTTCACTCCTAGATAATCGAGGCATGAGCTCGGAGAAGTTCGTGCACGTTCTGAGTCGGTGGGGGGATGGAATAGCCGGCTGCTTGCAGTTTGTTTTTATCGGCACATTTACAGGACAAAGGAGGCTGGCGGAGAGGTGAGAGCAATTTTAAGAAGCGATTTAAGGTGGGACGGATCTACGAGTTTTTTCGTAGGCTCTGGTAATTCTAGTGTTAAGTGGTCCAAACAAGGCATACTCTCCCTCATCATTATCAATTGGACTGCTGTGGAGACAGTTAGCAGTTTTTAAGTTCCTTGGTGTGCATACCACTGAAGACCTCACAATGACTGTTCACACCGAAAAAGTGGTGAAGGAGCAACAAAGCCCTTTTGTCTTAGGTGGCAAAAGAGGTTTGACATAAGCTTGTGCACTCTCAAATCATTTTTCTTCTGCACCATTGAAAGCACAGTACCTGTTTGTGCCTCTGTCTGGTATGGCAACTGCATTGCCTTCAGTCACAAGGCCTTACAAAGAGTAGTGTGTTCAAATCATTGGAGGTGACATTCCTAATCTACAAGTCATATATGTTAGACAGTGTCTATGGAAAGCCAGAAAAATCATCAATAACTCCACTCATCCGAGTCATAAACTGTTCACATTATTACCTTCAGGCAGATGATACTTAGCATCAGGTCCTGGGTCAGCAGCCTCTGAAGCAGCTTCTTCCAATCAAGCTGTTAAGATGCTGAAGTCGACATAGTGACTGGTACTAATCCTTATCAAATCCCTGCTGTGGATATTTGACAGTAAAAAAAAAACTTGACTTGACACTGACTTTTGTGGATGGGTGGAAGGAATACAGGAAAACTGTACAAAATATTTGGGTGTCAGCTGGGTTGCCCCATTTAATTGCAGTGGCAAACAATAAACAAAACAAGTGCTCAACGGTGCAAAATATAACATAAATAGCTCTTTTGGCTTTATATAAAGTGCCTGTAATGAACAGGTCACAGCAATGGAGCTCTGTCCTCAGTGTAGTCCAGATTTAAATGAGATGCCAACATTTGGGTGCATCAGATTCTTATAGCTCTTGGGCCAGAAGAGGCGGGGTTGGTTTCCGTCAAAAGGAGTCTTCTTGCGGCTGTGGTGGAGAAAAAAAGAACATTGTTAGAAGTACCCCAAGGGTCAATGCATATCTTGGATGAGTCCTGAAGGTGACCCTTTGACGCACATTCATGACATGATTTATAAATACAGGAAGGTTGATGAGCATGCTCTGACCCTGACATATAAAACAATGGTAGAAGGCCACCAAAACAATGTAATTTTTCAACATACTAATAAAGAATTACTTTTATACCTGAACAGACTGGGAGAAGCTGTAAAAGTATCAGTATTCTCATAACTACAGAGTATTATTAAATTGTTACATGCATTCCAAACCAACATGTAACATGACGATATTCTTGCACTATTTTTACATTTTGTATACTTGTATATATTTTATCATCAACAGCACATGTGGCACATGTCTATAGGTTCACTAGCCATGCCTCCTCTATATTTTCAACTATTTTATTCGAGGATTTGTGGCTTACTTTTCAGAAATAACTTAAGATGTAAGCATTGCTTTATTAGTTTGAATTGTTCTTGTGGCACTTGCAGACAGTAAAGTGCTTAAAACTGGCAAGTGAATTCCGAAAATGATAATTTTCTGTCAAGGAACCTGGAAATCAGAATTGGCCATAAAAATCATGACAGGTATACCTCTTGTGACTGCAGCTATGGCATTTCCTACAAGATGCAGTCATGTTATAATGTGTCAAGCTTGTACCTATTTCATATCTGTTCATAGCAATTATATACATGCAACTGGGACTTCCATACTGTTAGTGTCACAATGTAGCTGAATTAAATAAATCAATACATAAATAAATAAAAAGGAATGTATTTCATTCTTTTGCTTGTTAGCTCAGTGTGATTAAAATTGAATAACTGAGGTTAGGCAACCTTTCCACAAAAGTAAAATCATTTTCAGATCAGAACCAAAAAGTAAATAAATAAATATTATACTGAAAAAATTAGGGTAAATAAAGAAGACAGGACTGATCTCAAGGTCAGAAACTATTCAAGATCAAAACCAAAATCAAAAAATTTAAATTAAGTTTTCCTTAAGCTAAATTTATTGTTACTAATCCTCAATCAATCTACCCACTGAGTAAGGGCCTATGCGAAAAAAAACCTCCAAAGTCTTCTTAGACTTTCAGCTTTTGTTTTTCCATTATATATTTTTTTCCTTAATGTTCTGCCAAAAAACTATCAGAGGCTCCCCTTGTATAAAACAATGATCTGACAGCATGCTGTGCCTTCCATCTGTTTATTAACAAAGTGACCGCCACAAGTTTAACAAAACAGTAAAAATCAAGGAAAAGGGAAAACCAAGCAAAAAAGGAAAAAGGAAAACCAAGCAAAATGTCAAAATTAGATAGGGGAAATTACTAAAGGGAATTGTGAAAATGCTCTCATGCAAACTCAGATTCTGTTAAGATCTGTCCAAACCCAATACCATGTAAAACTGTTAGATACTGTTTTTATAGAAGCTCAAGAAATATAGAAATATTTGAACCAAGCAACAACAACCTCTCTCATATACACACAAGTAGTATTTTTGTTACACTTTAGCTGAATAACCCAATGGCTAAAAGTACTTAACAGCAATGTGTCAGACAGAAGATGTGCAACATTGTTCATAATGCCCATCTCTTTTCTCTTCATTTTCTACTCTGCTATTATCTTAAGCAGATAGACAGTTTGTCATATAACTAAGCATGGCTTCTTAATCAAATGATGACATAAGCTCAGTACACCACAGTGTAGAAAACCGTCTTGGCCATTACAGGGTAATAAAATATGTAAAGGATGCCATTAGCCACATTAAAGAAACAGAGACTCCTAAGAAAAAAAAAAGAGTCTGCTGTACCCTTACTTATAATGTTCCCCTGTGTTACTAGACTTATCCAGCTTCTCATGGATGTAGACACACAAGTACAGTATTTATAGCAGGGTACCACCTTCCCATCCATACCCTAAATAGTGACTGGGCATAGAGGGTTTTTGGTGCTACAAAAGTCAATAGCCAGTTCCAAGATTTTGCTGATGTTAAGTTGTCGACAATTCTCTTTGCACCAAGAAAGAAGGTTCTCCACCTGACAGCAGTTATGATTACCCAGCTATTTAAATCTAGGAAATGTCTCAGGGGCACAGAGAAACATACATACTTAACCTCCCTGCACTGGTGAGAGCTGATCTTGGAATTGATTCTGAGATTTCTCAAAACATTTAAGCCCAGGAGAGAATAAAAGAGATTGCATCTTGCGTGGGGTCTTGGAGTCTAGGAGTTTAAGTTGTGATGGGACTAATGATCACCAGTAGTGTTGTGTAGTGGCCGGGATAATACAGACAAAGAGAGGGTTTTTTGGATAGGGGGCACGTGCATAAGCCTCCCCTATCTGTTAGTGAAGGCAAAATTATTAAATGTCAGTGTTCTTAATTACTGTATGTGGCTTACATAATAACATGAAAAAGCTATAGAAAATGCAAACAGCTTTTAATAGCAAGCAGCTGTTCTAAATTTCAGTTTTGTCTCCTGTCTAATATATGTATTAGGAAATAGTAATCTGTAAGCTAATAATACAAGCAGGTTACTAATGACGGAGAAAATTGAATGCTGTGTATGCTAGCAGTCCCAGTACTTCAAAGTAATATGGTGTACCTGGTTGAAGACTGCCATTTGACGAGAGAGAGAGAGAGATGGAGAGAGAAAACACAGAACGAGCATAATGTAAAAATGCCTGTCTGCACAATACAGCATACACCGAATGTGAAGTTAATCATCTAGAATTTAAAATGCTTTACTATAAACTGTGAGTGTCTGCTCATTAGTTAAAGAGATGGATATAAATAACATATGTTTCCTGCTGAGTATCTCTAAAAAAGGTAAAAGGCACATGCTGGCATATTACCTAGTTATTATAAGAATAAGCTGAGTACAACAATCTTTTGACAAATGTAAAGGAGACAGACAGAGAGAGAAGGAGAGGTTAAGAAAGTTTTCCCTAAAGCGATTAGCAACAGTTTGCTTTAATTATTTACAATAATTATAAATCATCCTTTGGTAGTATTTGATTATGTCACCACAATAAAGTCATCATACATTGCAAAATCGTAAATATGAAGTTTGATCCTGGTAAAACAAAGTAGTATCCTAAAAGATGCATGATGCCTAAGAGAGGTGATAATATATAATGTGAAGATGCACCATCTGTTATGTTCCCTTTATTAGAACATTAATGACTGAACTTTAATGACTGAAATATGAAAGAGTGTTTAACCTTTTAATACCTAGTAGTCTAATGGCATTCAACAATTATTGCTACCTCATGTTTCTAGCTATAAAAGTAACATAATATATAGGCACTAAATATATTATTATTAAATGCTTAAGAAATAACTGTATTAAAGTGTATCTTGAATCATTGCATACTTATGTTACATTTAATACATTTATCATCTAAATCAACTTATATAATTCAGAGTTGCAGAAGTCAGATCCTATTGTGACCAAGAAGAGTCAAGTCCATCCCAGGGCAGACTCACACAGCCACTCATCTTCACCATAGGGCAGTTAGGATTTGCCTATCAACCTCACATGCACATCTCTGGGATGGAGAAGAAAATCTGGATAACCTGGAGAAAAACCCAAGCAGATGATATGTGGAGAGCATGAAGATGACTGTGTGCGTCTCTAACATTCCTTTTTTTTTTCTTTTTTTCCAGTGATGAAATAATATTTGCATACAGTGTCTTTTCCTTTTGCATATATGTACTGACAATTCCCTTCACTAATTACATGTGGAGAGCATACAAACTATACACAAACAACGATAAGGTCAGGGTCTGGGAAGCAGCAGCACTAAATATTTTACGTAAATCATTTAATTTCTAAATTACATTTGAGTTCACATAATTATATAATCATATGAACAATAATAAGAATGTAAAATCTGAAACAAACCAGCACCTCTTGTTTTAAACAACCACAGAAAAAAGGAATACACATACATGTTCTTCCAGAAGTTTAAGTACAAAAAATTACGATTATAGTAAGTACTATGAAGTCAAAACATCTGCCTCTTTCTGTAAGTTTTGTCTCTTGTATTGCTGTTACTTTTCTTTAAGCTTCAGCAAAAGCAGTTATACCATTTTAACATGCTGAACATGTGCATGACAGCATCTATTACCTGTCATCACAACCCCATTGACTGGAGAAATTATATCCTACTGTTGGATTATTCAGAGGTAATTCAGGAACCATATGTTGTGCCAAAAAGATCATGCTGTGACAGTAAGCATTACAGATTATACAGGTCTATTTTGGAATCAAAGTTATACACACATTACATTATTTTTTATTCATCCATGTTAAGCCTTCCCTCCTGGTATTTTAGAATACATGGGTGAGTACTTAGTAATATTTCTGACATTTACAAAACACAGAGTTCCTCTTAAAGTATAAATAAACTTATAAGTAATTTTCACCTGCATATTTTGGCAAATATCCCTTAGTCTAGATTGTCCATCTAGCCAGTTTGTTAAATGTACTTTAAATTTACTTGTTTATTTAAAGCAAAGCTTGACAAACTGTTTTTTATATAGATAGGTTGACCAAAACTGCATGCTTTAAACATAAAGTTCTAATGACTAAGACCACAGAATGTGCATCCTCCTTCTTGTATACTGTACATAGTAGTTTTAGTGCATCATCAAGTCACAGAAAAGGAAAGTAAGCTTATACTTTATTGTCCAGCGCATTAAGTAACTCACCATTTGACTATGCTGCAATCAAACAGATTTCAAAGTTGTTTGTGTTAGTTGCAATAACAGTATTTTACATACAAATGGGTGTGTTCTTTCAAATAAATTATTTTCCATGTTGTTTGCTCTCTTTCAGTAGTATGAGAATTGTACACATAAATGCCGAGGCGAGCAGCACTTCATAGCTATGTCAATCTACTTTTATCAAAGGTCCCACCTATGTCACGGCACATACAGAGAAAGACTCATTACGAGTAGATAGTGCAGTTTCACTGCGTTCTACTGATGTATAGTTGCCTGTGATTGGTCATTTGTACTACATGTCACAGCTGTGTGTAAAAGGCAGGCAATGTATGGTGCATGTGAATCATGAGTTCAGTTACCATATTCAGACTCTGTCTGCCACACAGTCTCTATGTTAGTTTTCTGAGAAGTACTCTTCTACTTTTAATTTCTATGCTGTACTCGCTCAAAGTTTCATGTGAGGAACACCCCAGCAACTTTTGAACGAATGTTACTGGCTGTGTGAGCTTCCTTTCACTGAATGCATTTGTATCATGCCACTACTTGAAGATTCAGGTGGTTGGGACCCCCAACCCCCCCCCCCCCCACTTTGATTGAATGTCATTGTTCCACTCCACTGTTTCTGAGTATTCCAGGTTTCCCCTTGTGTACCAAAAATCTCCTGATTAGGTTGATTGGACACTGTGTGAATGGTTTAGGTGTAAATGTGTGCCTTGTCCTGGGCTGTTTCCTGCCCTGCGTCTAGGACTGCCAGGCAAGGCATTGCCCCCAGCACTGCAAGAAGCTGGAATGAAAATGTATGTATATACTTAGTTTATTCCAGATGTGAAATGCAAGAATATAGCAAAAACATTTAAATAAATAAATACAGAAATCTTCCGTGGGGCAACAGCAGCAGAAGGCAGGGCAAGATGTGTGAATTGCAGCATAAAAGTCCCAATCTATTGTACAAAACGTAATGTTTATTTATGCCTAGTTCTAAACAGAAACTTTCAAGGACTGGCATAACAAATACTTTTGAAAGTAAAGGAATGGACGAGTACATAATACATAAACGTTGTGGAGCCGACCCGGACACAGACAGGCGGACATGTTGTTACTCACCACCACACGTTTATTATTTACAATATGTACAATATTTAAAGTCCAAAAGTGCACACAAACAAACCCCAATTCACAGTCCTGGCCACAAATGCCTCTTCTTCGGGCCGCCTCCACACCTCTCTCGTGCCTCGTCCTGCTTCCACCCGACTCCAGCCTCGAATGAAGGGAGACGGCCCCTTTTATACATGACCCGGATGAGCTCCAGGTGTTCCCGGCATTCCTCCCTTGGCCACGCCCCAGCGTGGCGGAAGTGCCGGCTGTCCTCCCGGCAGCTCTCCGGGTGCCGTCCTAAATCTTCCCCCCCAGAACTTCCTGGTGAGGCGGAAGTGCTGGGGTAACAGGTCCCCAAGGCATTGGGGCGCCTCCTGGCGGTGACCACGGGCCCCTACAGGGTGGAGCTTCCATGCCCTGTACCCGTGGCCCCCAGAGCAACCAGGAAGGCGGCCCCCACGTGATCCAGGGTGGGCTTAGACCCACATCCGGTCCCTCACGGCGTCCCGGCCGGGTCGTTGCCCCTGGCATCCCTGACAACATGCATAGTTACGGATTGGACACAGAAATGGACTCAGTGTTTCCAAACAGGGGACACCTTGGGCCAAACAGCATAACATTGTAATGTTATAGGATATGAAACCTAAGCTTGGTACACAAGGAAAATGGTTCCAGGGTTGTGAGTCAAAACATATATGTCTTTGTTACTGTATGTACTGTAAAATCCAAATTATTTTGTGTTTTGTTTAGTTGATACTGGTGTAAAAACTTTGAGGTGTTGTACTCACTACTGTTCAGTTATTTGAAACTCCCTTAGTACATAAGCAGAATTTATTATACACTATTTGATTAACAATTTTTATTTTTCATGCTGAAACAATTTTTAATTAACAGCAAGTCTACTTTTCAAATGTTTCAAATAAAATTAATTTTTAATTTATAATGATATGTTTGATAATGCCTGTGTGTATATATTTTACACTTTAAGAGTAAGGCAAAAGCTTAACATATTTTCTCTTACACTGTCAGCACTGCATGATATGTATAATGTGTAACGTATTTCAAAAAATGCCTAAAAGGAATTGGTAACCATAAAATCAACAGTATAAACAGGAGATGTACAACCTAAACTGAAAGCACAGTCTGTATCCCTGTGGAAAGTTGATACTTTTCCTGATTCTAGAACATAATAAATTAACTTCTATTACATAGCATTTCCTTGTTATTTCAATTGTGATTGTTATATATGATAAATCAATTCACAAAATTCATAAAAATAGTATATATATATATATATATATATATATATATATATATATATATATATATATATATATATAGTGTGGCCAATGGACCAGGGAGCTTGCCCCAACAAGGTGCCCCTGTGATGGAAGGTCCTGGGGAAACAACATATTAGGGACAATACCTTCCTTTAGTACACGCTTGCAGACCCCTGGACAACAGCACTTCCGCCACACTCAGAAGTGCTGCCAGAAGAAGGTCCAAAGGTGGCAAGAAATACTTCCGGGTGTCCTTGCAGCACTTCTGCCACAATTGGGACTGCTGACGGAAAGTAATTGGACAGGACCTGGAATACTTCTAGATGCAATATAAAAGAGGCCGCCTCACTTCCATTCTGGGAGCCAGAGTCAGGAGGTGGAGGACAAAGCTTGCGGGAGAGCAGTGGAGGCAGAAGAAAAGAAAAGACATAGGAAGAGAAAAGGAAAAGAAGAAGGAAATGAGATATATTTGTGGGTGATCTGTGCACTGTGTTGTGCAGTATATATATATATATATATATATATATATATATATATATATATATATATATATATGTACTTTTAGTGCCTTTTCTCTGTGTGTTCTTTTTCTCAAGCATGTTCCCATAAAGCCTGCTTCTCAGACTCATTATTCTTGAGGTGTCTTTCGCACATTCATTCCTCTTTTATAACATCACCAAAGCCAGACTGACCAATCAGATTGCTTTGAAGACCTTGGCATACAGGCCTTAGTGCTTTATTATACAGTGTATAATATAATATAATACAGCATGTATATGTGTGTGTATATATATAAGGACTGGGAATCGATTATATTGATTATAAAAAATCAATTACATAAATTTATGTAATTAATCGCATCTAACATTGAAACATAATTATAAAATGAATATAAAAATCATGAAGTAAATACAAACTGAAACACAAATTTAATGTAGATTCAACACAAAGGAATAAAAAAAATAATGACATGCTTTAAACTTAAACACTGACCTTAAACTTGAACTTTTAAGAAAACTGGGGGCTCCGCTCCCTGCAAGCCCACCCCTGGGTTTGGTATATTGGATATACAATTTAAAGAGATTGTTATTTTCATGGGAATTGTTACATATGCATTATTTTCAGTTTTACTTTAAAACTTTAGTAAAAACAATATTTGGAATTAACTTTTCTTCAAGATCGTATTTTGATTCTGTGTTTGGACTTACATCATGACAATGCAGTGTACAACTGCCTGTGAGTGAATATCATTTCTTTCTCTCTAATAAATAAACTTTTTCGAATGTTTGTCCATGGTCTTTCTTTGTCTTCACTTTGCCGTCGACGTGTCATCTAGAATGTATACAATTATTGCCCTGATAAAATTTATAAGAGCTGAGAGCGAAGAAGTGTGTCTGCCAAAAGCATTCACGTGACTGAGGTTAGATGACTGTGGTTTTGTTTGAAAATAGCTGTAAGTAGGGTGAGACTTGAAAGAATCTCATGTTAAAAGTCTCTGTCTCATATCGCTCCAATGTTTTTGGAATCTTTTAAATCTCACGGATACACCTGTTCATTGGGAAGAAACACTACTTTTTTTTCCCTGATGGCAACACGAATTAGATGATCTACAAGTCTCTGACTTAAAGTTTAAATCTGAACAATATATTCAGTCTCTTTTCGCTGTTCTGTTATTTCACCAATGCGATCTTTACTATCCTTTTTTTGAGACTTTCAAATTTTTGTACTTCCATTACCTCTAACCTGCTCTGCATGTGTACTGTGCCAACATTTTTGAATTCTTTACGATGTCATCTACTCTCTGTCCTTTATTTCCACCCCTGGGCGTGGTTAAATCTCTTTCTCGCGGGATGTATAAGTGTCTCTCCGAGAAAATCTCGTCTTGTCTCCTTCCAAGATTTTTTTTTTATAATAGAGAGATACTACTTAAGCAAGTACAACCTGAATTTGAGTGCCTTCCTAAAGGGCAAGTTGAAAAGAAGGCAATAAAAAAACATGGCCATTGTATTAATTCTCAAACTGGCCTAGCATATGAGACACAGACATATCAAAGTAAAAAATGATTTAAACGACTGTTGACTGTACTGCTGAAGACTGGTTTAACTGAAAAAATAAGCATCTCCTAAATGGGCATAAATTAAAACTTGTGTTAAAACTCCATAAATACTATCCTCAATTTTTCATCACCATCAGCGACTTGATGATTATACTCTACACAAGTGTTTTTCAACTAGTTTGCTGTGGAAATAACAGTGTAGTGCCCCTGGTTCCTGACCTGAGAGAGATATGCTCCTCAGGTGGTCAAGACCTGTCCGAGGAGGATGAGACTGCCTGGAGAAGCTGACATAAAAGCAGCTCCGCGATTGCTATTTTGCAGACAGTTTAGCAGGTGTAGAGATTTATTGCTTATGTGCTTGGTAGAATCGTGCCTTGAGATATTTTAGGTTACAAAAAGTGTGGTACTACAGAAAAATGGTTGGAAAACACTACTCTAGCTACACCTTTAATACCAAAACGCTAAAAAAGATCTTTGTATCTTCTCTCTCACTTAAAAACTGACACTGTGCATTGGTTGGATGGTTATGTTGCATTCTTTACATAAAAAAGATACTACAAACTTGAATCATGGGCAGGGATAGTCATTACAATTCTATTTCATAGACTTTTTCTATCATATTAGGGAAGTAAGCTGCCTGGCAAACTGGCGAGTTAAATACAGAGGTACTAGAGACTTATTTTGTTTTTGGTACCAATCAAAGATAGCTTTTTTAGCAATTATGTGATATGTCTTTGATTCAATCTTCTTACAGAAACATGAAATGAAAAAAATCATAATTTTTACATTTGCAACTTTTCTCTAGCATTGCACCAGAACTGCCATAACCCTCATTCCCCTTTACTAGATCGTTCACTCTGTGCTGTTCGTGCACACCATGCTGCTCATTCTCGTCCTCACACATGCCACTACTGCACACTGGGTTTTCCTTCCCTCCATCCCCAGCGCAGACAAATCGATTACACCTTCAGATACCTCCCACCCTTTCTTCTGGGACCTCCTACTCCCATTGAGGTGCTTCATTAGCATATCACACTTTCTGTAACCTCAGTGCTCAGTAGCTGTCCAGCCCCATGGCCCTCTGAATCTCCGGCTGGATCATTACAGTATTATTGTTTCATAATGTAAAAAAAATTACATAAAAATGTCACCCTGACCAAAGCACTGCCTGAGGTGTTTGCCTCGTTGCCGGCCCTGGATGCAACAATATTTTTTAACATGTTAAACAGGCCACATTAATTGCAAAAATTAACACGCTAACTTTCCCAGAGCTAATATATATATATTGTGACAGATGTCTGGGGACATTGCCCCACTGGAACACTGGGAGAAGGGAAGGACCGGGAGAGGGGCAGTATTTTTCCAGAACATGAGAGGGCAGCCTTCCTGGGTTGCATGGGGGCCACGGAGCCGGGACACTCAAACCTGTGGGAGGACGTGGCCACCGCAAGGGAGTGCCTGGACAGCTCCGGAACGGTGGTCCACAATAGGAGGTGCTGCCAGAAGAGGAACTGAACCTGCTGATGTTAATCAGGAAGCACCTGGAGCACTTCCAGGTGCTGTGTAAAGAAGGCTGCCGCACTCCACTCGAAGCCAGAGTCAGTAAGGAGAAAACAGGAACCTGAGTCAGGAGGAGAAGGAGGTGGCCGAAGAGGAGTTAGAAAGGAAAAGAGAGAGAAAAGGGACTGAGAGCATTATTGTGGCTAATTGTTCACTATGGGTTTGTGTCACTTAAAATAAAGCGTGTGCATATTTGGGACATTTGGTGTCTGTCTGTATGTGGCTGGGCTGGTATATCACAATATATATACAGTATATATATACAGGTTTTAAGTGTACCACTGTGGTCTGTGAGGTTTACTACAAACAGGTTATTTTATAAAAGTTACTAAAGAGATATGTATAGTTCCAGTCTGTTCTACATCAATAAAGAACATAATTCCAGGGAGCGAGCTCCCCCTGCTGGATACAGGCAGCCAATATAATAGAAGGACAGGGGAAGACAGCCAGAATGCTAGGTGGCAGCACCCTTGGGTTGTGGTACCTTTATGGATACCCACAGGGCATGTTGAGAACTGTATTCCTATGGAACAACACCCTGTTGGATGCTGTCAGGGGGCACTGAAGGGATTCACAAGCCCCACTTCCACCAGAACATGAAGTGCTTCCTTCAGGCTCTTCCCTAGCACCAGAAGTAATCTCAGGTCCAACATAAAAGGATGCAGTCCGATCTCATCTGGGAGTCATAGCTGGGAGGAAGGAAGGGAACACTTTCTGAGGGGAGGTGGACCGACAAAGAAGGACAGAGAAGGAAGAATTATATGTGGATTGAACAAGTTTGAATGACTTGTCACAGTATTTTTGTATAATAACTGAAGTATTTGAACCCAGGGCTGGTGTTTGTGCATTTGTGTTTGGAGTTTATATATATACTAGCAAAATACCCGCGCTTCGCAGCGGAGAAGTAGTGTGTTAAAGAAGCAATGAAAAAGAAAAGGAAACATTTTGAAAATAACGTAACATGATTGTCAATGTAATTGTTTTGTCACCGTTGTAAGTGATGAGTGTTGCTGTCATATATATATATATATATATATATATATATTTACACACACACATAAACATATATATATATATATACATATCTATACATATACACATACATATATGTAACCGACTCGACTCTGCTTTTTCCTGCGTTGTGTAAATAATTATCACATAGGCACGTTGGGTTAGAACACAAGCTTTTATTTTCCTCTTTCAGTAACCCCTTTGCAAAACAAAAAGAAAGAAATAGACAGAGCGTCACATGCACGTCTTCTTCCCTCTGCCCCTACAGCGTTCACCGCGCTTCTCGCGTTTTTATACAAACACATTACATATAAAACTATTTACCAAAAAATTACTCCAATTTCCAAAGAAAACTATTTACAATACACATAGCTTTATACAAAAAAAATCCTAATTTTATAATTATATACTCTTAACAAATGAAAAGGAAATATATATATATATTTATATAGCATACCTTTGCAAAACAAAAAGAAAGAAATAGACAGAGCGTCACATGCACG
>JANRMT010049829.1:50738762-50791874 GCA_026402145.1 Polypterus bichir lapradei
AGAAAGAAATAGACAGAGCGTCACATGCACGTCTTCTTCCCTCTGCCTATTAAATAATAAATTAAATCGATTATAAATTAACACAAAGTAAATGAAAAAAATAAAAAAATATCGGGAAAAAAACTGAAACCACAACCTACCCCTACAGCGTTCACCGCGCTTCTGGCGTTAAAGCCAAAAATGCCGTGCACGCAGGTTGTGAGATTTGACGCTAATTAACGCTCGTGCTACAACCGATTATATTGTTGGTATACTATAAACTATTTACAGGGATCAACACTTTTGGGGAAGTTCATAACAAAAAAAAAAAAGAATAAATACATAAAATTATAGATAACATTTTACACTTTGCTACATATATATATATATATCTACATATATACACATACATATACATACACACATACATACATACATACATACACACATATATATATACACAAATACATATATATACACATACACACACACATATATAAACATATATATACATATACATACATATCTACATATATACACACACAGCTATTTCGTATCAGTGCAATACGCTGCTTGTTAAAACGGATAACTCCCGCTCTTACGTGCAAGTCTGCGTGGATATTATGAACCATCGTATTTGTTCAAGTTCTATTTAAATTTTAAACAGAAGGAATTTTTATTTAGTCGACAGAAATATCTTTGGTAGGAATGGTAAAAACAGACAGGAATATTATTCCTGAATAAATCAACTCAAAACTGGTGCATTTGTGTCTCCCATAAAAGTAGCTTCACTTGAAATCACTTTGTGATTGTGCACGGGTAAAAACGTCCGCTGAAGTGTCAGATTCTTATTTAATTCTTCTGCTTTCTGTATCTTCTGCATTGCATTCAGGTCTTTCAGGTTACCCTGATGTTTTGTCTCATAGTGCCGTCTTAGATTAAATTCTGTAATTACAGCCACATTAGCTCCACAAATGAGACACACGGGTTTAACGGCAATGTCAGTAAACATATACTCAGCCTCCCATCGGTTTTTAAAGGCTCTATTTTCAGAATCAACTTTTCTCTTCAGCATCGTGTGGGCTAGCTTCGCAATAACTTGCAAGCTAGACTTGATTAACGCGGTAAGTGTTCGGCAAGGCAGCTGAAGCGCTGCATTATGGGATCTGTAGTTTATTGTGTTACCAGCGCTTCATATACCCGGGCCATTAATAACAATAATACAGTATATAAAATGATCTCGCGGGCCGGATATAATTACACGCCGGTCCGGATGTGGCCCGTGGCCCTTGAGTTTGACACATATGGACTAAATAGAACTTGAAAAGAAATATTTTTTTGTACATCGAGCCCGCGTGCTATTGTGGTTTTGCCTGCATGCCTCAATAAGTCACCCTCCCCTCGCTCTTACTTTTTTACCGTTCATCTAATGAATACACTGAGTATGGCTTTACCAAAACAATCATTGATTGCGAATAAAGTATTCATTATTCGAGTATGTAGATCGGGGTATATATATACACGTTTCTTACTGCATCAATAAACAGCTCGTCTTCTTCTTTATCTGAGACCTGACACACTGCATGCACGGGTTTTTGTTTTTTTTAACACTGTCTTCCTTTAGCGGGACATTCACTTTTTCCACCGTGTGCTTTGTTTCTGCAGTAGCTGCACTTATTACATACTTATCTTGTATGTATCAGACGCTTCATATTTTTTTGCTGCCTTTTCAATTGTGTAATTCGGTTTTTGTTCAGCGCTCTTCGGAACTCTTGCTTTTTGTCTGTGCACTGCGTCAGTTCACGTGAGCCGCTCGGTGTACATGCATCGAAGGTTCCCAGCTGTGCTGTTGCCATGTCGTGCTATGTCCATGGCTGTATCTAATGCTACCGAAGTCCCGGTACTTAAAACTTTCTCTCGCAGTTTCGCTGAGTTTGTGCCAAACACCACCCTGACCATCTCATCTTCCTCTGCATAAGCACAGTCCTTCACCCATGAATATTTACCCGCGGCAGTTTGCTATTAGATTGCCGCTGACGGACGGCCTTATATGGGCAGGCACTAAATTACAAACGCCAGCGGCAGCCTGTCTATGAACTTAATTTAAAGTGTAGGTTTACACTGTGCTTTGTTTCCGAAGTAGCAGAACTCATGAATATGGTTGTATATATCACTCGCTCGCTTCTTATTGTTTCGCTGCCTTCTCAATTATATAATGCATGTTTTCTAAAGCGCTTTTTGGGCCTCTTCCTGGTTTTCTACGTACTGCGTGATTACGTAGGAGGCGTGATGATGTCAGACGAATCTCCGCCCCCACGGGTTTCAAGCTCATCTCCATTACAGTAAATGGAGAAAAACAGCTTCCAGTTATGACCATTACGCGTAGAATTTCGAAATGAAACCTGCCCAACTTTTGTAAGGAAGCTGTAAGGAATAAGCCTGCCAAATTTCAGCCTTCTACCTACACGGGAAGTTGGAGAATTAGTGATGAGTCAGTCAGTGAGTGAGTGAGTGAGTGAGTGAGTGAGTGAGTGAGTGAGGGCTTTGCCGTTTATTAGTATAGAAGATATATGTATTGTAGGTGGCACACTGGGCCCAGCAGGGATTCGAGAAGATTCCTTACCCAGATTGGATGCCCCGAATGGACAGAAATGAATCCCGGCTGAGAGAGGGAACGAGGTCACACCTGAAAAAGGCTTTGCTAATGGAGGAACGGACATTCCCAGATGGTTCCTAACTTTGACGGGAAACCCCAGACAAGCGGACAGGCGCCACAACTGGCCACATGTGTAACACCTTCCCTGGCCTTGAAAAAAGACAGAGAGGGACTGTCTATGAAGGGTGTTTATTCCCCCTAGGCACAAGAGGGCAGTAGCCCTCCATATTAGCGCCCATTTGAGAACAGCAGGGAATTCCAGGAGTTATAGTCTGGCAGCACAGCCCTGCTGGGGACCATGGGTACCGCAAGAGTGTGCTGCAGAGAGATATACTCCCTATAATACCGGACTTCTGGGTAACCAGTAAATACTTCCAACAGGCAGTAGCACTGGCACTGGAAGTACTCCCGGGTCTGCAATAAAAGGGAACACCCTCCCTTCTCCAGGTGGGTCGGAGCTGGGAGGAAGGAAGGCAACACTTGACTGGAGGAAGGCAGTGCGGTGGAGAGAGGAGAGGTGAACTGAGAGAGAACTTGTGCTTATGGTTTTTGTGCTTCATTTGGAGATATTGTGCAATAAACACACCTTTATTTGAACCTGGGACAGTATTTGTGTCTTCATATTTGGGGTTTGGGGCTCAATGGCTGGCCGGTTCTATCACAATATATATTTGGCCTACTATACTTACTGTCAAACTTTCCATACAGAATATTGTTTTAAAATAAGTAAAATAATGATAAAATGAAAAGAAAATTCAATGATTAAATAAACAAAATAATAATTTAAAACAAACAATCTAAAAATGCTTAAAACAGTGGTACTGTGGCACAATGATAGCACCACTACCTCACAGTAAAAAGATCAGGGATTGCCTCACAGGTCCTCTCTGCATGGAGTTCGCATGTTCTTCCCAGGTCTACATGGGTTTCCCTCCACTGTCCAAAGACATACAGATTATGTACATTGGCAACACTAAATTGGTGCTAGTGTATGTGTGGGGGGTGTGAATGTGAGCCTGTTGCCCTGAGATAGACTGGCACCCTGTCTAGGGGATTGTTCCTGCCTTGCGCCCTGTGCTAGCTGGGATAGGCTCCAGCACACTGCAAACCTGCTCAGGACTGAGCGGACTTAGAAAATGGCATGTGTGAAAATGAGGCAACTCAACACACAGAAAAAGGGTTGTGGCAGCCACCTGTGTACTTGAATCCCAGCTGCAAAATGCAAGTGTGTGACATGTGTTATGGTACTTGAAACAATAGTGAGAAAATGTAACCTTTTTTTCTCTTCATCTCAAAATTTCTGCTCATCAGCATTTTATGCATAGTTATATATTTTCTTTAAATGATGGATGATCCTTAAAATCAAAAAGTAACTTTTTCCTTGTTTTAACATTTTTTCTTTTATTTTTGAAAAGATCAATCCAATCCTGAAAATTCTTCGAAAGACACAGTAATCAGTATAACAGAAAAGCATTTATAAAAACTTTTTAGGCTTTTCAGCAGTCACTAGTAAACTACACCTGCTGAGCTGCCCTTTTATTTGCAGGATACTGAGTTGGTTGGGTATAGTTTCAGGAATAATACTGCTTATTTTTGCAAAATAAACCAACCCTAATAATGTTTTCAAAGCCATTGAGTAACCATGCTAATTTGTTACATAAACTGCAAAACCATATGATAAAAAGTTTTAGTCACCTTAAGTTAGCAGACTCTTCTTAATTATTAGGAGCTATTTAAATTTACCTTGCACCTTGCAAACAAACCATAATATACACAAGCAGTAAATCAAGTTATTTGATCTTAGTTTTTTTCTGGTGTCTCAGAAAGAACTTGTTTAAATTAAACTCGTTGATGATTTATTTGTTGGTTGTTACTAATATTTTAAACTCTTTTAGTCTACTATTCCAAGGCAGAAACATTTTTGCTCTGCTAAATATTTATTAGGATTATTGAAATGTGAGTAACAAAGTACATTTTAGCATTAAAATCCTGGTAGAGCTATACCAGAATTTTCTCTAATGTCAACTTTAATTTACAAAGCAAATTATCTCCTTCTCTCTCATGCTATTGATTAGCAAAATATGCAAGTTCACAGACCCTTAACTTCATAGTTAATCAAATAATGGGATGCTGGTCCCTGCTCTGTCTCGAATGGCATTGAGTCATTGTGATACCACCTGTCATCATCATCATATGACAAAATATAGCCATAGAGGTTTAAATACCATAATAAAGTGAGAACCAAACAAAACACACCCACTGCTCAGGGAAATCTTTTAGTTATGAACTGCCTAAATTGACACAGAAAAGCCTCATGTTCAAAATCAAACAACTTAAAGGTGAAAAAGGACAAACAACAATAACATGGAAAAAATACGCAGATTACACTCACTGCATGAACTACACTGCACATCCAGCATCCGTGTAAACTATCATGCCCCCAGGTGTTTGCTGGTTAGCACAAGGCCAGCAAACAATTGAAAAAATGATTTTCTAAATAAATACCTCTTCTTTCTGTAGAAGGACTCTTGGGCCTCTTTGAAACATGAACATTATACTTCTGGCTTCTTTCCACAAATTGAAGAAACCCACATAAGCTTCCTTGTTGGTTTGTTCATAATTAGTGCAATCCTCCACAGTGGTGGTTGAAAATCAAGGCACAGTGTAATCTCTTGTGATTGATACATTCCTGATAATTATTTCCTTTCCTTAATCTTTTTTAATTACCGTGGCTACCGTCAGAGGACACTGAACTTTTTGTACCTCCATGTTGGCATTTACTGCATGGTTATTAACTGGGAAATTCTCAAACAGGAAGATCAATTAAAAAAAGTGGGGTTCTTCACAACCCTGAGGGGATCTGGGGTGGCCACCAGGGGGCGCTGTATTTGGGACTCCTGAGCCCGTCTGGGCAACTAATTCGTCACACCCGGAAGTACAGCCAGAAATCAGGGATCAAGCACCTGGAGCACTTCCGGGTGAACTATAAAAGGAGCCAGCGACCACCACTCGATGGCCACAACTGGGAGAAAAAGGAAGAGGTTGCTGGGAGGAGTGGTAGTGCCAGAGGAAGGATTGGTTTAGTTGTGTTTAAGTCCTTTGGACTGTGTTGGGCTTGTGGGACACAGGGAAGACGTGTCTCACAGCTGAAGAAAAATAAAAACTCTTGTTGATTTTACACGTGCCTCACCGTCAGTCTGTGTTGGATCAGGCACTATATAGCGCCTTTATTACACCTGGTACACACAGGAGGCAGAGAGAAGCAGCTGTGTACTGCGATGTTGACGATTCTTGCGGATGGAAAGAAACTACCGCCGTACGTAATATTTAAAAGGAAGACCTTGCCGAAAAATGAGAAGTTTCCTCCTAGGATCATTGTCACAGCTCAACAAAGGGTTGGATGGACAATAATCAGTGTGGCAACGTCAGCCGGTCAGTCTCCTGAAAATGCCAAACATGTTGGTCATGGACAGCTTTTGTGGCCATTTAACTGAAGGTGTTAAAAAAAGACTGAAAGATAGGAAAACAGATCAAGTGATAATTCCTGGAGGCATGACTTTGCTCCTCCAACCTCTAGATGTCTGCATCAGTTGGCCATTTAAGGCTCATGTATCAAGAATGTATACCGAATGGGCTGCAACAGCAGTACACTACATAAGGCCAACTGGCAAAATGAAAGCCCAAACACTGGCGCAGATGTGCCTGGATCATCGCTGCTTGGAAGCTTATTCCAAAGGATTTGGTTGTGAAAAGCTTCAAAAAGTGCAGCATATCCTGCAGCATCGATGGAAGCGAAGACGACACCTTATGGGAAAGCGACGACGTCAGTAGCGGTGGCGAATCCGAATCCAGCAGCGAATTGGAAGATGATGATTAAACTGGAATAGTCTGGTGAGCACAATAATTTTCCACTTATAGTTATAGTCCTTTACCGATTGTCTCTATATAGTTCTTTCTTTTCTCGTTTCACAGGGCTATTTGTAATTCTCACCTTTCGCAGCATGGTGCGACAAACACTGAACATTCTGCAGTAGGGGTACTGCTTACAGTTAGTACTCCAATACAATATACTGTATCATGTGCGGAAAGAATTAAATGAGACATAATTATTCTCCATTACAGTTATTCACGTCGGTATCTTACTCCAACCTCACCTGCTTCCTATACAATCACAACGCGCGTCGCACACGGGGCAAAATGGGATTTTGCAATTTTCTTTGTAAAAATTAGGGTGCGCGTCTTACACGAGGGCGTGTGGTACAGGAGTAAAAACAGTATATAAATATTAATTAAACAACAGGGAAAAGACAGACAAATGATCAAATACACAACATTGAATACAAAATAATATCAGCATGAACCACTAAATAAAGATAAATTCAGGAAACAAAGCTTTAAATTACAAAAAGAGACAATAAATCAAAATAAAATACAAAACTGAAAATACTTAAAGAAAAATGTGGACAAATAGCACACAAATCATCCTGAGCACCTGTCAGAATGTTGGGGTAAGTAAAATGCCTTCCTGAACAAATCCTGAGTTTTAACTTTTTTTTTGTTTTTTATAATGAATAGAGCGAGCTGATATAGTTCATTTATGGAAAATAAATACATATAAAACCAAATAAAAAACAGCTGAACACTCTGTTACATAAAAAAGACACCTATTTGCCTTTTTACTTTTTACTACAGGGCTGTGGGCAATTGTAAGTTGTAGACAACTGCAGACCATATTAGCCCATATTTTTTAAGTATGTCAGAAATTATTATAAATTGAAAGTAAACAATTTACCATTTATACTTTATGTTTTTGAATACTTTTTTAATGTTTTATCACTAAACTACCTCTGAATGTGAATGCATCTTTGCTAAATTAATTGACAAAGATTTATGGACAATTAAGTCAACCGGGGATGATAAGAAAATAATATAGTAATAACGTTTTAGAAATTATCAAAACCAGCGAAACTAATAAATCTTTTGGTATTATTATTATAATTATTTCACAGGTTCTCGTATGTTTTCTGGAGGGTTCTTTTAGGCTTGTTTTAATTGGTGGTTCTCCATGTGGCTAATTCACCCTGCACTGCCTTCATTACACCAGTGTTTCTCAACCTTTATGGTCCCACACCCCCGCTGGCCTTTTTAAACTCATTGACAACTCACAAGCAACAATTGAAAACCACATTCTTGAAGAAACAAGTGCAATTGGTGGTCCCTTTGGTGAAACATGCTCACTTAGAAACAGGGAAACATATTGCACAGTGCTGTTGATCTTTTAGGTGACTCACAACGATCTGGTCATGAACCAATGATGGAAACCCACAACCTACCCGTGGTAACCCGGATTACAACCCAGTGATTGAGAAACGCTGGCTTAGGCAACCTACTGTGACCTCCTTCCAACCCAACAATGGAAACCAGCAACCCACCAGCAGTGAATTCCATTCATTGAGAAACACAGCCTTACATAGATCTGGCATGTAGCTGCCGAGACACAAAGAGCAGAAATATATATACTGGTGACCTACAGGAATCCCACAGAGCCTCAATTGCAATGACCTGTACACTTTGTGACAGACATAAGACCAAATGGCTAATTGAGCCTTCCCATCCTCTTTTTCTTCCTTCTTTCTGTCTCCACCTTCTTCTACTTATTCAGCAGGTCATTAACGATCTAATTTTCTCACACAATTTTTCTCACACCCTCTCCATTCTCCCCATTCATCATTCCCTCACATATCTCAGACTTTTTTTTTTTGTACTTTTTTTGTTGTTTTACCTTCTCCTACGTCACCTTCAGGTATCACTATGCAACAAAATCTTTCTACTCTATGCCATACCAACTTTTCTGCTTTTGTCCTGTGTGCACTCCCTTTAATTGATTTATTTGCCCAGCTCTCTGTGGACTCTACAACAAGCACTCTCTTTCTTTCCTCTCTTCTTCTCTCAATGCCCTCTGTCCATTTGTCTGTCGCCCTGCTTGAACCTGTCCTCATTAGCCTTTGCTATCTTCAATTCTCTATTTTGCTTACAGAGAACTATGCTCTGCTGAAAGTTCATGGCATAAGAAGAAACAACCGTCTTTTCTGGATAAGTACAGGTTCCTCCTGTCTTCCTTCTCTGTAGGGCTGCTATCTGCAAAGAAATCCTTCTTTCTAAACTTGATTGCATCCTCTGAAAGAAATCCTTGCTGCCTCTTCTCTACAATCAAGTCTCTCTTACATCTCCTGTTCCTCCAAAACCATCATCCATCTCTCCTAATGACTTGCTTCCCTTTACTTTAAAAGTCACTATCATCTAAAAACGGTTTGACTCCAAAAACATCCTGTGATTGAACTACAGCATGTGCTGCTGTTCTTTTTCCTCATTCTTTCCTGCAAATGACTCTGACATTTGTGACCTACTTTGTGTCAACTGACCCACAGCATGTGCACTGGACTCCATTCCTTCACAACCAGTCCATCTCTCTGTCCTTGATCGCCTACTTCTCTTCTCTTTATAATGACTCAACAGACCTCTGGTATCTTCCCTAGTAATTCTCAAGAAGACCTCTCTAAAGACATCTGCCATTACGGATAATTGTCCCGTTTCTCTTCTGCCATTCCTGTTCAAGACACAGGAACACATAGTTTACAAACAACTCTACTCTTTTCCCTCTGACAACTAGATCTTCTTCAATCTGGATTCCACAAGGGTCACTCTATGGAGGTTGCACTGCTTTCAATCACAAATGTTCATAGATCTGCTCAAGCTGCTTCTCTCTTCTCTGTCCTTATCCTTTTTGACTTTACATCAGCTTTCAATACCATTGACTACACCTTGCTTATCTCTCCTCTCAATAATCTTGCAACCAAGAGAATCTTCTTTGGACTGGTTCAACTCTTACCTGTCTGGCTGATGTTTTTGTATCTCCTAGTCTAGCTCATTGTCTTCTCCACAGAAACTCTTCACAGGTGTGCCTCAGAGGTGGATCCACTTCTATTTTCTCTCTACATTGTATCTTTAAGCAATGTTACTTTTCTCATGGCTTCTTCTACCACCTCTATGCTGATAATGCACAGATCTTCCTCTTATTTCCCTCTGACAATTCACATGTTTCAGCCCAGATTTCCAGATGTCTTCTGGTATTTCATCATGGATGAATGATCATCATTTTAAACTTAATCTTTCAAAGTCAGAAGTCTTGCCTTGTGGTTCTCCTTCCCAGATTTGTCTCTAATCATTGCTCTTGAACGGCACGGTGGCGCAGTGGTAGCGCTGCTTCCTCGCAGTTAGGAGACCCAGGTTCGCTTTCCGGGTCCTCCCTGCGTGGAGTTTGCATGTTCTCCCCGTGTGTGCGGGGGTTTCCTCCGGGTGCTCCGGTTTCCTCCCACAGTCCAAAGACATGCAGGTTAGGTGGATTGGCGATTGTAAATTGGCCCTAGTGTGTGCTTGGTGTGTTTCTGTGTGTCCTGCGGTGAGTTGGCACCCTGCCCGGGATTGGTTCCTGTGTTGGCTGGGATTGGCTCCAGCAGACCCCCGTGACTCTGTGTTCAGATTCAGCGGGTTGGTAAATGGATGGATGGATGGATTGCTCTTAAAGATATCATCCTTTCACCATCAGTCATGGTCAGTAATCTTGGAGTGACCCTGGACTCCTCACTTTCATCATTCATAAAATGTTTCTTCAATGACCCAATTATGTTATTTCTTTCTTAATAATATTAATAATATACAGTATATACCTCACTAATTATGGCACACAACTCCTTGTTTAGGCTCTGGTTCTCTCTAAGCTGAACCATTACAACTCTCTTCTTTCAAAGCATACAGAAATTATTATGGAGGGAGGTCCTGGTTAGCCTTGGAGCAGTACTGATGTAAAATGACTCAGATGGAAAGGTATAGACACTTTACTTTGCCAGCAAACACTGTCACCAGTAGAGCGGAGATACTTGCAAACAGAGGCGGATGCTCTAACTGTCATTTGGGACTCTCTGCACTTTCAGTTTTACTTACTAGGCCATTTTTTCACTGTAGTTACTGATCATATGCCTCTGGAGCCAATGTTCTCCTTCCAAGAACAGAGTACTGCCTGTTGAAACTACAGAACTTTAATTTCTCTGTAGTGTAAAGGACAGGCTCTGAAAATCCATCTGACTACTTCTCCATATACCCAGATACTGCACAAAAAGCTGGTAGCATTCATGCTAAATTAGCTGATGCTCATGTGCATTTCATTATCAATCACAATGTACCCTGAGCCATGACACTACAAGAAATAAAATTAGCAATACAGTCTTACCCATGTCTGCAAAAAGTCATCATGGCTGTAAGAAAAAGGAAGGTGACACATATTTCTCAAACAGGCAAAAGACTTGTCTCTGACTCATAAAGAATTTCTTCACTCCATGCATGCTAAAAATTGAGCCTTGTTGGTAACCCTCTCCTCAATGGGAACAAATATGTGAAACCTGTCTCATTACATAATCGAGTGACAGAAATTGTACATGAAGGCTACCCAGGAGCAGTAAAAATTTAAAAAGGTCAAAAAGGTCAAATGAGAAAAAGTCTGGTTCTCAGGCATTGATCATATGGTAGAAGTACATCAATACCTGTCAATCAATTTCACTGTTAACTGCCCCTTGAGCAGAAGTAAGTGTTGATTTTAGTTGATTACCTTCTGGTGAATACATGTTAGTTGTTATGGATTACTCATGGTTCCCACAGGTAGACAAAGTGTCTGGCATATCTGCAAAGACAGTATTTCCAAAATTAGACACAATTTTCTCCACTTATGACATTCCTGAAGTTGTCAAAAGTGGCAATGGACTTCTTTTCAGTCACAATTTGCTGCATATTTAGAATTTCATCATAGGAAAATAACCCCACACTAGCCACAAGCTAATGTAGAAATTTAATTATTCATGCAGATGCTTAAAAAGACATTTTAACAAGATCTCTATGATTTCCTCAGAGTTTATAGATCAACTCTGTACCGCTCTGCTGAGAAACCTTCTGCAACAGCTTTATTTGGAAGATCAGTCCAGACAAGGCTACAGAGTCTTTCATCTACAACTTCAGATGAAGACATAATGATTAGAAACACAAAGAGTAAATACAAAATGAAGGAATTTCATGATAAACATTTCTGTAAATACTCATCCAATCCTGGTTGTGGGAGACTATATATTGATTAGGCGACTGTATCCTGCTAATAAATTTAAATCCCTGTTTCACCCAGACCACTACTGAGTAACTACAGTCAAAGGTACAATGATCACAGCACAGCATGGACAGCAAGAGGTGACTAGAAATTAATCACATTTTAAACAGCATTCCCCTGTATTACCTAGCCAACCATGCTTGATTTTCCTGATCAATATACTATCAAACCTCCTCAAGCTGAAACTACAGAGATGCAAAATGGGCAGGACCACAAAGGATCTCTTGCAGCAAGTAGGATCAGGTGGTGAGGTCCCATGTGCACCAAGATATCCAAAGAAGAGCGAGTGACTGCTTGAATATCTTAAGGATTTTGTTGTATGCTAATTAGTTTATGATAACTCTGAAAACAGCTGGATGGAATTCAAGGGAACTGTTCTATTTATGTCATTTGATCATTCAACTGTTCACATTTATTTGGAAGCTATGTATATTTGTCTGCCTTGTTCCACTGAGATTTCTTTGTTTTTGGGATTTTGAGAGACAATGTGGTATCCGAGTTTGAAGGTAGGTAAGGTTCCTTTAAGGGAATTGAATTATGGGCCACAAGAGGAGTATGGGAGAAAAATGGGATGAAATAAAAAAGAAAAGTGGAGTAAAGAAGTGAATGTAGTTTATGTTATGCACATGTGTTTGAGTTATTTCTAATAAGTAAGATGTGATAGACAATTATTCAGTTTTTTCTGTACAGATTATTTTACACAATATAGGCATATCTACAGTTGTGGCCAAACATTTTGAGAATGACACAAGTATTGATTTTTCACAAAGTCTGCTGCTTCAGTGTTTTTAGATCTTTTTGTCAGATGTTTTTATGGTATACTGAAGTATAATTACAAGTATTTCATAAGTTTTAAAGGTTTTTATTGACAATTACATTAAGTATGTGCAAAGAGTCAATATTTGCAGTATTGGCCCTTCTTTTTCAAGACCTCTGCAATTTGCCCTGGCATGCTGTCATTCAACTTCTGGGCCAGATCCTGACTGATGGCAGCCCATTCTTGCATAATCAATGCTTGGAGTTTGTCAGAATGTGTAGGTTTCTGTTTGTCCACCTGCCTCTTGAGGATTGGCCACAAGTTCTGAAAGGGGTTAAGGTCTGGGGAGTTTTCTTGCTATGGACCCAAAATTCCGATATTTTGTTCCCCGAGTCACTTAGTTATCACTTTTGCCTTATGGTACAGTGCTCCATTATGCTGAAAAAGGCATTGTTGGTCACCAAACTGTTCTTGGATGGTTGAGAGAAGTTTGTCTTGGAGGATGTTTTGGTACCATGCTTTTCTTGACACACCTCTGCTAAATAATTTTTGGCCTGGAAGTCCTCAGCGTTAGTGTGTCAGAGAGAGGAGAGCATTGCTCATGATGGCACTCAGTTTTGTTTTAATTCTGTCCTTCACTACTACCTTCAACAGGGTGCAAGTGCATCCCATAGCTCAGACATCCTTTTAAATTAACTTGTTGATTCACCAGGCCTCTCTTGAAGTGAAGTTACCAAAATGCCATGGCAATCACAGCTATAGAAGATGTGAAAGATGTCACTACGCACATTAAAGGAATGCAGTCTCCTAAGGGAAAAACATCAATATCAGAAACACAATTCTTGAGCTCCATGTATTGTAGTCTCCACGACAGATAGTCTATTACCCAGGACGCCATCCGCCTGCATATCTCTGAGCTTACTCCTTAACAGGGAGGGCTGAATATTATTGAAGATATTGGTGAAATAAAAAAAAAATCATCATAGTGCTGCTAGCTTTGTCCAGCTGGGAATAAGCCTTGTGGAACGGATGGAAAATGGATAATCTATAGAAAATTTATCCATTTTGATTGTAAACTGTAGGAAGGGAGAGTAAACAGTCACCAGGGCTGACAGTTTTAGAATAATGAAACTAAGGAAATCCACACAAGTAAATGGAAAAAATATAAGGGTCACACAGGTAGCACCCAATCCAGGCCCCATGCACAGCAAGGCTGCAACTGTATGTCTTGTGGTTTTCATGTGGTTTTCGTGTTTCCCATTTGCTGACAAATTAGGAGACCCCTTCAGCATCATTTACAAATGAAGCAATTAATAAATGCTAATATAAATATTTGTGACATGAATTTTGGTCAGTTTAGGTAATTGTTCAAACAGGAAGTACCTGCTACACACCTTGTAAACTACATTAGACCTAAAAGAAATAAATGTAGTATACAAAGATACTGCATATAAAAAGATGTTAAAACATCTGGCTGGATAGCATTTGTTTTATTGTTTATGTCTTAAACCCAGTTATTCCATTACAGCATTGCTATGCAAGACTTATCCATAGATGGGACACAACTCCATCAACAAAGTTTGGCTTTAATTAAACTAACCAGCACAACTTTGGGATATGGTAGCACACCAAACTACCAAGGAAAACCTGCAATGAAAAATTCCTTATTCAACAGACTCTGGTCTCATTTGCTATGAAGCAGTACCACTAATGTGCCACAATTTTTCCAGTTATTGAACACTACTCACAAATTACAAAGAAATATTCATTATATAATAATTTCTTAAAAGCAGTATTTATGAAGAACATTTTATAACAGATATTTTGGAATTTGTTGATGTTACCTTAAATAAATCCTTGGTTTTGCAAAGCTAGTCTTTTTAACATTTATGTACTTTTTGTTTATTTTTAATTTATGGCTGCTTTAAATTTATCACTCCTAATTTTCAGCAGTTACTATATTTTATGTCATTTTTCATGTAAATATTTTTAAATGCTTTTGTTAAATGGTTCTAGAAATACCAGGAGATTTGGTGCTGCAATCAATTATCATTACTATTCAAAAACGGTAATGTAATAAATGTCTAATAAATGATTAGCTTTATATGTGCCAACAGAGCAAAAATTTCTCAGCCTTTGATAAAGATGATTTAGGTTTTATTAAGCATCAAAAACATTTAAGAAAAAGGTTTTCTAATTCCATCTACAGTATGTATATCACAGGAAACACCCTGTTGGACTGCAGAGTCATTTACTTTCTGTAAGGGCTTAAAATATAGACATTTAAATGCAAAAAGACAATAAATTTAAACAAAGTGGCTATTTGAGAGGTGCTGGCACAGTTGCTGTGCTTTGAAAATAAAACCTCAGATGAAAACACATTTAGAAAGAAATCTATTAGGGCTACTTCCTGAGCTGTGGGAAAATAATGTTTAAGTACAACTTTCAGTTTAATTCATAACTTCATTTGAAAAGACATGTACTTCAAACAGGGCGGCATGGTGGTAGCACTGCTGCCTCGCAGTAAGGAGACCTGGGTTCGCTTCCCAGGTCCTCCCTGTGTGGAGTTTGCATGTTCTCCCCGTGTCTGCGTGGATTTCTACCGGGTGCTCTGGTTTCCTCCCATAGTAAAAAGACATGCAGGTTAGGTGCATTGGCGATCCAAAATTATCCCTAGTATGTGCTGTCTGTGGGCTGGCTGGGGTTTGTTCCTGCCTTGCGCACTGTGCTGGCTGGGATTGGCTACAGCAGACCCCCGTGACCCTGTGTTAGATTATATTGGGTTGGACAATGACTGACTTCAAACAGCAGTTTTCAGAGTTTTAAAAAAATGTGGTTTATAGATGAGAAATTTATCATTTGAATTCATTGTTTACTAAAACTGTTCTTCTACAGATTCTTATTACAGAAATATTTAAAATTTTGACTTTTAACACTTTTAAACAAAATACATAAATTCTGACCTCAAATAAATAACCCACTTGATGCCAGCTTTCTAATTTTTAGAACTTATTAATTAACACATTTGAAAATGGGTAAAGAAAACAGTAAAAGATTCTTATTTATTAACTCCAGCAACTGTATAACCTCAGTGCTTTTCAAGATGACAAGATGCAGAGTGCAAATATTGGTGGCTGATGTTGAAGTATCCTTTATTTTTATAGGGTTTAAACAATTATAATGAACAGCCACTGTATCTATTGAAGAAAAATGTTACAGTTTATTAAATGTGTAAAAGAAGTAATAATGTATGGCAACAAATGTACCAGTTCATAGCTGGCTGCTAGTTAGCCCCCTTTCACACCTGCTGTCCATCCCAGGGTGTAAATCACTGTCTCCTTTGCTTGTCTTTGCTTGTCCCCAGGTGGAATTTTGGTTTATACAGAAGTTCTTTAAATACATAAATAGATTGATAAATTAATAAATATATATTTATATATTGGAAGTGCCACACAGGTTTGATGGGCATCCCAACCAGGAAGGGGAATGGTTTCTTGCTTGGATGGGAGACCTCAAGAGATCCCGACCAAAGAAGGAAAAGTGGCCATACTCAAACAGAACTGCCCAAAGGGATGAACAGACAGCCTGGGCAGAGAATAAGATTACTTACCTGGATGGGAAGCCTCAGACCACATTCCTCGGATGTAATGAATGGATATTTGAGTTACTGTTGCCTTTCTATCAGCTCAAACCAGTCTGGCTATTCTCTGATTTCTGGAATCAACAAGGCATTTTCACCCAGAGAACTGCCACTCACTGGACGTTTTCCCTTTTTGGGACCTTTCTCTGTAAACCCTAGAGATGGATGTGCATGAAAATCAAAGTAGATCAGCAGTTTCTGAAATAGATGAGCTGTCTCGCATCAACAACCATGCCACTTTCAAAGTCACTTAAATCACCTTTCTACCCATTCTGTTGCCCAGTTGGAACTTCAGCAGGTCATTTGTGTACTTAAATACATTGAATTGCTGCCATGTAATTGGCTGATTAGATATTTGTGTTAACAAGCAGTTGAACATGTGTACCTATATAAACACGCACAGACACACACATGTCCTGAACACACACCAGAATGACTAAAAAATAAGAAAATTAAAAAGAAAGAGAACTTCTGACTTGGCTGTCATAGACATAGTGAAACATTATGCAGGTGTATAGCTTCTGGTAAAATGGAGCCCCAGTAGCGTTTCTTGACACACTTCTATTGAATAATTTGTTGGCTGAAAGTACTCTGTGTTAGTGTATCAGAAAGAGGTTGAGAAGCATTGTTCATAATGGCACTCAGTTTTATTTTAATTCTCTCCTTTGCTGTGACCCCCAGGGTGTCCAGAGTGTACCCTATAACTGAGCTTACCCATTTAATTAGCCTCTTGATTCTGTGGATCTCTCTTGAAGTGATGTTACCAGCCCAGCAAATCACAGCATAGAAAACCGCACTGGCCATCACTGAGTTATAAAAGATATGAAGGATGTTACTTCCCACATTAAAGGAACTCAGTTTCCGAAGGAGGAACAGCCTGCTCTTTCCTTTTCTCTGTGTTTTGAGAACAGTCCAACCTGTCATTAATGTGGACCCCCAAGTACTTGTAGAAGTGGACTATTTCTACATCCACTCCTTGAATACTGACCAGATATACAGGCTGTTTTGTGCAGCAAAAGTCAATTACCAGTTACTTGGATTTGCTGATCTTAACATACAGACAATTCTCTTTGTACTAAGAAATAAATATTACCACCTGACTCCTATATTCTGTCTCATTCCTTTAATCAATAAATCTGCAGAATCATCTGATAATATTTGAAAGTGACATGACCTGTTGTTATATTTGTAGTCAGAGGCGTACAGCATGAAGAGGAAAGGAGACAGGACTAAACCTTGTGGTGCTCCAGTGTTATTCACATCCATATCAGAAACAGAGTCACGACTAGGTATGTGTTTAGTGTCATACTATACTAAATTTTAATGAAAGTAGGTTACTCATCTGATGTGGTAACACTAACATTGAGTACTTTGAGCCAATGAATTATTCAGTAGAAGTGTATTAAGAAACACTAATGGGACTCCTTTATACAAAAGGCAATATCCCCTTAATAATATCTCACTCTGACTGTGACTGTTCTATTTCTCTTTAGACAAGTCAGACATTTTTCTTTCTCTTTAGACATTGTAGTGTGTAATTGATTGGGACGTTGTTATCGGTTATTTATTTATTTTGCATAAAAAGCCAAATTTCTCCCAAATAAAGTGTTATCTGTCTTTTTGTCTATGTATGTATGGTATTGGTATTACTTTTCAGATGTTCAAGTCAGATATATTCTTTCCCTTTAAGTAATTTTGATGTGCATTTATTTGTTTTAATATATTTTTGTTTATTTATTTGTTGAGCTTCTTTGAAATGTCCAATGTACTTCTAATTTTCTAAGATGCACTACACCGGCACCTAAAGACACAGTCTGGAACACTTCTGTGCTGGACATGCTTCATAAACACATCATTTTTTCAAATGATCACTCAGTAATTGTCAATGCATCTTTCATATGTTTCTTATATGTTTTTGTTACTCCAGCATCAAAGCTAATAATTTAGCTGGAGACTAATATGTTAAAGTTATGTGCATGTGCCATGTAGCTTTGCATGTCATGTGATGTTTTTTACATACTGTACTATAAACTAGCACTGCTTAAGTAAATTAATCTAAACTGAAAATTAAGTTAATGGTTTTGTAGCACTGGTTAGACACTTGTAGACTGAGTTTAAAAAATAAGTGAGAAAGAAATAATAAGTCTGAGCAGAAATGTTCAGGTAGGTTCCATTATAGCTGCAGTCCAAATCAGGCAAAATATATAAATAATTCTGTGAAAAACAATGCCCCCTTTCATTTTTTTTCATTTTTGCAAAAGTTATTAAAATTGAAAAAATGATATCTTACACTAAATATAAATGACAAGACATTTTGTTACTGAGACATTAGTCCCACCGAGCCTGACGCACAATATATATATCTGGAGTCAACCATGATGGAATTTTGCTTAAAGCTGGGTGGGAATAATAAGCCAGCTCACTGAGTGTCAGGTTACATCATTCCAATGCCTCATAAAGGTGGCACTCTAAGTAGAGGCAGTGATTTTAAAATGCATAGGTGCTGTCATTAACCTGGTCTAACAGAGAGCAAGTTTCTGAATACAATGAACTGACTACAGCCAAAAAGACTTCTAAAAAGACCCCTGTTAAACATACAAATGTGTGTTGCATGTGTGAAGAGCACACTGCTTGTGTTAACAAATAACATAACCAGCTGCAGGCGAAATAACCTTTCTGTAAAATCAGATTATACATTGGTATTCGAAGACAACAATGGTCTAGTGGTAAAAGTGAATGATACGTTTGTTGTGTATGCTCTCTGTAGGTCAGTCATGGAAAAAGTGTCACAGTCAGTGTAAGCTTAAAAGAACTGGCAGCCTGTTCATGAAAATATGTATTGCTAAATATGCATTTCAAGTAACCAGTGTGTCACACCACATCAAAATGAGGTTAAAGGGACCATCATTAACAGAGCTGTTAATGAAGAGCCACAGGAGATGCTGATTTTAGTACTCGAAACACCCAAATCAACAAATTTGCCTAATGACACCAGTGGAAACACGGACAAGACTGCATAGCATCCTCCTTCTGACTGCATTAATTTAAATGATAATTTACATTACTGTCTAATTCAAATTGCAAACACACCATTCCTGAATATAGCCACAGCATTCAAACATGTAAGTATATCCATGGACGACAATATTTATACAACTTTTGCTTTTGTTATGCCATATAGTAATTACAACATTAGAACATTAGGCCATTCAGTGCAACAAAGCTCGCCAGTCCTATCAACTTATTTCTTCCAAAAAAACATCAAGTCGAGTTTTGAAAGTCCCTGAAGTCTTACTGTCTACCACACTACTTGGTAGCTTATTCCAAGTGTCTATCGTTATTTGTGTAAAGAAAAACTTCCTAATGTTTGTGTGAAATTTCCCCAGAACAAGTTTCCAACTGTGTTCCCCTGTTCTTGATAAACTCATTTTAAAATAACAGTCTTGATTCAATGTAATAATTCCTTTCATAAGTTTAATTACTTCAGTCATGCCACCTCTTAATCTTCTTTTGCTTAAATTGTATAGGCTCAGTTCTTTTAATCTTTCCTCATAATTCAAACCCTGTATCCCTGGAATCAGCCTAGTCACTCTTCTCTGGACCTTTTCTAGTTCTGTTATGTCCTTTTTGCAGCCTAAAGACCAAAACTGCACAAAGTACTCCAGATGAGGCCTCACCAGTGCGTTATTAAGTTTGAGCATAACCTTCTTGGACTTGTACTCCACACACCGTGCTAGTAAACCTAACATTCTGCTTGCCTTCATAATGGCTTCTGAATGTTGTCAGGAAGTCAATAATGTAATAGTCAGAATGGCAGATATCATCGCAGACAAAAGTACTTCTCAAACTCATGGAGCCAAGTAACTGCAGTGTTTTGTGTGCGTGTTTGTGTGTCTGTCTGTCTCTTCTGTTACCAAGCTCTTTACATTGTACAAATTAATTATGAAGCTTCCTTTACCTTATGCTATTGAGCTTCTGAATTGATAAAAGCTATTTTAGCTTTTTATGATTCTGTTAACATCAAGTCTTTTCTTCAATTTCCTTTGCACTCTCTGTGAAAACTCAACAGTTTAAAGTGCACAGACTGGAAGAAATTGAGAAAGAAAGAAACCCCATGGGCGGAGCCTTTTCAGCAGTGGATTTCATTGCTATTTGCTACAAAATACTTTAATGAATTTTCTCTGGAGATGTATTTTCAATTAAGAATGATGTCTGGCCCTGCAAGACTACTGAGACTTTATCTGGAGTACTGTGTATGGGCGTGCAGTTGTGGTCATCGCATTACAAAAAGGACATAACAGCCATGAAGAGAAAGTAACTAAGTGCAGCCTGGGAGTAAATGGCATACCCTAGACTGAAAGGCTAAGGGAATTAATTCTATAAAATTCTCAAAGAAATTGCTAGAAGTGATCCATTACATTTCTTTTAGTTATATAGTGAGTCATGTATTTGAGATCACTGGTGGAAATTAAGAGCAAGCACCTTAAAGATGGAAACCAGAAAGCACTACTTCATATTACAGTTTGTGGGAATCAGAACAAAGTATTGCATCATGTACTCTAGTAGAATTGAAAACCTTGCCAACTTTTAAAAATTTAGTTAACCTCTGAGACCTCAAAGAATCTGCAAACACAGAAGAAAAAACAATTGAATGAAAAATTAAACCTTGCCACAGATGTCTACGGGATGAACACACTATGCTGATATGCCATTTTATTTACTTTAAGTGCAGAGCCTTCTACAAGAAGGGCCATCTATAGTGAGTATGATCAGCCTTCCAATAAAGAAATCTATCAATTATCAACAATTATTCAAAGCCACCAGCAAACTGAAAATGCAGATTGATTTCTGTAATTGTAATGATGTATGTGTGGCTACACATGATGACCATTTCCAAGATAAAGTTAAAGGCTGGCACTGCTAGAGAATTTAATATACCCTTCAGGATATTGTGCAGGTATAAATGTAAAAAAAAAGAGACCTGCAAGACAAAATATATACAACATTACTTTAGGAAGAACCTGCACCAAGCTGTTTACTCATACTGGCTAGATTTTTATTACATGTTAAACACTCCTGCTTTATCTAAGGCAGAAATATTGAGTATAGGTTTGCACCATATGTCCTTGTGCAAATAGATTTAAATAATATACATAGTATGGAACATTTCAATCATTTTACACTTTACAATTTGCCTGAGATTGCAAGAAACCTTTTTTAAAATTCAGAATTGTAAACCATTAAAAAGTCTTGGAAAATACTCTGCTGGTGAACAGATTTTCCAGCTCAATTGAGAATAAAAATGATCTTACCTTCTGTGTGAGTAATTCAAATATACTAGGGATTGTAAAATGTTTTATGTCTTTTTTTCAAGATAAATTCTGGCGAAAGTGTAAATGACACGGCAGTTTTAAAATTTACCAAAGTGTCTCACTTAGGCAGCTATTTTCAAACCATTTCAAGTTGTACATAATTTTAAAGAAACTCTATTGTAAATGCACATAACACCAATTAAAATATAACTCTAAAGAAAATATTATGCTGTAAAGTAGGCTTTGTATGATCCGCCCCAACAATAACACCAATGCTGACATGGGGGTAAACATTTAAACTCCACATAGATTATGACTTCCTCGTTTATAAAAAATGTCTTCCAAAAAAGCTCTCAAAATAACAGCATTAGCATATAATATAAAATAAAAGAAACAAATGAACAACATGTTGATCAGTGACTCTATTTAAGTGGAAAATGTAAAACTGAGATGTTTATGTCCTTTAGTAAAGTTACAATTTAACTTTTACAGATGCAAAGTGATGCCTAAATTTTGCACACAGCTCCCTAATAATAACCAAGCTTGTAATAACTGGCAACTGCATATTAGAGTGTAACTCATTGTCTCATTTGGGAGAAATGCTGGCTGTTTTAAAGTAAAGCGTTCTAACTCAGATTGTGATAAAGTGCTGCTGAAGAACCTTGGGAAGCAGCCGCCTTGCTAATGTCTCATCTGCACAGCCAGCAAACTCACGTTCTAAATGGTCTCGCCTCTGCTTTTATCTTCTCTGTTCAGCCAGCTGACTAAAAATGTAGGTGGCGGCTGTGTTGTTTATTTCATGTCTGTGCAGGATAGCCACCTTACAATGTATATGACTGCTGTCCTATGAGAAAGCTGATACTGCCAAATAACACTGCAATTCTTACACACAAGAACATGAGGAAGCAGATGCTGCCCTGTAAGATTGTAGTTCTCACCCTAGAACACAGGTTTCAAACTTCGGTCCTGGAGGGTCACAGTGGCTGCTGGTTTTCATTCTAACCATCTTCTTTGTTAGTGACCAGTTTTTGCTGGTAATTAACTTCCATTGCCTTAGTTTTAATTAACTTGACTCAGACCCCTTAGTTGTTTCTTTTTCCTTAATTAGCAGGCAAACAATAATGAGACACAAAACAAGCTGCCGCATGACCAGCTCACCTGTGCCCATCACACAATATGTAAAAATAAAGAAAGGTGATGGGTGCCCTTGGTAAAGTTAATCTCTCAGGTCGCCAAAACATTTTGTTGATATACTTTGAAAAAAACAGAAAAATCAACAATTTTGGAAATGTCTGCTGTGGCCGAATAGCAGCAGCAACAAGCCACGCAATTAAATAACGGGTTTAATTAACAGCAAGAATCAGCTTCTCATTAAGAGATTGGCTAGAGTGAAATTGGTTGGAGTTTGAAATCCCAGTTTAGCTGGTCATCTGTTAACTCGTTTCATATCTCATTTCTGTTTGGCTGTCATTTATTAAGAAAGGAAAAAAATCAGAGGACTGGATCCTTAAAAACAAGGCTATTAAAATGAAGGAAAAGAAGTTAATTAGTAGTGAAAACTGGTCACTGACTAGGAAAAGGGTTAGAATGAAAACCTCCAGCCACTATGGCCCTCCTGGCCTGAAGTTCAACACCTGTGCACTAGAACATGAGGAGGCTGATGTTGCCATCCAAGATTGCAGTTCTTATCCTAGAACATGAGGTGGTTGATGCTGCCATATAAGATTGTGATACTTATGCTAAAGTGACCAGAATTTTTGGGGGGAGGGGGGCTAGAGGAGCGTAGACTACATACGTCTCGAGAAGAATTCATGCCTGCTTGTGAAAATGCAGTTTCATTACGACGTGCTAGCATACACGAACAAGCAAAACTTAACGCAAGATCGTGCAAGGACTGGAAATGTGGACAATTTTGTAAATCACAAATACATTCTGTATAGTCTGCATCAGTTCAAGAAACAAACTTTTTGTATGGACATTAAACTTACAATTCCGTTTACTGATAATTTACATGTTTTTTTCCTGGCATCTTCAAAAATGTCGAAATTGACACCGTGATTCATCCAAAACTATAAAATAATAATTTGTAACACGTAAGCATCCTTTAATTTTAATGTTAATTAAACCATAGCATTGTTTATTAAAGTGGATAGAATCTACGTCTTACCTTCCCACGCAGTACAGGCTCATCCTTTTATTGTGTGTTCTGATTGGACTGTCCTTCCGCAATGTATTTTTCAAAGGAATGAATCTTTTTCAGTATCCCCTTGTTTTCCGGCTGACAGAGCTTCTGGAAGAATTCTTCGCAAGAAATTGAGAAGTTTACTTTAACTGTCAGCAAGGACCGCATTGCATGCACTTTCATTAGCGATTTCTCTGGCGTCCAGAAAAAGTTAATGTGGCTGAAAGTTCTTTCCACTGTCGCATTGCTGTCTGGCAAACAAAATGCAAGTTGAATTACATTTTCTATGTTGCTATGTGGCAAAACTTGTTCTTTCAAGTGTTGGAATATTTCTTTCCACTTCTGTAACGTTGTTATGTCTTGGTTTGCCCAGTCACTGAACTTTGTGGCCAGGTAGTCTTTTACGTACGTAAATTCATCAAAAATTAAGTCAGTATTTATGTTGAGAATAGGGCATTTGGCTTGCAGTGTTTCCACTGCCCTCTCAAAGTCATTTCTTCCAGGAATTGTTCTCAGCAGTAGGCAATTTAACTCGTGAAGGTTATCCAAGCGTTTGCCCCATGCATTAATGTAGTCAATTGCTATGCCAAACAACGTATCTGATGTTCTAAAATAAGATTCCCTTGTAATGTGGCCATCATCTTCAAGTTTACGAAAGGGACCTCAAAGAAGCATAGGAATAAATTTGTCTTCTTTCCTGGCTTTCAGCTTTTGGGTTAAATCTTTCAAAATAGAGCATGCCTCAATTGCGCTTTTGTGGTTGCCTTCTACATGAAGTATTTGTCATTAAACAGGCTCATTTGACAATGCGCAAACAAGAGCCACATTTCTGGTAATGGGTTCTCGAACAAATCCTCGAAGAATCGTGGACATTGGTTCTCTGACAGAAAGAATGATTTTAATGATTGGAAAATATGCAATATCCTCTGCAATGCTGGCATTAAAGACAACCAACGCACATTTGAGTATCCCAAAATTTTGTGATACTCTTTGTTAACAAAATCACAAAACTCCTTCAGTCTCTCCACACGTACGGTGTAAATGTGGAAATACCTAAAAGTTTTCTGGACCAGACCATCAACGTCTATGGGCAATGTGTCTAAGGCAGATTGTGCACAATTATGAATGATATGGGCATTGCAGCCCACTCCAATAATTTCTCTCTGCAAGTGAGACTTCATTTTTGTGAATACATTTTCTTTGCCTCTTTTCAAAAGTCCACTGAAATTTGTGTTTGTATTGTCCGCAGAAAGGGCAACAACTTTGTTTTGCAGTTCGTGTTTTTTAAGCACTCCCATCACACTTTCTGAAATACTTTCTGCAGTTTCCCCCGGCAACTCGACAAAGTCTAGTAACTTGTTTTTCACAATTTCAGGTGAGTCGTATTTAAAGTATCTGATCATGATTGGCAAAAGTTTAGTGTTTTTATGGTTCGAAACATCAACACAAACGCTTATGTAGCTCACATCCTTAACTTCGTCCAAACGTTCTTCTCGTGCCCATGGAGGAAACACATTTGTAATTATAGCCTCACATTTTGTTCTGGCACAGGCAAATCTTTTGTCACTAATTTTTTTTTGCAAACTACTTGTACAGTCTGTTGATCAGAAACTGTGATTATGGTTCACCGTGTGGAACGCAAACGTACCTTTGTGAATTGCCAGCTGGTACTCTGCATCTGATGGTTCTACTCTTCGAAAAAACAGAGTCACTGCTTTTGAAGATGCTCGACTTCGCAAAGCTAATGTGTGCTTTTCTCTCCCCTCGTGTTCCGTGATTGAAGTTCTCCCACCACTCCCGATGGAAAACTTTGAGTCGCACACGCTGCAGATCACAACAGAAGCATCTGGGGTCGGACGCAAATACGAAAATTCACGCTGAAGCCCATCATTGAACTGACACTTCCTTTTAGCACTCATGTTGAATCATAGGGATCACCACACCAAAATGCAGAAACAGCAGGTGGAAGAAAAGAGCCGCCATGCTGCTCTCGCATCCAGAAGCAAGCCACATGTAGACACAGCCACAGGCAGAGGCAGAGCACAGTGTGCCTCTCTTAGAATCTACAGATCACGAGTAGGGACTCTAAACACTACAGAGTACAAAGCAAAAGCTTATCACATGATTTCTCACCAAAGTTGCAGGATGCAGTAAAGCATAACCTCCGTCAAAACACCGCGCATGCGTGCCGAGTTCAAATTATCGTTTATTGTGATATTCGATCCTGGCTGACATATAAAATGCTTAAACCTAAAGCACTACAGAAGCTAATATTTAATTTCTAACTTTATATAAATGTAAAGATATTGTGATTACAGTGTAAACTGATGGCAGATTTCCCGCTGATATGTATGCAAACACAAGCCAACTATATACAAAGGTTTGTATCTAAAAATCATAAAAAATTCCACCATTATTAAACTACAATATGCATGAAAACTGAGATGGGGTGGACTTCTTTCTGTTCTCTTGTTTCTCTTTCTCTCAGTTAATTAGTTTTGCTGTGCTTCACTGCAAAAGAAGTTAGAATAGGACTTACAAAAATAAATCAAAATTGATGAGCCGAGAAATGACACACTTAGAAGGTGTAAAATAGGACGAATAAAGTCATAACCGGTAGTGCTGCTCACACACTTTATCCTGCTTGCTGATGTACTGCTGGACACCTCCAGAGATGTATGCATGTAACACTGCAGAGCAAGCAAGGTGTGGGTGTGACACCAAAAAAACATGTCACCTTTTAATGAAGTAAAATAAAGTTAATGCACCAACAAGCCATGCTGCTAGTATTACAGGATTACATTAGACTGCCATTTAGGAAAAACAAAGCTAAGAAACTTTTTTAGATAATAGAAATCATTAATATAACCCCCCTCTCTCTCTTTATATACTATGTGTGCGTGTGTATATATATATATATATATATATATATATGTGTGTGTGTGTATATATATCCTTTCCATGTATTGTAAAAAGTCAGTTTATAAAAATAGTACAGAATCAAGTATAACAGACCAATTAAACAGGTTATAGCTAAATAACTTGGTGCATTTAAAAAAAGAGTTTACAAAAAAATTGTTAAAATGTGATGTTACATTGGCATGAGTCATACTTGTTAAACATACAGTAATCTAATTAATTTAACAAAACATTAAAAATGTCATTCATTTTACTTAAAATATTACATTGTTTCAACATATATTTATTAAGTATATTGAGCAGAAGTGAATTTTAATTAAAAAAGATTTATTATGTGTAAGAAAAAAAATGTGCCTTTCTTCACTAGTAATTATGGTTTAACATCTTACGTATCTGGGAGGATGACAATGCAGCACACCATTAAAACAAAGGTGTCTGATTCACTTTACTGAATAGGCCTCCATGCTTAAGTCTACAGACTCACTAGCTGATTTGTGGTGGTGTGATACTCAAAATTTGTGATGGATGGATCGGTGGATGGATGGATAATACCCCCACTAATCTGTTTGTGCACTATTACTAGGATTCAGGTGCATCTATCAAAGACAGAGTAGCAGTTTGGTTTTCAGAACATGATAATTAATATCCACAAGACCTATTGACCTTACATTGTAAAGCCTAACACATGAAATAATAGCAAGAAAATTATATTTTTTAACTAAATTGTTTAATGAAGTTGACAAAATAAAATAAAAAATATATAATTTTTGTATTATTATTTTGATTCACAAGGCATATATAGCAAATTATTGAACAAATTTTAAAAAGCATACATTTTTGACAAGATCTGTAACATTTCAAATGGTTTGGTTATTATTTTTTCGATAAAGGAAACAAATTGACATTTTTTTCATTTTATATTATGAGAAGGAAAAAAGGTTTCTGTCTTTGGCCAAGCATAGATTGACTTTGCATTTACCACAGTGTACAGGGTGGGCCAATTATATGGATACACCTTAATAAAATGGGAATGGTTGGTGATATTAACTTCCTGTTTGTGGCACATTAGTATATGTGAGGGGGGGAAACTTTTCAAGATGGGTGGTGACCATGGTGGCCATTTTGAAGTCGGCCATTTTGCATCCAACTTTTCAGTAGTTTTCAGTAGTAGTACTTTCCGTAGTTTCAGGTGCTGCACATCTCGTATCTTCACAGCATAGACAATTGCCTTCAGATGACCCCAAAGATAAAAGTCTAAGGGGGTCAGATCGGGAGACCTTGGGGGCCATTCAACTGGCCCACGATGACCAATCCACTTTCCAGGAAACTGTTCATCTAGGAATGCTCGGACCTGACACCCATAATGTGGTGGTGCACCATCTTGCTGGAAAAACTCAGGGAACGTGCCAGCTTCAGTGCATAAAGAGGGAAACACATCATCATGTAGCAATTTCGCATATCCAGTGGCCTTGAGGTTTCCATTGATGAAGAATGGCCCCACTATCTTTGTACCCCATATACCACACCATACCATCAATTTTTTTGTTCCAACAGTCTTGGAGGGATCTATCCAATGTGGGTTAGTGTCAGACCAATAGCGGTGGTTTTGTTTGTTAACACAAACACAATGGGCAGCACATTGAACACATTTTCTAAGTGGTCAGAAACTTGTAAATAACTCATGAAAGAATAAAGTTACGTTAAAACCAAGCACACCATTGTTTTTCTTGTGAAATTCCCAATAAGTCTGATGTGTCACATGACCCTCTTCCTATTGAAAAAACAAAAGTTGGATCCAAAATGGCCGACTTCAAAATGGCCACCATGGTCTCCACCCATCTTGAAAAGTTTTCCCCCTCACATATACTAATGTGCCACAAACAGGAAGTTAATATCACCAACCATTCCCATTTTATTAAGGTGTATCCATATAAATGGCCCACCCTGTACATGTGAGAAGTGATTTTCTGTGCACATCTCTCTCAGGCTTCTGTTGCTTCCTGTTCTGGAGAGGATAGTGGTCTGCTAAACATACATAATTTGGCCTTTCTTGAACTTGTGATAGAAATGCCAAGTGAAGCCTGAAACCTTTGCAAAGCCATGGATTTCTTTTGGTCTCTTCTATGGAGACTCCTGTGATATCCTGTTTAGTGGGAAATTGGCCCCAGCCTACACTCTGGACATATAATAGTTTATGAACTGAACAGAATCTGTGGAGAGATGAGACACAGACAAAAATTGAAGGGTGGAGGGTGCAAGTTTATTTACAAGAGAGCTGTACAATAAAAACACAGTAGTGTCAGGCAGGCTTTGAGGCACAGTCCTTCAGCACTGACACTTCTTTAAAAGTAAATAAAAACAAAAAAGGAAAAATATGGTGTATTTATTAAAACAGTTCACTCCTACAAAAACTACACACACAATGAAGGTTGTCTTCCTTTATCTCTGGCTCAAGAAGCTCCTCCAACAGAAAAAAAATGGACAAAAACAAAATCAAATGTGTGTATATAAAAAAAGAAAAGCAATTGCACCAAACCCAAAATCAAAATTATCCCAACACCAAATAAGGATATATACCTCCACCAAAAATTACCACTAGCAGATATATAACTAGATAGATAGATAGATAGATACTTTATTAATCCGAAGGGGAAATTTACATACAAAATTACCAAAGTATGTGTACAAAGCTGCCAAAATCACAACTGCTCCTTCAATTGCTCAGCAGTGCTTAATCCTACCTTACCATTAGGTCCACTGACGGCCCCTGTTGGCCGGCAACTTCTTAACACTAGAATTACCAGAGCCTATGAGAAAACTCGGAAATCTGGCCCACCTTAAATCTGTTCGCACCTCACTGTCAGTGTCTTTTGTCCTATAAATGTGCCGATTAAGACAAGCAGCAAGCAGCCTGCTATTCTATCCCCCCACCGCCTCAGAACGTGCACAAAGTTCTCCCAGCTCATGCCTTGTTTGATTATCTGGGAGTGAAGTGCTGGAGTTTTAGAGTGGAAATAATAGATCCTTATTTGGAACACATGCATTTTATGTGTATTCCATTTCTACAATAATCTGTGTAAACACATTGTTAAAACAGAAACGTTTTTCAAATTTTAGTAATCTATACTAATAAAAGGCAAAGCCCTCACTGACTGACTGACTGACTCACTCACTCACTCACTCACTCACTGACTCATCACTAATTCTCCAAGTTCCCGTGTAGGTAGAAGGCTGAAATTTGGTAGGCTCATTCCTTACAGCTTACTTACAAAAGCTGGGCAGGTTTCATTTCGAAATTCTACGCGTAATGGTCATAACTGGAAGCTATTTTTCTGCATATACTGTAATGGAGTTGAGCTCGAAAGCCGTGGGGGGCGGAGTTTCGTGTGACATCATCACGCCTCCCACGTAATCACGTGAACTGACTGTCAACGCAGTGTGTAGAAAACCAGGAAGACCTCCACAAAGCGCTGAAGAAAACATGCATTATATAATTGAGAAGGCAGCGAAACAATAAGAAGCGAGCGAGTGACATATACTACCATATTAATGAGTGCTGCTACTTCGGAAAGAAAGCAAGGTGTAAACCTAAACTTTAAATTAAGTTCATAGACAGGCTGCCGCTGGTGTTTCTCATGCCCACGGGTAATGCGGGATACAAGTTTAATGAGAGGACGCAGGATATAAACGAGAGTTTTGATCACTTTGTAACTAATTTAAAATTGCAGGTGAAGGGGTGTGCTTATGCAAATTCCGAGAGACTGTGTTTGTGGGGGATTGACAGTTAAGGTGGGTGGGGGAGTCACGTCATCATCTCCCCTCCCATTTACCTCATTTCGCTCTGAGCTGAGCTCCGCGGCTAACGCCGTCTTCCGAAGCAACTTCGTCACACTGCCACCAAATACTCACAGAAAAATCCACAAGTTAATACACACACTGTCTCTAGAGTTTCTCCACACTGAATCCTCCAGGCACTACTTACAAAAGGTTACATTGACAATCGTGTTACGTTATTTTTAAAATCTTTCCTTTTCTTAGCACAAGCACAGCTGAGAAGCTTCGATGCATGTGCTCCATAACGCGTTAAAAAATAATGCATTTAATCACACTTTGCATTACAAGCAAAGGGGAACTTTTGTCAATGCATGATTTCCTGGTACACCAATTACATTGATCAGCGCATCCCGATTCATTTTACCCTCGCACCACCTTGGTTTGAGAAGAAGTATGAAAAAATATGAGGTTAACACAGAAAAACAGATCACCAATTCAAGCTTTATGAATAATCGATTCGCCATCAATAATTGTTTTGGTAAGGCCATACTCAGTGTAATCCTCCTTCTATTTTATAATTTTTCCACCACTAGCCATGATTAAATGAACGGTAAAAAAGTAAGAGCGAAGCGAGGGTGACTTATTTAGGCAGGCATATATATGACAGCAACACTCATGACAATGTCAATCATGTTACGTTATTATTAAAATGTTTCCTTTTCTTTTTCATTACTTCTTTAACACACTACTTCTCCGCTGCGAGGCGCGGGTATTTTGCTATATATATATATTAAATATCGTGAACTTGTCTGCAAAAACTGGGGTCTCCTGCCCAGCAAAAGTCGAGCAGCCAGCGCGCGGGCATAGCTGTGCCGGCCTTTGAGACGCTGACTGTGCTTCTGCCTTAAGTCAAAGTGAGCACTTTTAATTTTTTTCATCTTCCCCCTGAGCTATAGCCCAGACAAGTGCAAACACGGGACCCCTTTTCTACACCGCAGCAAACTAATATTAAGCCGATTCGCACTTTCTTTTGCACGTATACGATTATGAGGTCGTCAGCTTGGATTATGAAGACACGCACACGAGTGGAGGACTGACAGTGCCATCACAGCCGATTAATGGCAGGGACGTCTCACCAGTCTACACAAGACCCACCGCGACTGTCCCCAAAAGGCGATCATATCGTCAGCGAACACATTTCTGTATACTATATAAAAGAAAAAGGCAACTTTCCTTTCTTTACACCTTTTTTCCTTTTATCCCAAACCAAAGCCTTTCTCTCTTAACACTGCAGAGGACACAAAACTAATTTTCTTTAATTGCTGGTAATGCCGGTAAGGCACATTACCAGAGGCAGAAATTTGAACGTTCACATAGAAAATGTAATTTCTATACCACAGCCGTCGTGTAGTGCCTTTCAAAAGGGATCTACTACCGAGAGATGATCCATATACATTTTAGCTGCTGTTAGTACTACTTACCTGTTGTGTTACACAGTCTTTAAAATGTAGTTTACCCGCAACCACTCCAGTAGTGCTCAATGTACCTGTACTTCTTAAAACGTTAATGTTTTACTGTTTAATAACTTATAGACTATATTTTATTATTTTTCCCTTGCACTCAGTGACCAAAGCTATACACACACATATAGACACATACATATATATATATATACACATATATTTATATATACCTGTGTGTATGTTTGTATGTATGTGTATATATATATATACACACACACCTATCTACATTATATATATATATATATACACACACACACACACACACACATACTTCCATACATACATACACACACATATATATAATTTGTGTGTGTGTATGTATGTATGTGTGTGTATATATGATGTAGATAGGTATGTATATATATATGTGTATATGTATATATGTATATAGATATGTATATATGTATATAGATATGACGATATGTATGTGTATATATATGTATATATGTATGCATATAATGTAGACTCAAACCCATTATGACAGCAGCAATCCAAGCTGTGAGAAAACAGTAAAAAGGAGGCATGTCAGATGTCGTGGTACATTTTCTGATGCAGCTAGACGAAAACAACTTCATGACGCTGCCGCCAAATACACAAAACAATTACTTTGACAATCATGTTACATTATTTTTAAAATGTTTCCTTTTCTTTTTCATAACTTCTTTAGCACACGACATCGCTGCGAAGCGCGGGTATTCTGCTAGTAAATGACAAAATGTAGGCATAAACTATATAATGTGTGAAACCTGAAGTCCAAAGATCAAATGAACACTTTCACAAAAGGTTCAAGGATGATACAACAGCTTCTGTGGTGTAGTGGTAAGATTTGCTGACTTGTAATCAAGAGTCCCCGGTTCAATCCTGACTGTCTCCTGTATTTACCATTTTCAGTAGTGAGCTGCTCTTATTGTTCTCAGTCGCCATCTCGATGCATACTTCCGCCCCCCACCCCGACTCCCACTCAGGGATCTGACACTGTTACTTTTTATCTGAAACTGGGAGACACTGTAGATGTGAGTGTTGTTTTGAGGCAATGGAACTGGACATTCTCTGATCTGGATGGATAAAAGACATAGGTATATATAATATTTGGAATAACTTATTTTAGAAAAACAGTGCACTCCTACAAAAACTACACACACACTCCAACAATGAAGGTTGTCTTTGTTTATCTCTGGCTGAAGAAGCTCCTCCAACAGGAAAAAAAAATGCACAAGAACAAAAACAAGTGTGTTTATATACAAAAAGAAAAACAATTGCACCAAACCCAAAATGAAAATGATCCCAGCACCAAATAGGGATATATACCTCCACCAAAAATTCTACATTTCGTAAAACATTGTGGCACAGATGCAACATTATTCATATTATTCATATTCATTCACATAACATCTTGCGGTTGTAATCACTGACCGTGTGTTTCTTGTGTTTTCTTTTTTTTTCCAGTTTTTCTCCACGTTGCTGTATGGTGCTGTTTCTTTTGTACTCCATGACATGCTGAGGAAAAAATAGTAAAGAGGTCAGTTCAGCGCTATATGCAATCATCAGATTCAAATGTTTAAAGTTTACACACGTGTAAGAACTGTCCTTCCTACATTTACGACATGTGTACCTGTTGCAATGTGCACTTAATAAGTGGGTCTCCTGTAAAAACAATATCTTGCCGTTTAGACCTGTTAGGTGAGAGAATACTTTCTTTCTTTTTCATTCATGATTGAGACCTTTGACATTTCACCTCACAAAGTTTACTGTTTGGTCATAGTGACATTGCTTCTGAACTTTTGTTGTCATTCTATAATCTTAAATTTAGGTTATATATTGTTACATAGGATAGCTTTAATCTTAATGACCAATATTGCAAGAAGTTATGGCTATGAAACCTATTGACACTTACAATTGTGTGGATGAAAAGGATAGATCAGAAATAGCTTACTCACTTTCTCTCCTCCCCCAAACTTCCCACCACCGCCCCCAATCTTGCCTGTCGAAGTGATGCTGGACCACACTTCACAAAGCCACAGTCCTCTGACATGCCTAGAAACAGAGCACATCCAGAAAAAAGCAAGCCCCCAAGCAGTGGTGTAGAAGGAATAAAGTAGAGAATATAATTTTAAACAGTCTTGAAAGAATAGAACCAGGATATAATGTTAAACAGTATCCATTGAGATGCAGAAAACATGTAAAAGTACACTCCTAACACAATAAACCAAGGGTGTGATGTTAAACAGACCCGTTTGGAAAGAAAAAAAAATACATAAATATTCACACATACACATAATCCATACATATACATATACACACACATACACTCATATATATACAAATATATATATACACAAGCATACACACACCCATAAATATACAATTACTGTATAATTATAATTGTAATTATTAAAGTAGCAGGAAAGGAAATAAAATGTGTAATCAAATGTATGGAATGTATAATTATGGAAAAAATCTCACTGCAAATAGGCCAAATTGCAGTTAAAGTCTTCTTTTCCTTGCCAGGACACAATATTTCAACAACATATCAAGAAGCTCAACTCCACCCATGAATTTGTTGTACATCTGTACAATGGCTGGTCTGGGAACCATTATGTAAATTTTTCGATCTCACCATTTTACTTTCACCAGTGTTTTGACACCAACAAAAGAAGAGAGCAGAGTCACAACTTTGCTGTCACACCATCTTACAATAATAATGTTTTCCTGGTTTACTCTAAGATTTAGTGGCCATCTTCCCTTTTTCTTCCCTTTACTTTCATCCATCATGCTACAGTCTTTTACCCTGTTCATTTGGATTGTGTCTGTGAAGTAGAATATTCTTTTTTTTCAGATGTTCCACTAGGGTAACTGATGTCATTTTCAGGACAACATCTCCAGTAACATCAACATCAGGTTTCTCTTTGGCTGGATTTTCTGCACCTCAACGTACATCCAAATCATAAAAATCCCAGTATGTGTTCACATCTTTAACCCCCATTTGTGAGGTTTTGCTAACATATAGCCATGTAGATGAGATTTGTCATTGAATGGCGGTAGAAACCAACATCTTAATTAAAGAACAAAACTTATCCTATAACAGGACAAATCTGATAAAACTTTTGAGTCAGTTATGAGGCTGGAGAAAAGCTTTTCCATCTGTATCATTTATTACTATTCAAAAACTGCTTGAACAGAGAGCATTCTTTACAGTAGTCTGTTACAGCATGATGAAAATGGTCAAAAATCAATGTGAAGAAGTTGATTTTATAAACAAATGAAATTACATTAAGTGTCATGCATACATTTAGTCTGGTTTGTTAATTGGTTTACACATCAGATAACTTAAAAATAAAGTCTATTTTTATTCTACAAAGAGTAGAATAAATCTTTATCATTCTTACATCTTTAGGTTTAGCTATTTTGCTTGGAATTTCTGTTCATGTAACAAATGTACAATCTTGTTGTTGCAGGACATCTGGGGCCTCATGTATAAAATCCGTGCATAGAATTCACACTAAAACATGGCGTACAGACAAAAACAGAAATGTGCATATGCCCAAAAAAATCCAGATACCAACTTCCATGTTCTTCCTCTACACTTTTTGCTAGCGTGAAATGTAACACACATGCACGTGCCTGCCGCCCCACCTCAACTACTCCCAGAACTTTGCATCTTTGAATATGCAAATCAATATAAATAGCCCCATCAGTTCAGGGTTCTGTGAAAAGACAATGGCAAAACAGAGGGGAAAATAAAACAATTTCAGCAAATACCAAGTGGGGGCAAGGAAAAACGTACTATTTTTTGGTTTAAGCAGTGGTATTAACAACAAAAGGAAGATGATTGAGTGACATAGAGCGTGGAAGAAACTCAAAAGTTCAACTTCAGAAAGTCACACAGTTCCCCAAAATAAATAAAAAGTGCACAGATGTCAAAGTCGACGTGAAAAGAGTCATATGGAAGCGTATTAGTGTAGAGAGAAAATAAAATAAAATAGAGACATGGTGGAAGAAAAGGTCAAAATGTCAACTTAATCTCGAATTTCCCACTTTAATCCCATAGTTTATTTTGTCATTAAAGTAGAATTTCATAAACTTCATCTTAAAATCGTTTAATTTACTAGTTTCTCAAATCCCATCATAATTAAAGTAACACGTTGAATGCTCCATATTCTATGTGTTTTTCTATGTACTCTATGTGTATGAATCACTACATCCTCCTTAAATGGGCTTTGTCTTATGCCAACAAGACACAGAATACATTACATTCATAATACTACAGTTCTCTGAACAATTTAAATATTAAGATGTATACTTGATATCATTTTCATGATGGATTTAAAGCATGTATTAAATATGGGGGCACGTTGGGACAGTGGTAGCAACGAGCTGCTGCCCCATCCAGAGATTGTTCCTGCCTTCTGCAAGATGCTTGCTGCACCATGCGTGAACCTCAATGAAATAATTTATTGCCACAGTACTCTCTTTCAAACGTTCTAACCTCCAATTCCTGTCCTTTCTTTTCTTTCTCCAAGTAAACAATCGCCACACAAGCTCTGTAACAAATGTCAAGCCATCTGTAAACTTAGAATGCCGACTTTTCAAAACTTTTAAGAAACATTGAAATAGCTTCATAGTACATGTTTAATAATTCCATCCATCTATCCATACAGGGTCGTGCCAATCCCAGCAAGCATACAACATGAGGCAGGAAAAATCCCTGGACTGTTCACCAGCTCATTGCTACCATTGCACCAATGTGCCCCGACATGTTTAATTGTTAACAGTATGGATTATTTAAATGAATTGGATTGAATTCCAAATTGAATTGGAATTGGAATCACAATGGATTGACCTGGCGTGTGAATGTGTGTGGCTTTACGGCAAGTTTAGTTTTTATAAATTGCAATGTGAGCATGGAAACAGGCATACATAACATTTTTGTACGTACGCACCGTTTATACATGAAGCCCCTGATCATTTAGTCATCCTTCAGTACATTTTGTGTATTACATTTTTCTCTCTGTTGTTCACTTGACCCTTATCTAGTTTCCTGACATGGCTGAACAGGTTTCTGACATTTATTCACCCTTTAAGGTATTTCTTTAGGATGAATGCTATGTTACCCTAAAATTATTCTCTCACAGATTTCATCTACCGCATGAAATTATTCAGGACTTCTGGAAAGAAATTTTTGTTAGTTTTTGTAACAGATTCCATATTTTTCTTTCTTTACATCAACATACATGTTGAGGTTGTCCTAAATGTCAATCAGTGTCAGCAAATCAACAAATCAATCTCGAGACATCACATCACTATTTGTGGTGTGCTTTATCTCCATCTCCTACTAGCCTCCAACACTAGGAATCTGTACAGAGTGGTCCAGGTCTAATTATGCAGATCCAGATCGTCTGGATGACTTTGATTAATGCAGGGATGATTCCAGTTCGGTGGAAAGACGATTCTTCATGTTGTCAGTTTGCACACTTCTCGATAGTCCGGGATTTTTCGAGTGATTTTCTATGTAATAAACTTAATAAGTTATAGCGTAATGAAAATTGCATAATTAAATCTGGACCACCCTATACTAATCGCATATGTTAGTACATACCACTCCACTGATTTTCCCTACTTTGTACACTGAACAAGTATGGTCTACAATTTCATGTAGCATTTCAGTAACAAAAGACTTAAAATATATAGGTACAATGTCAGGTCTGGATTGTATTCTAAGGTTTCATTTATCAGACTCAAAGCCTAGAGGTTCATATTCAACTTTTCTTCATCTGCACTCTCTCTCTTTTCACTTTGCTCTTTGCTAACTCCTTTTGTGCTCATCTGGTCTATACTTTCATCTCGTAGTTCTTCCTCATCAGTACTATTTAAGCTTTCTTCAGCTAGCATTGCATTAGAAATCTTCTCGATGCATTAGAATTTTCTCTCCTCTTCATCATCCTCATCTTCCTCTAATTGCTTCAAGTCCCTTGAATTGCCATCTACAATCTCATGCAAGGCGTCTTCAGTACTGTACTCTGTATAGTATACTCTGAATTTATTCTGTGAATCAGTCAATATATTATACAGATTAATATAAGCTAAGGCATTGTTTTACTGAAACTTATTGAAAAAAATATTAACAAGTGAGCCAAGACAATTGAGCCAAGACTGATTGTCATGAACAAGTTGCATATATAGAAAATGCATGTAGATGTTTTAATTTCCTCTCTAAACATAACCCAACATGACATTTCAGTTTGTAACTTAATAATCAAAACATAATTTTTTTATTGTGGCAAAAATAATGCATATTGCAATATGAAATAAAAATGGAGGATTTATGGCTAACTTTTCTTATATTCCTGCTGTATTATATTACAGGCACACATTTTCAAAACAACCTTACAATAATTTCTAGTAAAATATAATGAGTAATTATAAGTTGCTGTGATCCACTTAAATTTCATCTTGAAATATCAATATAATTATACAAATGTTATTCTTAATGTAACCTACTTAAATGGAACAAAGACTTCCATGAAAAGTTTGTTGGTATCTTTGCATGGAAGTGTCCATTTTAAATAGCTGTCTTCTGCCTGAAGTGCTCAGATATTCCAACAGATGACAGAAGACATGTACCTGCTTGTATAGAATTGGCTTTTGAGGAAAGTATTGAGTATATTATTGTTGTACAGGTCTTGGAATCCTCAAATAGCATATATGATACAAATGGTGATATAGGGGTAAGTATCATTTAATTTTATGCTTTAATTGTTAGCTGTGGTACAGTGGTTAGTGTCACTGCTTAACAGCTCACAGATTTTTGGTTCAGATCCTGGCTTGGATTCTGTCTAAGTGAAATTTGCACATTCTGCCCATGTCTGTTTGGATTTTACTCTAGATACTAATATGATGTCTGTGTTAGTGTTAGGTTAGTTGCTGTGTATGAATCAGCCCAGTATGAATGATTGTGTTGATTGCACATGACTGCTGCCCCATCCTGAGATCTTTCATGACTCACACTGAATGTTCCTGGGATACACCCCAATTCCTGCAATCCCAAACTACACTAATGAAAGAATTATATTTTTACAAGTCTCATTTTTTTGTGACTCATCTTATAATGTTTGTTTTCAAACCTTTACTGAACCAATTATATTAGCTTTCATTAACACAGCTGAAGAAGTCTGTATAGTCTAAAAGTTGTATATTTCATTATTTACTTTTCAGCATGAAATAACAATTGATGTTTCCATGTTTTTACATACATACAGTACAGGCCAAAAGTTTGGACACACCTCCTCATTCAATTTGTTTTCTTTATTTTCATGACTGAAGGCATCAAAACTATGAATGAACACATGTGGAGTTATGTACTTAACAAAAAGGTGAAATAACTGAAAACATGTTTTATATTCTAGTTTCTTCAAAATAGCCACCTTTTGCTCTGATTACTGCTTTGCACACTCTTGGCATTCTCTCGATGAGCTTCAACAGGTAGTCACCTGAAATGGTTTTCACTTCACAGGTGTGCCTTATCAGGGTTATTTAGTGGAATTTCTTGCTTTATCAATGGGGTTGGGACCAGCAGTTGTGTTGTGCAGAAGTCAGGTTAGTTGGACGATCATTTATTTTTCAACAGGACAATGACCCCAAACACACCTCCAGGCTGTGTAAGGGCTATTTGACCAAGAAGGAGAGTGATGGAGTGCTGTAAATGGTCATGAAAATAAAGAAAACACATTGAATGAGGAGGTGTGTCCAAACTTTTGGCCTGTACTGTATATACACACAAATATACAATCTTCATTTAAATTAACATAGGCACTTAACAGAACTAACAGAAGACATTTTAAAGAAAATAAACGCTATTGATTTATTTTTGCTTTGAAATAACATCACTCTACTTACATATTTTATCCCATTGAGCTGGTTAGGTGCAATTGGATTTATTTATGATTATAAAATACTAGCCAACCCGCAGCGTACCATACGCCACATAATCAGGCCGGTTTTTTAATGATTTTTAAGCACAGGGAGAAAATTAACATTTAAAAAATCGGTAATGTAATAAATCAGCAAGAAAAGCAACATTGTAACAATGCACGGAACGAACCAATACACAATCGTCCGTAACTGAATTTCTCGTTCAGTATGGACTGACTGCTCATGTGCCCATCTCCAACTCGGCACTTGAGTCGTTGTCGTCTTTGAACAGTCCAGATGCAACTGTGACTCACGTAGATCTTTCATTGCTGTTTGCGGTTGTGGCTGCTTTTCTATATATAATCCACCAAGACACCCGACCACGGTAGTAGTGAGGTGGGGCTTCGTTGTTCCTTTCGCATGGTTTTTCATGGTGGACGCGATCGGGTGTCGAAACCGAAAAGAATAATGAAAAGTCAACGTGGCTCAGACATGCATGTGGACTCCTAGCACAGACGAAAGGGACTAACTGGGTGGTTGGTGAGTTTTTGCGTCCGAGCACATGGGCAGGCAGTGTGAATGCCTAGAGAGTGAGGGTAGACGGAACGGCATGGAAACGTCTTTCATTTTCCTGCAGGAGCATCTAAGAAGGCGCATGTTTGTCGCAGATGCGAATTGCTGTATGTAGCGTGTAAAACAGTTTGCTATGGTGCACGCCACGCCGCATACAGCGATTCACATCCGCAACAAATATGATTCTTCTTAGATGGTGCTGTCGCATCCACCCACACTCTTGAAGCATACACACTGCCTGGTCATGTGCCCGCTCGCAAGAGCAACCAACAGAGACCCGCCTACCAACTGTAAGACCATGGGACACCCCTCGCAAACTGTTCTACACGCCGCATACAGCGATTCACATCTGCCACAAACAAACTGTTTTACACACTGCACACAGTGATTCACATCTGTGACATGATTTTTCCCAGATGGTCCTGTCGCGTCCACCCTCGCACTCGAAGCATACACACTGCCTGGTCATGTGCCCGGTCGCAAGAGCAACTGACAGAGACCCGCCCACCAACTATAAGACCATGGGAAACCCCTCGGAAACTGTTTTACACGCCGCATACAGCGATTTACATCCGTGACAAACATGCCTGTTCTTAGATAGTCCTGCCGTGTCCACCCTCATTCTCGAAGCATACACACCGCCTGGTCATGTGCCCGCTCGCAAGAGAAACTCACGTAGACCCGCCCACCAGCTGCCTATGTGTGTGCCTCTGTCTGTCTCTGGCGCTGCCTATGTGTGTGCGCGGCTTTCTCTCGTGCTGCCTCTGTGTGAACAGAGAAGGTCAGCTGCTGAGAGAGTGTCTCGACTGTCGCAGGGCCTGCATTGGTGAAGCAGGTGAGACGGTAACGAAACAGAGGCACAGGGCTTATTGGTTTTTAAAGACTGCTTCCTTCATTGTGTTTTAACCTCAGTTTTAAAGGATTGTTTTAAGGATCCCATGGGATATCCCTCGCAAACTGTTTTACACACTGCATAAAGCGATTCACGTCCGCGAGACACATGCCTCTATGAACAGTCAACGTGGCTCAGTGGTGCATGTGGACTCTACGACAGATGAACATAAATGACGCCGTTTTTCCTGTGTCATCGCGTCCGAGTTGGTAGGCATGGTTTTGCGAGTTGTCGTCGTATCCAATGGTCTTAGAGTTGGTGGGCGTGGCTCCTTCCTGCGTGCACCATGTGCGTCTTATTTGTCGGCGGCTTAGTGAATCCACGCCCCTTCCGGCGTGCTTTCCATGGGTGTCTTGCCTTAGTGAATTATATATATAGATAATCTAATTCAATATAAGCCTTACTTAGCCTTTTTACTTCTGTCATAGATGCACTATACTGAAATTTCTTCAGAAGTAATAAAATATTAAACTTGCATATTTAAAATATGGAAATAAAATATTTAAAACTAGCCGAAGCCCACTGTAGCATACGGCGTTGTAAGAATAGGAACGGAAAATGGTGAGAAAGGTATTCAGTATAACAAAGGCTTAGGAAGCCACCGTCGCAGTATAACGAAAATAGCAAGGAGCGAAACCAATGCCAATGGTCGAGAGAGTATCTTCGTAGCAGGCTACGGAAAACATAGACATATACAGATAGACGCCGCATTCACTGTGTTGCCCAGTCAACATGATAAGTCAGCGCGTCCGCACAAGTGGTAAAAGTGCCATTTAAACTAATACAGGTAGACGTGGAAACTGGGTTTTCTGATGAAACAACAATAACGTTTTAAACAGTATCGTTTACATACAACAGATTTTGGCGAATCGTTTACATGCAATTATTTATATCCATTTATACACTAATAATGGCAATTATTAAATAATAATAATAATAATTATTATTATTATTAAATAATTCCTCCTGTATAAGTAACATTTCTCGGACTGCTTTCTTCCATCTCCGAAACATTTCTAGACTTCGTCCTGTTCTTATGCAACACAGTACTAAAGTATTGGTTAATGCCCGAGTCACCTCATGTATAGATTACTGTAATGCTATTCTGTCTGTCATCCCACAGAAATATATCCATCCCTTACAATTTATTCAAAATTCTGCTGCCAGGATAATAACCTGCTGTTCTAAATCCACTGAACATACTACACCTATTCTCTCTCATCTTCACTGGCTCCCTGTTAACTACAGAATACAATACTAAATACCGCTCTTAACATTTAAAGCTCTCCACAACCTCACTGATCTCCTACAGACTGACACTCCTCTCTCTTACTCAGATTCTCATCTGCAGCTGTACTTTCTGTACCACACATCAAACTCTGTGCTATGGGAGCTCGAGCAACTTTCATAGTGCTCATCAACTTGGGAATTCTCTTCTCTCTCATATACATCAGCTCGATTCAATAACACATTTTAAAACTACCCTCAAAACTTCTCTTTTCAAACTGGTCTACCAATTGTGAATTTTGCACTGTTACTGCCAGTTATCTTTGTTTGTTTGCTAATTATTGCTGTTTGATTTAGCCTTCTCTTTAGCCTCGAGAGCAACGGTGGATGCGGAAGGACTATTAGAGATTGTGGGTGGGGCTCTGTTGTGCATTCCCCATTATGCGAGAGGAGGGTTAGAGTGGGCAGGCGGGGCTCTGTCGTGCGTTTCCCATGACACGAGAGGAGGGTTAGAGTGGACGGCTGGGGCTCTGTCATGCATACCCCATGGTCGGGCGACTTGGTCGATTATATATATAGAAAAGCAGCCAGTATCGAAAAGAACAATGAAAAGTCAACGTGGCTCTGAGGTTCATATGGACTGTAGCAGAGACGAAAGCGACTGAGGCTGTGTTTAGTGAGGTGTTCTGTGCAGGCACATGAGCAGACAGTAGCATGCCTCGAGAGCAAGGGTGGACGCGGCAGGAGAGTTAGAGTTGGTGGGTGGGGCTCTGTTGTGCATATTGCATGTCGCAGGAAGAGGGTTAAAGTTGGCGGGCGGGGCTCTGTCATGCGTATCCCATGGTTAAGAGTTGGTGGGCGGGGCTCTGTGAGTTGGTCTTGCGTGCCCTTAGTGAATTTTATATATATAGATATTTACATTAGTATTTAAATAAGGTAAAATCAGTTTGAGGTAAAATGTGTGTTAGAAGAGTAAAAATGCTACATTAGGGAAAATAGAGAAAATAAATTTTCATTTATTCTTTAGACAAATAAAATGAGATTTTTCTTGAAATGCCAAAATATGAGAAAAAATTCAGCTAGATTTACATCACTTTTAAGCAGGGGACTGCTTGCTTCTGTTTAGCAAGTTTAGAATTTGGAAAAAAAATTCTAAATAAATACACTAAAAACACAAAATAAAATTCAATAAAGGCGAAAAGAAAAGAATGTTATATGGAAATATATATTTATGGAAAAGGGTTGCAAGCGCTAACATAGAATTTGGTAGGTGCGGCACAGCACTCAGGAAACCCTGGGGATTAAAAGACACAATGGAGTAAAGAGAGGTTTGATAGATTGTGGTCAAATTTATCGACATACTGGTTAGTTTAAACTATTTCTGTTTAAAATTAACAGAACCTGAAAAGAACAACAGCTTTCTTTATTTTATTAGTTTCACTTACAGTTTAAAATATAAAGAATTGTCAAAAAGAAAAATTGTAAAGTGTCTTCAGCCATTTTCAAACGCTTTAGGATTTATGTTTAGTATCACTATTCTACTGAACTCAGCTCTCTCAACAAATGCTCATTTTCAAATCATGGCTTGGGTATTGCATTCCTAAATATCTTGGTAGTTTTTTATGAAGGGGAAGTGGTGAGAACGTAACAGATGGCTCTCCTGGTTCTGCACAGTAATTTGGGTGTTACTTGCTCCATTATTCCACCTCTGGCATTTAAATTAATGTTGGGTTTTCTTAAGTGAATTAAAACATGCAGACTGAGAAGGTTTTCTGGAGGGAAGCTTTGCACCTATGGCAGTATACACATTATTTGAGGGATGGTTTTAATATGATTCATAGTAGGTGCAGAGAGGGTTTGTCAGGTTATTTATAGGATTGCTGTGGGGTGAGGTGGAAGTGAGCCCTACTATATGAAAAGGGTGGGATGGAGACAGCACAACGCAGCATGTCAGTTTTCTTGTGTAGCTGCACTTTTCTACCTTTAACCATTTCTTTCTCTTCATTCTTTAATAAACAAATATCTCATATTACTGTGACCTCTTGACATGTTCAGTGACTTGGAGATGTACCTCATCTTGGGAAGTCTCCCCTTTATTACTACCTCCATTGTGCATCCCATAACTGAGCCCGTCCTTTTAATTTTGTGACCTTCTCTTGAAGTGAAGTTACCAGCCCAGTAAACCACAATGAGAGAACTGGCCATAGTAGATGTGGAAGCAAAGTCACTTCAGTACACATGTACTTTGTCAGCATGCCTGTGTTGATCAAACAGAGGATGCTCTACTTCCTACTTGTAACTTTACGCTGTAGGAAAATAAGTAAATAAATCAAGGTAAATAACATACGTTTTGGCTTTTATGTAAGTAACATATAAATGTTTTTATATAAAGACCATCACAAAACATAATCACAAACAGGACTTTACACGATACCTTGGCGAGCTCAGTAAGCCCTGCTTTTTCTTTGAAGGACACATGTGGGGCAGACTAACTGGCAGGATGGCGCTCGACCTGTTGCTGCATCCAAACAGTGCCATCTTTCGCCTTTACAGCTGGTGAAGCTGCATTGTTCTTATGTGTGAGTGGAGGTTTCTTGTGGGGAGGGGCAGGCTTCTGTTCTCCTTCACCTCTGTTATAGCAGGTCATTATTTGAAAACAGCAGTGTCAGATCAGGAAGAATAAAATGAGAGAATAAAACAATTTAAAAAAAAAAAAAGCTAACCTTAACAACTACCATACATTTATACCGGCTGTTTTGGACTCAAATCAAATGTATGTTTTTAATGTATAGTAGTGACAATAAGAGCAGCTCACTACTCAAAACATTTATTTTGCAAAGTGGCAAGGCTCGAACCCGCAAACTCTTGATTATGAGTTACCAGTTTTTACCGCTGTACTACCAAAGTAGTCATGGCAACGAAGTACACTAACCCGACTTCTTTTTCTTCGGTTATAGTCTTGAACAAAAACATACTTGTTTTGTTATACTTGTACCTTTTGTCAAAGTGCTTATTTTATAATTGGACTTCAGTCTTCACACATTAAACAGTTCATGTCAAAATCTTGTCATTAGTACTAAAACATGAATAAAGTTTGTGTTTTAGGTATGTGTTCAACATTTCTTGCAATTCCTGTCATCCAACACTTACATACATCTTTGCTGACACGGAACACACATGAAATGCATGTGTTCCAATAACGATATATTATTTACCTTATACAACTCCAGGTAGCCCACTCCCAGATAAAGAAGACATCAGCTGGGAGAGCTTTTTGCCCTTTCTGTGGCAGTGGGGGGATGGGATAGCAGGTTGCTTTCTGCTTGTGCTTATCAGCACATTTACAAAACGAAACATGCTGAATGGAGAGGTGCGAAGGGATTTAAAGTGGGCTGAGATTATGAGTTTTTTTGTAGGCTTCAGGAATTCTAGTGTTAGTAGTTCCTCTATGTTACAAGACCAGTCCAAACTGTCATTGATGTGGAGTCCCAATTACGTGTAGGAGTGGACATTTTCTACATCCACTCCCTGAATAGTGACCAGACATAGAAACCCTTTGGTACAGTGAAAGGCAATAACTGGTTCTTTGGTTTTACTGATGTAAAATTACTGACAATTCTTTTTTGTAGCAATTAACAAAGTTCTCTGCCAGGCTCTTGCACTCCATCTCATCCCCCTTATCCCCCTGCACCCACCACAACTCAGGATCCTGGTTGGCAACCCCTCAGGCAGACATGTGGTCCAGTCCCATCCTCCAGAAATGACCATCTATCTGCTGCAGCCAGGTGTTATGTGGGCATCCCCCTGGCCTGGTCCAGCCACTCGAGTCCTCAACAATGAAGATCCTGAGAGCTGGATCATCCTTGGGGAATTGCACCACATGAACATATTGCCGTAACTTGGGCTCCCTCACAATGCTGGTAATGTGCCTCATACAAGACTCCGTGAGAAACTGCTTATTCAACACAAAATCAATCCAGTGGTGCTCAAGGATTCTCCGAAAAGACACAGTACCAAAGGAGTCCATTCTTTGTCACTGGTCACTGGATAGCATCTATGTCTTGCAACCTTATAGCAAGATAGGAAGCACCAGGACTCTAAAGACTTGGACCTTCGTCCTTTTGCATGGATATCGGGAGTGCCACATACCCCTTTCCAGCAAGCTCATGACCCCCCCCCCCCATGCTCTCCCAATCTGTCTACTGACCTCATAGGAAGAGTCAAAAGAGACATGAATGTCACTGCTGAGGTAAGTAAACCTCTTGACAAGGTTGACACTCTCTCCGCAAACAGGCACACTGCTGATGGCTGTGCCTAAGAGGTCATTAAAGGCCTGGATCTTGTTTTTTATCCATGACTTTCACAAGCCCAGAAACTCAGACTCCTCGCTCAGTCTCTCAAGAGCCCTGATCAGAGCCTCCATTGACTCTGCAAAGATGACAGCATTGTCAGCAAAGTCAAGATCAGTGAATCTTTCTTCACCAACAGATGCCCCACAGCTACTGGACCACACAACCCTGCCCAATACTCAATCAATGCAAGCACTGAACAGAGTAGGAGCAAAAACATACCCATGATGAACCCCAGAATCAACTGGGAACAATGCAGAGGTTCTGCCTCCACTTTGCATATCCAGCAACCTTGAGGGGATCCCGCAAAGTATCAGGATGTACCACAGGGTATCTTGATCAACTGAGTCGAACACTTTATGAAAATTGACAAAGGCCGCAAAGAAACTCTGCTGATATTCGAGTTTGCGCTACGTGAGAACTTTTAGTGCCAGCATGCAGTTGGTAGTAGACTTCTTAGGTGTAAAACCAGACCGTTCCAGTTGCTAGTAAGTGAGCAAGTGATCACAGATCAGATTGAGGATGTCCCTAGCAATGACCTTGCCCGGCAATGAGAGCAGTGCTGTCCCCCAGTAGTTGCTGCAATCCAGTCGATCACCCTTCCCTTTCTAGATAGGAATGACAAGTCCCATTTTCCAGTCAGTTGAGATGACGCCCATCTCCCAGATGGAAGCATAGATTGCTTGCAATGCCAGGAGGACAGCCTTACCACCAGTCTGGAAAAGTTCACCCTGGATAACACAGATCTCTGCTTTATTTCATATTGACATTTTCATGGTTATGTTTGATTTACCATAGCTTGTATTTGCATATTTACATAATAAAAATTTGATAACAAAAAAGAGTGTTTTTAAAATAAACCTAAACAGTTTTAAATGCCATGCTGTTTGTGCTGCAATACAAAAATAATAACACTAAAAAGGTTTTTGATTTCTAACAAGCAACAGCAAATTCATTTTAAGGTGTCATGCTTTGAGACATGCTTAGAAACACAGGCTGCTTTTCATTTACTTCTGTATAATTCAGAACTGTATATTCTGTCTTACCAGCCCCAGGCCTAGGGGACCCTGGGCCAGGTACAAGCCGCTGTTGCTACAGGATGTAGGTACCTGCAGTTGTAAGGTGCAAAAAAAGCATTAAAAGAAGCAACCTGCAGTTCGGTGTCTCTGACCCAAGGTTATTATAGTTTTGCCTTTTTTATATTAGTTTTTATTACTATATTTTTTCTGACCTTACGTGGAAATTCAGTTTAGTTTTAGTTTTCTCTTTTTATGTATTTTTAATTTTAATTTAGTTTTTATTTTACAAAGACATTTCTATTTTATTTTTATATACTGTATATTAGTTTCAGTTTTAGGTTTAGTAATTATAGTATGGTTAAAAAGCTACTATGGAGTTTAGTTTTTGTATCACATTGAGACAGAACTGTACACTTAACTGGGATTGGATATGAGTTTAATGTTAGTGGAAGCTTACTACACTACTAGACACAGTTTACTATTTGGTTTTGTTTTTGTCTGATAAAAACAAGCATAATCAAAACCAGGTACTGAACAATTTTACACAATTTTATAATTTTTAATACTAGGGGGTTTCGCAAGGCGGGAAAAATCCATGGTATGCAATATGTATGATATGGTGGATGTTAAGAACAAAAAGAATATGATGATTTCAACTACTGTATCTATTTTGAGAGAGAGAGAAACACTGAAAAAATGGGGACAATTATTTTAAAACAATTTTGCTATTGGGTTATTTTCACAATATCTGGTATTAAGAATGATGAATATTAACTAAAAAAGATAATAAATATAGCATATATACAAAAACACATTAGTATGTTTAGCTTTTCATCACTTGGCAGACTCTCCTCACCTACCTACCTGTAGTTCAGTAGAAACGCTGCCAACTCAGGAATTTTACAAGGTTTGTGTCGCTTCGTTGTTAAATGTCATTTTTAAAACAAAAGTGACTGGTCAGTAACAATATGCTAAACTTTTATGATGACCTTGTCAGTCTCTCGACCAGCGCCATTTTATTTTCAAAAATTGGGAGTGGTCTCCCCTAGACTTTTTTGTGTACTCAGATATGGGGATAGATATTTGAGGAGTAAACTACAAGACAATGGTTATATTATGCACATTAAAGAACCATCAACAACAAATCAAATTAATAATATATTCTACAATTGTAGTGTAACAAACACATGCCAAATTTCATCCATCTGTCTAGTTGTGTTTTTGAGATATCGTGTTTACACACACACACATACATGATTCCAAAAAACAGTATTTTCGGATTCAGGGAGTTCTAAAACGTCAAAATCGTCATTAATCAAAATCTCAAGGTTGAATTTTTGCACGATTACTATACTTTGTCTATACTTCGTATACTTTGTGAGTGAAGTGGCAGGTCAACAAAAGCAGGAACCTGAGAAACAAACTGAAACGTTACTCACTTGTTATTTTTCTGTCCATAAGGTAAAAGTTTTTGTTGACCAGCACATTCCAATTTCAGGCTTTTGAATTACATCTTGATATACAAAAAGCACAAAGAAAGGGCGGCACGTAAATCGTTTTCTATTCCACATGCTTTACATGCCCATGTTCATCTCACTCTGTCACCGCAAATGCTGTGTGAACAGCCGCCCTCAGTATTCAGCTGCCAATCACTGGATAAAAATATGCGGGTGGCTCATGGTGGATGACTTATGAGGGTTAAAAACTAACAGCAAGAATATTCATTCAAAAATGAAAACTAAAATTATTTTAGCAAATTATTATTTTACTTAAGTTAGTCTTTCCAACTACTTTAATAGTTTGTTTAGTTTTAGTTTTTCATTTCGGTTTTGTTAATTATTTTATTTTAGTTTATGAAAATGTTTTTTAATAATAGTTTCAGTTTTGATTTTAGTTTTTGTTAACTATAATAACCTCATTTTGATTTGCCCAGAGGTATATAACTGTTTGAGTCCCTGCCTAGATCAATATGATGATCGATTAAACAATGGTACATACCAAAGTAGTACTATCAGAAAGGAACTGTCACAGAGGATGGTCTGAATGATTGATGACCTTAAGCACAGCCCCCAAAGGAAACTGTCAGAGGGATGATTGATGACCTTAAGCCCTGCCCCCAAAATATGAAACTATGATTTATGAAAATATGAAAATATAAAAATGTGAAAATATGATTTATTGAAATATGATATATGAAATATCCGGGTAATGAAGGGTTGGACCACTTTCATAATTGATAAGCTCTAAACCCCACCTTTAAGGGAGGTTCTTTTGTAAACCGAGCCCTTATCACTCCCCATTAGCAATTCCCACATCCCCGAGGTACGCCTTTGTCTCTCTAACCGCCTATAGGGTTAGGGAAGAGAGGCTTGTTGCTCCACCCGGCTACGGTAGGAGACAAAAGAATTCTTGTATAAAGCTCTAGTCATTTAGTGAAAACGCCATGACACACAAAAGCAGATAGAATGGATGGTCTTGTGAACGCTCCTAAGAAAATGAAAAAAACAGGGTTTCCAGAATGCATGAGTTATGGGACCCTCGATTTAGCTCAGTGTGGTATGATTCTAATTGTGCCTTGTGCCAGGAAGAAGTAAAAAGAAATGCTCGGGGACATCTCACGGTGGTGGTTTCCAAGAAGTAGCCTATCCTTTATGAATATAAAGAGGACGGTAACGAAGGGGGGATGAGAATCAAGAAAAAAGAGATAAAGAGTAACTTTAAAAGAGATAACGAGTAAATAAAATTCATTTTTCTATAAAAGACTGGACTTTTTTTAAATCTCTTATTCCAAATATTGATGAGGCTATTTATCAAGGAAAACTGTCTGACCAAATGAAAAGAATTAAAAGAAAATTGGAGTCATTGTTTTCAGAGGAGGAGGAGATTTGCATGTTGAATAATTCATGATCGAAGGAGGAGGAAGAAAATTGGGAAACACCCACCCCTGAATAAGTCGAGATAAATACAGAGGTCTTTTTTCATAGACTACATTAACCTAAAATGCTCTCAAGATGTCTTCAACAAACTATCCTACCAAAGCTGCTGATAGCTGGGCCAGTCATCTCCTTGTTTTCTCGGGGGTGGCAGAAGTACTCCACACTTTGATGCGCTCTGAAGAACCGATCTGTGATAGTGTGGAACAGAAGTCTGCCGCTGACTACCTGTTTTGGCCGGGTAACCCTCAAACCAATGGCACTTACTCTACTCCAGACCAAATGATGATGATGACCACCGGTAACCTACAACCCAGCTACTCTGCTTCAGACCAGATGCTGACAACCAACAACGTGTTTTGGTCGAGTAACAACCAGCACCTTGCCGGCTATGCTCCTGATCAGGCATGTTGGTCTACGGAACAGATGGCGCCCACCGATTGCCTGTTTTGGCCCGAGGATATCATTCCCAACTCTGGGTACTCTGTTCCCAACAACTCTTCTCAAGACTAGCCATCTTGGCCAGACATTCTTATGCCTTCAACTGACCAGATCTATTGGCCTGAGCCTCAGTTACCTGCTCCCGATGATATGTATTGGTCAGACAGTCTCCTGGAGAACTGTACAGTACCTGACATTTTTTTTACCTGCTAATGATGTTCTGGGGAGCCTAACAGGGGCTGAGGAGATAGCCACTCAGGCCATGTGGCAAGAAGAGGCCGTGGACGAACCGATAGAGGCTCTGGCCACTTGGAAAATATCACCCAAGGATGATGGTTATGAGGTTATGGACCTTGAACAAACTGACGGACCCCTGGGTGAAACATTTTGAAAGGCTCTGAAACTGTTCAAGAGTTTGATTGTGGCTCTGCTGGATATAATAGTTGATTGGGACCTAAAAAGTACCTGTCAGGGGAGTTTGATAGACCACCTCAGCCAGACACAACATACTTGTCTGTTTGAGCCTGACTCTGTTTATCGGGTTGGCCGCTTTGAAGATGTTCTGGCTGTTTTCCGCAAACCATGGCTCAGGAGCCTGGTCATAAAAACTCTGGGTTGCTTCAGCATCTTTCTGCCTTTTCACAAGATTCATGCATTTGTACAAAATGCTGTTGACAACCTGAAAAATGAACATTCTATTACTGAGGCTATTGTACAAGCCTTTTTAATAACATGGACAATGACTCTTACAGAAAAATATGTGAAATAGCTGATGCTTTCTCTAAACGCCATTTTTCTGTACCTGATATGTCCGATGCATCTTTGGGGTTTTACGGGGAAAACGACATGGAAAAATCAGATGAAGTGTCTGAACTGAATGTACCTGTGATATAACATGTTTTAATCATGCTGTTTAATTGTAATATTATGTTTTGAAGTGGTTGGTAAAACATCTCTAAATTTTAATATTGTTTTTGAAAATCTATACTAATAAAAGGCAAAGCCCTCACTGACTGACTGACTGACTGACTGACTGACTCACTTACTCACTCACTCACTCACTCACTCACTCACTCACTCATCAATAATTCTCCAACTTCCCGTGTAGGTAGAAGGCTGAAATTTGGCAGGCTTATTCCTTACAGCTTACTTACAAAAGTTAAGCAGGTTTCATTTCGAAATTCTACACGTAATGGTCATAACGGTCGATAACGTTCAACAACATCCGCCATGTTGAACTTTCTTATTTATGGCCCCATCTTCACGAAATTTGGTAGGCGGCTTCCCTGCGCTAACTGAAACCGATGTACATACTTATTTCGATAGTATGACCCCACTGTTGGCCGCCATATTGAACTTTCCAACGTCACTAATTCTCCAACTTCCCGTGTAGGTAGAAAGCTGACCCCATCTTCACGAAATTTGGTAGGTGGCTTCCCTGCGCTAACCAAAACCGATGTACGTACTTATTTCAGTGGTATGATGCCACTGTCGGCCGCCATATTGAAGTTTCCAACGTCACTAATTCTCCAACTTCCCGTGTAGGTAGAAGGCTGAAATTTGGCAGGCTCATTCCTTACAGCTTACTTACAAAAGTTAAGCAGGTTTCATTTTGAAATTCTACGCGTAACGGTCATAACTGTCAACAACGTCCGCCATGTTGAACTTTCTTACTTATGGCCCCATCTTCATGAAATTTTGTAGGTGGCTTCCCTGAGCTAACCGAAACCAATGTACGTACTTATTTCGGTGGTATGACGCCACTGTCAGCCACCATATTGAACTTTCCAATGTCACTAATTCTCCAACTTCCCGTGTAG
>JANRMT010049829.1:50791884-50854570 GCA_026402145.1 Polypterus bichir lapradei
GCAGGCTCATTCCTTACAGCTTACTTACAAACGTTGAACAGGTTTTATTTTGAAATTCTACACATAATGGTCATAACGGTCGACAACGTCCGCCATATTGAACTTTCTTATTTATGGCCCCATCTTCACGAAATTTGGTAGGCGGCTTCCCTGCGCTAACCGAAACCAATGTACGTGCTTATTTCGGTGGTATGATGCCACTGTCGACCGCCATATTGAACTTTTCAACAGTCTTTGTTACTTATGGGCCCATCTTCAAGAAATTTGGTACACGGATTCCCAACGCTAACTGAATCCTACTTACGTACATATATACGTCCATAGCCTGCAGCTCGGTCACAGTGTGAGGCGGCGTTGGGTCCCCCATCCCAATGCCTCCCACGTTGTTGGCTGCTTGCCTATATAAGACCGTCCGTCGCTCTCTACATTCCCTTCCTTGCTTCGTCACAGGATTCACGTCTCCCTACTGATAACTACAGCCTTTTTATTTAATCCATGGCTTCTCCGCTGTTTTATTGTTCGTTTATTACGATTATAGTTATTGTGTAGGTATTTTAGACTTACTTTACATTGCTCAGGTACCCATTTCCTTTATCATTCCAACCGTACCCCCATTACCATGTCTATCGAGGTGATCACCATCGATCAAAGAACTGTCACTTACTGAGTGGTTTCCATGCCCGGAGATGGCACCTACCTTTTCCATTCTCTTTGTTACATATTACACGACCATATCAGGCTCACTCTTGATATCCGGAGGAACATTGTGTCTTATGTATTGAATGACTGGGACAGGTTCAAGGTGTGGACTGATGACGGTACAGGAGATAATTATACTACACAGGAGCACTATAAGAGTGAAATGCTTAAGCCCTTCACCTATGGTTCTGCATGTGAGTTGATGGCTGCCACTGAATTGTTCGGTTGTTACTTTCAAGTGTACCGAAATGGCCAAATATTTTACACCTTTCGATTACCGCCAATGCCTCTTAAACATCTTAGAGTCACAGGTGACGATTTCAGCAGTGGACACTTTGATGTTTATGAATGTTTAAACTCTCAAAAGCTAGATGTGAAGTTATCGATGAAACCGGTTGTATGCTTACAACACTTGACAGATGCCGAATGTCACTTCAACACAAGTCCTGCAAATACGGTCGTAATTGAAACAAACCATGAAACTCAAATCGATTATGACAGCAGCAATCCAAGCTGTGAGATTTGAAACAAGATTACTGTTCACATGGCCAACTGTAAATTGCATGCTCAATAGTAAGCTCAGTGCACAGCTTGGTCATATTACAACTGGAGGGCCGAACTCACAATGTGGTATACAAAGAGATCCTTAACAAATAATTATTGGCATATTTTCCCTCAGTTTAAAAAGGTTTAATTTTCTTCTTAATAAAAATTTTAATGCAGTACTTCGCCGCTGCGAAGCGCAGGTATTTTCCTAGTTACCAATAAAGCACCATTTGATTTTTAACCATTGACATTTTTCTTTCGCTGTCGATGATGGCGGGTTACATGAAAAAAGTTTATTACAACCCGGCAAATCCTTTGGGGGAAAAGACTCTTTGAAAAGAGCTCTTGAGGTTTCGGGTCAGAAAAGTATTGATCATCACGTGTCGGATTGGTTATCTGGTCAATATTCTTATACAATTCACAAACCTACTAGAAGGTTTATGTATCTGAGTAGACTCACAATGGCAGATGGATTTAGCGGACTGTGGTTATAAATATTTGTTAACCTGTGTTGATGTACTTTCTAAGTATGCATGGGTACGGCTCCTGAAGAAGAAAACGGGTAAGGAAGTGACAAGAGCCTTCCAAGACATTCTGACCAGCGGTAGAACTCCAAAGAAGCTCCAGACCGATAAGGGTAAAGAGTTTTTCAACTGAGATTTTCAAAAGCTGTTAAAGAAGATCGGAATAAAACATTTCACCACAGGAAATGAATTAAAGGCATCTGTAGTGGAGAGACTTAACCGAACACTAAAATCTAAAATATGGAAATTTTTCGGTGTGTATAATACGAGAACCTACATCGATAAATTGCTGGATCTAGTATACTCTTACAACAAAAGTTATCATCAAAGCATAAAAATGGCTTCTTTCTGATGTAAACATGTTAAAGTTTTCAAACTCAAGAGACCACCAGGGTCGCATGAGGCCCCGCCAGTTAAAAAGGCAAGGTGCACTATTTTTACAGCATTTTCTAAACGGCGTCAGAAGAACAAGCCTAAAGCAAGCAAAAAGAGACATTTTTTAAGAGAAGATGACTTTTATACACAGAATGTCCGAAGAGTGTGTCAAATTTGAACTGGACCTGTTTACGGTGCCTTTCACTAAAACGAGTGTAGATAAAAGTACATATGTTGAAGTCCCACCTCTCTCAGCCTTCTCTGAAGTAGCGCCGATAGAATTTCTCATAGCAGGAAACGGGGAAGATTACCTTGATTTGAATAATACTCTTCTACACCTAAGGGGAAAAAATAGTGAACACTTATGGGACTAACATAGCTGTCGGTGCAAAGGTTGGATTTGTCAACTACCCTATAGCCAGTTTGTTTTCGCAAGCTGATGTTAACCTGGGGGACCGCTTAATATCTCAGAGTTCAAATTGTTATCCTTACAGAGCTGTTTTAGAAGGCCTGCTAAATTACATCCAGGAGACTCTTCATTCTCAGTTTGCTACAGGCCTTTTTTACAAAGATACACTTAACAAATTGGAAGAGACAGATCCTGATGGAGAAAACATCGGTTTTAATAAAAGAAGCGCTTATACGGCCAGTAGCAGGACTGTTGAACTTCTGGGACACATACATACCGATCTCTTTTTCCAGGAAAAACTAATATTGAATGGAATAGACGTGAAGACTAAAATGGTTCAGAACAAAGATAAATTCTTCTTAATGTCTGGTGATGCCGAACGTTACAAAGTAAACATAACGTCAGCCTTCCTGTTTGTAAAAAAAGTAAAAGTTTCACCAGCCATGAAATTAGGGCACACTCATGACCTTACTTCAGCCAATGCTAAATACCCTGTGGAAAGGGTGAACATGAAAGTATTCAGTATGCCTGCGGGTATCCGAGCATGCAATCAAGAAAACCCATTTCTGGGTCAACTACCAAAATATGTGGTGATTGTCATGGTGGATAATGAGGCTTTTTCAGATTCTTATACAAGGAATCCGTTCAATTTCAAACATAAGGATGTAGAGTTCCTGGCTGTGTATATGGACGGCAAACAGCTTCCGGCCAAACCTTTTCAACCAGACTTTCCAAACGGCTAAAGTGCCAGAGAATACTATAACCTGGTTTTGGCCACTGTTAAGCATTTGAAGGATGAAGGTCTGTCAATCACCCGTTTAGAGTTCTCGCAAGAATTTACTCTTTCCGCTTTTGTATCTAACCCCCGATTAAGAATGCGGTGATCATTTTTCATTAGTTAAAACTGGAAACATGAGATTTGAATTATGCTTCCTGGTCCCTCTCCCTCGGACCGTCAATCTAATAGTATATACAGTCTTTGAAAACATCATTGAAATCAACCAGAGATGTAATGTTCTGTATGACTACTAATAAACACCATGAATACAAAATAATTAACAGAACTACTGTCCCAAGATCCCTAAACCGAAAGATATTTCTGCGGGGTGCTGGTGTGTGATCAACTACCGGAAAAAAATAACAGTGTGCCAGCCATGTTCGTAGTGAATACTCACCGTCAAACCCAACCTGGAGAACACTGGCTGGGGATTTACCTCACTGAAGACGGCCATGGAGAGTTTTTTGATTCCTATGGAAATCCCCCGGACTTTATCTACTTCTCGAATGACATTTACCATTTCTTAAGCAAAAACTGTAAACAAATCATTTACAACAACAGGCAGCTTCAAAGTTGGTTCTTGGACAAATGCGGTCAACACTGCCTCTTCTATCTGCATCAGAGTGGTAAAGGACTCCCGTATGCCTCTCTAATAAAAAAGTATTCTGATGATGTGAACAATTACGATGCTATGGTCTCTAAATTTGTTCGTTCCTGGCTTCCTACACCGGGACGTTGTTTATATCTTTACCCTTGCATGCAGAGATCAGAGACCTATAAATATTTAAATAGACGGTTAAAGGATGATGACACTCTGTAATGGCTAAATTTACATTTAATAAAAAACACTTTTACAAATTAATAAGCAATCCAATCCAGTCTTTTTTTTCTCGGTTTCCATCAGTAGGGGCTAACTTCAGGTTGATGAACAGGGAGGGGGGTGGCGGGCGGCTTAAAACTTTCAAAGTGTTTTCTCGTTTCATCATTAGGCACGAAAGAAAATTCCTTCCAACCACGTGGTCTCCTATGCTCCACCATGTTAGAGCCGACCAAAGGTTTACCTTCTAACAACAGCTTTCCACGATTATTCCAAAAAGTGTGATTGGGATTGATAGACATTTTATGTAAAACAAATTCAACATTTTTCTTTGCTTTTATAGGCGCACTTCTCAAAATCTCTTGCCAAACCCAGTCCTCAGACACGTTGACTGTTCTAACGGCCCCCTCAAGATTTTCTTCTTTTGGTTACATGAGGGTCAGACTGTTAGTTTCTTTATCGGCCTTTTTAACTAGCGTTAGATATCTCTGTAAGATTGAGATGTAAAGTTTCACCTTTTCGTCAGCCCCTATATCGCAGCGTTGCAGGACGTTTCTCATTTCCTTGTCCAGTTCAGTTTCGGTGGCGCTCAAGAGATCGTTCGGATAAGCGCTCTTTTGCTGAAAAAGAGACATTTGTTGCTGCGGTACCAAATACATTTTTTAAGCGTATTCCATGTACAGTATATGCTCTAGAAGCTAAGCATTAATTAAATCATCAGAAGATGCATTTATAAGAATTTTACGGCAACAATAAGAGTAACAGAGTAAGGCCTTGAGAGGCTGTAGGTTTCTGCTTATTCTGGCTGACAGAATATGTAACTTTGACTCAGAACAGCTTCTTTTATCTTTTCATGGTGTACACAACCGGCCAATTGGGCGGAAACAGACCTGTTCTTAATCGCAGTTCATTGGGGGTCTGTGCCTTTAGATCCACTAAGAGATAGCCGTATGGTAATTTTGTAGCATCTTCGAAAGCTTCCAAAAAGAACTTAACACGCCCCGGATACATTTGGCAGGCCAAGGTAGTAATCTGCAATTTGTCCCTGGGGTTTTTAAAAAGAGTAATATAATTGGCGTTAAGGTTAATCGTTCGGCTTTTCTTTCCTTGAAAAAATAAATTTTGAACCAAGTAAATGATAGATAGATTCCGGTGATGAGTATATTTTGTGAAAGCTTTTTCTATTTCCTGACTTTCGCTAGCCGATTCCATCAGATCATCTATAATGACCAAATTTATTTTCTCATGTGGGAGAAGTTTGTCATCGCATAAAGACTTAGGGATCCCCTCAATAAATTTTAACTGCTGAAATTTAGCTGATAGTTCATCGTATATTTTCTGCCACCAACTATAAAATCAAATTATATTTTGAAAAGGTTGAGACACCACGTGATTCCAGTTTCAGTAATTCTTTTACATAATAGGATTTAACGGAACAAGAGGGACCCGAGATAATTTTAGTGAAGGGGTGTTGAAGGCATGTATCAAAATCTCTTTTAGTATCCATAAGTCCTTGTGGTGTAATCTTTTAGGAGAATCTTTTAGGAGAACCCTCTTGTTATACACCATTCTGAATTTCTTCCTGAGTGGTCTGTTTTCCAAAGTATTTCTACGGATCTGATTACCATGAACTGAGTAGGATAACCGGATGCCTTCTGCTTGCCTTTTAGATGAAGCTTGATATAGTCTGAAAATAGTTCAGAAGTACGTTCAGGGTAATGCCAAAACTCATGTACTTTTGAAACTTTACAACCTTTGTCAATGGCCTTCGCTATTTCAACACTACACCAAGTCCCGGTTAAAGCTCTCTCATCCTCTGTGTGACGTCAGTCCACAGTCTGAGATTCTGTCTCCACGCAGGTGCAACAGAGGGGGAACATTAATTTCCCGCAAAACCTGAGAGGCAGGACTGGAAAATTGAGACCATGTGGAGGCAGGACGGTGGCTTTAACTAAACCAAAATACTGGCCGAGATCACCAAACGGCTGAAAAATGATGGTGGGATGACTGATCAGGTACATTTTTGTTTTATTCATAAATGGGTACAAACAAGTGAAATCATAATAGTGAATCTGCTCGGTGCCCACGGCGTAGTGGTACAATTTTATGGCATTGGTACGGCTGCAGAACAACGAGTCCCTCGGATTTATACGTTGAGGGAAATCACAATGTTTTAAGAAAGTCTGTAGCCTGAGATCGTGTTTTTCATTGTTTCCCAATCATGTTCCCAGAGTACGTGCACATCTAGATTAAATTTCGTCTGAAGTAGTTCCAATTTTTGCATAAACTTTTGGTACATAACCGCACAAGTCATGCCAGTTAAAGGATGGGTACTGTTTAAATCATAACATTCTGGACAGCCGTGATAAAAGCAGCCAGCAAATTCAAAGGTGGTCGGAATACCTTTAACTCTGGTATAGCCGTCAAGAAAAAAGGAACCCTTCTTTACTTCCCCAAGGCTTAGAGCTTTTCTGTTTCACAGAGATACATAACCATTTAATAGATACGTTCAAATAGTTTTTCTGACTTCTAAAGTAATAGTCAGAAGGAATTATACCGATAGATTTTGGAGGCATACAGTTTTGCCGGTACAGGGCCTTACATAGAGAGGCTAGGGTCATGCATTGAAACGGGTAAATATTGCCAATTTTGATGACCTTGTCTCTAAATTTGATGCATGCGGTTATAAGAATTTCAACGTCATTTTTACAATAAAAAGCCATCTCCTCTTTAAAATTAAAAACAGCATGTTTGACAGTCTCATACCAGGTAAAAAATTCTTCTTTTTCTTTGGTCATCATGCTCTGGACGCCGTAGCATTCAGGTTAAGGGTAGGGTCCGATATAATCCTGGTTTCCAGCCTTATTGAAAAAATGAGGGAAATACCCTTTTTTGGCTTCAAACCCCATGGCTTTAGGCATAACACTCAATTTCACTGTTAAAAAATTCAAAGAATCTATAAAACGTAATTGATAACCATCAACTTGAAACACATCAACTTATTTCCTTGAGTGGTAACACGATGGTTCATTCCGTTTTCAATCAAATACTTCATTAAAAAGTACCCATCGTAACCTTTTGAATTGTGAGCTATGAAGGTATAACTTTGATATTTGGGACGACGGTATCGGGCAAAGAACTGGTATACAGAATCTTCACCTGCCCAGAACCAGGACTTCCCCCACAAGGACTTACAGTATACATAATTCAGAATGTGCACACCCATTTCTTGCAGACTTTCAAAATCATAAAACACATATTTCTCACACTGATCCCCAGGCTTCAAGGTTTCTATAAAGAATTGATGGTTTTCTGCATCATTTTCAATTTTTGCTTTACAAACACGGCATTCCTTGGGACGACATTTATAGGGTTTTCAGGCGGCATTCACTGTGTAAGTTTTGTAACACAGGGGACACATTTTTGCAGTGTCGCAGACCACGTCCATTTCGTTGGTCGTCATTAAATTTAGGAATCGTATGCTGAATAAAACAAAAATTGGAACCGGCAGTAACGGTTGCAGTCAACACACTTGATAAGCTCTTCAGCGGACGTGGCAGTGGCCTTCACAGCGATGGCTAAGGATTGACTGGTGGCTTGTGTAACAGTAGTCACACAAGTATTTCACACCCAGAAAACCCTTTAAATTCAAAACGCCTTAGTAATGGCTGTCATGCAAAAACATAAAATAGGTTTTAGGGTTTCTACCGCTGGAGCTTTGAAATTTTAAAAATTTCTCATTTCTTGGGCATCTGTACCAGACAACAATTTTAATATCCAGCAAGTTTTCAAATTTATGAATGTCCGCAAAGGACACTTTTTCAGGCTCAGATAATCCAGCTCTGCTCTGAAGGTTGTACGCTTCACACATGCATAACTCCAGATTTTGTCTGTACCGGTCTTTCATTAGGGTAAGCAGACAAAAGGCAAAACAGAGCTGATTCCCGTGATTACAAGAAATAATTAAATGTCTCATTTTCTTTCTGACTATTTCATGATTGAGTAGAGCAGACACCTTGCGAGCGCTGTTAGTGCCCCCACTAGGTGACCAAACAATCTACATGACTAGCATCAGAGACTCATCTGTAATACACTCGCGAGACTTTGAAGAAGATTCTCTATCTGTTGAAGAAAATCGTCTACATTAATATTAGAGCCAGTCATCTGTATAAAAACACTGAAAGGTAAGAAATCAGCACGCAATTTTAACTGTACAACATCTTGTGGATTTAAAGTACCCAAAAAACTATTCAGAATTCTTTGCGGTGTCTCATGAATGCTGTTAAACACCTCCTCGTAAGACTCTAGTTCATAGTCATCGGCGAAATTTAAGGGGTGTCTTATTTCTGTATGATTAAATGCCGGTCTGTCGATCTAATGAAAAATGCTCCGATTGTCATCACTAGAGACAGTAAAATAACCTTTTCACGTAAATCTGGAGAAAGGTGTAAAAGGTCCAGTAATGAACTTTGAAAATCCAACAGAACTCGTTTGATTTCAGCCTTCAGCGCGGCAGCATTAGCCCCAGCATCAATTCTTTTGGATTCGCTGACTATTTGGGTGAGAAGTCAGGGTGATAATACAAACTGCAGTGAATCCCTGAGTCAGTCATCCTGGTGACACGGGTTCAGAAAAAACAAACAAGACTAAGTTTTCTTTAAAAAAGAAACAATTAGTTCGACTTACAATTAGTTCAACTTACCGGGCTGCATGAAAGAGATGCTCAATAATAAACTGTCCAAAGACCTTTGCGCCAATTCTAGTGGCTGACTGGAACCTTCAGAAGAATAATCAACTCGCGGAAGCATTGAGTTTTCTATTTCCCAATGCCTTATTTTTCCATACACCTGAACCCTCAGGTGAAAGTAGTACTTACGGTGTTCTGGGGACGCTTTAGTGTTTTTGTCTGAGGCAGGATATTTAGTCTCAAAAAGACAATCTGTGGTAGATATTAATTCTTCCAATTGCATGCTTGTTAGATGTAAAGAAGAATACAGGTCTGCCTCCGATTCTTCTACATATAAAATATAAAGTACTAAGTTTGTATGTACTTAAAGACATTTCCATTAAAAAGTATTCAGCCTAAATGTGCTTATAAAGTAATAAGTTTGTACATTTCCATTAAAAGTAATAAGTTTGTACATGCTTTATTCCCCGCTGCCTTATAAACAACATTTTGATTTGAAAGTATTAGAATTGACTCACTTTTTGAGCAACCAACGGGCCAGAATCTGCAACCTTCTGAAATAAGAAAAATACTTTATAAACTCTGAGCGTTACAACTAGGTACAGTTTTTCAATTTAAAAATTAGAAAACCCACCTCCTGGTGAGAGAGTTCTCAGAGATTGGTCTTCGTTGCTGGAACTATCTGATTTAAAAAATGGTTTTAAGACAATAATTTTATCAGTTTGAAGAGAGACGATCATTGACATCACATATTTCGATTATCTACATTTATCAACAATCATAAAAGTATTTTTTCCATTGTCTGCCATTGTGGAAAAAAAAAGTGAAATTGCCTACCTTTTGGAAAGATTACCGAGGCACTTGTATGCTGAAAAAGTTAGCGGGCCGATAGACTGTGAAGCAGAGCTCTTTATGCTGCCCATTATGCTCTGTCCTGCCTTGGAAGGGTGGAGTGAAATACCCTGTACGTTTGGGAGAAAGCTCATAGGTGCAAAAGTTGCAGATGTACCGCCTCCTCAAGGTGGAGGAACTTTTTGGCAGCAAAGAATCCTCATTCTAACTACAACGTGTGTGAGCGTAACATTTAAGCAATAGGAAAAAGCTCCCAGTTATTCTTTACCCAGAGACCATTGTGTTAAACGCCAATGTTTTATATGTGAAGCCATTTCTTAGATTGTAATGTGCATCTTAAAGTTGATATAAATGGGGTGTACATGCAAACCATATGAAACAAAGTCTATTTTGACATTTACCTGATTAATGAGGCTAAAATACAGTATCGGAAAGAGCCGAGTTTGTACTCGGAATATAAACAACTTTTTATCAAGTACCATAAAGAGCTGCGGGTTCGTTCGGAATTTAAACAGAGACAATGACACCTGTTGAGCGTTGTGCTGAATGCAGAAGTTTTTAATAACTTTTCTTGTAAGCTTTTAAAGTTGATATATACGGGGGATACGTTCAAAGTAGTTTCATGCCATCTAAATGGGAAACAATGTCTATTTTGACATTTAGCCGATTAACAAGGCTAAAATACAGCCTCGAGTTAACATCGCAAAGAGCCAGGTCTTATAAGTTTTAAAGGCAACTTATATTCTTCATTTTCAGACCCGTTGAATGATGTGGGACTGGTTTGATAAAATATCGTATTTAATAATTGTATGATTTTCCGATTTCATTAAATAAAAGAGCATGAATTGTTACAGTAAATGTTTTATCAGCCGCGTCTTGTTGGTTTCCTATTGATTCTTTGTTTTAACAGCTGCAGATTTAGCACTAAAGACTATTTTCCCACCATTTAAAATTGGTGGCCATATGCTAAAGACACATGTGGCTTGTTCCGCAAAGTGCTGAATGGCGGGGGGTTTCCTGTGTCTCGACATTCCTATTAACTGTTTTATCAGCTGCAGATTTAGCAATAAAGGTTCCCGTTTCCGTGTCTTAGAAGCGGGGTCCTGTGAAAGAAAGTTTATTCCCCATGGCTTTTAAAAAGAGCCACATTTGCATGGCTTTGTATTACAAGCAGGATGTGCATATTTCATTTTATATCGTTTTTAGAAAGTTACACATATGCATGGCAATGCAGGCAAGATAAGTGTATATTTAATTTATTAATATTAGTTTTGAATCTAGTGTTTATAAAATAAAGCCACGTGTCGTGAGTTTATACCTTAGAGCGGGGCAGTGAATATTTTATATCATTTTTAGAAAGATACACATATGCATGGCTATGCAGGCAAGATAAGTGTATATTTCATTTCTTGATATTAGTTTTGAATCTAGTGTTTATAAAATAAAGCCACGTGTCGTGAGTTTATACCTTAGAGCAAGGCAGTGAATATTTTATATCATTTTTAGAAAGTTACACATATGCATGCAAGATAAGTGTATATTTCATTTCTTAATATTAGTTTTGAATCTAGTGTTTATAAAATGTCATAAGTTTATAGCTTACTAGCAAAATACCCGCGCTTCGCAGCGGAGAAGTAGTGTGTTAAAGAAGCAATGAAAAAGAAAAGGAAACATTTTGAAAATAACGTAACATGATTGTCAATGTAATTGTTTTGTCACTGTTGTGAGTGATGAGTGTTGCTGTCATATATATATATATATATATTCCTGGTTTTCTACCTACTGCGTGATTACGTGGGAGGCGTGATGATGTCACACGAAACTCCGCCCCCACGGCTTTCACGCTCATCTCCATTACAGTAAATGGAGAAAAACAGCTTCCAGTTATGACCATTACGTGTAGAATTTCGAAATGAAACCTGCCCAACTTTTGTAAGGAAGCTGTAAGGAATAAGCCTGTCAAATTTCAGCCTTCTACCTACACGGGAAGTTGGAGAATTAGTGATGAGTCAGTCAGTCAGTCAGTGAGTGAGTGAGTCAGTGAGTGAGTGAGTGAGGGCTTTGCCGTTTATTAGTATAGATAAATCATATTTTCATAAATTATATTTTCATAAGTTATATTTTCATATTTTCATAAATTATTTTTTCATATTTTGGGGTGGGGCTTAAGGTCATCAATCATTCAGACCACCCCCTGTGACAGTTCCTTTCTGATAGTACTACTTACCAATATCCTTTGCTTAACAATAGTGTAAACAAATTTGCATTGGTTAAACAATCATATTGTTGCCAGCTTTAAAGAAGTACATATATTACTGTATGCAGATTAGAAACCACCGTCCCCAGAACACGTTATTTTTCAAAAAAAGTAAATACAAACATTTTATAAGGAAGCAGGCAGTTCTGTTATCACAATACTCTATGGTGAGGAGATATGAATCAAACCAGTTTGATCTTCAAAGCAGGTAAATCTTTTGCGAGACAGGTAAATATCAACGTCCTGTAGAAAGCCATTTACAATAACCTGCAACAGGATTACTCAGGAAGTTTACCTTTTCACTTATCATCCCAGTCTCAAAGAAAGGGTGCCTTTTCCCCCTTCATCTATTAGCTTTTACATTTATTATTTACATGTGTTTTCCCTAAAACAACACAGAGAAATGTCCCTTTCTTTAAAACACAGATTTCTAGCCAATTACATCTGCTATCAGTTTTACTTTATGCAGGACTCATCTAGGTGATTGCATACTGGCTGACTTCCTAGTCCTCCTAACTCATATTCTTCCTCTCATTTACCTTGCACAAGATTCTGAGTAATTGTGATATCCAACATTTCTGTTGAATCTATGCCAGACCTGTATGAAAGTTCAGTGTTTAATAATCCTCTGTGATTTTAAAGTGACTCAAGTGACTGACTGGTAAGTGATCCTGGCATCCTTACAGGCAAGGCATGTGATAGCATGAACCCAGGTGGTGTGATGGAATTTGCTCCTAACACACTGAGTTGCGATCTGATGATGCACTAATTAAATCCAAGTAAATATCCTTCTGTATTTACACCTGTCATGTTTGTAAAATATATAATGTGTGAGCCCAGCTGTTCAAACTGTATCAAATTTTTATTAAAATCAAACATTTGTACAATGTGTGCCATTGGTATCTACTGTTCTCCCTGTAGTTTAAAACCTGCCTTTCCCTCTGGCTACTGATATATCTTACTTAATCACAACACCCTGTTATATAGCCATTATTTTTCTTTCTTGAAAACAAAGGGTAGACTACCTTTACACAAAAGCCATAAAGGGTTTTGTTTGCCCTTTTTGTTAAAAAACCTATTACCAATTCCAACCCATGAATATAAACTTATAGATATATGTTTAAATAAAAAATGCATAAATAGGTAGATAAATAGATACATAAATAAATAAAAATACACACACAAACTTTGGTCTGAGCAAAGAAGAAAATCAAAAGAAAGAAAACCTCTAACTTGACTGTTACAGTCACAGTGAGGCATTAAGCAGATATATTGCAGTTGGTATAAAGGAGCCTCATTAGCATATATCTTGACACACTTCTGCTGAATAATTCACTGGCTGAAAGTCGTCAGTGTTAGTATAGCAGAGAGAGGATGTGCAGAATTGTTCATAATGGCACTCGGTTTTATTTAAATCCTCTCCTTTACTTCTACTTCCAGGGGTCCAGAGTGTGTCCTATAACTGATCTTGCCCTTTTAATTAGCTTGATTATTTGGTGGGCCTCTCTTGAAGAGATGTTTTTGGCCCAGAACACCACAGCATAGACAATTGTACTAGCCATCACAGAGTTAAAGAATATGTGAAGGATATCACTTCCCACGTTAAAGGAATACAGTCTCTTAAGGAAGAATAGCCTGCTCTGCCCTTTCTTACATAGTTATTCTGTGTTCTGAGACCAGTCCATCCTGTCATTAATGTGGACCCCACCTAATTGTACACTACATCCACTCCTTGAATAACGACTGGACACAGAGGCTCTTTGATGTGGTGAAAGTCTATAACCAGTTCCTTGATTAGGACTATAATCAAAATCCAAATGATAATAAGAAGAAGACGCTTCATACTTGCAGCTTTTACTTATACTCTTTCCGATTCGTAGTGTAAAATTCCCTGCAAAAAACTAAAGCTATTTTTCCCTTTAACAGAATAAAATGTCAGAGACCATAACATGCCATAACTATATATCGTGCAGATCTGGTTACACCATATACAGTATACATACAGTAACTCAGCATATTTCTTGTTTTATGCGTCTAAGAATTCTGACCACTCTAATTGAGAGAACATAAACAGATTTTGTGACAAAGATGAGACATGAACTGCTAAGACTTTTTAAATTTTTTATTTTTTTATTAGCAGAGGTAAGAGGTAAAGAGTAGACACTTATCAGTAAGTAGTCTCATGGGGCCCGAAACCCTACGCGGGGAATATTGCCATGAAGAATGTACTGCCCAAGGAAGAAACAGACTTCATCCAGCTGGACTGGAGAGACACCATCCATGCATCAGATAACTGTAAATCTCAGCAAACTTCCCTAAAGAAAGCACACTTTGCACAGATGTAATTCCTGAAGGAAGCAAATAAACTATCTTTCTTTTTTTTTTGCCTGGTATGAAACCTTTGGTTTGCCATAAGGGCTCTACTTCCAGATTTTGCTATTTATTTACTATTATTCATTTATATTTTTATATTATTCATGGCTTTTTTCAGTCATTCATATGATATTAACATGTTTTGCTTCACTTTAAAACTATTATACTTTTCTGCTAAACTTGGGTGATTAAAGTTATAAGGTAAATGCTGGGCACCTGGGGCCTCATGTACTGAGAGATTCACTCGAAAGAGGCCCCGAGTATTCTGTTGTAACCCCCATTAGAATTAAGAAATCTGAACCAAAAAAAAATACCTTGACGTATGTGTAATCGTTTGCATTAAATTAAGTGCTGGAAGGGGTTTCTGTTTTCTGCCAAACAAATTTCATGTTCCTGAACGTATTGGCAAGTGTCTAGGGTGGATTTAGCAGCAATTTCATGTTGGATGTTTTCCTTCAAATCTTCCACAGTGCATGGCTTGTTCCGATAGACTTTTCCTTTGAGCATACCCCAAAGGAAGAAGTTTGGTGGTGTTGATCTGGCAACCGTTGTGACCAAAGTCCCTTTGAAATTGCCCTATTGCAGAAGAAGGACTCATTTTCTGCCATCTCCTTGCCGATGTGTGACACGTTGCTGGGCCCCAGCTCGTTCTGTCTCCTCTTTTCAAGTGGTCAGATCCTCCTGCTTAGACTGCCTTTCTCACGTCCTTTAACCTCTTCTATTCTTCACCTCGATCGATCTCTCTCTTCATATCTCTCCCTTCCATTTCTAACGCCCCCTTTCTCTGGTGTCGACCCGTATATATACACACCCCGTGTGCCACAATGGGCACAGCGCCTTAATCACACACTTGCTGGAAGTAACCTTCCGATAACTCATGATCACCCAGTTAATTCTGACATCGTCTAAATGAATTGGTGACCCAATAGGTTTGCACATGCTGCTCAATATTGTACACCAACATCCTGATGAGAAGTCGAGTGACTGAGTGAAGGGTTACAGGCAGTATGCATCCAGAAGTTGCAAACGGAGGTTAAATATCACAATGGTTGTCCGGCGCCTACCTCATCACTCCGACACAGGGGCATCCAGGCTTGTTTGAAGCTCCATATACTGAGGAGCACACTGCATGTTGTTTTGTTCAAATTACTTCATCCTAGCAAGAGTTATTACAGAATATTTGGGGCCTCTTTCGAGTGAATCTCCCTGTATAATGCTATGCTTAGAATTCACACTAAAACATGGCATATGGACAAAAACAGAAATGTGCATGTTGTTTTAAAAGAGAATGGAAAAAGCATGCGTAAAAAAGAAGAATTTCACTAAATGTCAAAATGTAAAAAGTGGATACAGGGAGAAATCCACTATTTGATGACTTAGGCAGTGGTATGAGCAATAGAAGGAAATTGATGGAGTGAAACTCAAGTTCAGAAAGTCACACAGAATTGTCAGAAAATAAAAAAGAAGTGGTCAGATGTCAAAGTCGATGTGAAAAGGCAAGTGTCTGAGTGTCATATAGAACCATATTTAGGCCACATAGAAGAAAAAAAAATTAGGGACATAGTGAAGAAAAAAGGTCTACGAGTATGTCAAGATTAAAGTCGAAATGTCGACTTTAATCTTGTAGAGAAAAACCAAGCAAAATGACACCTTTTATTGGCTAACTAAAAAGATTACAATATGCAGTTGCCTCAAAAGCTTTCATATTGTAATATTTTTAGTAAGCCAATAAAAGGTGTCATTTTGCTTGGCTTTTCTCTACATTCATAATGGCTTACACGGTATAACACCCTAGTACTACAGACTTTAATCTTAAAATTTCCACTTTAATCTCTTAGTTTATTTTCCCATTAAAGTAGAACATTGTAAACTTAATCTTAAAACTGATGTTTAATTTGCTAGAGTATCTCAAATCCCATCATAACTACTGTGTTTCCCCGAAAATAAGACCGGGTCTTATATTAATTTTTGCTCCAAAAGATGCACTAGGGGTTATTTTCAGGGTATATCGTATATTTATTCATGTACAATAATATACAGTACATTTATTCAAATACAGTCATGTCATCTTCTTCTGGAATATCGTCATAACTCTCCACATTCAAAACCTGAATTCCAGCCTGAATTTCTTGCTACTCCAGCTACTTAGCAGATCAATATGCCTGCTTCGATGTTTGATGAATGGTTCGATGTGGTGAAGCAAAATGCAGAAATACAAATGTATTCATATTGTCTTTATATTCAAGTGTTGCATATTTCCCAAAGTAATGACATGATACATTTTAAAAGTCTCACATACCATCTTCAGTGTCGTCTTTTTTTTTTTTGCACCTTCACAATACCATCAGAATGTATGGCGGCATATTTGAGCCACAGAGAAAAAAAATAAGGACATAATGAAAATGTCTTTTTTGTGATTAAAGTGGAAATTTTGGCTTTAAATTCGAAATGTCCACTTTAACCTTGAAGTTTACTTTATCATTAAATTAGACCGTCGTAAAACGTTGTTAATCGTAACGCGCTTCTGGGGTTTCCTCCTGACCTGACAGCAGCGGCAAAGAGCTATAGAGCGCCACACAGAACACATTAAATTTATAATATTCCAGCTCTCTGCACATTTAGAATCCTTAGATTTATACTAGATATCACTTTCATGATGAAATATGTATGTTACATTTACAGATAAATCTTTAATTTTGTTTAAATAATGAATACTGTTAATATTTACACATATTGGGTGGCACGGTGGCAGAGCGGTAGCACTGCTGTCGCACAGGGAGTCATGTCCCTTGTGATCCCTACCTGGAGTTTGTATGTTTTCTTGGTGGGTTTCCATGGTTTGCTCAGTTTTCCATCCAAAGACATGAAGGTTTGAGGATTTGGTGAAGCTACAATGACACCAGTGTGTGCTTGTGTTCACCTTGTGATGAGCTGATGCCCCATCCAGAGATTTTGTTTCTGTCTTGCGCCGATGCTGCTGGAATGGGTGCATCCCCGAATTGATAGATGTAATCATTAAACATCCTTTTCAGAGATATTGTGGCAAGGTGTCCTTGGAATTTAATGGATGTGTAGGTGTGGAAAATGAATGTTCTCTTCGTTCCCTTGTACTAATTCATGTCTGATGTAAAAGCATGCTTTGCTGAGCAAAACAGAAAAATATTTGTCCAAACGACTCAAGTTCTGAGCATTCCACACATGAGTCTGCCTTATCACGTTTTCCCTTAGTTTACATCTGAATGCCATAGCAAACGGGGCCAAGAAATCAAGTTTTACAAGGTGCGTTGTAGGGGCTCAAGGATTGTGTATAATAAAAGTGTCAACTGTTACATTTCATAATGATATTAAATAATGCATTCTAGGGGTATAAAAACTTGCCCCACCCAACAGACGGGGTTCAGAAGAGCCCTGACGCTGTCATGTATTATTGATTGTCTGCTTTTCTGAAACTCTTCTCACTGTGACTCTGCAAAATAAAGCTGCTTTATAATTCCACCTGCTATCTTGGTGGCTGTGGCTTTGGTGAGTGGAATCCAGGCAGAGGCTAGTAGCTTTTCTGAGGCAGTGTGTGCTATAAATGTCCTCATGTGCTGTAAGCTGTATCCTCTGCACTCTTGATACAGCCCACTGTAGAGCTTACCAATCACTAGTGGTGTAGCTGTGATAGCACAAACAGATACAATGGGTTAAAATACTCTCAGTGGTAAGCTTTGAGTAATAGCGCTAAAGCACCTATGGTATTTGGAATAGTTTTGCCATTCTGTGCACCATTATGTTGTTATAGAATGATTACAATCAAGTGTCTTAAATTTGTAATTAATATACAATTAATTTTGGTGTATTTGATAATGCCTGTGCAATGGCTGTGAATCTAAAAAAGAAAAGGAAACCACACAGAAACAGCACTGCTTTGACGTTGGGTGCCACTCATTTGCAAACCCGAGCAGAAATATGCATAAGAATGGTGTGAGGCTGTTGTAAAAATGTGCATGGCTTTACTCCATGTTTAATTTTTATACATCTTGCAGTGAGCATGGAGACAGGCATATAAAACCTTTTTGTACGTACACATCATTTATCTATGAGACTCTTGGTGTGGGAATGTTACCATTTCTTTTCCACAGAGTTAGCAGCTGAGATGAGGCCTTTTTAATAGTGGCAAGGGGTAATGTGGCTTGGTAAGTGGCCCTAGGTAAGGTGTATCAGTCTTGAATATCTAAATGACACCCATCAGGTCTTTTCAAGCCAAAGTTAGTGTGTCCTTATTTGGAGTAGTAAAGAGTGACAGACTGTGCAGGCATTGCTCATATTCAGTGTTTAAATGGATGCTGTATGCGTATTTTCATACACGTGCATTTGTCAAACTTAGGGTGCACAAAAGTAGGCCAATCCATAACAAACCTGGTTAGTCGCACTTATAAAACTCATGTAAATCATAATAACCATAGGCAGGAGTCAGTTCTGATGGCTGCCTCTATCCAGGGTCATCACAATGTCTGATTGAGGCTTGACAACTCCATCGTACTGTCCACTATAGGAGTCCATTGGGTAAGAACACAGATTAAAAATAGTGCTTGTATTTTATTGCAGGAGCTTTGAAGTTTTATAATCTGAATTTATTTTGTTGGTGTCTGTTTGGCATGATTTTTGATGAAACAGTGGAAATTTAGGCCTTGTATGTCTAATAATTACTACTTTTTATGTTTAAATGCATTATGGATCTGTTGGAAATCCAGGGATTCAGTAGCATAATCTTAACCCACTCTCCAAAATGTTATGATGTAAAAAGATGGGCTTGAAATTGAAAATGACATCACCAGACTTTAAAAAACATGATGGCTGAAGTCGCCTCATACACCAAGGCATATCTGGCAACAGGTAGGTTTCTATGGTTTAGTTGCTTGGAAAAATTAAACAAGTGCAGATATGAATGTAATAGATGCTGTAAAATTGGATTAATATTTTTTCAGAAGGTTAGTAGTTATCAGTTATTTGCAAAACCAAGTAAGGATTAATGGAGAGAGAAACATTAGCATGTACAAGGAGTGCCCAGATCAACATCAAAATATATAAGCTAATCACATTATGAACTGTTCTTTTCTTGCATTTGGCCCCCTTCTTCCCACCCAAAGCAAGATGTTTCCCAATTTTTCCACTGAATTTGATCTTCTGTTTTTATATTTCTTTTTGGAAACACCAATTATTTCATCTGGTTAATTTCTTTAAACATTAAATTTACTTCATATTGTAAACACAATATTCTCCTAAACTTTTTTATGAACTTCATTTTCTTTGTGCTTGTCACACCTTAGTTACTTTGGGCTGTAAAAAAATCTAACTTTTATGCTCTAATTCCTCAATTTTATTGTCCATGAACACAAGAAATATATTTTCCCTCTAAGCCTTTTCACATTCTTTCCTAATTAAAACCCAATCTTTGATGCAATTCTGCAGTTCTATTACAATTATGAAAATGGATATACAGTATGTAGAAACTTTTACTAATGTTGATTACAAATTGACCTACTTATGCCATCTGGTATAATTCATTGTCTGGGTTTGCATGCTGTTTTACTGCCTTTTTATTTTGTGTTTGTGTTATACTTCATCAGTTTAAAAAATGCAACCTTTCTAAAATTATGCAGTTTTTCTTAAAACATTTTACTCATATATGATCAAGCTTTATTGCAGCAATGTTCCTGCTGTCTTATATTCTGATGCAGTTTGATGTACTGTATATTAGAACAATGGCTAATTTGACAACTCCACGAAGCAATATACCTTCCAAAATTAATAACATGAATCATTTTAGTTAGTTCAACGCAGTAATAAAAAAGAAAGTTGTACTTCGGATTGCTAAAATCAAACTGACCATAAGTTTATTAGATCCAAAGCCAGCACCAGCTCTTTATATTATGATGCATTCTTATTAACAAACCGACTTTCTGGTGCACTTAAAATGATAATAGTATTTAAAAAAAAAATAGGTTTACTTTTCTGGGTTATGGAGATAAGCAGGAAGAAAGAAAAGGAAGGGCTTGGTACATTTGGGGAGAGATATTACAGCTCCAGTAAAGAAAAACTACTCAGAAGAGTATCTATTGAACTATGTGCCTGCTTCTTAAACCACCAGAAAAAGCCCAACCTTCACATATCTTTAAGTTAAATGAGATGTTTTTGGCTGATGCTTATTCATATTCCATACCTCTTAGAGCCTAATTACATGTGCCATAATGGTTCTCAGCCTCAAACTGCTGAGATGACAAGAAAATTTCCTCTACTTCAACTTACTAAAGAAAGTACAACATCATTTGATAGCATTTCACTTTAAATTCTCATGGTGGAGCCAAAATCAGAATGAAACAATAAAAGGCCATAAACCATATGTACGTAAGTAGAGCTACTACCACAGAGTTCCAGACAACTAGGTTTGAATGCAGCCGGATGGTATTTGCACATTCTCTCAGATGTTTTCATGGTTTTTTATTTGAGTTCTCCAGCTTTTCTCATGGATCCCAAAGACTTATATATTTAACTGGTCCCTTGTAGGCAAACATGTAGGTGTACATGCATGTACGATCCAATGGAGTGGTGCCTAATCCAGGTTTGGTTTTTGTATTGCACTTAGTGCTACTCAAGTAACTTCCAGCCACTCTGTAATTAAAATATATCAGTTTAGGAAATTGATGGATAAAAAGATAAACCGTGAGCCTATCCAATAAGCATAATTTTTTGTTCTACTTCAGCATAGTCAATCATCTGTGCCAAGTGCAATATGAATATACAGTCAAAACAGGTTTAATGTATGTAGTTTATTGTTAAATACTTCACTTCCATTGAAACCTTTAATGTGAATGTATTATTGCAAGCTGACAGATGATGCGTTTCATTCCTGCTTGAAGCTAAACCTACCTTCAAATATTTCTAGAACAAAGGGGAAAATTAAGCACTTCATGACATTTTAAAAAGGGTTATTTTTAGGTCAGATTTGTTTGATGAGTGGAAATGCAGTAACTTCCTTGTTTTGTCATAAATATATAAATCTTTTTGAGAAGAGTCATAATATCTGGATTAGAGTTAACCATTTGGCAAGCCAAAATATACACCTGACAAAAGTAAAAGACAAAATGTATGTATCTGGGGCATTGTCATATTTTGTTTACAATATCTGGGGCATCATCATATTTTGTATAAGATCCATCCATCCATCCATTATCCAACCCGCTGAATCCAAACAGGGTCACGGGGGTCTGCTGGAGCCAATCCCAGCCATCACAGGGCACAAGGCAGGAACCAATCCTGGGCAGGGTGCCAACCCACCGCAGGACACACACAAACACACCCACACACCAAGCACACACTACGGCCAATTTAGAATTGCCAATCCACCCAACCTGCATGCCTTTGGACCATGGGAGGAAACCGGAGCGCCCGGAGGAAACCCACGCAGACACGGGGAGAACATGCAAACTCCACGCAGGGAGAACCCGGGAAGCGAACCCAGGTCTCCTAACTGCGAGGCATTTGTATAAGATGTTTAATACAATTCTTAATGATCCAGAGGATGCAAAAGATTCATCAGTAAAATTGAGAATTTTACATCTCACTTTTTTGCCAGGGAACAGATGTCAGCTTGACACAAAGCTGAGACAAAACAAAGAAATAAGAATTTAACCATTACAATACCTCAGGGATAGTGTTTAAAAAAACATACAGTGAGTTTACAAAATATTCAGACCTCTTCTCCTTCTGCACACAGCATTGTATTATAGATTTAATTTTTAAATGGATAATTTAGTCATTTTTGCCCATCAATCTACACTTAATAACCCATAATGACAAAGTGAAAATCTCTCAGTTATTAAGTATTCAGACCCTTTGCTGTGGCACTCCAAATTGTGGTCAGGTGCATCCTGTTTCCTTTAATTATTCTTGAGATATGTCTAGAACTTGATTTGAGTCCACTCTTTTAAGACCACTGTAATTAAATTGTATGGAGGCAGTGATCATGGCAAGGGTATAACACCATTTCTAAAGGTTTAAGTGTTCCAAGGAGCACCGTGCTCATAATAATTGTTAAATGAACAGTTTGGAACACCTCCTAGACCTGTTCCTCTGGCCAAAATGAGTAACAATGAATACGATTTTTTTTTTTATTTCTATATTGTTCTCTCAAGGAATCACCACTTTATCGTGGTGGAGAAGTTTGAGTTTGACCCTGGGAGCTATGTTATCTGGAGCAGAAGCTCCTAGAAGGGCCTCCCAAGACAAACTAGTGCCAGGTGAGGGGGCAGACAAAGAGAGATTCAAAGCCCCTAAAAATGCAAATTAAAAAAATGGGGCCTCCTCCTGGAGCCAGGCCAGGGAGAAGTGCCCACTGGCAGCTGGACCTACCAGAGGGCCTGGTCAGGCACAGCCCAAAAACTAAATGTGGGACCATCCTCCTGTGGAACCACTACCTGCAGGAGGAATATGGGCAGGGTGCAATTGGTCCTGGGTGGCAGTTGAAGGCAGAGGCTTTGGCCAACCAGAACCCAGACACATAAACTGACTCTTGTGACATGGAATGCTGGGGGGAGTTGGTGAGTGAGGCAAAGAAATACCAACTAGATATAACTGGGCTCAGTTTCTTAGTTCTAAACTTCTCTTTACTCTGGAGTTGCCCAGAGGGTAAGCCTGATCGATACCTTTTTGGGACTTGTTGACAGGGCTGCCTCTTTGCAGATGAAGGTTGCAGAGAGCAGGGTTCTGACTGATGTATGTTCATATACACCAAATGTCAGTTTGGAATACCAGGCCTTCTTGGAGTCACTGGAATGGATCTGGAAAGAGTCCCAGCTGGGGATTCCATAATTCTGCTGGTAGACTTCAACACCCATGTGGATAATGATGGAGACACCTGGAGAGACATGATTGGTAGGAATGGCCTCGCTGATCTAAACCCAAGAGGTGATTTGTTATTGGAATTCTGTACTAGGCATGGTTTGCCCATAACAAACACCATGTTTGAACATAACCTGGTACTAAAGCATCTTAGGCCAACGATCTATGCTCGATTTCATAATTGTATCATCAGATTTGTGGCCATATGTTCTGGACACTCAGGTGAAAAGAGGGGCAGAGTTGTCAACTGATCACCACCTAGTGGTGAGTTGGGTCAGATGGTTTTGAGATGCCTGGACAGACCTGGAATGCCCAAGTGAGTACTAAGGGTGACCTGCGAACATTTGGGACAGGCCCCTGTCTGGAAAACGTTCAACTCCATCCTCTGAAACATCTTTTTTTCCACATCCTGGGGGAGGCTAGTGACAAAGAGTCAGAATGGGCCTTGTTCAAAGCCTTCATTTTGGAAGTGGCTGCAAAGATCTGCAGCCTGAATGCCATAGGTGCCTCTTGAGATGACAACCCAAGGACCAAATGGTGGATGCCAGAGGTGAGCGATGCCATCAGGGTGAAAAAGGAGGCATTTTTTGTATGGTTAGCAAGGGGGATTCCTGTAGCAGCGGAGAGGTAACAACAGGTCAAAAGGGGTGTGCCCTTGGTGGTCAGGGAGGCAAGAATAGGTTGTTGGAGGAGTTTGTACATGGAAAGCAACTATTAATCAGGCTCTGGCAAACCATCAGACAACTCAGAAAGGGAAGGCAGGGCTATACCCAAGCTGTTCTCACCCGATGGACACAATCTCTGTGGAGGAGGCAGAGCCAGAAGCTGATGGGAAATCAATACCCATTTTCTTTTGAGAGGTTAAGGAGGTAGTTAAGCAACTCTGCGGTGGCAAGGTCCCAAAGGTGTAAGAGATCTGCCCAGAAATATGGAAGGCTTTAGACACTTTTGGATTGTCATGGCTGATGTGCCTGTTCAGTAATGTATGGTCATTGGGAGCTGTGCCTCTGCAGTGGCAGACTGGGGTAGTTATCCCCATTTTTAAAAAGAAGGACAGGAGGATGTTCTCCAACTATTGGGGGGTCACACTGCTCAGCATCCATGGTATACTAGGGTGCTGTACCTTGTTAGCCATTATGAATGTAGTGAGAATTCAAGCAAAATGACACCTTTTATGGGCTAAATAAAAAGATTACAATATGCAAGCTTTTCAGGAAACTGAGGCCCCTTATTCAATTATTCAGGCAAGATGTAATGTAATCTCTGGAAAACTTATGCCAGGGTACTAGAAAGGAGACTCTGCTCACTCGTGGAAACTCAGATCCAGGAGGAGCAATTTGGACCAACTCTTTTCCCTTATGAGAGTTCTGGAGAAGGCATGGGAGTACACCCAATCAGTTTACATGTGTTTTGTTGAGTTAGAGAAGGTGTATGAATGTGTTCCTTGAGGGTGCTGTGGGGGGTGCTGGGAGATAAAGGAGTTATGGGGCCTGGAATAAGGGCTGTTTGGTCCCTGTACAATCACAGTATGCTGTATCCGCATACTTGGAAAAACATTAGCACTGTTTCCAGTGGGTATTGGATTCTGCCAGGGATACGCTTTGTCTCCTACCCTGTTTATGCTTTTTTTTTTTGGACAAGATATAAGAAACAGTTGGGGATGCAAGGTAGTCCAGTTCGGTGACTGCTTTTTGCAGAAGACATAGTCCTTTTGGCTTTATTCGGACTGCAAACATGCATTGGGATGGTTTGCGACTCAGTGTGAAGTGGCAGGTATGAGAAGCAGCACCTTCAAATCTGAAATCATGGTCCTCAGTAAGAAAAAGATTGAATGTCCTCTCCGAGTGGGAGATTAATTACTACCTCAGGTGGAAGAGTTTAAATACCTCTGGTTCTTAAGTGAGGGGAAAGGGGTATGGGGGATTGACAGACAGATTGGAATGACAATCACAGTTACACAGCCACTATACTGATCTGTACTGGAAAAGAAGTAGCTGAGTCAGAAGGCAGAGTTGATCTACATCCCTACACTCAGCTATGTTCATGAACCTAATGACTGAAAGAATGAGATTGCAGGTACAAGTGGCCGAAATGAGCTTTCTCCACAGAGTGGCTGGGCTCTCCCTTAGAGATAGGGACAGAAGTGCCAACATTCAGGAGAGGCTAGGACTACAGCCACAGACCCTCCAAATTAAGATGAGTCAATTGAGGTGTTTCAGGTATCTGATATGCATGCTTCCTAGATGCCTGACAGTAAACCCAGGGAGATTATATCTCCCAGATGGCCTGGTAACACCTTGGGTCCCACAGTATGAGGACATTTAGGCCTCACTGCTAAGACGCTTGCCCCCGTGACCCATCCTCGACTAAGCGGTGGAAAATGACTGAATGAATAAATTCTCTATTGTCTTTAGTACTATTTAGCCATCTCTGTTAAAGGGCATACTCAGAGATTTGCAAGTGGATGAGCCCATGCTGTTCTGGAAAACTGACTGTCTGTCAGCAGACCACAGTTTCTGAGACTCAAGGACTGGGCCTCTGATGTGGATATGAGCAACACTGCAAGGAACAGTCCTGTCTTATTTTCTCTTCACTCTTGGATTATAAATATAACATCGGGTCATGGCACTTGCAGAAATTCAAGGATGACTCTGCACTTATGGGGTGCACCGATAAAGGCAGAGTATAGGAGTCTGGTGGAGAAGTTTGTTTCTTGGTGGAAAGAGATGAATCTGCATCTTAACATCAGCAAAAGCAAGGAACTGGTTATTGACTTTGATCACACCAAATAGACTGTATGCCACTATTTAGGGAGTGGCTGTGGAAGTGGTGCACTGCTTTAAGTACTCAAGTCTACATCAGTGACAGACTGGATTGGTACTGGCTGCGTTCCTTCAATGTGGGAAGTGACATCCTTCACATTTTCGACTGCTCTGTGATGGCACGGGAAAGTTTCTTTGCTGTGGTTTGCGGGGGCGATAAAATCTGTTCAAGAGAGGCCTGCTGAATTAACAAGCCAATTAAAAAGACAGGCTCAGTTATATCCTCTCTTTGATACTCTAGCACTTTCTGCCAATGAATTATTCATAAAAAGTGCAAAGAAGTGCTACTGGGGCTCCTTAATACCAATGGCAATATATCTTTATAATGCTTTACTGTGACTGATCTTTTTAGGTGTAATGTGAGAAGCACCTGTTGTGATAAGCCAAGACTGTCTGTATGTCTCTCTGCATGAAACAACTCGGCTCGGCTATGGACTGATTTTGCTAAAATTAGGCACACTTATTCTTCAAAGAAATTTTTTAAGGCAATTTAGTTTTCATTAAGATATCTTGAGAAGATCATGCTGTACAGAGTTGTAAAATTTCAAAATCTCCCTTTGTAGTGAAGTCAAGAAAAATTATACCCTTTGTTGGGTAACTAAAAAGAGTACAACGTGCAAGATTTCGAGGCAACTCAGGCCCCTTCTTCAGCTTTTTAGTTAGCCGATAAAAAGTGTAGTTTTGCTTGACTTCTTATTACATCCATAACAACACCAACATTTATTTATATAGCACATTTTCATACAAATAATGTAGCTCAAAGTGCTTTACATGACGAAGAAAGAGAAAAAGACAAAATAAATAAGATTTAAAATAAGGGAACACTAACTAACAAAGAATAAAAGTAAGGTCTGATGGCCAGGGAGGACAGAAAAACAAAAAAATAAAAAAATCTGCAAGGGTTTGTGGGAAGTGGCCCAGCCTACACTCTGGACATCTGATAGTTCATGGACCGAACAGGATCAGTGAAGAGATGAGACACAGACAAAAAATGAAGGGTGAATGGTTTATTTACAAGAGTACTATACAACCAAAATGCAGTAGTGGCAGGTGGGCTTTAAAACACAGTCCTTCAACACTGACACTTCTTCAGAAATAAATAAAAACAATCAAAAAGGAAAAATATGGTGTATTTACAAAAACAGTGCACTCCTACAAAAACTACACACACACTCCAATAATGAAGGTTGTCTTCTTTTATCCCTGGCTCAAGACGCTCCTCCAGCAGGAATGAATAATGCACAAAACAAGTGTGTGTATGTACAAAAACAATTGCACCAAACCCAAAATCAAAAAACTATCCCAGCACCAAATAAGTATATATACCTCCACCAAAAATGATCACTAGGAGATATATCACTCTACTGTATATACAAAAGAATACAGTAATCCCTCCTCGATTGCGGGGGTTGCGTTCCAGACCCCCCCGCGATAGGTGAAAATCCGCGAAGTAGAAACCATATGTTTGTATGGTTATTTTTATATATTTTAAGCCCTTATAAACTCTCCCACACTGTTTATAAATATTCCCAGCAGAGTTATACAGCATAATCCCTTTGTATTCTCTTAGATATTAGGTAAGATTCATTGAAATTATGTATATAAACACACTGTTTATATACAGTAAAACCTAAATATTATTTTATAGATATTGAGTGTCTCCGATATCACATATGTTACAGCCATTACGATAGACAGGCCACCAGCAATAAATAAGTACAATGCAAGAAAAATAGTATACAGTAAATGTGTGTACAGTGACACTAAACGTACATACATGTACTAAGTACTGTAAGTAGAAAATTAATTATGGTTACTCACCAACAATGACACGATGACTTGTCCGATAACAATGAGTTTAATTTTACTGCACAACAAAGGAGAGCGTTACAGCTCTTCTAAAAGAGCCACTTCAGGCGATTGTGTAGCACTGCCGTTGTTCTTCTTCTAGCAGTCTTCAATCCAAATCCCTAAAGCAGATTCCATCCAGACTACTGCCTTATTACATCCACTTACAACTCGTTTTGCACCTTGGTTAAAAGGACACTGCGGCTGTAGATCTTATATTCCTTTCCTACTTTTTAAATAAAAAGAATCGTAGCCTTCAACAAATCCAAAACGTTTACCTTTTCGGCAATCGTTAACATCTTCCATTGGCGCTTGGGCACGGCCCCTGAAGTAGTAGCAGATCGTTTTGGAGCCATAATGAAGGGCTTGACTATGCACAAAGATAGTCACAAAAAAGCACAACTCTTTACACAGCGAAACACGTTGATGCTGAATGAGCGAGACAAAACTTCCTGGTTAACACTGCATTCAGCACGCAGGAACTTAACTGCGTGCTCTGATTGGTTAGCTTCTCAGTCAGGAGAACTTAACTGCGTGCTCTGATTGGTTAGCTTCTCAGTCATCCGCCAATAGCGTCCCTTGTATGAAATCAACTGGGCAAACCAACTGAGGAAGCATGTACAGGAAGTAAAAAGACACATTGTCCGCAGAACCCGCGAAGCAGCGAAAAATCCGTGTTATATATTTAGTTATGCTTTCATATAAAATCCGCGATAGAGTGAAGCCGCGAAAGTCGAAGCGCGATATAGTGAGGGATTACTGTACATACAAAAGCCGCCAAAATCACAACTGCTCCTCCAAATAGCTCAACAGTGCTTACTCATACCTCGCCTTTAGGTCTACTGATGACCCCTGTTGGCCGGTGACTCCTTAAATATAACTGGCAAGATTGTTCAGCCAATCTGCCAACTCACCTACCTCACGCACCTATCCAGGTAGATGCTAGCGCATTCACGCCATGCACCACAACACGCCCCGGGCAACTACGTATTTAAAACCGAACCCCTGCAGGTTGCGCACGTATAAACCCTCCGGGACAGCCAACGGCTATGCTGAGCTCATGCACGCCTGTTGCTGAGTCACCAGTAAGTAACATAAGTTCTTTAACATTATGGGATCCCCATCTCTAACTCAAACAAATGCCAGCTTTCTCTTTTAGGTGCGCCACACTTTAAAACGCCTGCACTGGGCAGGCTGTGAGGACACCAGTGTGTAAAAATGAACACATGCGGAGGAGCCTGTACTGGCCATTATACCAGCTCCACTTGTGTCCAGACACACCGCGCCTCACAGTGCTCACCCGATAGACAGCCCCGCGTTCCTGCGACAGCGCCCTCAACACACAAACGGTAAGTGAACTTCCTTATAACCATATAAATGCCACTGCTTCCGGGTTCCAGGCCACGACACCACCCAGCCCACTCTAGGCATTCTACCCAACATAAATTATCTCAATCAGTCCTCATTATATTCAGGGTTCTCATGGAAGAACTTGATAATGATGGTCATGTGGACTTCTGGTCTTTAATCCATCAATGTAGGGACATCACGGTGCTTTGATTAGGTTGTGGTGGCGCAGATCGCCACCACAGAAAACCGGAAAAAGAACAGAAGAGAAAGTAGTGGTTAGTACGAATTTTGGAGCCACCATGAATAATAATGATAATTAGTTGATTATACAGAGCATCAGGAATTAAACTAAGATGAAGCTATGAGAAAGCCATGTTAATGTAATGTGTTTTCAGCAGTGTTTTAAAGTGCTCCACTGTATTAGCCTGGCAAATTCCTATTGGCAAGCTATTCCAGATTTTAGGTGCATAACAAGCAGAAGGCCGCCTCACCACTTCTTTTAAGTTTAGCTCTTGGAATTCTAAGCAGATATTAATTTGAAGATCTAAGGTTACGATTTGAAATGTAAGGTGTAAGACATTCCGAAATATAAGATGGAGCGAGATTATTTAAGGCTTTGTAAACCATAAGCAGTATTTTAAAATAAATTCTAAATGACACAGGTAACCATTGTAATGACATCAAAACTGCTGAGATGTGCTCGGATTTTCTTTTCCTAGTTAAGATTTTAGCAGCTGCATTCTGCACTAGCTGCAATTGATTGATGTCTTTTTTGGATGGCTTGAGAGAAGTACGTTACAGTAATCTATTCGAATGAAAACAAAAGTGTGAACTAATTTCTCAGCATCTTGCAATATTATAAGAGGTCTAACATTTGCTATATTGCTTAAGTGAAAAAAATACTGTCCTAGTAATCTGATTAATATGTAATTTAAAATTCAAGTCAGAGTCAATAGCTACTGTACCCCTAAATTCTTTACCTCCGTCTTGACTTTTAATCCTAATGTATCAAGTTTCTTTCTAATAATCTCATTATATTCATTATTGTCAATCACTAAAATTTGTTTTTTCTTTATTTAGTTTGAGAAAATTACTACTCATCCATTCAGAAACACAAGTGAGACATTGAGTCAGTAAATCAAGATAGTCAGAGTCATCAGGCGCTATTGATAAATACAGTTGTGTGTCCTCAGCATAGCTGTGGTAGCTTGTGTTATTCCCCGAGATAATCGGACCTAACAGAAGCATGTAAATCGAAAAGAGCAGCGGACCTAGGATAGAGCCTTGTGGAACACCATATAGAATATCATGTGTCTTTGAAGTATAATTACCACAACTAACAAAGAATTTTATACCAGCCAGGTAGGATTCAAACTAATTTAAGAAACTGCCAGAGAGGCCCACCCATTGATTAAGGCATTTTCTAAGAATACTGTGATCAATGGTATCAAATGCAGCATACAGGTCTAAGAGGATGAGAAGAGATAAACAGCCTCTGTCTGCATTTACCCGCAAGTCATTTACAACTTTAACGAGTTCAGTTTTTGTACTGTGATTTGTTCTGAAACCTGACTGAAACTTATCAAAAATAGCATGTTTATTGAGGTGATCATTAAGCTGCGTAATGACTGCCTTCTCTAGCATAATGGCTAACAGAGTACAACACCCTAGTACTAAAGTCTCCCTTTAAAAAGCATTGGCAAATTTGTGAACTAATCTAACCTAAAATGGAGAAATGTCCTACACAACTACAAATTATTTTACTGTGTCAATTTTACCTTAACAGAGGTTACACCAACTTGTATATTTTGTGTATTTCCCTAGTTTTCATCACATAAACAGCTTTGTTTGTCCCATTTCATGAAAATTATTATGGTCAGAAATACTCAAGCAAAAAAAAGAATTAATGACAAAGGTTTTTTTTTTATTTTTTTATTTATGTTGTCAAATTAAAATTGTCACTGTGTGTGAATATGGGTGTGTGTGTGTGAGAGTGGTCCTTGTGATTGACTAGAGTGCTGTCCAGGCCTATTATCAGCATTTTGCACAGTCCTGGTCAGATAACCTTTGGACCCACAAACTCAGTCCATTGAAGGCTACAGTGTCTGCACAGCCCTCGAACACAACCAAATGGTAAGCCATGTGTACATTTTCTAACTTGTTTGTCTTAAAGAGAGTGGTGAGACCTTCCTTATGAATGTTATTAGATACAAATGAATGCATTTATATCTGTGCTATAACATTATTAGTTTAAGGAAAGGACTCAGCCATCCAAACAGCTATTGTAAATTAAACTATAATGAGTAAAACGGTATGTATATGCCATTCATAATTTAAGAAATTAAAGACTTATTAGCTGTATAAACACTTCATAATAATTAAAACATTATCTGGAATATACATTGACACCTTAAACCAAAACCATGAATGTAATATTTACTGAGATATTGAAAAAATGGATTTTCAATTATTACCTATTCCAAAGCAAGATTTACATGACAGACAAAATGATTTAACTGTACTGGTGGCAGAAGCAAATGCTGAATAGCTTTTTTCCACAAAGTAAATTTGAAACAGTTATAACCATTGTAAAAAAGAACACCTTTGAGAAACCAGGATGAGCTTCAGTGTTACTTCTTGTCAAGTAAACTTTTACAATGTTGTTCTGAAAGTTTATTTTTACTATGGGACAACCTGTAATTTTTTTAAGTGCTACATTTTTAATGTGGTATAATGTTTTGCTCTGTATATATACAGTTATTGTGATAGTGTAATAATATCTTAGATATTGATTTAAGCTAGATATTGAAGAATTAATTGGATACAGAGATATCTTTCTTATACCCAATGTGTCAGCACAGTACTTCAATGTGTCAAATAATCACAAAACAAGAAGCTTTGATATGAACATTAGATCCTTTTAAAATTTGGTATCCAGCTATGACTGGCATTATTGCAGCACCCACCAAGGTTTTTTAATGTGACATTATAAAAAATAAATAAGTTTTAGACCAATAACCTTATCCATGGAGTTTTTAAAAACTGTGGTGACTTTTCCACTACAATAATTTCAAAGGAATACTCTCTTCAGATTACAGTTTCAAACTTTGAAACACTAATATTCACAAGTTTAATTCATCATATTTTTCATAAACCTGATTAAAATAAAAATTAAATTAATTAAAGACTTCTAAGATTGGATGAACATGTAAGATTCTTCATTAGAATTATATATAGAACTTAACTTTTTTATTTAGTGCTTTAATCAGAAGAACATTTGCTCCTGTAGCTAAATATCTTTACTTTTTATTTGTTCTTCAAGACAAATATTGAAGATTTAGAAGCAGCTCACCTCTGAATCTCCTGCATACTTCCTGCCTAGTTTCACTGTACTGAAAAGTACTTGTCAAACTCCTAGTCCTGTTCCTGTCTGATAAAAGTTTAATGCTGCTACAATGACGGTTTTGTCAATCAGCATACAGCAAGTAATCCTTCACATAGTAAAAGAAGTTTAAGCTAACATATCCCTTGCTGAGCTTAAACCTGTTCTTAGCATTAATCAGAATCTTTAAAAAGTAACTATTTCAACTCTCTGCCTTCAAAATATTTACTCGAATTGGATTCTGTCACTCCACTGGATGTTTGTTAGATATGAATTCTGTTAGGAGCCGTTGTTATTTCTTAACATTCATCTTTTAGGGATCCAAATTTTTACATTATGAAGTTCATGTGTCATTGACTTCTAATTAATAATGTGCCTGGCATTTGAGAAACCTGACAAGTAAGCAATATAATTATACAAATATAAAAGTTTAAAAAAAGCTGAAAACACTTTGAAGGATCCTGTTTTTCAGATTTTCATTTTAATCTTAATACACACAGTTCATGCTTATAAACACATAATTCATCATAATTCAGTCATATGAATTTAAACAGATTGATCTTCTTTAAAATAAATTAGTAGTTTGAAAAGTATTGTTCATAATCTCTTTATCACACTGCTCACTTGTTATAAATGTATAATAATTAAACATTCATACTTATTCAGTAGATTAATTATGTCATTTTTACAGATTTAAAGGATTACTTTTATAAAGATCAGAAAATGTAAAACAGAAAAAAATAATTTGTTTAACTTATTGCTAAAATATAACTCTTTATATAATTCAGTAAATTTTCAAGCAGTATTAACAGGAGCAAACAGGTTTTTCTCTGCTTTCCTTGAGCATCTTAGGGCTAAGCATGCTGTGGTCAGGGACATGAGGTCAGGGGAGGCAGGTGAGGCAGTGCCTCACCTGTCATCATGAAAAGTAAAAAAAACTAATAATGATAACATAAATTTGTCAACTGGTCTGTGCTATAAATTTGTTTTCTGTATGATTCCAATAATTTTGATAATTTTGATAGTCAACATCGCTGAATTTGCGCATTTCCTGTTCAAATACAGGAAAAATTCACCTCAGACTGCGCACACTGGGTTGATGCGTGCAACTGGCGTGTGCCTGTAGCTGTCTCTCTGTATGTCACCAATATAATGTTTGCAGACATGTTTATTATACACTTTGACTTTCTTAAAGTCTGGCTAATATCTTTAATAAATGTGTGTGACATATCTAGTCTTGCTGATTGGACATAAAACTGCAGTGAAAAGGCATAAGATAAGGCAGACAGTGCTGTGCCACACTGAATGGGGCGGATTTGAGCCCAACAGGTGCTTCTTGCTGCTGTTCTTCTTGGCGATAATCTCCATTGAGTTAGAGAGACTTTTAAAACTAAAGGAAAATGAGGAGGACTTTTACAAGAAAGTGACAGAGATTTTCGTGGAGAAGGATAGGCGCACGGACTTCATTTACAAATAAAGGTAAGACCATAAACGGTTTTCAGTTTTATAAAAAATGGGATCACACTAACAAAAAAATGCAGATGGATAAAACTGCATATGCCAAGTTCCACACACTTCCACTTCATAAATCCTAAATAATGTGAAACTTAACGCACGTGCACATGCCTACAGCCCCACCCAAACTCTTCCAAGAATTTTTCATATTGGAATATGCAAATCAATACATAGATCCCCTTCTGTTCACTTTTGTTAAAAGTCAATGGCAAAAATGTGGAAAAAAAGAATTTCTGCAAATGTGAAGTGGTGAAAAGGTAAAATGTACTATTTGTCAGCTTAAACAGTGGTATAAGCAACAAAAGGAGTAATACAGTGTGGTGGAGACACTCGAAAGTTGCACAGTGCCTGAAATTAAAAAGAAGTGGTCACATATCAAAGTCGACATGAAAAGGCAAGTCGCAGACCACCGTCTGTTTATTCTGTTTCAGACAATATTACATAGGTGGTGATGGTGCTGCTGTGCCCAGCACATCTTCGGGCGCTGGCTGCACACACACCTCTGCCTTGGAAACTGCTGAGTAACCATCTGGACATGTGCTGACAGATGCTGTCTTGGAGTCCCAAAATGCAATAGTGGATGCTGTAAGAGATGTGGCCAATGAACTAAGGAATATAAGGGCTGTACTACTATGTGATACTAACCACAATGTAAATGAATTAGTTAAAAAATAAATGTTTCATCTGATTACCTTTTTTTACATTCTGCTAATTACATTCAAATGAAGTTCTAACGCTTTTCAATTTGGCTGATCATTTGGTTGGTCAGGGTCAGGTTCATCACACCTCATCTCTTTAGGTACAGGCAAGCCACAATTGTGTGCCACATTATGTAGTATGTAGTGTCACAATGTGACATTTTCAGTGGACTATAGAGCAGCACATTATTAGAGTGGGAATACTTTCTATTTACATAAGCAAATTCATTCTTTGAAGGTGCCTTAATAGTGTAGTGTCGGCGCTGAGCACCACAATGGATAGATTCTCTGCTATTTACATGACTCTTTGAGATGATTCGCTATCCTTAAAATGACTGCTTGCCTTTTGCTACACTAGTTGGAAAAAGCACCCACGACTGTGCAGAGTTGTTGTTTTTATAGGTTCTCCAGCTATGGATGATGTAATGCCAGCTCATTCTTTTGGTGGTTCATCCCTGGCTGATATAACTTCTCTAGCGCTGTTGCAATAGCAATGTTCTGCTTTGATGTTTCCTCGTTCAACCACAGTGTAAGGAAATCTTATATATCTGGATGACAAGCGGATAATACCATCCTATACAGCTGGCAAGGCGTGACTTGGTGATGATTGTGAAATACCCAATCAGTCAGCAAGTTCACACTGAAAAGCTCCTGTGGCTAAAAACCTGAGAGTAGACAGAATTGCAAAGGAGCAGGTAGAGCACAATTCCTCAAAGTCTGCCTTTGTAGAGCCGGCACCAGTTCAGCACACAGCTCCAAGAGGATGGCTCTTGGAAACTGAAATTGACTTAGCCAGTCATCATCTATAAGTATGATAATACTGCGTTGGGTGTACCCTCTTGCAAAAAGCAGAAAGTTATTTACATACGGTTTGAGGCTGCTGTGAAAATGTATGTGGCTTTACACCAAGTTTAGTTGTTATACATCTTGAAGTGAGTGTGGAAACAGGTGTACACAACTTTTTTGTGTGTACACACCGTTTATACATGAGGCCCCAGGTCATGTTACTTGCAGAAATTCTCAGATGATTCTGCACTTATGCGATGTATTGGATGAGTCAGAGTATAGGAGTCAGGTGGAGAACAGAGTGTCTTGGTGCAGAATGAATTGTCTCCAAGATAACATCAGTAAAACCAAGGAACTGGTTTTTAACTTTTGCTGCATCAAGAGCCTTTATGTCTGGTCTCTATTCAGAGAGTAGATGTAGATGTGGTCCATTCCTACATACACTTGGGCGTACACATCAATGACAGGTTGGACTGGTCTTGTAACACAGAGGAACTATATAAGCAGGAGAAGAGCAGGCTCTTTTTTCTTAGGACAATGTGGTCTTTTAATGAGGGTAATGACTTCTTTCTCATGTTCTACAGCTCTTTAATGGTCAGTGTAATTTCTTTTCTGTGGTGTGCTGGGCTAGTAACATGACTTCAAGAGAGGCCCACTGAATCGACAAGCTAATTAAAAGAGCAGGTTTAGTTATGAGATGCACTCTGGACCCCCTGGAGGTCGCAGCAAAGGAGAGAATTAAAACAAAGCTGAGTGCCATTACATACAATGCTGCATTTCCTCCCTGTGACAAACTAATACTTTGAGCCAATGAATTATTAACTCAGTCTGATGTGTGTTCAGATAATAGTGTGTGTGTGTGCATGTGTGTGTCTGTGTGTATATTTATTAATCTATCTATCTGTTTATTTATTTAATGATCTTCTGTAAAAAGGCAAATCTCCCATTTGGGACAAATATAGTTCTGTCTAATCAGTTTTCCTGTTATCGGTTTTAGTTTGTTTGTTTCTACGCCAGTAAAAAAGAAGTATCTCAACCACACTGGTATGTTTCAGTTTTTGAGTATTACTATCTGGAAGACTGTTGATCCTGGAACTCCTGTAAAATTCTTTCAGATTACCTCTGATAAAAGTTAATTTCATGCATCATTTCATCACAAACTAAAAGATTGCACTGATCATAGGTTTTGACTCTTTCATCTTGAAATATCTGTGAAGTGTTCTCTTTTTTGGGTTACGTGGGCTTTGCTTCACGTACAGGTCAGCAGGGTAGTTATTTTTATTTTACTTTATTTTATTTATAAGTTATAAATCTGCCAACTTATTTTCTATAAGTGGCCCTTTTGACATTGAAAGAAATCTAAATCTAGAGGGACTATAAATATATGACACTACTAGAGCAACAGATGAAAAAGTCTGTAATTGTCAAACTGTTACAGATACTGCAGTTAATGACAGGTTATGTATGTAATAGAGCTACTGTATATTAACATGGGTGATGCAGTGGGAGTGCTACTGCCTTGCAAGAAGGTGAGGTTTCACCTGCTCCCTATGTGGCGTTGGTATGTTCTCCCTCTGTCCCTATGAGTTTCCACCTAAAGACATGCAGGTTAGGTGGACTGGCAATTCTAAATGGACTTGTTGTGTGTGTTCATCCTGTTATATACTGGCATCCTGTCCATGGATTGTTCTTGCTTTGCACCCAATGCTTACTGAGATAGGCACCTGCCTGGATATGTGGGTTTGGAAAAAATATGGATAAGCAGAATTATGTAGATAATTGTTTTAAGGGAAACAGTTTTCTCTTCTTAGCAATAAATGGACAGTAACCCTTTACTTCCATGGTATCTGTAAAAATAAATATGAAACTATGGAAACTATAATCACTGAGGTGACCTAGAAAATGACGACATCTTCCTTTCTTTTGTATTTAAATTATTAATTGGGGACTTGGCAAAAAATCTATACTCTGAGAAAGTGCTTCTGCCAATCAAAGATTCAGACATCTCTAGAACCTTGCAAACAAATATGGGGATCATCTTTGCCTTGCACACTGCTTGAACTACATGTACATGAATAGAGAAACATTTGCTCTCTGCTGACTTTTGCTGGTGAGTCTTGAATGAATGGCAAGGTAATAAGGCAGAAACTCACATACTGTAACTTTACAACTAGCCTTATGTTATTGGTTTACTTTTTACTATACCTGTTGCTTAGTAATCCTGCCCAGAGGCATTCTGCATATTGTCCACAAAAGCAAGGTTTCTCTTTTTTATCTGTCAATAAATCTTAAAGCACTCACTGATATTATAAGTGCATTCCCTGAGAGTCTCTAAGAAAACAAATCTCTGCACTGTGAGTCAGAGTTTTATTTCTTTCTGAGATTCTACCTTAGCACACATCATACTCTTCTAGAGTTGTATTTATCTTTTTTATTATTCATGTTAAAGCAATTCATGAAATATTTAAAATAGGGACAGCAGGTGTTTTATATATGGGGTTGTAACTGACATCCTGAAGCAATGCTAGTCCATTGGGACAGTTTGTTTAGTGCATACAAAATAATCTTAGAGCACTTTCTATGTCAGAAATGAAGTTTACCACATGACTTGTAAAAATAATTACATATGTCATTTTATGATTGAAACATCAAATATTTCCAGATACAAAATGAAAACTGCAGATGCTTTGCCATATGTCCATTACCAGATCTTCAGAAGACTGCCTTCCAGTGCAGATGTGCTCAACATGTTATGTCAGGCTTGACACCTAATACGTTGCCATATCAAAGTGCAACAGACTTGCTAAATGTAGACATGCAACTCTGTTACCTTCATGCTTATTGGACATCCAAGAACTGGAATTATATAGGTCACAATACAGCACCAATACTGTTTCCTTCTTTTTTTGTACTTTTCATCACACCGTAACATCCCCTCTCTAGTAACAGAAAATCAGAATAATAAAAGATTTCTTCAAAAACCATCTTTGAATCTTACTACTAAAAGACGGTTTAATTAAAATGGTATAAAGAGCTATCTAGGTCATAATGTCTGATTATTCATCTCATGTCAGCTTCAGTATACAGCCCATATTTGAGGAATTATGCAAGATAAATCACCCTAATTACCATAACAAAATTTGGCCATGCCACCAATGTTCATTTTATATTTAAATGCAATTGACAAATGATAGACCTATGAACTTGTCAACATGGGGTGTACTAGGAGTTCTATATGTGATCTGCCTCTCTCTCTTTCTCTCATTCTGTGAAGCTTAACACCCCTAGGAGAAAATCGAGATGTGCCCTGGAATACCCTGCTGTTTTCCTGCATTCATATCCCTTTAGGTAATTGACCTTTTTTCTAGCAAGGGTCAGGACTGAACATAATGATTTCTAAATTTTAATTTTTGCATGTTTGCATAATTTTGATTATAACACAATGTCAAAAACCATTTAAGAAAATTAAACCTTTTATTGGCTAACTATTTGCTTGGCTTTTCTCTACATTCATAATGGTACAACACCCTAGTACTAAAGAAAATTAAACTAATATCAATTTTATGCCAGCAGTTCCTAAATTAATTTAGGAGGCCCCTTTAGCTGCAGGTTGTTTTTTTTTTAAAACCAGATTCAAAATCAAGGCATCATACTGACTTTAAGTCACCAGCCAAGTTCTGACACAAACAGGATATAGCAGTTGTTTGTTGGTTGAGATCAATACACACTCAAACAAAACAAGTACAAGGACAGCTTAAGGCTTTAAAAATTGTGTGGCTAGTGAATGACTGAAAAAATACAAATGAGCCCCAGAAGTTAAGTCTCTTGGCAAGCTCGAAAGGGGACTCACTGCTGCATTGGAAAAATGGTGAGGTGCCTCAGAAAGAACCATTTAACACACCCACAAAATGAAACAAACACAGAAAGGCTGCAGCTACTACAAAAGAAGGTAAGCACCACAACTGAACCAAATAACCACTGCTCAGCAAGAGATATGTGCACAGGGTAACTAGATGGAGCAAAGGGGGCCTTTATATGGTAATGTTACAGGTCCAACCACCAAGAGAGAAAAGAGGTTAAAAGTATGCACTGATACAGTGCATTGCCGCACCCACCACATGACAAACCACCTCAGGATCCCAAACTTGGACTCGAGTGCAGCCACGCAACGGGTGACACCTCAGCACCACATTAGTTCGAATGGAATGGAACAGTGTGAGGTGTTTTATAGTAGCTGGAGTGCCAATCCTGCCACCAACCCCCACATTTTCCGTTGCAAGCCGAAGGTCCTGATTTCAGGGCTGGATGCAGGTTAACATCATACTCAGGACGGAGCAATTAATAATAATAATAATAATTCTTTGCATTTATATAGCGATTGTAGTTTAAGAGCATCAAGACATAACCAAAAAAATATTTTTTTGACTCCAAAATAATTTTTTTTCTGTCTTCTTTTTTTCTTAAAAAGGCAAGACATCACCAAGCATTTTATAGGATGGCATTTATAACGTTGGGTGATTATTGAATATTTGGGACAATGACACCTGTGGATTGTCAAAGCCTAATCATGGTATGAGATGATGATGATGTTATGATGATAACACAAAAAATCCATCCATCCATCCATCCATTATCCAACCTGGTATATCCTAACTACAGGGTCACAGGGGTCTGCTGGAGCCAATCCCAGCCAACACAGGGCACAAGACAGGAAACAAACCCTGGGCAGGACGCCAGCCCACCACAGTAACACAAAAAATGTCTACATGTAAATTGAAGAAAGAACAAAACCCCATAGAGAAAGGCAAAAAACAAACTGTGAAGACTTATTGCAAACACAGCCAAATTTTACAAGGTCCTGATGTCTTAATGTTAATGGACATGGGCAATGCTATTTTTATTAAATTAGACAGTATTTCTGCACATCAGTTGGGTTCAAGCTTAAAGGGTTGTGTTTTTTTATTTGAGGTGCCTTCCCCCTGGATCACTGCTCTTGCTCTCTGTTCAGATATTTTACGTGTACCACAAGAACAATGGAAGTTGTGACTTGTCAGATTAATTCCTTTTGTACAGTAAATGTGTACATTTGTAATTTTTTTTTCTTTCTTCTTTATTATTTGAGCCAAGGGGACACACGGCTTTACAAAAAGTAATGGGCTCTTTCTACCTCCATTGCACCTTTGCAGTTCTTCCAAGTGCTTCCAAGTGTATAGTGTCCATGGTTTCCCAAATGTCCCTGACAGAAATAAAAAAATTGTCACTTTGCTGATTATTCAGTGGGACAAACAGACAAATGCTGACTCCATGTTAACTGCTGTTTGCAGAGTTATTGGCCCACTCTTTGCTAGGCATTTAGTATCCATTACCATGTTGTAATTAAAACCAATGTATTTGGCTGAAATTACATGTGGAATAGTAAGGATGGCAGCAAAAAAATCAAGCCTTACAGATAAAGGCCAAAATCCCAATAAAAATATAGCTACATTCTAAAAACTTTCGCATAGGCAGAATGGTACAGGGTTAGAGAACTCAAGCTTGTTTTTTTCCCACCCGTCAAGCACACAATAGTCATCGGCTAAACACACAAGATAGGAAGGTTTGAAGGCAAGCAGCACGTGAAAAGAGAAGCAAATTTGGAATTACTTCTGACATTCTTAGTGTTGTGTTTCCATTTATGTAAATTTTATATTGTCATGATTTTTTTGAAAAAAATATAAATGAACCACAATATACATGCGCAACATATGCTGTATTTTCAAACTTCTTATTTTGCTTATTGATTAATGTGAATAATTTTCTTCCTGTTATAAACACACTTAGCTGACTCCAGTATTACAGGAATTTGGTGCTGTTCTGATAACATCTGGCAGAAGTCAAGAAGCTGCACATTATGTGAGGTCAGTGCATTTGTGACACACTCCACACCTACACACAAGTCACAACAAGGTAACTTGGAGATAACAGCTTGGGAAACTAATTTAAAAAAGAAGAAAGTATGCAACCTTTACTGACACATGCAAAAAAATATTCAGCAATTTTAGGACATGTACTGTATTAGCATAAGGTGACAACTTTGAAGACTACCTGCTTGCTTGTACTGCCTTGATGTTGACAAGTTCTTTAAAATACACAGAGGGGATTGGTTGTTGATTTGCTCCTGTGACAGCTGGAGGATTTGCACTGTAAGAAAACAGGAGTAAAGGTTTGGAGTTTGGAGAAGCAACTGGTCTTGTGTGTTCTTTGATAGCCGACACAACAATTAGTTGATCAATTTTTGTCAAGAGAAAAGCCAATAATTTTAAATGTATTCATGTTCAAAATGAAAAAGTAATTCATGCTGTAATAAGACTTTTCCTAGATGCTTTCCTTGTAGTCCATTCACAGTTTGGTCCAGTATTTCAAGGTTAAGTAAGCCATTGCAGCTTACCTACAAAAACAGAAAGCACAAGAGTAGGGACTAAATTGATTAATTTAAATTAAAGAAAAACAGGATGTGCCACTGAGTCGAATAAGGCGTGTACAAGATCATCAGCACTCCATCATGGTGAGGAGCATCTGAAGGTTTGGTACACCAGCTAACACACAAATATGCAGTTTATTCCCACTATTGCAACAATGAATAAAAGGTAAACGTTGATTTTTAGCAGACTTTGTCTGACACTTGCTATACATTCATACTTCTCAAAATCACAATGTGGATATGCACATTAAACGTTGTGATTTCTGTATTCTTATAAAGGATATAGTCACTTGAAACAACCAAACCCAATAGTGGATTCATTCTTCATAACCACTGCTGCTCGTCACCTCTCTGCTACCATACTTGCAGCATCGCTGGATGAGTTAAAGAAAATTCATCTCAAGTGATAGTGCTGCTGTTACCTGGAAAATGAATGCTGTCACGGCTCTGTAAAAAAGTCTCACAAAATACCACTTTACAGGTTAATCAAGTATCCTACTATTTAAGTACATTCTTTTTATATATAACATCTGGTATAACATAAATGAGGTCATAAAAAAGTTTTGTGTTCAAAAATGTTTTTTTCTCCGACATTAATAAAACGAAGATAGTATTTTAAAGAATTCATAATTTAGTGGATGTTGTCTGCTGATGACTAGAAGCAAGCAGGGATATCTGTGTAATTCTTTGTAAGTGCAAAGTGGAAGAACTACAAATGCATATTTGGCCAACTAAATTAAATTACTTAGACTTTGACGTTCTGACAATTACTGTTACACAGGTCAATTAATTAAATGGACAAAAATATTTAATCTGTGTAACATCATAAGAAATGCAAGAGCACTGTGTTATCAAAGTGTCTCTGCAGCAAGCTGACTTGAGTTAGATCATTTAACATAAATAAATCACAATTTCTTTTTTTTCATGTGTCCTAAGGGGTCTTTGGAAAGATCTAAAAGAAGAATTCAGATTTTTGTACATAGCGTAAACTGTACTAAAAAAAGCTAATAATTTTCTTAATTGCTTCTAAAAAAAACCACGGATCCTGGTTTTCATTTGATCTGATCCCTTTTAGATATATTTACTTCTTTATTTTTTACAAAGAACCCTTCTTTATTTTTACAAACTAGAAAACTATATATAATTTTATCCTTGCAGAATTTATGACATTTGGGAGTTCTTCAGAACTTGCTCTCTGAATTGTACCTAGTGTGGCGGATGGCCGGGACCCATGCCTGGCCGGGGTGCCCCTGTCACTAGATCTGGGGGTGCAGCCATGGGAGCCACACTACGTCCCTCGGTACCTTTGTTGGCAGCCCCCCTGGGTTGCCTCGGGGCCACTTTCGTGGAACACCGAAGCTCATCTTGGTTGGGCTCCATGGCCTCCGTCGGATGAGCTGCATAGAGCTGCACAGCTTAACAAGCCCGTCTCGGTAAGAGCGCAGCTACACCCGGAAGTGCAGCCAGAAGTAGGTCAACGTGTACCTGCAGCACTTCTGGGTGGGCTATAAGAGTAGCCTGCAGCCACTACTCAGGGAGCCAGAGTCGGGAGGAGGTGGACGAAGCTGCCCTGGAGGAGTGGAAAGAAGAGTGGGATTTGGGGTGATTTGTATTTGTATTTTGACTGTGTTGTGCCTGCGGGGTTCACGGGGAAGACATGCCCCACAGGTGAAGAAGAAAAAAAATCTTTTTTGTTTATTTTGCCCGTGCCTCTGGTGTCAGTCAGTGTTGGGTCGGCGCCACCCAAGTGCCAATTTGACACTAGTTATATTTTAAATGCTTTCACAATGACTCGTGACTTGGTCTAAATTTGCTAATTTTTAACACTAAAAAAGATATTCTAAAGCAAAGTCAAATGTTTCATTTTTGTCATACAATACACTGAATTAAGCAAGTGTTTCAATGGTAATTGTCTTTGAAAATTAACAGATTTTTTAGTAGTTGAAATAAATAATTTTCCTGGGCAATTCAGAAAAATAAATGATACTGCTGACTGGAAAAATAAATACATATTTGAAAATATATAGATCTCAAAAATATACTTTTTGCATCTGGCAACAAGCATTGAGTGTCCACCAATTTGCAATAAGTAACAAAGAGCCCATTCTAACTATTATCCCTTTATGATTTCCAGCAATCCAATTTCTAAACCCACTTTGTGAATTGCTTAGTCATGAAGAGCAGGAGCCCAGGTACCCAGTGGTACTGGCCTTGAAGAGAATGTGGGCTCATTGTGGATCACATTCTCACAGACCAGACCAACTGAGCAGTATCAATCAACCAAACACCATCAAAGGAAGAACACACACATAATTTAGCAAAGTTTGGGATGAATCTTCTGTAGTAACCGGCAAGCCCCAGAAAAGCGCGCACTTGTTTTTGTGTTTTAGGTCTCGGATAAACAAGCATTTCTTCTATTTTCCTTAACTGTGGTCTAAGTAAACCCTTGCCCATAGAATAGCCTAAGTAATGAGTCTCGGACATGCCCAGTTTACATTTCTTAGAGTTAGTAGTAAGGCCAGCTTGCCTCAAGCTTTCAAGAACGGCTTGGAGCCGCTCTAAGTGTGTTTGCCAATCATTGCTGAAAATCATGACATCGTCAAGGTATGCCCCGGCATATTCAGAGTGAGGACGTAGGATCTGGTCCATCATGCGTTGAAAAGTCAGAGGTGCCCCGTGAAGACCAAACGGGAGTCTTGTAAATTCATAAAGTCCGTCAGGAGTTGCAAATGCTGTTTTCTCACAACTGCTAGCCTCCAAAGGCACCTGCCAATAGCCTTTCGTGAGATCTAGCGTAGAGATGTAGCTCGCCTGACCCAATTTTTCCAATAGTTCATCGACACAGGGCATCGGGTAAGTATCGAATTTAGAGACCTTATTCAAGCGTCTGAAATCGATACAGAAGCGAACCGAACCGTCTTGCTTTGAGACTAATACGACTGGGCTGCACCAGTCACTTTTACTTTCACGAATTACACCCAATTGTAGCATCTTCTTTACCTCCTCTCGTACAATATTTTGTCGCGCTTCCGGAATCCGGAACGGCCGCATTTGTACGCGAACACCAGGTTCAGTGGTAATTTTATGTTCTGTGATGTCAGTTTTGCCTGGTAAGTCTGAAAAGACGTCAGTGTTCCGTTCTATCAAAGTTAACAGTTCTGTCTTTTGCGTGTCAGTAAGATCGTTGCCAATGGCAACATCGGTTTGAGAAACTGCAGCCAAGGAAGTGTTAACCTCTTGTCGGTCGTGCCATTCCTTCAAGAGGTTAATGTGTAAAATCTGGAATGGTTTGCGCCGGCCAGGTATTCTAACCTTGTAATTTACTGGACTCACACGCTCTTCAATAATGGCGGGGCCCTGCCATTTAGCCAAGAATTTGTGTGGATCAGAGGGAACCAGTACCAAAACACGATCACCAGGTTTGAATTCACGGAGCTTACTGCGCCTATCGTAAAGACGCTTCTGAGTTTCCTGTTCTTGTTGTTGATGCTCCACAGCAATAGAGGAAAGCATAGAAATTCTGTCTTGCAACGAAATTAGTCGATCTGCAAAGCTTGGTCCTTGAGCTGCTCTCTCGATCCCTATCCATTCCTCACGCACCACATCCAGGACGCCTCGCGGCCGTCTGCCGAATAACAGCTCGAAGGGACTCAAGCCGGTGGACGCCTGTGGTGATTCTCTCACTGCGTACAAAACAAAAGGTAGGACAGTGTCCCAGGTTGTGGGATCATTATGTACAACTCGCCTGATCATCTGTTTCAAAGTTTTGTTAAATCGCTCGGTTAAACCATTTGTTTGAGGATGGTAAACAGTAGTACTCAGTTTCTTAATAGCAAAGCTGTCACACAATTGTTTCATCACGCGAGAAGTGAAAGGTGTGCCTTGATCAGTTAAGATTTCTCTAGGGATATCAATACGAGTAAAAATATCACATAGTGCCCTGGCTACAGCTGAGGAGTTAGCCCTTTTCAGGGCAATCACTTCTGGATATCTAGTTGCATAGTCAACCAACACCAGCAAATATTGGTACCCACTCTTAGTCTTAGGTAAAGGACCCACAATATCTAATCCCACTCGCTGAAAGGGAACTTCCAAAATGGGCATAGGACAAAGAGGAGCTCGAGGAGGCTTATAAGCGGAGACGATCTGGCAGTCTGGACAAGAAGTGCAAAACCGTTCAACATCTTTTCCCATATTCAGCCAATAAAATTGTTTTGATAACCGCTCTCTGGTTTTGCCAGCACCTAGGTGCCCTCCCAAGACGTGTGAATGTGCCAGATGCAAAACAGTTCCCCTATGTGCTTCAGGTACCACTCACTAATTGTTCAATAAATTCCCCCTCCAAGTGATCTGAGATCACTCTGAAAAGGCAACCGTCCTTTTCTATAAAGTGTGGGGTTTTCACACCCCCGGAATCACGCTCTTGGTAATAAGAGTCATTAGCAGAGCGAGCCTGTTTGAATGCATATTCTAATGAGCTATCAGAATGTTGTAAACGCACAAAATCTGATTGTGCGTTATTGCTCGGTTTGTGTTCGGGGGCATTTGCAATCTGGGAAGATGAAGAAGGACCAGCCCATTCTGGAAGATTGTCGGGGGTGACCTCCTCCGTCTCGCTGGAGAGATCGGGTTCAATATCTAAGTTGGGCTCTAGATTTTCCCCAGCCGCTACCAGTTCTTCGTCTTGGTTTTCTTCTTCTTCTCCCTTCCCAATAAGTTCATTAGTGGACTGGACTACTGGTCCTTTACATTTATTAATCAGTTTTGGAAAAAGGGCATTTCTCCGTCCTATGAGTAACGGCCAAGGGCACGAGTCTGAAACGGCAGACCAAACCTTAAAGTGGCGACCCCTATAAGTTAAAGGAAGAAGTAAAGTCTGATAATCTTTAACATCACCATGTACACAGCGTATTTTTACAGTCTCACAGTCTCTAAGCCATTGTTCATTAAGACAGTCTCGTCTCACAATACAAAGGTCACTTCCCGAGTCTAGCAATGCTGAGATTTCTCTGCCCCCCAACTTCACCGGGATCAACAAGCCATCTTTTCCATCCGAAGAATATGTAATATTTGAGCAACAAACCTCGGCCAGTCCAACCTCCATTGACTGAGCTGGAGACAAGCGACATTCTCTTGCCAAATGGCCGAGTTGATCACACCGGAAACATCTACGGTCGGCTCCGCTTCCGAAATATCCTCTGTGACGTCCACGTCGACGTCCTCTGTAGTGTCCACGGTTTCCTCGGCCCACTGTTGCCGCTGTCTCCCCAGAAACAGGTGTCTCATCTACGACTGGATTTCCCGGGGTCCTACCTGACCCCATTCGATTTTCAGGTCCTGCAGCTTGTCGATCGAAGCAATGAGAATGTCCTGGACGTTCGTTCACAGGTTGCGAAGCAGCTCGAAATCCACCGGTCTTTCTCCAAGTGGACTGTGAACCTTCCAATCGTCTGGACATAATCGTTAATGATTTAATATCATGACGTAAAAATTCATCTCGAAGAACTGCAGGCATGCCGGCCAGTAATATATTCACGACAACTGTTTCCATCACGTCTCCTTCAAACCAGCAGTGCACTTTATGTATCATATCTTGAATTTGCGCATAGATAGAGTCATCCATGTTTAGTTTCCAGTCTTTAAGTGCATAACTTTTAGACATCTGAAATAAGTCTTCGGCGGCATCCATCTGTGCAACCACTCCTGGTACCACTTGTCACGCTTGGGTCACAGATTTGCACAGAGACACAGGAGGTCGTAGAAACAAGAAGGATTTTTATTCAAACACTGCAAACACATGAGCTTAAACGTGCTCCATGACAAGTCAGGGATGACAGTTCCACTAGGAGCAGAGAGAGAGAGATAAAAGCAAACAATCAATTCCCCAAAACCGACAGGCGCTGCGCAAGGCTTTTAAGTTAGCAGAGTATCGCGTGAGGCTTGTATTACGCGTTATAGCACAAGTGAGAAGGTAAGGAGCAGTGTGAGGGTAGTCTGTGTTTCAGGGGTATTCCCAGGGGCGTCTTTGTCTTCTTGGGGAGCGATCACCCCTTCAGCTTACAAAATAAATAATTTTCCTGGGCAATTCAGAAAAATAAATGATACTGCTGACTGGAAAAATAAATACATATTTGAAAATATATAGATCTCAAAAATATACTTTTTGCATCTGGCGACAAGCATTGAGTGTCCACCAATTTGCAATAAGTAACAAAGAGCCCATTCTAACTATTATCCCTTTATGATTTCCAGCAATCCAATTTCTAAACCCACTTTGTGAATTGCTTAGTCATGAAGAGCAGGAGCCCAGGTACCCAGTGGTACTGGCCTTGAAGAGAATGTGGGCTCATTGTGGATCACATTCTCACAGACCAGACCAACTGAGCAGTATCAATCAACCAAACCCCAAACACCATTCCATCAAAGGAAGAACACACACATAATTTAGCAATGCCAATCCACTTAACATTAATGTCTTTGGACTGTGAGAGAAAATTAAAGAACCCTTAGGAAAGCCATGTAGTGTGACACCCCGTGTAGTGGCAAGGTTGGCACCAGACTACACAGTGGGTGTCTTGTAGTTCCGAACTGATCGGGATCAGACTTGAGAGAAGTCAGATATGGCAACACAGACACAAAAAGGTGGCAGTTCCAAAACAAAAGTGGATTTTTATTTACAGGTGCACAAAAAACACAAAAAACAATATCCCAATCAAAAGCAGTTATATTTACAGTGAAGCTGTCAGTCCCAAAAATTAAAAAGAGACAAAAGTTTATATTCACAAAATTGTAGTCTTCCTAAAGAAAAAAACAAACAGGAAGAAATTAAACACAATAAAGACCGAAGAATCAACAGAAAACATTTACAAGGAGTAAAAAGTGTATATAAAAGAAAACCAAAAAGTTCACCTCAAACCCAAACTATAAGATACCTCCACCAAAGCAATACTACAACTAGAAGATAGCTATATAAAATATTTAAAAATATTTGCACAAGCCACTGTTTGGTATACTAAATACATTTGCTATACCAACCACACCATGCACACCACCGAGTCTAAAGACAAGCTCTTGAGGCAGGAAATGCCACTAATAGTCAGGGAACTTCAGCTAATCCTGCGACATGCTGTTCCCTTACACCAATCGCGACTGACGCAGGTGCCTTCTGCACAAGTGCTCCTCTCAATCCTTGCAAAGTATGTATTAAATAGGGCTAGAGGCCTCAGGTGTGCACGATCAAGAACGAGTGCAAACTTGAGCGCATCCCGATGTGCTCCCCTCAAAAGAGCCGATACGCACTACAAAAGTAATTTACTTTTTCTTGTGGACCCCCTTCTCACATTAATGCATGCACAAACTTAACTAAACGCTTCACACCTTTTCCTTTGTTTTCTGCAGGTGGCTGAAAAGAAACACTAAGCCTAATGACAGGGTACGTGCACATCCTCCAGCAGGCCTGACCTGGAGGCGCACTTGACCTGTTGCTGGCAACCCACTGCGTGAACCTGCCGAACCTGGCAAAAGCCAAAGTAAAATATGATTGCAAAAGTGCACCCTGCACTTCATCAATTTAAACAAGTAAGTGATTTAACTTAGCACTTTTTCACCTGTAAATTGGTAATCCTGGTAGGCGATTTACCACATGTAGACACAGGGAGAACATGCATACTCCATGCATGCAGCACCCGAGACACAGACTACATTCTCCATATTGTGAGAAAGCAGCCTCAGTACTGTGACACTGTGTTGCCCCACCATACCTCCTTCTTATGCAAGCTAATCAATTATTAATATATATATATATATATTTGTTGTATGCAAAATCACCTTCAAATTAACCTTTAAAACCAAATATTTTATGCTGAAATAAAATTGTTGATACATAGCCAAGTAAGTGACCATTCAGCTAAGCCTGCACAAACATGAACCATTGCCCTCTTGTTCACCACACTGTCCGTAAAATATAAAGAGACCACAGGACATTCACTCCATGTCTCTAAAATGGATGGCAATATCTCCTCAATTCTCTAGTGTACCTACAATTTAACCTTTGTAGGTATGAGACAGTAAAGAACTTGAAAGGAGAAACACATCTGCTCATATGTAACTGGAGATTTATGAATCCATTTCAAGTATAGGGAAATTCTACTATTTCATGGGCAATGACTGTATAGTCCAAACATGTTATGGCTTTAGTAAAGGCCAGAGGAGAGGAAGTACTGGTATAGATTTGGGTATTAGAACAGCTCAAGAGTACCCCATGTACTGTATACTGTACATATATTGATACATGTGTGCCCTTGGGAGTAAACGTAAGGGTTCTGGTGGTAATTACCTGCCAAACCAGGGGTTAGCGCTGTGTGATAATGCCTTCTTCTGCAAAATGTAAGATTGACAGCCGTTCTGCTGCTGATGTCATTTCCATTTTCTCCCCTCCTGGACCCACCCCTTCCTGTCTGGAACCCATATGACTGACCCTTTTTTGAATCATTTCTGTATTGGCCTCCTGTCTCAAAAGACATTGTTTTCATCTTTGTGAAAAGGTTAGTTTCTTTTTGTTTATTTTCATTATATGGGTTCATGAACACATTCCAAACCATTTTCCCATTTGCTTCTTTTCTTACTATACAAATATATAAACAAATATATAAAGTTTTACCACTTTAAATAGATTGGAGTAAATAAATTGGGCACCCTGTCATTACTGTAACATTTATCTAAGTTGACATGTACCAAAAAAGAACCATGGATTTAGTGTGTGTAAATCAGTAAATTCTGTTCTGCATAAGAAAAACTGAGAAGCCATTATAATTAATAATGAATCAATGTGTTCTTTTGCAAATGTAAAAATTCCCCTTACTTTATAAACATTTCATAACTGACTTGGATGGTTATAAAATATTACTGACATGCTATACTTTAGAGATGTACAAAATGTCAGCACTGATTTTATATCCCTAAATTTCCAGTGTTACCAAGAAAGTGTGGGTAATCAATGATGGAGTGTAATGTTAATGAAAGTTGTCACAATGTAATAATCAGAATGTCTCTTTCCAAGTGTACAGTGTCTAAATTTTTAGTATTAACAGATCTGTTGTATAACTTTTAGTTAAACTGCTGTGAAGTGTGCATTTATAACAAATAAACTTGCCTACTAATGGATATACTGTTATTCTTTCAAAAACCCAACAAATACATAATTCTCTATGTTGAATGTGCATTAAACACTGTTGTAAAAGCTGAGCATTGCCTAATTTTTATCTATCTGTTCCTCTAGTTGCCTGGAGTTTGAGTCTCTCCTGGACTCATTAAGCGGAAGGCACACAGGGTCGCAGGGAACTTATGCATACGCCCACAATACCACAAAAGAGACTATCTTACAGAGTAGTCTACCACAAGTATTTCAACCATGAAATATTAAGACATCACTATTGAGGTAGCAAATAAATAATAGTATAGGAAACAGGATAGCTTTACATTACTGATCCAAGCAGGTGACGCAGCAGCAAATGTGTGTTCAATTAACTAAGTTCTTTTATTAATCACCATAACAGTGTCAGTTGCATATAATTTTTCTCACACAAAATTATGTGTATATTGTCTCACAGGGGTTGATCAGCTTGCTTTGTCCCGACATATAAAACAATGGCAGAAGGTCACTTGACCAATATCATTTTTCAGCACTCATATAAGGCTATAAGGCAAACACCCAATTTAACAAAAACCCACACAAACATCTGATTAGACTTGTAAGATATTAAGTTCATGCATCTCACAGCATCTGGAATCTGGAATTCTTTCTCTTGACTGACAGTATAGAATGAGAGTGAAGTGAGGATGGGCAGGAAAAACTCATCTGGTAAGATCCCAATAGCTTTAACGATAGATTTATGCTTCATTTGATACTGTAGCAGGAGCTTGAAAAAAATTATTAGTGATAATCTAAATACGTGGTTTGATAATACACATTTAGTGCTTTCTAATTACTGTGTTTAGAAATTGTTATAATGTCCAAAAAACCTTTTAATACTTAAGAATTTAACACATTACTATTTACACACTTGAAAAAGTATGAAGAATAAAAAGTTAATACTTCATTGTTTTAAATGAAAAAGTGGTATATGTTCATAATCACGTAACATTTACAATACTGTATATGGTGTGTTACTTTCTAAAACTAATTCAACTGATAAACAGTCCCAAAAAAGTCCCATTGAGGCAACATATTGGCTGCATTTGACCTCTACTATTGTACAAAGAAATCTTGACAGTTTTCTATTTGAAATGCTCCCTCTGTACATAAACAATTAAGAATCACTTATTAACCTTGTAAAGACAAAACCACAAAATGATTCAAACTATATAATGAAAATACAGAAAGCAGCAATGATTGAACCTGAACCACCAAGAAATTTGTGGTTGTGGTATAATCAGTTGCTTTATACTGCTGATATACTATAATGGGGTCACAGAATGAAGCCAATAGCCATTTATCAAGTTGAAGCAAATCTTGTAATTAGTGAAGACCATCAGACCAATAACAATAAAACCAAATATCTCGTCAAATATTTTAAGTTGACACATCAGTTCAGCATCTAAGGCAACACTTTGTGAATAAGCAGCATTTCCAGTAATGGGAGGGACCTGGGAAAAATACTAACTGTTCATCTCAATATTTTTTAATATCTTTAATAATTAAATCTTCTTTAGACAAGAAAATTCATGTTAAACAGAATCAGCTTTCTAGAGTGGACATACAATTCACCATAAGTTTACAGCCATTTCATAGGTGTGCTGGGGAGAGCATAACAATAACCTGAGAAATGCCTGTTGAATCTCAGGTGAGGTTTACAGATATATCCTGGTGTGGAAAATCTTCAGTATTTGAACTACGGACTGTTAATTTTAAATTTTAATTATTTTGCTCAAAAGAACCAGGATGAACTGAATTTATTCAACTTGTAATTACAGGCATTGCAAGCACCTTTTTGTATCATGCCAGTAACGTATGCATTTGTTTCATTCAGTTTCCTTTACTTTAAGTTTAAGACCTGGGAAAAGGAAATATGTATAGATGGCACAGAATCTGTTTCATTTCATTTATATCCTGGGAGCAGATGGACACCGTAGGAATAAGAATTACCGTGTTTGTTTACAGGCTGAGAAATGAAGGAGCATGGAGGTATTTTAAAGATCAAACACTTTGATCAGCGTCATTTGTCATCAGGACAAGACAGCCAATCAAATATGTGTGATGTCCCAAAACCCCTCATGTGAATTTTAACATATATATGTTCTGTCTGACAGGCCAAAAAGAGAAGAGAGAAAAACAACGGTAGAAGGGTCACACAGGAAGCAACATCAGAGGTCAAGAGACATGAGATCACCTGATTTAGATGTCAGAAAACATAACCTATGAATAACACAGATCACTAAACCAAAAGCCGACCAGGATATCACCCCTTGACACTTCCGATTTTCAGTAAGCTGTTCAAAGATTGTTTATACCCAGACTTTACTACCTATTTAATTTTCAATTATATTTTCATCCATTTAGATTTGTTGTATATTAATAAATATCCCTTTGCTTTTATATTTTCTATAGTTTGTCTTTTATCTAGAGTGACTGAAATAACAAAAGGGTACCGAGTATGAGTTAGACAGCTACTTTCTTATTCACAGGGTTTATCAAGGGTATTGTAGTTGCTCTTCAATAATTTGAACAACTGCACTAAAAGCAAGACATACTTTGGTTATTAAGTGGCATATAACCAAAATAATTACATTTTTATGTATGCTGTGATGACACTTGCATGTTTGTTAGCTGAGCTGATAATAAGATGACTCAGGCTCCGCCGCAAGTGGCAGCCTTTCCAGCAGCTCCATGTATGGCTTTATCTTTTTACCTTTTTCTCTATTTTTCTCAATTTCACTGATCACTCCTACCACTTTCTTTTTTGTGGACTCGTTCCCTGGACACTTTTTACTACTTTTTACTACTTTGAAATGGATTTTTACAAGCTGAGACTCGTCTATTCAGGTAGTCAACTTCAAGTGCTGAAAATAAAGGCCCATGCTGGTGTGGTTCCCTATTTACCTGGCGAGGTAAGAAGGTCGTATCGTGGCAGCAGAGCCGGTGCTAAGCTAAAAGCCAAGCGACTAGCAAGAAAGTGGCGATACAAGCCTTCAGTGCCTTCTGTGATCCTGGGAAAAGTGAACTCACTACCAAATAAGATTGACGAACTGGCTGCGCTGGTGAAAAATGTCATCACCTACAGAGAATGCAGTTTGTTGTGTTTTTGTGAAACATGGCTAACAACTAACATCCCAGATGTTAACGTGGAGCTTCCCAGGTTTAGCACAGTTAGAGCGAACAGAGATGCAAATACCTGCAGGAAGCGGAAAGAAGGAGGACTCGCCCTCTATGTGAATACAAGGTGGTGCAACTCTGGACATGTAAACGTTAAAATCTCCACTTGCTGCAGGGACATCGAACTGTTGGCCGTAAGTCTGCTTCCCTACTACTTGCCCAGAGAGTTTGGACACGTCATTGTTGTTATTGTTTACATCCCTCCTCAGGTGAATGTAGAGATAGCGGGTGACATCATCCACACCGCTGTTACTTAACTACAAACACTGCACCCTGAGGCGCTTGTGCTAATAGCTGGAGACCATGTGACGCTGGACAAAACATTACCTGCCTTCTCTCAGTATGTGGATTGTAACACTCAGGGAAATAGGACTATTGACCTTCTGTATGCAAATGTTAAAGACGCACACAGCGCCACCCCACTGCCTGCGCTTGGGAAAGCAGATCATAACCTGATTCTGCTTCAGCCTCACTACAAACAAAGCGTGAGGGAGCTACCAACAACCACACGCACAATCAGGAAGTTTTCCCCTGAGGCAGAGCAGGCTCTGAGAGACTGCTTTGGAACTACGGACTGGGATATCCTGCAGGGATCATATAGTGAGAACATTGAGGAGGTTGTTGACTGCACTACTGACTACATCAACTTCTGTATGGACACTGTAGTTCCAGTAAGAACAGTACGCTGCTATGCTAACAATAAGCCATGGATTACAACTGACATCAAGGGCCTTTTGAACCAGAAGAAAAGGGTTTTTAAAGACGATGATCAGCATGAGCTCAAGCGCGTGCAGAAGGAACTCCGAGTCCAGCTCAGGACGGCGAAGAAGCAGTACAGGAGAAAGCTGGAGCAGAAGTTGCAGAATAACATCATGAAGGAAGTGTGGGATGGGATGAAGATCATCACTGGCTGCAGCTCAAAGCGGGGTGCCACTATCGAGAGAGATGTGGAAAGAGCAAACCAGATGAACAACTTTTTTAACAGGTTTGTCCACCAGGTTTAAATTAATATTGTTTTTTTTTTTTTTATCAGTATACTGCTGCTGGAGTATGTGAATTTCCCCTTAAGATTAATAAAGTATCTATCTATCTATCTATCTATCTATCTATCTATCTATCTATCTATCTATCTATGTCTATCTAATGAATTCCTATATAGAGCATTTTACACAGAATATTGCAGAATGAGTGACAATTGACAGCACTTGAGACTTTGTCTGGCGAGCATCTCTATATGTATGCATGTGTAGCTGTGTCCTGTGTGGAATATTGCGGAATGACTGGCAATTGGACCCACCCAAGACTTTGTCTGGATAGGATCACCATGTGTATCTGTGTCCATATGTGTTAATCTTCAAGAACGAGAGTACATGAACCCAATAAATGTTTCTGGTAAATCTCACAGACTTCATGACAATAGCAAATGGTAAATCTTGTCCATTAAAAATAAATCAAAACTAAAGTTGCTTAACACTGCAGCCACCCCTAAGACAGCAGTCATGCACAGATTCTAAAAGTATATGGAGTTCAGTATTAAATAAAAATGACCTATGTCAAAATATAATAAATAAATACTGTATATATACTGCATATACAGTATATAAAAAAACATTTTCAGCAGTGATCTACTAATTTTGTGGATGAACAACTTTTCAAAAATCACACACAAACACCTATACATTATACATATATACAGTTAGGTCCATAAATATTTGGGCAGAGACAACTTTTTTCTAATTTTGGTTCTGTACATTACCATAATGAATTTTAAATGAAAGAACTCAGATGCAGTTGAAGTGCAGACTTTCAGCTTTAATTCAGTTGGTTGAACAAAAAGAGTGCATAAAAATGTGAGGGAACTAAAGTATTTTTTTAACACAATCCCTTTGTTTCAGGGGCTCAAAAGTAATTGGACAAACTAAATAACTGGAAATAAAATGTTAATTTCTAATACTTGGTTGAAAACCCTTTGCTGGCAATGACAGCCTGAAGTCTTGAACTCATGGACTTCACCAGATGCTGGGTTTCCTCCTTTTTAATGCTCTGCCAGGCCTTTACTGCAGCAGCTTTCAGTTGCTGTTTATTTGTGAGTCTTTCTGTCCGAACTTTAGTCTTCAACAAGTGAAATGCATGCTCAATTGGGTTAAGATCAGGTGACTGACTTGGCCATTCAAGAATTTTCCACTTCTTTGCTTTAATAAACTCCTGGGTTGCTTTGGCTGTGTTTTGAGTCATTGTCCATCTGTATGATGAAATTCCGCCCAATCAATTTGTCTGCGTTTAGCTGGATTTGAACAGACAGTATGTCTCTGAGCACCTCAGAATTCATTTGGCTGCTTCAGTCCTGTGTCACATCGTCAATAAACACTAGTGTCCCAGTGTCACTGGCAGCCCTACACGCCCAAGGCATCACACTGCCTCCATCGTGTTTTATAGATGATGTGGTATGCTTTGGATAATGAGCTGTTCCACGCCTTCTCCATACTTTTTTCTTGCCATCATTCTGGTAGAGGTTGACCTTGGTTTCATCTGTCCAAAGAATGTTTTTCCAGAACTGTGCTGGCTTTTTTAGATGTTTTTTAGCAAAGTCCAATCTAGCCTTTCTATTCTTGAGGCTTATGAGTGGCTTGCACCTTGCAGTGCACCCTCTGTATTTACTTTCATGCAGTCTTCTCTTTATGGTAGACTTGGATATCGATACGCCTACCCCCTGGAGAGTGTTGTTCACTTGGTTGGCTGTTGTGAAGGGGTTTCTCTTCACCATGGAAATGATTCTGCGATCATCCACCACTGTTGTCTTCCGTGGACGTCCAGGTCTTTTTGCGTTGCTGAGTTCACCAGTGCTTGCTTTCTTTCTCAGGATGTACCAAACTGTAGATTTTTCCACTCGTAATATTGTAGCAATTTGGGTTTTTTCTGTTTTCGCAGCTTAAGGATGGCTTTTTTCACCTGCATGGAGAGCTCCTTTGACTGCATGTTGCCTGATCACAGCAAAATCTTCCACATGCAAGCACCACACCTCAAATCAACTCCAGGCCTTTTATCTGCTTAATTGATAATGACATAACAACGGACTTGCCCATACCTGTCCATGAAATAGCTAGCCTTTGAGTCAATTGTCCGATTACTTTTGAGCCCCTGAAATAAAGGGATTGTGTTAAAAAAATGCTTTAGTAACCTCACATTTTTATGCAATCGTTTTGTTCACCCCACTGAATTAAAGCTCAAAGTCTGCACTTCAACTGCATCTGAGTTGTTTCATTTAAAATTCATTGTGGTAATGTACAGAACCAAAATTAGAAAAAAAGTTGTCTCTGTCCAAATATTTATAAACCTAACTGTGTGTATATAATTATATATATATATATATATATATATATATATATATATATATATATATACTAATAAAAGGCAAAGCCCTCACTCACTCACTGACTGACTGACTGACTGACTGACTGACTCATCACTAATTCTCCAACTTCCCGTGTAGGTAGAAGGCTGAAATTTGGCAGGCCCATTCCTTACAGCTTACTTACAAAAGTTAAGCAGGTTTCTTTTCGAAATTCTACGCGTAATGGTCATAAAGGTCAACGACGTCCGCCATATTGAACTTTCTTATTCATGGCCCCATCTTCACGAAATTTGGTAGGCGGCTTCCCTGCGCTAACCGAAACCAATGTACATACTTATTTCGGTGGTTTGACACCACTGTTGGCCGCCATATTGAACTTTCCAACGTCACTAATTCTCAAACTTCCCGTGCAGGAAGAAGGCTGAAATTTGGCAGGCTCTTTCCTTACAGCTTACTTACAAAAGTTTAGCAGGTTTCATTTAGAAATTCTACGCGTAACGGTCATAACGGTCAACAACGTCCGCCATGTTGAACTTTCTTATTTACGGCCCCATCTTCATGAAATTTGGTAGGTGGCTTCCCTGAGCTAACCGAAACCAATGTACGTACTTATTTCGGTGGTATGATGCCACTGTCGGCCGCCATATTGAACTTTTCAACAGTCTTTGTTACTTATGGGCCCATCTTCAAGAAATTTGGTACATGGGTTCCCAACGCTAACTGAATCCTACTTACGTACATATATACGTCCATAGCCTGCAGCTCAGTCACTGTGTGAGGTGGCGTTGGGTCCTCCATCCCGACGCCTCCCACGTTGTTGGCTGCCTGCCTATATAAGACCGTCCGTCGCTCCGGTCTCTACATTCCCTTCCTTGCTTCGCCACGGGATTCACGTCTCCCTACTGATAACTACAGCCTTTTTGTTTAATCCACGGCTTCTCCGCTGTTTTATTGTTTGTTTATTACATTTATAGTTATTGTGTAGGTATTTTAGACTTACTTTACATTGCTCAGGTACCCATTTCCTTTATCATTCCAACCCCCATTACCATGTCTATCGAGGTGATCACTATCGATCAAAGAACTGTCACTTACTGAGTGGTTTCCATGCCCGGAGATGGCACCTACCTTTTCCATTCTCTTTGTTACATATTGCACGGCCATATCAGGCTCACTCTTTATATGCGGAGGAATATTGTGTCTTATGTATTGAATGACTGGGACAGGTTCAAGGTGTGGACTGATGACGGTACAGGAGATAATTATACTACACAGGAGCACTATAAGAGTGAAATGCTTAAGCTCTTCACCTATGGTTCTGCATGTGAGTTGATGGCTGCCGCTGAATTGTTCGGTTGTCGCTTTCAAATGTATCGAAATGGCCAAATATTTTACACCTTTCGACAACCGCCAATGCCTCTTAAACATCTTAGATTCACAGGTGACGATTTCAGTAGTGGACACTTTGATGTTTATGAGTGTTTAAACTCTCAAAAGCTGGATGTGATTTTATCGATGAAACCGGTTGTGTGCTTACAATGCTTGACAGATGCCGAATGTCACTTCAACACAAAAAATCCTGCAAATACTATCGTAATTGAAACAAACCATGAAACTCAAACCGATTGTGACAGCAGCAATCCAAGCTGTGAGATTTGAGACAAGATTACTGTTCACATGGCCAACTGTAAGTTACATGCTCAAGAGTAAGCTCAGCACACAGGTTGGTCATATTACAACCGGAGGGCCGAACTCACAATGTGGTATACAAAGAGATCCTTAACAAATAATTATTGGCATATTTTCCCTCAGTTTAAAAAGGTTAAATTTTCTTCTTAATAAAAATTTTAAGGCAGTACTTCTCCGCTGCGAAGCGCGGGTGTTTTGCTAGTATACTAATAAAAGGCAAAGACCTCACTGACTCACTCACTGACTGACTCATCACTAATTCTCCAACTTCCTTTGTGGGTGGAAGGCTGAAATTTGGCAGGTTCATTCCTTACAGCTTCCTTACAAAAATTGGGCAGGTTTCATTTCGAAATTCTACGCGTAATGATCATAACTGGAAGCTGTTTTTCTCCATTTACTGTAATGGAGTTAAGCTCGAAAGCCGTGGAGGGCGGAGTTTCGTGTGACATCATCACGCCTCCCACGTAATCACGCAGTACGTAGAAAACCAGGAAGAGCTCCAAAAACCGCTGAAGAAAACATGCATTATATAATTGAGAAGGCAGTGAAACAATAAGAAGCGAGCGAGTGACATATACAACCATATTCATGAGTGCTGCTACTACGGAAACAAAGCACGGTGTAAACCTAAACTTTAAATTAAGTTCATAGACAGGCTGCCGCTTGCGTTTGTAATTTAGTGCCTGCCCATATAAGGCCGTCCATCAGCGGCAATCCAATAGAAACACTGCCGCTAAATATTCACGGGTGAAGGACTGTGCTTATGCAGAGGAAGATGAGATGGTCAGGGTGGTGTTTGGCACAAACTCAGCGAAACTGCGAGAGAAAGTTTTAAGTGCCGGGACTTAGGTAACATTAAATACAGCCGTGGACATAGCACGACATGGCACCAGCACAGCTGGGAAACTTCGATGCATGTACACCGAGCGGCTCACGTGAACTGACACAGTGCACAGACAAAAAGCAATAGTTCCAAAGAGTGCTGAACAAAAACCAAATTACACAATTGAAAAGGCAGCGAAAAAATATGAAGTGTCTGATACATACAAGCATATTCATAAGTGCAGCTACTGCGGAAACAAAGCACACGGTGGAAAAAGTCAATGTCCCGCTAAAGGAAGACAGTGTAAAAAAAAATCCGTGCATCCGTGCATTATCAGGTCTCAGATAAAGAAGAAGACGAGCTGTTTATTGATGCAGTAAGAAACGAATCGATGAATGAAACCTGTTATCTTTACAACGATTGACAAACACGGAATGTAACTTGAACACAACACATCCTACAAATACGAACCTGATTGAAAGAAATAATGATAATCAAATCCTTGATGACAGCAACACTCAATAACACTCACAAAACAATTACTGTATATTGACAATTATGTTACGTTATTTTTAAAATGTTCCCTTTTCTTTTTCATAACTTCTTTAACACACTACTTCTCCGCTGAGATACGCGGGTATATATATATGTATATATATACCCCGATCTACATACTCGAATAATGGATACTTTATTCGCCATCAATGATTGTTTTGGTAAAGCCATACTCAGTGTATTCATTAGATGAATGGTAAAAAAGTAAGAGCGAGGGGAGGGTGACTTATTTAGGCACGCAGGCAAAACTACAATAGCACGCGGGCTCGATGTACTGTAGTGAGCGTCAACACGATCTGAATTGCGCAATCACATTCGAAAAAATATATCTTTTCAAGTTCTATTCAGTCCATATGTGTCAAACTCAAGGGCCGCGGGCCACATCCGGCCCGGCGTGTAATTATATCCAGCCCGCGAGATCATTTTATATACTGTATTATTTTTATTAATGGCCCGAGTATATGAAGCGCTGGTAGCACAATAAACTACAGATCCCATAATGCAGCGCTTCAGCTGCCTTGCCGAACACTTACCGCGTTAACCAAGTCTAGCTTATGATGCTGCAAGTTATTGCGAAGCTAGCCCACACGATGCTGAAGAGAAAAGTTGATTCTGAAAATAGAGCCTTTAAAAACCGATGGGAGGCTGAGTATATGTTTACTGACATTGCCGGTAAACCCGTGTGTCTCATTTGTGGAGCTAATGTGGCTGTAACTACAGAATTTAATCTAAGACGGCACTATGAGACAAAACATCAGGATAACCTGAAAGACCTGAATGCAATGCAGAAGATACAGAAAGCAGAAGAGTTAAATAAGAATCTGACACTTCAGCAGACGTTTTTACCCGTGCACAATCACAAAGTGATTTCAAGTGAAGCTGCTTTTATGGGAGACACAAATGCACCAGTGCAACTTGCCCCACTTTCCCTGTTGCCAAGCAATGTTGAACCAATTCGGCACAACGGTGTTCCCAAATACGCACTTTGCTGATAAACTGAGCGCACTGCGCACTGAGTTTGCACGGCACTTTGGTGACTTTGAAGAACAAAAAAAGAATTTTGAGTTGTTTCGCAACCCATTTGCCGTCGATGTGGAAACTGCACCTGTGCAGATTCAGATGGAGGTGATTAAGCTGCAGTGTGATGGCACACTGAAGGCAAAGTACGATACTGCAGGGCCCACACAGTTTATTCACTCCATTCCCGCAGAAATGCTCCAGCTCCGTCTACATGCGGCTCGAACCTTGTGCATGTTTGGTAGCACATATCTTTGTGAGAAGCTCTTCTCAGTGATGAAGACTAACAAAACAGCACACAGGAGCCGCCTCACTGATGAGCACCTGCAGTCCATCCTGAGAATCTCCACAACACAGAACCTCACACCAAACATAAACGAACTTGTTGCCAAAAAAAGATGCCAGGCATCCAGCTTTGATAAAATGACATATGAGCAAAGACAACTGAATGATTTGATTTGTTATTGCTGAAAAGAACACATTTTATTTATATTTCCAGGTTTTGTTATGCAGCATGTTCATATTTGAATTTGTATAATTTTGACAGGATATATTTTTATGGAGAGCAAAATCTTTTGGGATATTTAAAATTTAAGTTTATTTTTTATATAAAATTACATAAGAGTAAAGAAATTTGAATGTTCTTTTAACGTTTACTTTATTTCTAACTTGTATAATTTAGACAGGATATATTTTTATGGAGAGCAAAATATTATAAGTTGTTTAAGGTTTGAGTTGATTTATTCAGGAATAATATTCCTGTCTGTTTTTACCATTCCTACCAAAGATATTTCTGTCGACTAAATAAAAATTCCTTCT